>AP025053.1:24212779-24360134 GCA_036186865.1 Eustoma russellianum | reverse complement strand
CAAAAAAGCAAAAACAAAAAAAACAAAAAAAAAAACAAAAAAAAAAAAACAAAAAACAAAAAACAAAACAAACAACAAAGGAAACAACTAGACAAACAAATAACAAATAGAACAATTTGCTAACTGCTACAGGCACCAGGTTACCTTACTTCTTCTGTGTTCCTTTTTCCTTTTCAATTTCTGTTTCTTTAACTTATAGGAAAGGTATACCACGACAGGGGACATGTACCACGGGATGACTCAGAACACAATACTACATTTTCAAGAAATGTAAGAACTGAGAATACTTGAACAAATGATGAAAAATTATTTGTACTGAAGAGTAATGAACAATATGAAGAAAATCTCTCAGTTTATTCACAATACTTCGCTACTTCATATACAACCTTGATAAGTAATATATACCCAGAATGAGTAATGGAAACTAATGGCTAATAGTAGTCAAATCACCAAGTTGATGATGAGATATACAGGACAACAGTGTACCATACAAAATAACTATTTTACCTTTATCCTATCTATACTGTTTTTCTACACTCCCCCTCAAGCTTAGTGTATATATTCAAACATCCAAGCTTGGATAATAATTTATGAAAAAGTCCAGGGGACAATGACTTGGTGAGTATATCGGCCACCTGTTCCTCTGAACTAACATGTTGAAGTTGAAGTGATAAGTCTTCCAGCCTTTCCCTAATAAAATGTCTATCAATTTCCACGTGCTTGGTCTTATCATGATGAATTGGGTTTTCTGCCATATGTATTGCAGAAATATTGTCACAAGAAGCTTGTATAAGGGAGCCATCAGATTCACGGCCCAACTCCTGTAATACCTTTTTTATCCACAACCCTTCACACAAGCCAAGTGCTAGAGCCCTTAACTCTGCTTCAGCACTACTCCTAGCCACCACAGATTGTTTTTTGCTTCTCCAAGTAACCAGATTGCCCCACAGGTATGTACAATAACCTGATGTAGATCTCATATCAGTTTTTGATCCTCCCCAATCCGCATCATTGAAGACTCGGATTGTTCTATTTTCATGTTTTCCAAAAAACAGTCCTTGTCCTGGAGCATCCTTGAGGTACCTTAAATTTTCATCACAGCTTGTAAACGAGTATTAGTAGGAGAATGCATAAACTGGCTAACATAGCTTACTGCATAACAAATGTCAAGACGTGTATGAGATAAGTAAATGAGTTTTCCTACAAGCTTCTAATATGAATGTATATCTGATAAAACAGTCTCTTTTATTTTCTTTAAGACAACCACGTTCTAAAGGTGTAGCTGACAGTTTACACCCACTCATACCTGTTTTAACTAATAAATCTAGAACATACTTTCTTTGTGATATACATAGCCCCTTCTTACTTCTTGCAACTTCCATGCCAAGAAAGTATCTCAGGGGCCCAAGGTCTTTAACTTCAAATGCTGTAGCAAGATGTTTCTTAACCTTAGAAATGTTCTGACTACAGTTTCCTGTTAAAATCATGTCATCCACATAAACAATGAGAATTGTGACAATATTAGTGGAAGTAAAAACAAATAGAGTGTGATCACTTTGAGCTTGCTTAAACCCGTTTCGTATAAGAACTTGAGTAAACTTACTAAACCATGCTCTAGGTGACTATTTTAATCCATATATAGACCTTTTTCGTTTGCAGATCTTACCTTGTGTTTTACTAGAATTGAATCCAGGTGAAATATCCATAAATACCTCTTCTTTTAATTCTCCATTCAAAAAAGCATTTTTAATATCAAGTTGGGTTAATTCCCAATCTAGATTAACTGCCAAAGAGAATATAATCCTTATTGTATTAAGTTTAGCTACTGGAGCAAATGTCTCAACATAATCTAGTCTATAAGATTGTATGAAGCCTTTTGCTACAAGTCTTGCTTTGTACCTATTCAAAGATCCATCAGAATTGTATTTTAGGGGGAAAAAACCCCTTACAGCCTACTAGTCTAATATTCTAAGGTGGATTAACTAGTTTCCAAGTGTTGTTTTTTATACGTGCAGACATTTCAACATCAACTGCTCTCTTCCAGTTTTTATCTTGCAAGGCTTCATCAATATTGACTGGGATGGACAAAGAGTCAAGACTTACATTAAAGGCTCTGAACTGTGATCCTAGGTTACAGTATGATATGTGATTACACATGGGATACTTAGAGGAACATTTTGTATTACTTACCAGTAATCTGTTAAATGGCTTCTTAGTGCACTTACGTGTTCCTTTTCGTATAGCAATAGGTTCCTCCAATTCATTTTTACTACTGACACTAGGAATAAAATTACAATCATTTGTAATATCTTCTGAACCATTAGAGGAAGGAACTTCAGAAGAAGGTACCTGCAGCCTTCTTCTGGCGTATACCTGGGTAATGGGTAATTGAACTCTCCTATCATGCTCCTCTTGCTGACATTGCCTTCTTCTTGTGTATTGATCTTCTGGCTGACCTTCTTCTCATTCCTTATCCTGATCACTAGTGTTGTTCTCAGTTTCAGTAGCCAAGTGTTCACCAGTGGTCCCAGCTGAGCCATCACTGACTGTTGTAATATCTATAATGCTCCAGTAGTTTGCCTGCTCAGAATTCTTAGAACTCAACATACTGTTAGACATATAATAAGGAGAGTTTTCATCAAACACCACGTCTAAAGTCGTATAAATCTTTCTAGTAGCAGGACAGAAACACTTATACCCTTTTTGTGACCCAGAATATCCCAGATACATACATTTGAGAGACCTCTTATCAAGTTTACCTCTGGATTGTGACTGGAGATATACATATACCACACATCCGAATATCTTAAGAGGTAATTCAGACAACAACAAACAGTGAGGATAACTGTCTGGAAGCTTACTTATAGGACTCTTAAAACCGAGAACCCTAGAAGGCATCCTATTAATCAAATATGTTGCAGTCAACACAGCTTCACCCCACAAATACTTAGGAACATTCATAGAAAACATAAGAGATCTTGCAATTCCTAAGGTATGCCTATGCTTTCTTTCAGCAATCTCATTCTGTTGGGGTGTGTATACATTGGAAGTTTGATGGTGAATGCCTTTTTCAATTAGAAAAGCTTTCACACTTTGATCCAAGAATTCACTTCCATTATCTGATCTAAAGTTCTTGATGACAGTGTTGAATTGGTTATGGATGAGATTTACAAACATTCTAAATATATGTGACAGCTCAGATTTATGACTCACCAAGAATATCAAAGTCACCCTAGTATGGTCATCCACAAAAATTACAAATCATCTACTCCAATTAACATTTAAGGTTCTAGAAGGACCCCATATATCTGAGTGTATTAAATTGAAAGGCTTGCTTTCAGAATAAATTTTAGCAGGATAACGTGCTCTTGTTTATTTAGCATACATACATGTCTCACACCTAAGATTGCTTAAAAAAACATTACTGAATAAAGCAGGTTTCAGTTTTTGGAGATACAAGAAATTGGGATGTCCCAGCCTTTGATGCCATAACAAAATAAGATCTATCTTAGATTTGTCTATTCTAGGAACAGTCACTTTGTCCATAAAGGAATAAACACTAGGACAGTCTTCAAAAACTTCAGGTTTTGCTTCCTCAAGAAAAAACAATCCCTTGTGATGATTAGCACTACCAATCATCTCCTTGAGGACTTTCTCCGTCAAAGCCTTCTCCTAGAAGAAGGAAGAAGAAGGGAGAAAATAACATTTAGATGATGAAAACATAGTCACACAACTGTTATCTAACATAATCTTTTTCACAGATATTAGGTTGCAATCAAGACTGGGAACATACAGAACATTTTTTAAAATTAGTTTATCAGTAAGAACTATATCTCCATAACCTACTATCTCCATATTTTGCCCATTTTCAATCCTAACTCCCTTTAGTTGATCATCACATGATTTATATGAACTTAATAATGTTTTGTTAAATGTCATATGATTAGTAGCTCCTGAGTCAACAATCCATGAATGAGACTTACCACCTTTACCTATATTAGCCATTGTAGCTCTTATTTGACTGTTGGTGGGATGTGTTCTTTGACTTTCCAGCACTCCTAGAATAGCATCTAGTTGAGCTTGAATGAACGTTGGTCCATTTACCTCTCTGGGTTCCACCTCTGTAACTGTAGTTCTTGGAGATCTCCAAGATGCTGCATCAGACCTCCAGGAGCCGCTAGAATCAGTCTTCCCAGACTCAGACCTGTTTGAGTCATACCTACCATACTGAAAAAAGTGGAGGTTTTACCGTAGATCCTAGTCTTCTATAGCATTCCTCCACATTATGCCCATTCATGTGACAGTATCTGCAATATTTCTTACCAAATCCACTTGAGTTAGAGCTGCTCTTACTAGAAACTGCACATGCACGCTCATCTTGAACTGTATTTTTGGTAGTAAGAGTAGATGATTCAGAGAGAGTTACAGATGATCCCATCATCACTTTATGTCTACTTTCTTCTTGCCTTATTTCAGAAAATACAATATTTATAGCTGGAAGAGATTTGGTGCCTAGAATCCTACGTCTTACAGCATCTAGATCTTTATGTAATCCTGACAAAAAACCAAAAACTCTACGAGTTTCTTTGATTGTCCTAAAAAGTTGATTATCTGTGGTACAATTCCAATGATACAACTCTAATGAATCAATCTGTTGCCAAATTTGAGAGAGATTGCTGAAGAATTTACTTACTGTTTGATCTCCCTGTTTCATATCCTTTAGTTGGGTTTCCAACTCATACAGCTCAGATATATTATCCTGTTTTGAATACATTTCCTGAATGTCTTTCCAAATTGTTGCAGCAGTAGGATATAGCACGAACGTATTGCTGACTTATGGACTCATTGATCCAAGAAGCCAGCTCATAATCATTGAATTTTCTGCTTTGCACGTTGAGTATTTTTCATCACTCTAAGCTGGAATCTTCATTGTTTCTTCTTTCTAAATTTTTTTTTCTTTCTCACAGAGATCTATCTCACTTATACGAGACCAGAAATTTTGGAGTTTGTGAGATGTGAAAATTTAGATAACTGTTTGAAGTTTGGAATAAGCAAATTTCGAGCAATCTGAAATGGATTGATTGAATCAGTTTCCGGTTTGAGAGCACCTGGCTCTGATACCATCAAGAAATGTAGGAACTGAGAATACTTGAACAAATGATGAAGAATTATTTGTACTGAAGAGTAATGGACAATATGAAGAAAATCTCTCATTTTATTCACAATACTTCGCTACTTCATATACAACCTTGATAAGTAATAAATACCCAAAATGAGTAACGGAAACTAACGGCTAATAGTAGTCAAATCACCAAGTTGATGATGAGATATACAGGACAACAGTGTACCATACAAAATACCTATTTTACCCTTATCCTATCTATACTGTTACTTCAGACGGATAAACAATTGGAGTACCACATTTCTCTGTCCAAAATTGTCACATAGCAACAACTTCCAATTCAATTTCAATACATACTCAGGGTTCTCTAAACAATTGGAGTACCACTTGTTTGCTTATGTTTTACCGTTGTTTTGCATTACATGTATATATACGCGTTATGTGTGTTTTAATATCGAAAGCCAATTCTTTGTATTTTCTGAATCTCCTCACTAACACACTAGCACATCATATCTCTATTATTATGTCATTTATGCAGGTACATATAGAGTCAGGGGTTTCGGAATCAGATTCTCTATCCATTGGGACAGAGGTATTGTCTGCCTACCCCCCAGACCCTAACGATAGCTTTTGCTGTCGTTGGGATATACTGGATACGGATGATGATGATGATGACTCAGGGTCCTCTAACTGTACTCCATCGTTGAATACATGAATCTAGATTATTTCAACAAATGATAATTAAGGATGTCGTGTAGGAAGATGACGACGATCTTCCAACCGCACATTCACTCTACTTGCTTACAACATGTGTCCCATTTTGATTTGTTTATAACCTGGATAATTTTTTCACTTCACAAAACTATCACTAGCTGCCTTCCTCTTTCAGAATTTAAAAGAGTTATCTTATTCTCCGTGTTGTTGGGAATTCCTGGTGCATTGACGAATTGCCCATCCATGGTTACACTAGGGAAACAGCTTTGACTATTTATAGAGGGCCAAATTGATACAGGAGAAGAAATGGAACAATAAATCAACAAAACAACGAACAGAATTTCCAGGATAGATACAACTTACATTTAGGTACACTGTTACATCAATATTTATTATGTCACCATCCTGCAAAATAGACAATGCCGTAATCATTTTCCATAGCATATGCCAAACTAAGTGTGAGAATAGCAGCCAACTTCAAATTCTCACAGAACCTGTAGCTGACGAGAATCTGGAATTCCATGGCACATACACTCGTTGACTGATGTGCACACACTTTTAGGAAAACCACCGTATCCTAGCGGGGAAGGATAAGCTCCAGCATCAATGATCATTTTATGAACTGCCTTATCAATTTCATCCGTTGTAACTGATGGCTGGTGGATGAAAAGAAAAAAGTTAGGGCATGAGGTTACAGTCTGCACTTTCTTCCCTGAAGCATTTGTTGCCAGAAGACATTTCATTGAAGAAACTTCAATAAATTTCAAAGACATCCTTGCTGGATAAAGAATTTGATTCAGAAATCAAGAATCATTGATGATACTTGGCTTGACAGGTCATAGTAGCTACTGTCCTTAAAGTACCATTATTCATCATTAAGAAAATAAAATGCAATAAAATCCTCCTTACATAGTCTACACCGAGACCAAAATGTCAGATCTTCATTTTACTAACCAGACCTTATATATAAGCTTTAAGAACAATAATTTCCTAAGTCTAACCCCTCTATCCGTACAAAATAAGATAAGTAACCAGATCTAAAGCAAGTACGGAATCATACAGCTTCCAGCTCTTCAAAAAACATTTGATTTTCTACCAGAACAAATTTAAAAGAAATAATCCCAGAGTTGCATGAAGGAGCATGCTCAGAGAAAAAGAAAATGGTAATATCATCAGCATGGCTAACTTATATTCCATTTAAAGTCAATAGAAGATCCCGTGGGATAAGCAAGACCAGCGTACATCCGAACCCCATAACCAGCGATGGGCGGAAGCCTCTAAGACAATAGTGTAATGTTGTTGTTGTTATATCTTTGTGAAACTATGATGAGAATAATAGCATGATCAAGCTAGAGTTATCAGAATGCATTGTTGAGTTCGTTATATAGCTTCCAAACACTAAACACGGTAAACTCTCACCCTAACCAATGTTCCAGCATATTCCAGAACTTCAGCAGCAAGTTTGCCTGCAGCTCTCATGCAAGAAATCCCTTCAGAGTCAGGAATCTGATATTCTTTGGAGATTTCTGGTAATACTCTTGTACCCACATATGGAGGCTTTAGTATTTGGTCAGGCACAGGGAGTTGCTGTGATACCTTTCCACGCCTCAAAGGTTGCTTTTTCTTAAACCATGGTGAAGCTTGAAGTTCTCTTTCTCTTACATAACAGATCAATGTTGAACAAAAAATTACTTCAAAACCATAAAGAAGACGAGTTTCAGAATGGTATGACAAAATAATCAACATTCATGTGCGCAGAAGAAAAACAAATTATCCAGTTTACTTACAAATAACATAGAAGTTTGAAGAACTTTTGGGCTAATTCAATATGTAACGGATAATAAAGAAGCAGGGATTCTAGACATCTGACTTCTTAAAGAATCAGTTACAGATTAAATATGAAAGATCCTAGCCACAAAAGTATGAAGTTATCGATTTCTTCGAGCACTATGTGTTCCTCCAATATCAAAAGATGGATAAAAATTTGAATTTTTTCCGTAACTTAGAAAGGTAAGGTTGCAAATCCAATTAATTGAACTTGGCCCATGAATCAGAATATCCACTCTGCTTATACAAATTACTTATTTAATTCAAATCATTGGCTTCAAAACTGGTGCAGTTGACGGATCTTGCGAGAACATAGCCACATAAAAGTCATTCATCAAATCTTAAAAAGATGGCGAATATCAGAGTCAAAAACCATCATAACATATAACCAAGACATTGAATTTCAAATTTTAGCTTCTCATTTGCTCCTTGCATGAAAATCAAGAAAACAAAAGGGACATGTAATCCAAAAACAAATAATAATAAATGAAGTGCCTTAAGCAAAACAGACAATGCTGTCCCTGGCTCCCATAAACCTTCCTCCACATTCAAGCCCACATCAACATTCACAGGAACTAAAGCTCTTATTTAAAGAAGTGACAATTTGGCAAAAAGGGTGCATCATGAGGAGTGGAAGTACCTTCTTATTCTAAGAGCCTCCTCCAAGCCAGATATCCGTTTCGCATAAAGAACAAGACCCCTTCTCAGGTTCCATCCTTCATCAAAAGTAACAACAAGAAATTGAAGCCCGATATAAAAAGAAATGCAATTCATTCAACAAATTTTACACATCAAATTCAGCTGCACAAGCCCATTAAGAAAAAAGGATTTTACAATAAAATTAAACCCAATAAATAATTCCACGAAAGAATTATAAAAGATGTAGCAATAAATAAAAAAGAGGAAGGGAAATAATGTAAAAAATAGAAAAAAGAAGAACGAAGTTGACATACTGGAGGTAGGAGTGAGTGGAGGCCAAAAGAGAGGAGTGGATGATGGTAATGATGGGAGGTTTACTTCGCCATGAAAAGAACTTGAGAAGAGCTTAGGAAGAGAAGGGGCTGGTGATACTACATGGGAAATTGGAGCGGAAAAAGCCATTTTCTGCGTCTTCCTTTAAGATATACCAACTGTGAGCTTCCTCAACGAGTAGTTGCTACGGAGTGGAACTATAGAGGAAAATGTTTTGAAAGGAAAAGAAAATACAGAAAAAGAAAAAAAAAAGAAAGAGGCGGCCCAACAGTCATCCCATTTATCTGGGAGGAAAGGCTAAATCTATACCGCTATTGCTATTGCTTCAAGAAGTAGGGATAGGATCCCTGCACCAGAAGAGGGTGCAGTGACGCGTGACTGCACGATACGTGGCAGCAAGGGGGTGGTGAGGCTAGATGCAGGTGACCCTCATCTAGCCTCACAACCCTCCCTTGCTGCCACGTGTCGCGTGGTCACAAAGAGGACGAGGAAAGTGGAAGTGAGGAGATCCCAACCCTAAGAAGTATGGTAGAGTAAGGTCTAATATAAGAATCGACACAAGCTGGTCACTACAAATTGTGTTTTTGACTCAGCATCAGTGAAACACCACAATGTGTGTGTCTGTGAAATCGAATTATGTATCGCTTAAAATAAATTTAACCCGAGTATCAACTGAATTATACTGGACATTATCCTATTTATATTGGTTCTATTCGTTTGGTAAATAATGTAAATATAAAAAATCTCAATTATTAGACGGCTTTCTTACCTATGTCACACAAAATTTATGTAAATGTAAAGGACCACACCGATTAGACAGTTTCTTTACCTATGTCATGACAACAATATAATACTTGAATATAGCAGAAAACGGTATTGTTTTCATTGATTTTCACCTTGATGCTATACATCAATTTATACACAATTGTCTACGGTTACATAAGGTAAATTACAATCATTACTCCTATAAATCCTCAATCACCATTAACTCGTATTGACTACCGTATATTTTACACTTAATAGTAAATCTACAATAAATGGCAAATCTTTCCTTTTTCCATTTCTTTCCTTCTAACACTCCCCCTCAAGTTGAGCATAGGGATCTACGATGCCCAACTTGAATAGAACTTCTTGAAAAGCTCTCCCAGCCACAGCTTTAGTCAATATATCCGCAAGTTGATCTTCAGAATATACATAGGGTAACTCAATGATCTTTTCGTCCAACTTTTCTCTAATGAGATGACGATCTACCTCAATATGTTTTGTACGGTCATGTTGGACTGGATTTTCTAAAATCTGAATGGACGCTCGATTATCACACCATAACCTAGACGGGGTTTGCACTGGAAAGCCAATGTCCTTCATCAGTTTCTTTAACCACAGTATCTCCATTACTCCTTTGGCTATACCTCTAAATTCCGCCTCAGCGCTTGAGAGAGCTACAACCTTTTGCTTCTTACTCCGCCACGTAGTCAGGTTTCCTCCCACCAATACGAAATAGCCTGAAGTGGATCACCGATCTAATGGATTCCCCACGCAATCTGCATCAGTATATACCTCAATGTCAAGATGACCATGATTCTTAAAGGACAAACCTCTTCTGGAAGTACCGTTCAAATATCTTAGAATCCTCATTACTGCCTCCATGTGATGCTCTTGTGGTTTATGCATGAACTGACTAACAACACCCACAGCATATGCAATATCTGGCCGGGTATGTGAGAGATAGATCAACTTCCCAACTAATCATTGATACCTCCCACGCTCTACTTCGGGCTTTCCTTCGACGAATTCCAGCTTGTGATTTACCAGCATAGGCGTCTCTGCCGGCTTACAGTCAATCATACCAACCTCAGCTAACAAATCCAGGATATATTTATGTTGTGAAAGAAAGATCCCTTCCTTAGACTGAGCGACCTCAATTCCCAGAAAATATTTTAGCGCTCCCAGGTCTTTCATTTCAAACTCAGAAAACAACTGTTGATGGAGGACGCCATCTCCTCCGTATCACTTCCTGTGATAATCATATCATCTACATAAATGATAAGACACGTAACAAAATCACCTCGTTTTTTCACGAACAATGTATGATCTGCATTACTCTGAAGATACCTTTGTTTCTTCATAAACGCCGTGAATCTTCCAAACCATGCTCTGGGAGACTGCTTGAGTCCGTACAACGAACGTTTCAACCTGCAAACTTCATGACTAGCATAGGTAGTAGAAAACCCTGGGGGAGGTATCATAAAAACTTCCTCTTTTAACTCTCCATGGAGAAAAGCATTTTTCACATCATATTGGTGTAGGGGCCAGGTCTTAACTGCTGACAGATAATAATACTCGTATAGTATCTAGTTTGGCTACTGGTGAGAAAGTTTCATCATAATCAATACCGTATGTCTGAGTGTAGCCTCGAGCCACCAGTCTAGCTTTGTACCTTTCAATACTACCGTCTGACCTGTATTTGATGGTGTAGACCCAGCGGCACCCTACAGCTTTCTTTTCCTCTGGAAGTTCTGCTTTTTCCCAGGTATTATTCTTAAGCAAGGCATCCATTTCTTCTTCCATGGCCTTACGCCACTCTGGTTTCTCCATGGCTTCATCAACTGTCCTTGGAACCACATTCGCACACACTGACGCCATGAAACCCTTTGCCCGAAGCACTGGGTATTTTGTTCCTTTGGACAGTTTCCCTGGTGAATACCTTACTGGTGGGACGCCTCTGTTCATACGAGGTGGAAGAACTTTCCCCTGTTGTTTTCCTGAAATGTCAGTATCACCCAGAATAGATTCACATATAACAGGACATGGGGACAAAGGGACAATTTCTGTAAGTGGACTGCTGTTTTTTGGGCTTACCGGACTTACCTCTTGTTCAGACATCACTGAAAGTGGTTCAGTGGAATGGTCTAGAGGAGAAATTGGTCCTACGGTAGGAAAAGCACAGTCGGTGTCACCTACTTGCCGTGTTGGAACAGCGACTTCGGCACTTAGGTTATGTAACCAATCGTAGGTCTCTCTAGACATCTCCCCCTGAGACCAAGAGTGGGTCGAATAGAAATATTCATGCTCGAGAAAGGTGCAGTCGAGAGTAATATGAACCCGTCGATTACGAGGATTATAGCATCTATAACCTTTCTGAGAAGTAGCGTACCCAACAAACACACATTTGTCAGAACATGCATCAAATTTAGTACGCTGGGAGAGAGGAATGTGCACAAACACGGAACAACCAAAGAATTTTGGGGGCAGTGTTAAGCAGGGAGGAATAGGTACTTTGGTGGTGAGTTCAGATAAGGGTGTGGATGATTAAGAATCTTGGTTGGCAAACGATTGAGTAAGTAGGTTGCAGTAGCAATAGCTTCAGGCCAGAAAGATTTAGGTACACAGGACTCGAGCATCATGGCCCGTGTCATTTCTAATAGAATGCGATTTTTCTGTTATGCAACGCCATTTTGTTCAGGTGCGTTAGGACAAGATGTTTGATGAATAATACCTTGTTCCCGGAAGAAGTTTTGTAGAGTAGCAGACAAATATTCCCCACCGTTATCAGAACGAATAATCTGAATTTTTTTCTGGAATTGAGTAAAGACCATATGATAAAAATCAACAATTTTAGAGTAAACCTCAGATTTTTGTTTAAGAAAATAAACCCATGTCATGCGAGTACAATCATCCACAAAGATAACAAAATATTGGAAACCCATATGAGTAGAGAACGGGGATGGTCCCCAAACATCCGAATGAACAAGACCAAATGCAGTGTTGACTCTAGTATTATTGGGTTTATAAGATGACCGATGTTGTTTAGCTTTGATGCATGTTTCACAAGACAGAGTAAATGGAGACTTAGCTAATGATGGAAATAAAAACTTTAGGTAAGCTACTGAAGGATGACCTAAACAACGGTACCATAACCAAAGTTGCTTCTGTGCCGTCCCGGTGGCAAGATTGGACCGGCCCTGTTGCACCACATCTGTCACGTAGTACAATCCATCCTTCTCAGTGCCACGCCCAAGAATCACCTTCGAACGAATGTCCTGCAAGAGGAAGAAGGATGGATACATAAGTACAACACACTCAAGTTTGCGAGTGACTTGACTAATAGATAAAAGTTTAGATGACAAGGAGGGAACATATAAGCAATTTGACAAGGTTAATTTTGAATTAAAGGTAATAGTGCCCCCTCCAGTAACGGGAACTAAATCACCACTTGCAGTTTCAATATGAGTTTTACGTGGGTGAGACCATTGGACAAGGTCATGGGGGTCATTAGTCATAGTATCTGTAGCGTCGCTATCAAGAATCCAAACAGAGTCCTTGTGTGGTGCCACAGTAGTTTTGGGGGCTGTTGTAGTATATAGGGACTTTTCAAGGACTGATTTGTCTTTTTGGAGATTTATAGGACTGAAAAAAACAGGTTGGGCTATTTGATGGGTCGAATTTAGATTTTCGGGAACTTCAGGGACGGCGCTGTATTTATCTGAAATTGCAGGGGTGCATCCTGTCATATTTGAAACTTTTTGGTTAAGTACTGAAATATCAGGAGAAATAACAGGGGTATTTTTGGGAGAACATGGAGAAATAGGGTTGGGTTTATAAAACCCAACCCTAATACCTAAATCAACAGAGTTTCCTCCTGCTTCTTCTTCGGCAGCCCTTTCCTCGCTTAAAGATGCGCTGCCTGCTAAGTTGGAAACTCCGGTGTTTTTACCGCAATTTTGCTCCCCCTGCTTCCTTTTCCCTTCGTACCAGTCCGGATATCTTATCAATTGGAAGCATTGCTCCTTACTGTGTCTCTTTTGACCGCAGTAACTGCACGTGATGCTGTCTTTTTCCTCACTTCGCCATGATACTCCTGAGCGTGGTGATTCTCCGTTCTTCCCTTGATTCTGAGCTGTCCCTCGTCCCTGACCTCGGCCTCTGGCAGCCGTGGAACACGTTGCTAGGCCTTGGCCTACCCCCGGTGATGAATCCTTTTCTGAGGGGGTCATTCTCCAAACCAACAATCTCTCCTCTGCCCTTCTAATATCCCTGTATGCTGCCTCCAAACTGGGCAAGGGGTCCCTCTTTAGTAGGTCTTTTCGATCTCTATCAAAACGTTCATCCAGTGCTGTCAGAAATTGATACAGCCTCAGTTCTTGCATCTCACGATTATATGTATTTATATCCGTGGGACAAGTCATTGGATTTGGCTTGCGGGCATCAATGGCTGCCCAGATGTCCTGCAACTGATTCCAGTACTTTTCTATGCCTTCTTCCCCTTGTCTGATTAAGCTAGATTTGCGATGAAGGTCATACACTTGTAAAGAATCGGTCTCTGCACCGTATGTTAGAGCAAGTCCGTCCCATAACGCTTTTGCAGTCGGATATCGAGTCACATTTGTGACTAGAGATGGTTCAATTGTTTGTATTATCCATGTAAACACGGAATTGTTGACCTTTCCCAGGTCAAAAAATTCGGATCTATTGGAGCAGGGGGAGGAGGGACGCCAGTAAGGTGGTTCCTCCTTCCCCGGCCGATAATGGCCCTCAGAACTAGCGGTGCCCATAAAGCATAATTATCTCCATTTAATTTGATGTTTACTGTCAGATTTTCTATAAAAAAGGAAATTGGTGATGGTGAGGTTGGAATTTCTGGTGGTCTGGTGGGTATATTCCGGAGGATACTAGCCACTTGGATGGCCAGATCAGATATATCAGGTGTATTTGGTACTTGTGGTGTTTGAGGTTCATCTTGTGGTGTTTGGCTTGACATGGTTTCGGTTTTTTCTGGGCAGGTTACCAGAAGAAGGACACTACTGGAGCACTTCTGGTCTTTTAGCCAAAACAGGCTGGGAAAGGTATTTTATGGCCGAGAACAGGTAATTTTTAGGCAATGATGACTGAAAAATCTGAGCCTTTAGCGTCAGAATTCCAAACAAGATGGTAATCGGGTTGAAAATTTAACCCGCTCTGATACCATGAGAACAATATAATACTTGAATATGTCAGAAAACGGTATTGTTTTCATTGATTTTCACCTTGCTGCTATACATCAATTTATACACAATTGCCTACTGTTACATAAGGTAAATTACAATCATTACTCCTATAAATCCTCAATCACCATTAACTCGTATTGACTACCGTATATTTTACACTTAATAGCAAATCTACAATAAATGGCAAATCTTTCATTTTTCCATTTCTTTCCTTCTAACATGTCACACCTAATTTGAAATAATTATCTCGGGATATTAGTCTAAAAGCAATTGGTTGTATTAGAACCTATAAAATAAAATCGGGACGGCATATCTTGGCTGATATTATGGAAAATGATATTTTTTTTACTATGTTATATGTACGTAAGCAAGAAGTGTTCCACTACCTAGAATTTTCTATAGAATTGACGTAAATTTTTAAAACGGGCTAGCTATTGGAAACATTTCTTTCCTTTTTTCTTTTTCACTAAATATATTTTCCGAAAGTAGATGAATTTTGGTTAAAATTGATTATTATGATTAAAAATTATTTGATCACATACGATAATTTTTCGTGTAAGTAACACACACACACATATATATATTCTATAAATTTCATGACCTATACAAATTACCTGTTATATCCGTGAAAAACAAGAAAAAAAAAGAGAAAATAATAAATAAAGTATTTGAATTAACTAAATCCTATCCTATCCATTTAATTTACCCTATCTTCTCCCCCCAATTTCTCCTTTTAAGTTTGACTAACCCTAATCCCCCTCCCCCTCTCTCTATCAAAACGGCAGCCTCCCTCTTCCCTTCTCCCCATCAAAATTCGGCCATAAGAAGAAAAGAAAGGAGAGATCTTTGAATTCAAGGCTTCAAGAGGAGGAGATCACAACCCTAACAAGATCACCATCATCTCTCGTATATATCAATTCTTGCTAGGATCGAGGTAGATGCATACTATTTATTCTCTCAAAACGGTATGAGGATTTCATACACAAAACGGTATTTTATGTGTTGTTGTTCTTTTGTTTTGATTCAACTATGACCTTGTTGATGTACTCCAATGTGTTTATTTCCTATTCTTTGATTCTTGATTCAATCGTTGTGTATTGATGCATTCCAATGTGTTTATTTTCTGTGCTCTGATTCGTGATCCGATCGTGATCTTGTAGATGTATCACAAAGTGGCTATGGTGGTTCTTTGTTCTTAATTTAATTCCTTGTTTTAATTCGGTCGTGATCTTGTTGATGCATTTTCTTCGTGATGATGTGATGTCTATATATGTGTATAGAAGTATAAGTGAGTGGGAATTGCAGAATGGTGTTGCAGAATTGGAACTGCAGAAAACGCAGGATGAAAACCCTGGAAAACGGTGACATCGATCGATCGATGTCATAGGATGATGTACATCGATCGATCGATGTTCAGCAGTTGAGAGATCGATGTATCCCAGATGGACATCGATCGATCGACGTCAGCTGGGTGAGGGTTCGATGTGTCTCAGTTGGACGTCGATCGATCGACGTCAGGGGATGACGTCCTGTTAGTGTATGTGCCCTAGGCCATGATTTGGATATTTATGTTATGCATTTATTATTAATAAAAGAGGTTTTATTATCATTATTGTTGGTTAGTATGTTACACAATTTTGATATATGTCCCTGATTCATTATTGTTATGGAGATAAAATAATTTATAATCAGTATGAGTATTGATTTGATAATCATGAGATGATTATGTGTATGGTGATACGAATCAATCTCATAGATACTTGTTAGAGAACAGTGTATTGGATAGACCTATCATGAGATTGCTACATGGATTAGCGTCATAAGTAAATCTCATGATAGTCATGTTTTAATCCTTTGACTTGAGATTGTCATAGTTTCCAACATAAGGACTATTATATTTTGACATGATCAAACGTTATCCGTAACTGGATAATAATAAAGGTCATGATTGAATGTGATAGAAATTATGTAGAGGATATTGAACAATCAAGATAGAATTTGTCCCTCTCTTTTGACAGAGATATCTTTGTGCCCCTCGATTAGTGAGGCTGTGAAATGCATGGCCGTGCTCAAATGAATTGATAGTGTGATCAATATCATTTGTTTTATCAGTCTACTTAGAGATCGAGTAATCATATGTTTGAACTATATAAGTATGACGCTGACCATGACTTATGTTCAAAACTAGATATCGTGTGACAAAGGGATTAATGCATGTACTATTATTAGGCTAGTTGGACTTTACTCGTATTAATTGGGTAGTTGTAATGCCTTGCTAGAGGCCAATTACGACTTGTTGGTTTAATAGAGATTTAATCAACTGCCAATTAATATGGGTCTATCGGGTCACACACAAGAATGCGTATGGCTGAGATTAATAATATTAATAATATTAATATTGGATATTAATTATTATTATTATTATTATCGTTTTTTAATATTAATATTATTAATATTGGATATTAATTATTATTATTATTATTAATTTCGTTTTTTATGTATATATTTATATCATCGGATAATAACAGAGAATCCATATTTGACATGGATTTTGATTGGTTTTATCTAATCCTAACAGAATCCGTATCTGGTACGGATTTTGATAGCGTTAACAAATCCGATCTGCAATCGGATTTTGATATCTATATATATATGTATGGAGCTTGGCGTATCTGATACACCAAGCAATTAGAAAAATGAAAGAACAGAAAACGAAACCCTAGAATCGTTTTTGAGAAAAACGAGTTCTTCAGCCGCGCCGTTTGAAGAGCTAGCACTCCGGGCGGAAGCGTTCGTGTGGATACCGACAGAGGGTGATCGTATTCTCGCACCTGCTTCATCTGCGTAATTCGGATCTACAAAGGTAATTTTCGAGTTTCTTTCATCGAATTAAACGAACAACATGGATCCTTGGTAGGAAATCGGAGATCAAGTTTTTGTTTTCCGCTGCGCGTTTGGCAGTGATCTCAGTTGATTTCCTAACACGTCCAACTGTTTTTTTTCTTTCTCCTGCATCCATGGCACGTGCATTTGCATGAGGTATACTGCGTCTATAGGGCGTGGGAATCGGGATGATATACTGTATCTATAGGGCATGGGTGTCATGAGACATACCGCGTCTATAGGGCGTGGGTGTCCAAACGGCAAGTGGTGGCTAGAGACCACGACGCTGGATTTAGGCCCCGGGAGCATGCATTGCATATAGGTCTAGGAGCATAATGCATGACATATTTCTACTTGCGTGTGACACGTTAATTGAGCATGCATCACGTACTTGCGCATTTGGTGTGGAGTGTTTATTTACCTTCCCGTATAAGTCATGTTACCTTGTTTTATGTGTTACTTGTTGATATCTTTTTGGGTATGTAAGCTTTGTATTGTTTTGAGAGGCACCTACTGGGTGATTACCATCACTCACCCCCTACTATTCCAGGTGAGATCGACTCTGGGTATGATTATATCTTCCTTGAGGATGGGGCTGATGTCGTGGAGTAGGCTGAGTGACTCGTAGATATGTTTGCAGCGAGGACGGAGACGGGCTATTTATGATGTTCTTGGGGTGACACAGACATTTCTATTTTCCAGTATTACCTTGAAACATTTTCAGACTTTTAAACATAGACATTTGACTTTGACTTGTATGGCCTGGTCAGCCTAGTAATAATGTCTTTATTTTATTGAGGTTCGTTAAATTCAAATTAGTGTTGTGTTTTATCGTTTCTGCGGAAAGAAAAGAAAAAAAATTTCTATGTCAGCACTGACGTGTAACAAGTTGATGTGACGCTTCGTATTCTCCTCAGTGAGATACGGCGGGTGCACTGCTACCGAGGCTAGGGCTCGGGAGCAGGGCGCTTCAGGTGGTATCAGAGCCCAGGCTTCAGATACGCCTCGGGAACGTGAAGATTAGTTAATCACACCTAGGAATAAGTGATGATCTGTTTCCAAACGATATTTTCAACTTGAATAAAATGGAGTAGACCTAAACTATGATTGGGTTTCGGGTGGTGTGTGCCGTCAGTGAGTATACGTTAGTTATAGATTTCCGTTTTGCCTCCAGTTATATATCTCTTTACGATACTCTCAAGTCAAAATTTTGTATAACATGCTTTAACCTGTCTACAGACAATGCCACCATGACGTGAAACAGGGAATGGTGGGCATGACGGAGACGAGCGTCATGGGCCAGGGTCAATCCCCCCAAACCTAGCTGATATGCTAGCCAATCTGACGGCCTTAATAGCCCATCAGCAGACGCAGATGGCGCAACAGTACACGTAGATGACACAGCAACAAGCATAGATTGCTCAGATACTTCAGCAGACTCAACAACAACAGCAGCGACAACCACCACCACCACCCCCACCGCAGCAAGGTTTGCGATTCTACTACAGGGAGATGCAGAACTCCCGGATACCGATGTTCAGGGGTACCACTCGGCCTGAAGAAGCCGAGATCTGGCTCAAAAATGTGACCGAGCAGATAAGGCTGATACAGGTACCTGCAAACTTGAAAGTGGAGACGACGACCCCATTCCTGGAAGGGGGAAGCTAAGAGATGGTGGAATGGGGTGAAGCGCAAATTGACTCCACCGGTGACTTGGGAACAATTTGTGGAGGAGTATAAGAAGCACTATGTTCCGGACAGTGCCATTCAGAGAAGGATGGCGGAGTTCCAGATGCTGATGCAAGGATCCATGACAGTCGATCAGTATTCTGAGAAGTTTCACGAGCTGGGTCAGTATATGTCATGCATCATGGACAATGAGGAGGCCAAGATGCTGAAGTTCCAGACCGGTCTGAGCTTTCGCATCCAGCAGGCCATTGTTTGTGTAGAGCCCACAACATTTGAAGGACTACTGGAGGTATGCAGACGTGTTGAGAGGAATTTGGATAGGGCTGCTGCACTGGAGAGACTTAAGAGACCTCGTGAGGATGTGCATACGGGCAAATCAGGGAGATGGCTGAAGGTGCCCCGACGCCCTCAGTCCGGGCAACCATTCCGACCTGAACGACAGCAGAGTACAGTGAGTCAGACCCCGATGATTGAGGGGCCGGCATCGACCGATGCGCAGCAAGTGAGAGCTGTGGCACCTGTCTCACAGTGTACACTGTGCGGACGATCTCATCCGGGGCAGTGTTGGAAAGCTCAGAGGGTATGCTATAATTGTGGGAAGCAAGGACATATAGCTAGAGAATGCTCTGCACCAGCTCAGGTAAATCCACAGATTCAAGCACAGCAGGGGGGACGAGGTCGGACCAATGCTCGGGTCCACGCTATGACGGATGTAGAGGTCGAGGAGTCGGGCGACGTGGTTACGGGTATGTTTATTTAAGTATTTAATTTCGAAGTTGGACCAAATTCTGTGTATTGTTATTGCATGTTGTGTGCTAAACCTTGGGTGTGGTAAGTGTGATTTTAATTAACAAAGTGCCAGCCAATGTTCTGTTCGATAGTGGGGCGAGTCACTCATTTATGGCAAAGAGGTTTGCCAAGAATCTGGAGGTTCTCCCCGAATGGCTTGAGACTCCCTATCGTATACAAGCCGCTGGCGGCCAAGTACTCGTATCCCATCATCATTACAAGGGATGTGAATTGGAGATTAACGATCTGCAGTTCTCTGCAACCTTGATACCGATCCAAATGCACGACTTTGACGTTATTCTGGGCATGGACTTCTTGGCAAAGTATCATGCCAATATTGACTGCCGGCAACTCCAGGTCAGCATGAAGACACCTGAATTGTGGGAAACTACTTTTCAAGGGAACCCTAAATTAAAGAAGGCATCCCAAAAGCTTTATCTGACTGCGGCTCAGGCTTTTCGAGCACTAAAGAAAGGAAGAGAAGGATTTTTAGTTTTCTCCATGGGTGCCGAGCAGGAGGTTCCGTAGATTGACCAAATTCCGGTAGTAAAGGAATTTACAGACGTCTTCTCTGAGGAGCTACCCAGACTACCCCCAGAAAGAGAAGTGGAGTTCGAAATCAATCTTGTACCCGGTGCTGAACCCATATCCAGGGCACCCTACCGCATGGCTCCAGCAGAGCTCAAGGAGTTGAAGGAGCAGTTACAGGAACTGCTGGATCGTAAATTTATTCGACCCAGTGTATCACCTTGGGGTGCTCCAGTCTTGTTCGTGAAGAAGAAGGATGGGAGCATGAGATTATGCATAGATTACCGGGAGCTCAACAAGATCACTATCAAGAACAAGCATCCACTTCCTCGAATCGAGGATCTCTTTGATCAGGTACGGGTAATGATAAGTTGGAGTTATAATTTAAACTTTCCGGTTACTCGTTAAATTGCACCACTAACGAATTTCTTTCAGGGGGCTAGAGTATTTTCCAAAATTGATTTGCGGTCTGGTTACCATCAGTTGAGAATCAAATCAGGGGATACAGCCAAGACCGCGTTCCGAACACGTTATGGCCACTACGAATTTCGGGTTATGCCTTTTGGATTAACCAACGCACCAGCAACCTTTATGGATCTAATGAACATAGTATTTCGGAAACAATTGGATAAGTTTGTGGTAGTGTTCATTGATGATATTCTGGTATACTCCCCTGACGAAGAGACTCATGCTGAGCATTTGAGGGAGGTTCTAGAGACCCTCCGGAGAAGCAAATTGTATGCCAAGTTCAGTAAATGTGAGTTTTGGTTGAAAAGCGTAGCCTTTTTGGTCTATGTGGTCTCCGAAGAAGGGATTTCTGTGGATCCAAAGAAACTAGAGGCGATCACCGAGTGGCCTAGACCCACTAATGCGATTAAAGTAAGGAGCTTTATCGGTTTGGCTGGGTACTATAGGAAGTTTGTCGAGGGCTTCTCATCTATTGCAGTACCTCTGAGCCGATTGACACAGAAGAAGTCAAAGTTTGAATGGATCGCCGAGTGCGAACAGAGCTTCGCCGAATTAAAAAAGAGACTGACCACATCCCCTGTTCTTGCTCAGCCCTCCGCGTCAGAAGGGTTTGCCATTTATAGTGATGCTTCTAAGAACGGGCTAGGTAAATGTATATAATTTCAATTGATTTTGTATACAAGTAAAGATGTGGTCTAACTTTTGTATTTCAGGATGCGTGTTGATGCAAAACTGCAAGGTCATTGCGTATGCTTCAAGACAGCTAAAGCCCTATGAGCAGAACTATCCGACACATGATCTGGAATTAGCAGCGGTGGTGTTCGCACTGAAAATCTGGTGCCACTATTTATATGGAGTGAAGTGTGAGGTGTTCACTGATCATAAAAGCCTTAAGTATCTGTTTACACAAAGGAGTTGAACATGCACCAAAGGAGATGGTTAGAGTTGTTGAAAGATTATGATTTGACCATCAGCTATCATCCAGGGAAGTCCAATCGAGTTGCTGATGCCTTAAGCAGGAAGTCGAGCCATGCTCGCCAGGCGACTCTAGAAAAGGAAATGGCAGAGTTTGACTTGGATCTTGTGGATTCAACTGCAGATGTTCTAGCGGCACTAATTATCACTCCAACTTTGGTAAATCAGATTAAGGAAGCACAGAAAGATGATGCCGCAATTAGGGATATCCGAGAAAGAATGCTAACTAGCCAGGTGGATGGATTTCAGGTTCATGATGACGGCAGTATGTGGTACCAAGGAAGATTGTGCGTGCCGGATGTTGAGAACCTCAGGAGGGAGTTGTTAAAAGAAGCGCATAATTCGAAGCTGTCTATCCACCCTGGTGCTACGAAAATGTACAATGATCTGAAGAGGCATTATTGGTAGAATGGCATGAAGAGGCACATCGCTGAGTTTGTGGAAAGGTGCCTTATTTGCCAGCAAGTTAAGGAAGAACATCAGAGACTGGGTGGACTGATGCGACCACTAGAGATACCCTAATGGAAGTGGGAGCATGTGACAATGGACTTTGTGGTTGGTCTTCCAAAGACAAGAAATAGAAATGATGTGATATGGGTAATCGTGGATCGATTGACTAAATCTGCTCATTTCTTACCTATCCCTACCGGACTTACTATGGAGAGGTTGGTAACTATGTACATCGACAACATTGTCTGCCTTCATGGAGTGCCAGTCAGCATAGTGTCTGATCGTGATCCGAAGTTTACCTCTCAGTTTTGGGCAGCCTGTCAGAAGAAAATGGGGACTGAACTACGATTGAGCACTGCTTTCCACCCTCAGACCGATGGTCAGTCTGAGAGGACCATTCAGACCTTGGAGGACATGCTGAGGGCGTGCGCATTGGATTTCAAGGGGAATTGGGACATCATGCTTAAGTTGATTGAGTTCTCCTATAATAACAGCCATCACAGTGCCATAGGCATGGCACCATTCGAGGCCTTATATGGACGTAAGTGTAGGTCACCTGTTCACTGGGACGAGGTTGGCGAACGTGTGTTGGCGGCCCTGAGGTAATTGAGCAAACTAAAGAAAAGGTGAAACTGATTCGCGAACATCTTAAGACGCTCAGGATAGAAGCAGAGTTGGGCCGACATGAAGAGACGACCATTGGAGTTCGAGGAAGGAGAAAAGGTCTACCTTAAAGTATCACCCATGAAAGGTGTGACATGTTTTGGAGTTAAGGGGAAGTTGAAGCCTCGTTATATTGGACCTTATGAGATACTCGAGAGGGTTGGAGACTTGGCCTACAGACTGGCGCTACCTCTGATGCTGGCTCAGGTGCACAACGTGTTTCACGTCTCGCAGTTAAGGAGGTACCTAACCGACCCAAGCCATGTGTTGGATGCTCAGCCACTTAAGATTAGGCCAGATGCTTCCTATGAAGAGGTACCGATCAGAATTCTTGACCGGAAGGATCAGGAGATGAGAAGAAGGATTATTCCCTATGTCAAGGTTCAATGGAGCAACCACCGGGAGAATGAAGCGACATGGGAACTAGAAGAGCAAATGCGCGACCGCTATCCCCACCTCTTTGAGTAAGGTATGGCAAGTTTCGGGGTCGAAACTTTTTGTAAGGGAGGTAGGATGTTATATCCGTGAAAAACAAGAAAAAAAGAGAAAATAATAAATAAAGTATCTGAATTAACTAAATCCTATCATATCCATTTAATTTACCCTATCTTCTCCCCCCAATTTCTCCCCCCAATTTCTCCTTTTAAGTTTGACTAACCCTAATCCCCCTCCCCTCTCTCTATCAAAACGGCAGCCTCCCTCTCCCTTTCTCCCCATCAAAATTCGGCCATAAGAAGAAAAGAAAGGAGAGATCTTTGAATTCAAGACTTCAAGAGGAGGAGATCACAACCCTAACAAGATAACCATCATCTCTCGTATATATCAATTCTTGCTAGGATCGAGGTAGGTGCATACTATTTATTCCCTCAAAACGGTATGAGAATTTCATACGCAAAACGGTATTTTATGTGTTGTTGTTCTTTTGTTTTGATTCAACTATGACCTTGTTGATGTACTCCAATGTGTTTATTTCCTGTTTTTTGATTCTTGATTCAATCGTTGTGTATTGATGCATTCTAATGTGTTTATTTTCTGTGCTCTGATTCGTGATCCAATCGTGATATTATAGATGTATCCCAAAGTGGCTATGGTGGTTTTTTGTTCTTAATTTAATTCCTTGTTTTAATTCGGTCGTGATCTTGTTGATGCATTTTCTTCGTGATGATGTGATGTCTATATATTTGTATGGAAGTATGTGTGAGTGGGAATTGCAGAATGGTGTTGCGGAATTGGAACTGCAGAAAACGCAGGATGAAAACCCTGGAAAACGGTGACATCGATCGATCGATGTCAGAAGATGATGTACATCGATCGATCGATGTTTAGCAAGTGAGAGATCGATGTATCCTAGATGGACATCGATCGATCGACGTCAGCTGGGTGAGGGTTCGATGTGTCTCAGTTGGACGTCGATCGATCGACGTCAGGGGATGACGTTCAACTGTTTTTTTCCCTTTCTCCTGCATCCATGGCACGTGCATTTGCATGAGGTATACTGCGTCTATAGGGCGTGGGAATCGGGATGATATACTGTGTCTATAGGGCATGGGTGTCATGAGACATACCGCGTCTATAGGGCGTGGGTGTCCAAACGACAAGTGGTGGCTAGAGACCACGACGCTGGATTTAGACCCCGGGAGCATGCATTGCATATAGGTCTAGGAGCATAATGCATGACATATTTCTAATTGCGTGTGACACGTTAATTGAGCATGCATCACGTACTTGCACATTTGGTGTGGAGTGTTTATTTACCTTCCCGTATAAGTCATGTTACCTTGTTTTATGTGTTACGTGTTGATATCTTTTTGTGTATGTAAGCTTTGTATTGTTTTGAGAGGCACCTACTGGGTGATTACCATCACTCACCCCCTACTATTCCAGGTGAGATCGACGCTGGGTATGATTATATCTTCCTTGAGGATGGGGCTGATGTCGTGGAGTAGGCTGAGTGACTCGTAGATATGTTTGCAGCGAGGACGGAGACGGGCTGTTTATGATGTTCTTGGGGTGACACAGACATTTCTATTTTCCAGTATTACCTTGAAACATTTTCAGACTTTTAAACATAGACATTTGACTTTGACTTGTATGGCCTGGTCAGCCTAGTAATAATGTCTTTATTTTATTGAGGTTCGTTAAATTCAAATTAGTGTTGTGTTTTATCGTTTCCGCGGAAAGAAAAGAAAAAAAATTTATATGTCAGCACTGACGTGTAACAGGTTGATGTGACGCTTTGTATTCTCCTCAGTGAGATACGGTGGATGCACTGATACCGAGGCTAGGGCTCGGGAGCGGGGCGCTTCATTACCATAACCTCAGGATATGATTAAGTAATTTTATATTATTCATATGATTTATTTTAACAAACTTTTTTGAATTATCTAAATCAAATAAATCAAAATATGACCAGAATCATCAAATTAAACAGACTAAACCTCTAATAATATCTAGTTTTAACTATCTCCAGACCCTAATCTCATTTTTGCTATATCTATCGAACCATAACCTTAAATTTTTTTTTATTTTTTTACAAAAAAAGATGTAAGCGTATCTAAACACTTCTTTTCATTTACAGAAAATCTGTAACTTATCTTTTCTTTTTTTTTTCTCTCATCATTTCAAAGTTGAACTTCATAAATTTAATTTGTTGAGAAACCGGAACAAACGCATTTCTCTATAACTAATTTCATTCTTCATCTTATATTCTTTCATTTATGACATGATACTGTTTCTATTTCCAATGGAGTTAAGGACACGATCTTCCTTGATTTTGAAATATGATAGAATAAAACAAAATGACTCACTAAATTGGTTGCGTTTCTTATATTGTGAAGTAGCAATTGATAGAAATAGCTTGACGCATCATTATGAGTCATCGGAAAACAACCTTTGTGTGTTTCTAACATACAAGTATGGTTGCGTACATTCGATCTCCATATTCCACTATAAACGAGAGCTTTTTAGGTAATGAGGTAATGTTATTGTTGTTATGACATGCCACTGCTTATATTTGCTCACATCGTAAAAGGACAGACTAGGTTGGACTTTTAATGTTGTTTCTATTAGTTTGATAACATTTGGGTACTTCTGCAAAAGAAAATTGAAGATCATACTATTGAAGCTAGAGGATTGACTAATACAAATATAAATTGCCACAATTTTTTAAAACCAAATCAGAGCCGATTTATTGGAGCTTGGTTCTATAAAATTGAACTCCTCAAATTTTATTACGCCGCACTACAGTTAGGAGTGGTGAAGTTACGGAGATCACATTTTTTGTTGAATTTTCAGCCGAATACATTAGACGACATTATTTTATAATTTTATCCTTAATGAAAGCAGGAGATATTAATGGAGAATGAGTAACAATGCATTAATTATATTCCTTTTCTTGACATTGTTTTAATGATTAACTCCAACGAGAATGTCAAATGTTCCAAAAAGGAATAAAGAATAAAGTCAATAATTCTGGAAAAATTGATTGTATATGTGGTGAACAAATCTTTGAAATTATGCCAAGTAATATTGTTGCTTGATAATGATGGCAACCGTGACTCCGTAGGTATGGTACAGTCCGGTGTTCATGTGCTCACCCGGATACTGTTTGAGTACATTCATTTTAAGCATGCATAATTCATCTCGTTATTTTAAGATGATGTCTGTTCTTCCTTTCAGCAACATCATTTTATTGAGATGTATAAGTACATGAGGTTTGATGATGTATGCCATTTGTAATCATAAAATCTTGAACTGTTTTATCTAAATATTTAGCTCCATTATCCAACCTCAAAGTTTTAATAGTGCTGTCGAACTAATTTTTAATGAATGACATGTATCTTATAAATGTTTGTCCTACATCACTTTTGTGTTTTAACAAGTAGACCCAAGTTACTCTTGTGTGATCATTTACAAATGTTATAAACCATTTAACACCATTAATGTTGGTTATTCTAGATGGACCATGGACCTCATGTGTCAGAGTGGATTAGATTAAATGGTGTTGATGCCTTATATTCTTTGGAATGATAATTATGTTTAGTATGTTGGGCTAATTGGCAAGTTTCACAATTAAGTTTTTCAACATCAGCTGAGCTGAATAATCTTGAGCTGTATTTTATAATTGTTTGTCCTACATCACTTTTATGTTTTAACAAGTAGACCCAAGTTACTCTTGTGTGATCATTTACAAATGTTATAAACTATTTAACACCATTAATGTTGGCTATTCTAGATGGACCATGGACCTCATGTGTCAGAGTGGATTAGATTAAATGGTGTTGATGCCTTATATTCTTTGGAATGATAATTATGTTTAGTATGTTGGGCTAATTGGCAAGTTTCACAATTAAGTTTTTCAACATCAGCTGAGCTGAATAATCTTGACATTAATCGTTTAAGATATACAAAATTGGGATGACCTAGCCTGTCATGCCACAAGAAAATCTCCCATATACTGTAGGATCTGCAAGGCACCACTAGAAGGGGGGTTGAATAGTTGGTGCGGAAAGTGTGTTTTTAAAATTGTTTAAACTGAAGAACTCAACTTCTGAAAACAGTTTCTGTTTTCAGGACCAGTTTTAAAACGTTTTTAAAAATAGGTTGTAGGTCTTCAAAAATTCTGAAATTTTGAGAGAACTTAGCCTCAGATGTTGTGAGTGTCTCCTAAAAATTTCAGATTTAAATTCAACCTTGAACCCTTCAAAAATCATTGGTGGTCAGATTACGCGAATCTGCCAGAAACGGTAGACTGATTTGAAAAATTTATTCCTATTTATACGTAACTCCAAATGCTCTAAAATTTTAACCACTAACCCCTTATATGTTATATTAAAATGGGTTGAAACATTTTGAAAATTCTTTTGGGAAGTTAGTCAAATACGATCAAAGTCTCAACCTTTGCAAGCCTGAAAATCAGACTGCACTAGTCTCAGAACTTTGGACGTTTGGGTGACTTATACTTCTCCAAAAGGGTTGAAACTTATACCAAAAGAACCTTAAAACGTGTGGCTATGTTTCCTGAAAGTTTCGTGATTTTTGAAATTCATTTACTATTTTTACAAACGTGATTAAAAACATTAAACAGTGCTAAAACAGAAAATCAGTGCTGAAAGTAAATGACACCAAGAATTTTATACTGATTCGGTTATAAACAACCTAGTCCAGTCATCGAGGACACCTTCCTCGGTTCACACTAATCACGCACATAAAGTACATCTTACCATAGGGTTGATGGAGTTACACACCAACTCCAACCCTTTACAAACCTTGTATGTTGAATACAATGCACACGAACACCAGCGCCTTGCACGATTGAAGATTGATCACACCTTGATCAATCTTTTACAAAGATAAAGAGTATGTGGTGGTCTAAGAGAAGCCTATTCAAGTATATGAATGTAAGTACAATAGGCTTTTAGGAGAAGAAAGAAAGAGAGTGTAGAAGAAGAGAGTGCTAGGCGTTTTTCTCTTTTGATTTTGCAAGACTTGTCCTTGTTCTTGTTTTGCTCTCTTGCTTCCCTTTTAACATTATGGCCGTTCCCCGTCTTGGTCCTTCTCCTCTTGAAAATTATCTTCTAAGTCCTTGAGAGAATATGTGGCATTATTGTGACATGTTCTAGCTTACTTGGCACCTCCTCATTGGATGATCATTTAACTCTTGCTTACTTGGCACTCATTGATTGGTTGAATGTTGTCATCAATTGATGACTAGGAAAATCTGAGAATTCCACTAAAAACATGTGCCAAAATCACCATAAAACAATTACCATAAATTCCAAGATCATCACATAAATTAAGCAAGATAATTTCCTCACAACAATGATGAAAAAATCGGCCATTATGGAGACTTGACATGCTGAAATTTCAGCATGTGATACATGGGTCTTCAATTCAAATTATTATCAAGTTTTCTTTGATTTATCTCTTAAAAATAAATCATCAATTAGTAGACAATATTCTCATCAATTTTGCGAATAAAATTGGACACACATATGGCCAAAAAATCGCCTAGGTACATTCACACACATGCTGAAATTTTGCAGCATGTGTGATATTCAAAATATCACACTTTTACTTTCATATCTTATTCAAATTAATTCTAATTTGTCTTCCAATTACTCACATATTTCAAGACACAAATTATGGCCTCATAATAGATGACATTCGGCCAGCCTATAATCCACATGCTGAAATTTTCAGCATGTGTTACAAATGAGATAAAATTTGAAACATTACCTTTTGTAGCTTCTTTCTTTAAGTCACCAACATTGTATACTTGATTCTTGACCAATCAATATGCCAACAAGGATCCACATAGGCTCCACCAAGCTGGTATAGGCGTGTATGATATGTATGTACATGTGTTGAATTTTATGTTTGCAAACTTTGTAAAATAGTGCACATTTAATAATACACACATGGTATATTCCAATCAGCCATTAATTTAATTTTCTAGAACACTTTAAGATGTATGACATATTTAAAAAGTGTCTAGATACATGGTGTATGATGTGCCAAAAACGTTCCATGTGTCGTATACGTAGAAAACCGAATTTTCGACGTTTATCGATTACCCGAATTTTCTCTAATTAAATTCCAACTTTTTGCACATATTATATATATTATGTTATGCATAATATACATAATATAAACTTTAATATTCAGTACTTGGCTGGTTTAAAGTGACGCCATATACATGTGACAAAATTAAAATTGGAATCTCCACAATTTGGCCTTAATGTAGGGTGATTTGTGTGTGCCAACATGGAATGATTTTATGTCTGCACATAACATCATACCCACAAAATTTTTGAGTGTTTTTGAAGTGTAGGGACTGGCCATCTATTTATGGCAAGTACGTGACACGTTGGCGAAGTTTCGGTATTCGCCCGATACGACAATTTTCGGTTTAGAACCTTTTAACGTGTCGTATTTAATTTGTCATCACCATGACTTATATCATATGATATAATACCTGAATGTACTCATAAATATGAGTTAAGTATGGTGGTGTGACGTTAACATACGTACGAAAAATATATAACGTGTCGGTAGTACGTTAGAATAAATTGTGTGCGTGCCTTTTTTCAAAAAATTTGAAAATATATATATACAAATATATAGAGGCGTGTATATTTATGATGTAGGATGAGGAGGAGACTTTCCTTTCTTGATCTTGTTGCCTTTGTTCTTGTCCAAATGTTGCTTCCTTTAATGAACTACTTAGTTTAATTAACTAAGTACTTCACTTAATGAACTAGTTTAGTTCATTAATGGTGGCACATGAAAATAGTACAAACACAACAAATGTTTGCCATTTGATGTAAGCTTTAAAGCTTCATGGCTCGTTAGTATGGCAACATTATATATGAACTATATAAGGCAAGTTATATGCAAAATGCACATTTATGTCATGCACGTTGTCATGCACATTTAAATCATGTATTTTGAAATCACTCAAACCCCTTTTTCTCTACATATACATGGATTTTTAGGGTGCAAAATACTAGAGTTTTGGTCACTTGACAACTCGGCTGCACTGACCAAACCTTTGTTTTCTTACTCCAGTATGCAGAGGCCTGCTATATTCTTAGCACAGTCAATCATCCTCTTCAATTTGGCTTGCTGAAAACAACATTCCGTGGATGAGAAACAAGCTAAGCAGTTATTATCCCTAATGAGTTTTCTAATAGACAATAGATTGAAAACTAGGGACATGAAGAACACCTTTAAGTGTGATCTTACTATTAATCTTAACATATCCTATTCCAATTACTCTAGAGTAATTCTATTCGCAATTTCTACCTTCTTTGGTACATAAAGTAAAGTGTATGAGTCTAGAAGGTTACCATCATTAGACATGTGATCCGTAGCCCCGAAGTCAACTATCCATGAGCTGCTGGAGCTAGGCTGGACGTAGCCTGCCATGGTTGCCTGATGAAGGTCAGCTCGGCCACCTTGTTTGTTCAGCAACTGAATCAGGGCGGCAACCTATTCTTTAGTAATGACCTCAGCATCAGGTGTGCTATTTATCTGCTGAGCAGCACTGTGTCCAGCAGCAACTGGTTTTTGTGATGGCCTCTAGAGAGCACTGCTGGTCTTCAAAGGTAGTTTTCCTTCTCGGACCAGCTTTGCTTGAAGTATCTAACAGTCATCGACCGTATGGCCTTCTTTCTTACAGCACTTACACACTTTCCCTCCAGAGGAGGCAAAGCGTTTTTTAACAGCCAGTCCAGATACTTCTGTTGGCTTTTCAGAATGGAGAGCGGAGGATTTCACAGTGGCAGATCCTCCCATCATGTCTTTCTTCCATCTTTCTTTGTGTTTAATTTCAGCAAAGGCAGTCTTCAAGGTCGGTAGTGGCTTTGTACTTAGAATTCAACTTCGTGAAGTATCAAATTTTGGGTTTGGTCCAGTCAGGAAACGAAAGACCCGCTTCCTTTCTATGATCTCTTTGTAAAGTGCAGCATCAGTGACGCAGGACCACTGATGTGCTTCAAGAATATCAATTTGCTGTCACGATTCGGTAAGTAGTGTGTAGTATTTGTGGACAACAAGATTTTCCCGTTTGACCTCACGAAGATGAGCTTCAACTTCATATAATTATTAGATGTTATCTTGTTTGGAATATATCTCCTTGACTGCAGTCTAGATTTCTTCTACATTATTCTACATTATAAAATCATCAGTAATGTCTGGTTGCACAGAACATATCAGCCAAGACATTATCATACTTTTTTCTGACTTCCAAAGTCGGAAGTTTGCATCAGTTTTGGATGGGACAAGGACTGTCCCATATAAGTAGTCTTCCTTGCCTTTGCCAGTGATGTACATTTCTACCCCTCGAGACCATGAGAGGTAGTTATCTTTTTTTAGTTTGTGACTGGTAATGGTTATGGAGGAATAATCAGTGAGTTGAGGATCATGCACTACTCCTGATGATTGTTCAGAAGTAGAAGTGGCCTCAGTATATTCAGCAAGGCTGAAGGGAGTAGACATTTTGAAGAAAAAAATTTAATCGCAGAAAACAGAGTATAAATTTGTAGGTATTTTTGAATCAGGGGAGCTCTGATACCATGTTGAAATTGAAGGAATTAAACTTCCATTCAATTTGGAAATAATTCAGAAAGTTGTGTCCCTTTTATGGGGATTGAAATCTATTCCTAACGGATACTTTTTAACTTGAACAGCGGTCAGTGTCAGTCACTGTCAGTCTACTGTTAATTACAACGGTTGTGGTAACGACTAGTTACCAATGCAGCTCTGCTATGTACAGTAAAGAACGCAATATTTACATGTCTAAGTATAACAGCTCAGCCTGTTGCATTGCTGCCTTGATTGTGCTTCACCTTGTTACAGCTCAGCACTTTCTTTACTTCTTCAGCATATTTGGTCTTCTTTAGCTCAGTTTGTCTTCCTTGTCTTCATCATCTCAGTCCAGCTTTCCTTTTCATGTAAGATCGATTGACTGACTTCGTTCTTCAGCATCATTCAGGTTTTTATCTAGGTCGGCCTAGTTTAGCTTGGCCTCGTCAGATCCGCATCTTCAACTCGGCACACCTTCGTCTAGGTCTGCCTTCTTCAGTTCAGCTCGGCACACCTAGACTGAACTTATTTCTACATTCTTGTTTCTTGTAGTTGGCAATGTCCCTTAGCTGACAAAGTCTTCATCTGTTGGCTTATTGTGTCTAATTTGTTTCTTGTTTGTAATGATGGTAGTCCTGCGTTTCTTCGCCTTTTAGAAGATGGCTTCTGTCCATACATTTCCTCTATGATTTTTTTGACATGTTAAGCTTGCTCTCCAGATCGATTACCATTTTTTCTCTCCTTATGCTATGTTATTTCCTGTGGTAATCTATCAGTTAGTCGTTTGATCTCACCACCAAGAGTTGTGTGGGCTTCATGTTTTATTATCTAATGTGTTTCTCCTATCTTGTATGACAACTATCTTTGCATATAAGCTTTTCATTTGAGCTCCTAGAGTTCTTTCAGGAGTGCGTCATTCTTGGTATAAAGTGTCAAGAACAAGGCAAAATTTTGTATATTGAAGAATTTCTTCAATTTTCGTATATATAATCTCTGTACAATTGGCCCCTATATATACGATTGTCGCTATATTACATACATGGAAAGTTATTTGTTCTTTCCTGTAATTTCTCTTCAGTCTATCAATTAAGATCAATCAGAGATTCCTTCTATTTACTACTCAATCAATCATGGTAAGTTTCCCAACACTCCTCCTGAAGTTGAACCTTGGGATCACCGACGTTCAACTTGCATAGTGTTGTCTCGAAAGTTCGACCACAAAATGCCTTAGTAAGAATATCTGCTAGTTGATCTTCAGATCTCACAAATGGTAAATCTATAATCCCATCTTCCGATTTCTCTTTGATAAAATGACGATCAATCTCCATATGTTTAATTCTATCATGTTAGACCGGATTTTCAGATATGCTAATAGCTGCTTTGTATCACACATCAATCGGGTAGGTAAGTGTACTTCGAGCCCTAGTTCCCGGATCAACTTCTAAAGCCAGAAGATCTCAGCAATCCCTTTAGCTATTCCACGAAACTCAGCTTCAGCACTTGATAATGCAACTACCTTTTGCTTCTTGCTTCTCCAAGTGACAACATTGTCACCTACATGTGCAAAGTACCTTGAAGTGGATCTTCTATCAACCAGATTGCCGGTCCAACCTGCATTAGTGTACGCTTCAATAGTTAGATGCCCATTATCTCTAAAGATGATCCCTTGTCATGATGTATGCTTTAGATATCATAGAATTCTGACAATGGCATCCCAGTGATGTTTCTGTGGACTATGCATGAATTGACTTACTACACTCACTGCATATGCAATATCGGGTCGAATGTGAGAGAGATATATCAATTTTCCAATAAGTCTCTGATACTGACCTTTGTCAGTTGAAGCAGCTCCTTCAATTATTTCTAATTTCAGATTTACAGCCATAGGGGTATCACAAGGTTTACAGTCGAGTATCCCAACTTCTGTCAATAGGTCAAGCACATATTTCCTTTGAGAGATATAGATTCCATGCTTGGACCTCAGAACTTCTATCCCCAGAAAATATTTGAGGTCTCCGAGATCCTTCATTTCAAACTTTGTAAACAAATATTTCCGAAGTTGTGTCATCTCCTCAACATCATCACCTGCAATCACCATATCATCAACATAAATGACCAGGCAAGTTACCATACCTTTGCAATGTTTGATGAACATGGTGTGGTCAGTATTACTCTGGCGATATCCATTCTGTTTCAATACTGCAGTGAATCGTCCAAACCAAGATTGCGGAGATTGTTTAAGACCATATAGGGCTTTCTTTAACCGGCATACTTCCCCTGGTTTGTATTCACCTTCAAACCCTGATGGTGGTTCCATACACACTTCCTCTTTAAGGTCTCCATGTAGAAATGTATTTTTCACATCACATTGATGCAGAGGCCATCTTTTAGTTGCATCAATAGAGAAGAGAACTCTGGGTGATCTTTTTGCCACAAGACGAGCTTTGTGGCGCTCAATACTTCCATTTGCTTTATATTTGTTTGTAAAGATCCATCTGCACTCCACTGGTCTTTTTCCTTTAGGGAGGACACATCTTTCCCAGGTTTGGTTTCTCTAAGAGCATCTCTTTCAACTTGCATTGCTGTTTTCCATTCTGGTACTTTTGGGGTTCACTGACTGTCTTTGGGACCTGTTCTGAACAAATAGACACAAAGAAACCTTTACCAGTATCAGATACACTCCATCTTGCATTATCAACAGAGTACCTTGATTTCTGAGATATTCTTTCAGGTGTATACTGGTCTGTAGGAACACCTCTCTTAATCCGGAGAGGTAACACTCGCCCTAGTTCCTGCTCATTAGAAACGTTAGTACCTTCCACATATGTTCCTGGATTATCAAGATCTTCAAGGTGATGTGTATTTTGAGTATCAATATCATCAAGTAGAGGTGTGTTTTGAGTATAATCAAGGGTGAAGGTGAGTGTGTCATTGTCACTAGTATTAGACTGTATAGTACTATTATCAACAATCATTTCCTCTGATTCAGTATTCATCGGAGTTGGATCATCAGAGGACGCTGAAGTGTCGGAAGCTACTATGTCTGGGGCGATAGCACATTCGGCGCCATCTACTTGCCGTATTGGAACTATCTCCGAACATGTGCGTGGTGACAGCCAATCGAGTGTTCCATCATAGGTCTCCCCTTGAACCTGAGATTGGGGTAGGTAGTAAAACTCAGTTTCGAGAAAGATACAATTCATGGTAATATGAAGGAAATGGGTTCAGAGGTTATAACAACGATAGCCCTTTTGAGTGGAGCCATAGCCCACAAAGATACATCACTCATCACAGGGGTCAAGTTTGGATCGTTTGCATTTGGGTGTATGGACAAAGACTGTACATCCAAACACTTTTGGTGGTAGGGTAAAAAATGAAGGAATAGGGTGTTGAGTAAACAGTGTATAAAGAGAGGTCTTATGATGTAGAATTTTAGTGGGTAAACGGTTGATTAAATATGTAGCAGTAGACTGCCTTCGGTCAAAAACTTTTCGGGACATTAGATTCAAACATAAGAGCACGGGTCATTTCCTGAAGTATACAAATTTTCCTTTCGGTAACTCCATTTTGTTCAGGAGTGTTGGGACAGGACGTTTGATGTATTATCCCATTGGAGAGAAATAATTGCTTTAAGGCCCCAGCAAGATATTCCTCCTTCTCCCCCCCCCGTTGTCGGATTGGAGTATTTGGATATTAGTATTGAACTGTGTTTTGACCATCTGATGGAATTGTAAGAATTTCTGATAAACTTCTGACTTGTGTTTCAACAGATATATCCAAGTCATATAGGAGAAATCATCAACAAAAATAACATAATACTGAAACCAAGAGGGGTATCATACGGTGAAGGACCCCACACATCAGAATGTACTAATGAAAACATATGATTAACTCGTGTATTAGTGGACGGATAAGGTGCCCGAGTTTGTTTAATCCAGAGGCAAGTATCGCAAGAAAAAACATTATTTTGGGAAGTAAATAAATTGGGAAATAGGTATTTTAAGTAAGTAAAAGATAAATGCCCCAAACGGCGATGCCACAACCACACCTGTCAAGAGACTGTCCCACTGGCAAGATTAGATTGTCCCTGTTGCGCCACCGCTTCAACATAGTATAATCTGTCACACTCAGTGCCACGTCCAATGATCGCCCTCATATGAATATCCTGTAAGAGGCAAAAATTAGGATACATGAGCACAATACAATTCAATTCTTTTGTAACTTGACTTACGGAGAGTAGTTTTATGGATAAAGTCGGGACATAAAGACATTTCGTAGGGTAATCTAAGGAGTAATGGCAATTGACCCACCATCCTCTGTTGGAATGGAAATCACATTGGCAATCTCGATAGAGGTCTTTTTAGGTGGTGTGTGGGTGACAAAGTCCTGTAGATCATAGGGCATAGTATCAGTAGCTCTGCAATCAAAGATCCATTGTTCAGCACATTTTATGGTAAGGCATATGGATTTAGTTGGTGGTGCTGGGCAATGTGTTTGTTGTGAGGGCATGATTGTATTTTCATAAGGTTAAGGTGGCTTATTCGGAATAAAGGGTAAAATAGTGTGATTTTGTGTCAAATCAGGGGAATCCGGGGGTCCATATGTCAAATCAGGGGAATCTGGGGGTCCAGTTACAATTTCAGGATTTTTATGGCGTGAAATTGATAATCCAGCATTAATTTGGATATTACTAACATTTTTAAAAAAGCAGGGACCAGGGGTGTAATTTTAAAATTTCTGGGGGTATTTAAATTTAAGATTAGGGTTAGGGGTGTCAAGCATAACCCTGTTACCTTCCCTGTCTCCTTCTGCGGCCGCCATGTGCGATGCTGCTGCACTTTTCGTTTCTCCTCCGGTAGCCCCTCTGTTGCTGGTACTATCTTCGATGGTGCCAATAGTAGCCTTTGCTTGGGATTTCTGCTTGATATCCTCCCACTATTCAGGGTGACCGTGTAATATGAAGCATTTCTCCGCAGTATGCCCCTTTTTTCCACAGTGATTGCACTCCAGGTATGATTTATCCCCACCATGCGATGAGAAACTGGCTGAGCGTGGTGGTTGTGGGTTGCTTCGGCCAGAACCTTGTCCTCGTCCTCTTTCTTTGTGCCGACCAAGGTGACTGAAGTAAGGAGTTTTCTTGGTTTGGCCAGCTGCTGTAGGAAATTTGTTGAAGGATTTTCGTCGATACCGGTGTCCTGAGCAGACGGAAGCAGAAGAAGGCGAAGTTCGAGTGAACCGTTGATATCAGCAAAGTTTCGCTGAGCCAAAAAAACTTAAACACAAGACCATCATACACAATTTTGCTAATTAACTATATATACACACACTGATCAATACAACATACCTTAATGACATATTTCCACGTATCAAACACGTACTAGAACATTAACCATAAAAAACTCAACACAACTACACAAAGATACATAACACAGTACAAAAAAAGAGATATCACGTAACATAATGAATTATGAATATACAGCAACATAATTCAAAAAATTATATATATATATATATATATATATATATATATATATATATATATATATACCACATAAAAAAGTCAGGTGCACAAACACAACATAATGCACACCATACTCATGCACGACACAAACAAATACATAACCTACCATAACATATAAACAAAATAACTTAAGTCGTTAATAGTCAAATCGAAGTCACAGCTGCAAGACTAATAGCTTGTCCCATCATCATGTACCACCACTCCATGCCTGATAAAATTTACTAATTCAAGTAAAACACGAACAATAGACACCACAAAGGTGCAAAAAAAAATTTAACCACCATATATAACAAAAAGGAAAAATTTATCAGCTTGTTGTAACATACTTACCTAAAAATAATATGCGCAAGACATACTAACTACTAAAATGTTTGCACTCTTACAACAGTATGACTCTATGAGCTGTAATGAACCAACCAACTTATTAAACCATATAATGTTATCTACACACAAAACACACACGGTCTAAGTGCGAAAGACAAATAATAAATGTTTATATACACATATACCTATGCATACAAAGTGACCAACATGAAAATACGAAGTAATAGGTAAAAGCTCACAATATATATAGAATATGATAACAACGTACAAGTAACGAACATACAAAACATATACGATAAGTCAGGAGTATATGTGCTAAATGACCACTACACGAAAAAGAAAAAAAAGAACCAATGCCAGACAACCAACTTAGGAATTTATACACATTATGCTGTTAATACACTTCATGGGTTACTAATCCATAGAGTAATACATACCTACAAAAAAAAGAAAACACTCAGTCTCTTAAAACAATAAAGAGGCATATAGACAAACACAATTGGATACAACATTAATGATATAACGTAAATAAGTTGATTTAAGAAAACATACAAGTAAATACACGAAACAAAAGTAACTAAACGATGCTAAGTAAATATGCGCAAGTATACACACAGCTATTTCAATGGCACCGCAACATAACTAATATAATAAAATAGTAATAAACATAATAATATAACACCAATAAACAATACAATTACAAAGAATACAATAACACCAATACTTTTTGTATAAGACATGGGTTACAAAAAAAGCATACATTTACCAGTTTAAAACAAATCATTAACATACACAATTGAAGTAAAGCATGCTAATTACGAGTTAGGAACGACATAGTATTGCACGACAGCGTAACAGTAGATTAAAGTGTAAATGATTCAATAATAGAAAAACAGTAAAAAGAAATTCATACTTGAACACCCAAATAAATTATATATAGCTACATTATAATAAAATCTACACATTTAAGCATTTCTTTCGGAATAATATATAACGATATTTATACAACGATAAGATAAGCTAGTACGAAAAATATAGTGTACATGAAAAAAATTATTAACGACTAACATAAGTACAAGAAAAAGAAGAGAGATCACGATAAACAAAGACTAAAATGAACGCGCATGGCATGTGTACCACTTAAAACTCAACTAACAAACAATATAAACATAATACACATGACAAACTGCAGATAACAGTTGTGAATCCATGAGCTACATATGATACATAAGTCATGCATGCGTTTAAAGTAAAGATACACAACATATTATTTGTGTATACCAAACATGTTCAACAACTTGACCATTAAAACGACAACACACATTAAAACTGGTGTATACTGATATATACAATAGACGAAGCTACATTTGAGCACTGCATTTTGTTCCCAAACCAATGACAGTCAGAGAAGACGATACGGACATTGGAGAACATGTTGAGGGCTTGCGCCATTGACTTCAAGGGGAACTGGGATGGTATGATCAGGTTGATTGAGTTCTCTCACAACAACAGATATCATAGAGCCATCAGCATAGTGCCATTTGAGGCGCTCTATGGGCGTAAGTGCAGATCTTCAATCCATTGGGATGAAGTTGGAGAGCGTACTATTACTGGTCCAGAGCTGACTAAGCAAACCAGGGAGAAGGTAAAGGTTATTCGGGCAAGACTTAAGGTTGCCCAAGACAGAAGTAAGAGTTGGGCAGATTCGAGAAGGGGCCTCCTGGAGTTACTGTCGGGGAAAAGGCTTACCAAGAAGTGTCACGTATGAGTGATGTGGCACGTTTCGGTCTGAAGGGTAGGCTGAGGTCGCGATACATTGGGTCTATGAGATACTCGGAAGGAGCGATTCGTTAGCTTACTGATTGGCTTTACCTCTGACACAAGCCTAAGTGCACAATGTATTCCATGTTTCTCAGCTGAGAAGATACGTTTCTGATCAAAGTCATGTATTGGAGCACCGCCTTTGAGAATCATACCAAACGCGTTATAAAAAAAACTCATGTTCGGATTATAGACCAAAAAGACCAAGAGCCGAAGAGCAGATTCATCCCTTATGTCAAGGTAAAGTGGAGCAACCATATAGAGCGCGAGGCGACTTGGGAGCTCGAGAAGCAGATGTGAGAGAGATAGCCGCACCTCTTCGATTAACGTACGTCAAGTTTCAAGGACGAAACTTCTTGTAAGGAGGGTAGGATGTTATAACCCAAAATTTTTCAACTCATTGTTACACGCTAATTTATAAACTAGGTAGCTGTTGGGTGTAACGATCCTTTCGAAATTAAATTAATTATAGCGTGTTGAGTTTGCCCAAGTAATGTTATAATTATATAAAATGGTTATATACACATAGGGTAAACGAAAAATACAAAAAATAATAATATAAGATAAATAAAAAAAAGGGGAAAGGTTCCATGGGATAGGAATAAAAGAAAAAGAAAAAATAATAAAATAATAATAAAGTAAAATGAAGGATAAGGATGAAAAATTTAAAAGAAAAACAAAAAAAATAGGAGACTTGATTAGGGGGTAACGGTTCCCCCAAAATTTCGGCTATTAATTTGATAAATGGCAATGTGGGGGGGCGGCAGTTAGCAGCAAACAATAATATTTTAAAAAGGAGAATAAAGGGCAAACAGAAGGAATGGCGGCAGAGAAAGGGAGGAGGGAAGAGAGAGAAAAGAAAGGAGGAAGAAGAGAGAAGGAAGAAGAGAGAAGCATGAAGAAGGGAGAATGAGAAGCACGCAAAACAATCTCCGACTTATTCACGTTGTTTGTTTAATCGTTTAATTGGTCGCATCCAAGTAGGTTCCCTTTTTCCCCTCCAATTGTTACAATCCAAGCATGCCTTAGTGGTATTTTATGTGCTTTTGTTGTTTTAAATGTTGAATTTCATAGCATGTTGTTCATCTGTGAAAAGCATGAAGTTTTGAAGACTCTGGGATGTGCATATGGTATTGCGTGTATTTGGTATGGTACTGCGTGCATTTGATTGGATTTTAGGGAAAATTTGATAATCAAAACAGCACACCTTTTGTATGTTTAGGGTTTTTAGTTGTTGTTTTGGCCTTAGAATAGGTTCCTATAGACTGGAAATAGGCGAAAATGTAGATCGGAGTTGAAAAATGGCCGCCGGAGGCGGTGAGTGCGCCTCCTGCGTTGCTGGAAGGGCCGCACGTGGGCACACACGCGCCTTGCAGTCACAGCAGTTGATTAAATAAAAAAACCTGGCGGGCCGAACCAGGCGCTGGCTGGCCGGACCCTCAGCGAGCTGGCTTTGCACAGGCCTGGCCTGTTTGCTTATATTATAAAAAAGGGCAGGCTGGTAGCGAGCCAGACCGAATGGCCAACGGACCGGGCCCCAGCTGTAGGCCAGTCCAATTAGCTGTGTAGTAAAAAAAGAAGGAATCCGGCGCCAGACCAGAGCTAGCTGAAGAAAAGAGGCCATCCCACTATAATTATAATTAATAAAATAAATTCTGAATTTCTGAATTTTGTTATAAACGTCATTTAATTAATTTTAAATAGTATTAATTTTAAGAAAAATATAAAAAAATATCGGAAAATTATAAATAAATTCCAGAAATTATAAAATGCTGAAATTAAATTATTTCCATTAAATTTCAGTAATTGTGATAATTTATTTAATTTGGATAATTAGGTAATAAATAGAAATAAATATGAGAAAAATGAGGAAAAATATAGAAAATGCACGATAAAGGTATACAAGCCATGGAAAAATAGGTTTGACATCAAACAACGTTAAATCATTACTCGGATAATAAACGAACCTAGATTTGAGTGCTGGAGGATGGTGAGGATGGGCCAGGGGTCTCAGGCGATCTTTAAATGAACCTAGATTTGAGTGCCAGAGGATGGTGAGGACGGGCCAGGGGCCTCAGGCGATTGTGTTTTTGCATTCATGGCACGTGCATTGCATTTATGGTGGGTCGTGACGTACTAGTCACGGGCGCTTAGTATGGTGTACGGTGGCGGGGCCAAGTACACTCAGTATGGTGACTATGGATGGATACGACCCACAGCCACTCAGTAAGTCCCGGGATCATGCATTGCATGATGGAGATATCGGCATTCTGTGTGATATGACTTTGTTGCGAGTGACATGCATAGTTGGACATGCATCACGATGTTGCGCATTCTTTATCTGGACTGAATTACCTTTCCGCATTCTTTCATATGCTTATGTGATATCATGTTATCTGCTATGTGTTATATCATTTTTGTATGCTCGTCTTGTACTAGTTGGAGGCAGGTGCCTACTGGGTGATCTCGTAGGATCTGCAAGGCACCACTAAAAAGGAGGGTTGAATAGTTGGTGCGGAAAGTGTGGTTTTTAAAATTTGTTTAAAACCAAACAACTCAACTTCTGAAAACAGATTATGTTTTCAGGACCAGTATTAAAATATTTTTAAAAATAGGTTGTAGGTCTTCAAAAATTCTGAAATTTTGAGATAACTTAGCCTCAGATGTTATGAGTGTCTCCTAAAAATTTCAGATTTAAATTCAATCTTTAACTTCTTCAAAAATTGTTGGTGGTCAGATTGCGCGAATCTGCCAGAAACGGTAGACTGTTTTGAAAAATTTATTCCTATTTGTTCTTAACTCCAATTGCTCTGAATTTTTAACCACTAACCCATTATATATTTTATTGGAATGGGTTGAAACAGTTTTGAAAAATTCTTTCGGAAAGTTAGTCAAATACACTCAAAGTCTCAACCTTTGCAAGCCTGAAAATCAGACTGCACTAGTCTCAGAACTTTGGATGTTTGAGTGACTTATACTTATCCAAAAGGGTTCAAACTTGTGCCAAATTAACCCCAAGACGTGTGGCTATGCTTCTGGAAATTGTTGTAATTTTTGAAAATTGTTTACTATTTTTACAAACGTAAACAAAAAGAGTAAACAGTGTAGAAACATAATATAAGTGCTGAAAGTAAATGACACCGAGAATTTTATACTGGTTCGGTTATAAACAACCTACTCCAGTCTTCGAGGAACACCTTCCTCGGTTCACACTAGTCACACACGCAAATACACCTTACCACAGGGTTGATGGAGTTACACACCAACTCCAACCCTTTACAAACCTTGTACGATGAATACAATTCGCACGAACACCACCACCTTGCAAGAATGAAGATTGATCACACATTGATCAATCTTTTACAAAGATATAGAATATGTGGTGTTCTAAGATAAGCCTATTCAAGAATATGAATGTAAGTACAATAGGCTTTCAAGAGGAAGAAAGAAAGAGAGTGTAGAAGAAGAGAGGAGCTAGGCCTTTTTTTTTACTTGAATTTGCAATACTTGTTCTTGTCTTTTATTTTTGCTCATCTTCTTTCCTTTTAAGCAAGAATGGCCGTCCCCCTCTAGTGCTCTCCCCTCTTGAAAATTGTCTTCTAAGTCCTTGGGAGAATGTATGGCATCAATGTGACATGATCTTGCTTACTTGGCACCTTCTCATTGGATGATCATTTAACCTTTACTTACTTGGCACTTCATGATTGGTTGAATGTTGTCATCATTTATTGACTTGGAAAATATGAATATTTCACTAAAAGCATGTGCCAAAATCAACATAGAATAATTGCCATAATTTATAAGATTATCATCCAAATCAAGCAAGACAAAATTTCTCCAAATAAGGTGAGAATTTCGGCCATAATGAGGAGTTAGCATGCTGAAATTTCAGCATGTGATACATGGTGATAAAATTCAAAATACTTCCAAATTTTCATTTATTTTTCTTTTAAAATAAATCAACAATTAGTAGCAAATATTCTTATCAAATTGGAAATAAAATTTGGACACCAACATGGCCTAAATTTCGGCCAAGGTTCATTCCACACATGCTGAAAAATTTCAGCATGTGTGATATTCAAGATATCACACTTTATGGCTTGGTATTTTATTCAAATTACTTCTATTTCTTCCTCCAATTTACCACATGTTTCAAGACACCAATTATATGCTCATTAATCTCCAAAAATCGGCCAGTTATAATTCTACATGCTGGAATTTTCAGCATGTGTTTCAAATGAGACAAAGTTTGAAACCTTACCTTTTGTAGCTTCTTTCTTTAAATCACCAACATTGTATGATTGATTCTTGACCAATCAATATACCAACAAGGCTCCACATATGCTCCATTTCAGCTGTAGGGGCGTGTATACATGTATATGCATGTGCTGAATTTTATTTTTGCTAACTTTGTAAAATAGTGCACATTTAATAATACACACATGTTATATTCCAATCAGCCCTTAATTTAATTTTCTAGAACACTTTAAGATGTAAGACAGATACGTGTCGTATGATGTGCCAAAAATGTTCTATGTGTTTATCGATTACCCGATTTTTCTCTAATTAAATTCCAACTTTTTGCACATGTTATATATATTAGGTTACACATAATATATATAATATAAACTTTAATTTCTCAGCTCTTGGCTGGTCTAAAGTGGCGCCATTAACATGTGACAAACTTGAAATTGGAATCTCCACAATTTGGCCTTAATGTGGGGTGATTTGTGTGTGCCAACATGGAATGATTTTATGGATGAAAATATCATCATAGCCACGAAATTAATAATGATTTTTGAGGTGTAGGGGCTGGCCATCTATTTATGGCAAGTACGTGACACGTTGGCGAAGTTTCGGTATTCGCCCGGTACGACAATTTTTGGTTTAGAACCTTTTAACGTGTCGTATTTAATTTGTCATCACCATGAGTTATATTATATGATATAAGACCTGAATATACTCATAAATATGAGTTAAGTATGATGGTGTGACGTTAACGTACGTACGTAAAATATATAACGTGTCGGTAGTACGTTGGAATACATATGTATGTGCCTTTTTCAAAAAATCAGAAAATATATGTGTTTATATATGTATATGCCGTGTATATTAAATGTGGAGAGGAGAAGACTTTCCTTTCTTGGTCTTTTTGCCTTTGTGCCTTGTTCAAATGTAGCTTCCTTTAATGAACTACTTAGTTTAATTAACTAAGTACTTCACTTAATGAACTAGTTTAGTTCATTAATGGTGGCACCTGAAAATAGTATAAACACAACAAATGTTTGCCATATGATGCAAGCTATAACGCTTCATGGCTCGTTAGTACGGCAACATTATATATGAACTAAATAAGGCAAGTAATAAGCAATATATCATGCACACGTTTTTGTCATGCTCATTTAAATCACATATTTTGAAATCACTCAAACCCCTTTTTCTCTACAGATTTTCCATCACTCACCCCTACTCCCACCACCAGGTGAGTACGCAGAAGAGTACAATTTGTTTTTGCTAAGGACGGGGCTGATACGGTAGTATGGGCAGACTGACGGTCGCACCTAGGACACGAGGAGATCATGCGGCTGTCTTTCATTATTTTATTGGGGTTCACCAGACATCACCTTGTTTATTTCGGTCGACTCTAGTTGCTAGCACATTAACTTTTTCGTCATGCCTTATTTATTATTTTATTAAGGATCTTCTTTTATACATGTAATTTAATGTTATGGTATTTCATTTTCGCGAGAAAAACTTCTATGTCTTTTCACACATGTAGCAACTTGATTCGACACCTTGTATTCTCCTTAGCGAGATACGTCGGATGCACTATTCCCGATGCTAGGGCTTGGGAGCGGGGCACTACACTTATAGAGAAAGGAAGAACAAGAAAAAGAAAATATGGTCCTAGAACGGCAAGATAAAGACTCACACTACAGTCGGAGGAGATAACCAAAAAACCCAAGAAGAACTACACTCCTGACAAATGAAAATGAAACAATGCTGGTGGAGCAACAAGTAGAAACAATTGACCTTTATGTTAGGAAACTTACATAATTGATTGAGTAATAAATAGAAGGAATCTCAAACTGATTTTAAGTGATAGACTGAAGAGAAATTAGAGGAAAGAATAAATAACTTTCCATGTATGTAATATAGTGACAATTTTATATATAGGACGCCAATTGTACAGAGATTATATATACAAAAATTGAAGAAATTCTTCAATATACAAAATTTTGTCTTGTTCTTGACATGGTATCAGAGCAGGCAATATAACCCAAGACTATGTTTTTAGCTGTTTTTGCCTCAGGTTCTGAGTTCATCACTGCCAATGCCCTTCACAGCCCAGGCCTTGTGATCAAGTATCTTACCCAACCTTACCATACTTTGCTTGATTCCATTGGGTCAAGCACTCTGAACAATCTGGTATTAGTTATATCTGTAGTACCTAAAATCAACAGTATAAAGTCATGTCAACTCATCATGAAAACAAAGGAGAAAGTTCAGAAACAAAACCACAAGTCCCTGCTGGCTTTGATTTTTCAGAACAATTCGCAAGATCTCTTCAGCAGAGCCTGCATATAGCCAATCCACCAGGAGCAAAAAGCAACCTGGTCCTTAAGGTTAAATTAAATAGTAACAATTACACCCTCTGGAAGAGATTGATGCTGATGGCACTTAGAGGAAGGGGAAGGAGCGCCTATATCTCAGGGGTACCTCCACCTCCCCTGCCTACTGATCAAAATTATGCCCGATGGGAACAGGAGGACCAATTGGTCCTCACATGGCTTATAGACAACATTGAAGAAAGTCTGATTAACAATGTGTCCAAGTATCCTACAGCCAAGACATTGTGGGATGGATTGGCAGTCACATATGGGTCGGGTGGAGACCCTATACATGTGTATGATTTACACAAAAAAGCAGCAGCAATCAAACAAGGAAACATATCCCTTGAATCCGTATGGAATCAATTCCAGGAGATCTGGATGACAATTGATACCCTATATCCGAATCCCATGGAATCACACAGGGATATTCAGACCTACAATTGTAGATACGGGAATTCTGCTTGTATCAACTAATTGTGGCTGTGGATGATCGATTTGCCAACATCAAGAAGGAATTGCTAAAAAGAGACCCTTGGTCAACTGCAGAAACTGCATACAATGAACTTCGAAGGGCTAAGATACATGATGGAGTAATCACACCTTCAGATTCCTCATCGCAAGGGGATGGCTTAGTAGCAAACCGAGGGACAACAAGAAAAGAAAGAGGACGAGGACAAGGTTCTGGCCGAAGCAACCCACAACCACCACGCTCAGCCAGTTTCTCATCGCATGGTGGGGATAAATCATACCTGGAGTGCAATCACTGTGGAAAAAAGGGGCATACTGCGGAGAAATGCTTCATATTACACGGTCACCCTGAATAGTGAGAGGATATCAAGCGGAAATCCCAAGCAAAGGCTACTATTGGCACCATCGAAGATAGTACCAGCAACAGAGGGGCTACCGGAGGAGAAACGAAAAGTGCAGCAGCATCGCACATGGCGGCCGCAGAAGGAGACAGGGAAGGTAACAGGGTTATGCTTGACACCCCTAACCCTAATCTTAAATTTAAATACCCCCAAAAATTTTAAAATTACACCCCTGGTCCCTGCTTTTTTAAAAATGTTAGTAATATTCAAATTAATGCTGGATTATCAATTTCAGGCCATAAAAATCCTGAAATTGTAACTGGACCCCCAGATTCCCCTGATTTGACATATGGACCCCTGGAAAATTTGGTTTTTAAAATATTTTGAACCAAAAACCTAACTTCTGAAAATAGTTTCTGTTTTCATATCCTGATTTGAAATGTTTGAACGACCAGGTTCCAGACCTTCAAAAATTCTGAAATTTGGAGAGATTCTACTTTCAGATGTTTTGAGTATCTCCTAAAAATTTCAGATCAAAATTCAACTCCTAACCCTTTTAAAATACGTTTGCGGTCAGATTACGCAAATCTGCCAGAAACAGTAGTATGATTTGAAAATTTTATTCTGATTAATTCGTGACTCCAAATGATCTGAAAATTTAATGAAAAACCCTTAAGTTATGTATTGTAATGGTTTGAAACAGTTTTGAAAACTTCCTTTGGGAAGTATCTCAAATACGTTGATGTTCTCAACCTTTGTAAGTCTGAAAATCAGATTGCACTAGTCTTAGAACTATTAACGTTTGATTGACTTATACTTGTCCAAATGGGTTGAAACTTGTGCCAAATGAAACTTAAGAGGTGTAGCTATGTTTCAGCAACGTTTTGTAATTTTTGAAATTCGTTTACTATTTTTACGAATGCAACGAAATCAATGCAGAAACTGAAAACTAAAAGTAAAGTGCTGAAAGTAAAGACACAAAGGATTTTATACTGGTTCGGTTAAATCAACATACTCCAGTCTTCGAGGAAACCTTCCTCGGTTATCATTAAACACAATATAACACCTTACCATAAGGGTTTCTGGAGTTAAACACCAACTCCACCCTTTCACAAACAATACAATCAATCACACCAATCACGAACATCACTACCAAACGGATGAAGGTTTGATAACACCTTGATCAATCCTTTTACAACAAATGAAACGTGTATGATGGTATAACCAAAGCCTATTCGATATGTAGAATATAAGAACAATAGGCTTGAGAGAGGAAGAAGAAGAAAGAAATATAAAAGAAGAGAATAGTGAATCATTTTGCACTTGAGAGACAATGAGAGTTGTTTTAGCTTTGTTTTCTCTCTTCTCTTCTATTTAATCACCTCATGGCCGCCCCCTTAGGGCTCTTCCATCATCGAGAATTCTCTTTATTGCCCTTGGAAGATCACCTTGAGTAGAGATGACAACATCTTGCTTACTTGGTACAACATAATTGGATGAATGTCTTAGCTTTGCTTACTTGGCACTCTATGATTGGATGAATCTTGTCACCATTTAGTAGCTGTAAAATCTGAGGTTAAAATGTAAAAAACATGTGCCAAATAAAGTTTAAAATGTTGACAAACAATTAACAATTAATCCCTTCAATTTGGGATGTCAATTGGTCACACATTCTAGGCAAAAAATCGGCCAGCCATACATTGTCACATGCTGAATTTTCAGCATGTGTTAAATTTGCCAAATGTTTGAATTGTTATCTTGTGTAGCTCCCTCCTTTATGTCACTAACCTTGTGTGGCATATTCTCAACCAATCAAGATGCCAACTAAGCTCCACATAAGCTCCACCAAGGTTGAGAAGGCATGCACTTTGTCTCCAACATGTGCTGAATTTCACTTTTGTAAACTTTGTCAAATATTGCACAATAATTACACATATATGGTATATTCCAATCAGCCCTAATTTGAATATTCTATTACACTTTAACATTGTCTAGAATGTGTAAAAAGTGTCTAGATACATGTTACATGTCATGCCAAAAATGTTCCATGTGTTATGTTCGTAGAAAACCGAATTTTTGACTTTTGTCGATTACGCGATTTTTCTCCGGTTAAATTCAAAATTTTTGCATATGTTATATATATTATGTCACACATAATATACATAAAATAAATTAAATATTCAGCTCTTAAAGGCTGAGCTATAGACGCCCCATGTGACAAAAAATTGCATTTGCAATCTCCATAATTTGGCCTTAATTGGGGGTGATTTGTGTGTGCCAACATAGAATGATTTCATAGCTGAATATACCATGTGAGCCACAAAAGTTTTGGCTCTTTTTAAAGTATATGGACTGGACATCTATATATGGCAAGTACGTGACACGTTGGCGAAGTTTCGGTAGTCATCCGATACGATAATTTTCGATTTATTTGTAACGTGTCATAATAATTTTGTCATCACCATGACTTATATCATATGGTATAAGACCTGAATGTACTCATAAATATGAGGCAAGTATAGTGGTATGACTTTGACGTACGTTTGTAATATATGTAACGTGTTGGTAGTACGTGGGAATATATGTGTATTGTGCCTTTTGTAAAAAAAATATGAATATAATATATATATATATATATACATACATACATACATACATATATATATATATATATATATATATATATATATATATATATAAACGTGTATATCCAAATGGGGAGGAGTCTTTCCTTTTTCAAATTTGTTGCCATCAAGCTTTGTCCAAATATATCTCCATTTAATGAACTAGTTAGTTCATTTACTTAAGTACTTCACTTAATGAACTAGTTTAGTTCATTAATGGTGTCACCTGAAAATAGTTCAAAGACAACAAATGTTTGCCATATGATGTAAGCTTTAATGCTTCATGTCTTGTTAGTACGACAACAATATATATAAAGTATATAAGGCATGTATATCACAAAAACGTGTCAAATAATAAATTTTGTCATGCATTTCTTAAACACGTAGTATTTAAATCACGTATTTGTAAATCACTCAAAATATTTTTCTTAACAATCTCCCCCTTTTGATGATTTACAAAATAACATTATTTCATGATTTAAATTTATCCGCTCCCACTCCAATTGGGCACAAATACGAATTTTGAATTTTGAATTTTCACCCCCTTGAATTGCAATCATGCTCTCTCTCTCTCTCTCTTCCTTAAATCACTCTCTCTCCCCCTTAAATCATGCACACTCTCTCCCCCTTTATTTTGTAAATAATATCAAAAGTGCATGTAAGAAAGAAATAGCAATTAGTATATCAACAAAAATCATGCATTTCAAGTGCGTTCTTAAGGGTTATTTATTCAACCCTTTCCAAATGTACCTTTTGGTACCCAAATTTGGGTGACCTTCCTAGGTCTTCCAAAAGGTAAGAAAAGAGATGAAGGCAATATAATAGACATTAGGTGAGAGTGCAATTGGCCTTGGGCCAAGAATTCCATTGTAACCAGTGTATGTTTGTTGTCTTTGATAAGTTCTTGTGTTGGTGTGCATGGTGCGTGATCTAGATGCATTTTTGTTGAATGAATGTCGTGTATGCATCAATGGTTTCTTTTCATATCTATATGTCACATAATTATATTTCGTATGATATGAAGAATAAGCATGATGAGATGACATAGGAGGGGATCTAGGCGTCTTCTTAGGCGCCAGATATATCTTGGACGCATCTATTTTCTTAGATGGAATTAATTTGGTTGATTTATTTAGTGTCTCGTTTTTCTCAATGTATCCTAATCCGGTTTTTTCGCTATCATGCTTTTGTGAGGAAATGCTGCTATCTAGCATGTTTGTACATGTGTCAAATTATTTCACCATTTTTTCTAGATCTATATTCCTTGATTTCAAATTTGAAATCTCGGACTTCATTTCATTGTTTTGTGTCGTTAATGATGAGACCTCTGATTTCAATGCATTGATTGTGCAAGACGACTCTTCTTTTGAATCTTTTAGTTGAGCAATAAGTTTTGTGTTAGATGATTCCAACAACTTCTTATCTTCAATTAATCGTTTCTTTTCTTTTGCAAGAGTCTTAGAAAACTTATGCAGCTCAAGATATTGACAGAATAAATCATCATAAGAAGGCTCAGAATCAGAATTAGAATCATATCTCATTTGATGCCTTAGATGTAAAGCATACTTGTGCCGTTTGTTCTTCGGTACCATGAGTCTCCGAGTCAGATGAATCACTCCAAGTAGAGGCTTTCATGGCTCTTGTCCTTTGTTTAGGTTATGAGACGAGTCTAGTTTTATTATAGTCTTTGTCACGGTTTTTGTTCGTTTATTTGTCCTTGTTCGGGCAATCATATGACGAGTGTCCAAGTTTCCCACATTCATAACACTTTATTTCCTCATTATTTTTATTTCTATGGTTCTTAGATGAAGTAGGCATGTGTTTGTTTTTAATTGATTTTCTCATGATCTTTCTTAATCTTCTAGCCATCGTGATTATATCTTCATAATCGGAATCTGTGTCACTATCGTCTACGCGATCATAAGAAGTAGAGACGTATCCATTTGATTTAAACGCTATAACCTTATCTTGTTTAGAAGTAGATTCGGAATTTCTTAAAGTGAGTTTGTTTTTATATACCTTTAAAGATCCGATTAGTTCCTCCATCTTTATTGATTTAGTATCCTTACTTTCTTCGATTTCAGTGACTTTTGAATCCCATTCGGATGGGAGACTTCTTAGCACCTTTTGAACCTTTTCCTGTGTAGAAAAAGCTTTGCCAAGAGACTCAAGAGAATTATAGATGTTAGTCAATCGTAAGTCCATATCAACGATAGATTCATTGGTCAATAATTTGAAAGACTCAAGAGTAGACATAAGCATATTTATTTTAGACTCTTTGACTTGACTAGTCCCTTCATGTTTCATTTCTAGAATCCTCCACATCTCTTGTGCGCTAGAGCAATTAGACACGTAACTTGATTCACTTTTACTCAGCCCGTTTAAAAGTAGTCGCATGGCTCTAGCATTCATACTCAATTTCTTTTTGTCATTACTAGTATATTCTTGTTTTGATTTTACAACCTCTAGTGTAACACCCTCAACAGTAGATAACTTAGAGGGAACGAAAGGACCGTCTTCTATAATAGACCACAAATCAATATCAATAGCCATAAAGGAAAGTTTCATTCAAAGTTTCCATTGAATAAAAAACTCACCTTGAAAAGAGGAGGCCTTACAACTGACATTCCTTCTTGCTCAGTTTTGTAGCTAGTGGTTGCCATCTCACTAAGATCGTTGGATCTCCTTGTCGTGAGTGTGCCTGCATTCTGATACCACTTGTAGGACCTATATAGCACCACTAGAAGGGGGGTTGAATAGTAGGTGCGCAAAATTTTGTTTTTAAAATATTTTGAACCAAAAACCTAAATTCTGAAAACAGTTTCTGTTTTCATATCCTGATTTGAAACGTTTGAAAGACCAGGTTCCAGACCTTCGAAAATTCTGAAATTTGTAGATATTCTACTTTCAGATGTTTTGAGTATCTCCTAAAAATTTCAGATCAAAATTCAACTCCTAACCCTTTTAAAATACGTTTGTGGTCACATTGCGCAAATCTGCCAGAAACAGTAGTCTGATTTGAAAATTTTATTCTGATTAATTCGTGACTCCAAATAATCTGAAAATTTAATGACAAACCCCTTAAGATATGTATTGTAATGTTTCGAAACACTTTTGAGAAATTCCTTTGGGAAGTATGTCAAATACTTTGATGTTCTCAACCTTTGTAAGTATGAAAATCAGATTGCACTAGTCTCAGAACTATTAACGTTTGATTGACTTATACTTGTCCAAATGGTTTGAAACTTAAGAGGTGTAGCTATGTTTCTGAAAAGTTTTTGTAATTTGTTTACTATTTTTACGATTGCAATGAAATCAACGCAGAAACTGAAAACTAAAAGTAAAGTGCTGAAAGTAAAGACACAAAGGATTTTATACTGGTTCGGTTAAATCAACTTACTTCAGTCTTCGAGGACACCTTCCTTGATTATCACTAAACACAATATAACACCTTAACACAAAGGTTGTTGGAGTTACACACCAACTCCATCCTTTCACAAACAATATAATCAATCACACCGATCACGAACACCACCATCGAACGAATGAAAGTTTGATCACACCTTGATCAATCCTTTTACAACAAATGAAACGTGTATGGTGGTCTAATCAAAGCCTATTAAATATGTAGAATATAAGAACAATAGGCTTGAGAGACGAAGAAGAAGAAAGAAATATAGAAGAAGAGAATAGTGAATCATTTTGCACTTGAGAGACAATGAGAGTTGTCTTAGCTTTGTTTTCTCTCTTCTCTTCTTTTTAATCACCTCGTGGCCGCCCCCCCTTAGGGCTCTTACATCCTTGAGAATTCTCTTTAATGCCCTTGGAAGATTACCTTGTGTAGAGATGACACCATCTTGCTTACTTGGCACAACATGATTGGATAATGTCTTGGCTTTGTTTACTTGGCACCCTATGTTGGATGAATCTTGTCACCATTTAGTAGCTGTAAAATCTGAGATTAAAATGTAAAAACATGTGACCAATAAAGTTTAAAATGTTGCCAAACTATTAACAATTAATCCCTTCAATTTGGGATGTCAATTAGTCACACATTCTAGGCAAAAAATTGGCCAGCCATACATCGTCATATGCTGAATTTTCAGCATGTGTTAAATTTGCCAAATGTTTGAATTGTTAGCTCCCTCCTTTATGTCACTAACCTTGTGTGGCATAATCTCCACCAATCAAGATGCCAACTAAGCTCCACATAAGCTCCACCAAGGCTGAGAATGGCGTGCACTTTGTCTCCAACATGTGCTGAATTTCACTTTTGTAAACTTTGTCAAATATTGCACAATAATTACACATATATGGCATATTCCAATCAACCCTAATTTGAATATTCTAGTACACTTTAACATTGTCTAGAATATGTAAAAAAGTGTCTAGATACATGTTACATGTCATGGAAAAAACGTTCCATGTGTTATGTTCGTAGAAAACTGAATTTTCGACTTTTGTCGATTATGCGATTTTTCTCCGGTTAAATTCAAAATATTTGCACATGTTATATATATTATGTCACACAAAATATACATAAAATAAATTAAATATTCAGCTGTTAAAGGCTGAGCTATAGGCGCCCCATGTGACAAAAAAGTTGCATTTGAAATCTCCACAATTTGGCCTTAATTGGGGGCAATTTGTGTGGACCAACATGGAATGATTTCATGGCTGAATATACCATGTGAGCCAAGAAATTTTTGGCTCTTTTTAAATTATATGGGCTGACCATCTATATATGGCAAATACGTGACACGTTGGCGAAGTTTCGGTAGTCACCCGAAACAACAATTTTCGGTTTATGAATTTGTAAGGTGTCGTAATAATTTTGTCATCACCATGACTTATATCATATGATATAAGACCTAAATTTACTCATAAATATGATGTAAGTATAGTGGTGTGACGTTGACGTACGTTTGTAATATATGTAATGTGTCGGTAGTACGTCGGAATATATGTGTATTGTGTCTTTTTTTAAAAAAATCTGAATATAATATATATATATATATACGTGTATATACAAATGGGGAGTAGTCTTTCCTTTTTCAAATTTGTTGCCATCAAGCTTTGTCCAAATACTCCATTTAATGAACTAGTTAGTTCATTTACTTAAGTACTTCACTTAATGAACTAGTTTAGTTCATTAATGGTGGCACCTGAAAATAGTTCAAAGACAACAAATGTTTGCCATATAATGTAAACTTTAATGCTTCATGGTTTGTTAGTACGTCAACAATATATATAAAGTACATAAGGCATGTATATCACAAAAACATCTCAAGTAATAAATTTTGTCGTGTATTTCTTAAACACATAGTATTTAAATCACGTATTTGTAAATCACTCAAACTCTTTTTCTCAATATACTATCGCTGTTGCGTCCAAAGTGGTGGCCATAGTGTCGGCCATTGCCTGGAGGATGACCTCCTGATCCTGATGGTCATTACCACAACCATCGTCGCCTCCTTTGCCAGATTGTTCACGACACGACGGCATTTTCATGGATTTCATGCAAAACTTGACGAAAATTCGAATTAAATGGGAGTAATCGAGGGATTTGAGCATTTATGGGGCTCATGCGGAGGTTTGGGGTACAACGGTAATTAAATAGAGAAAGCTCATCAATTAGCGCACACTTCCTATAACCCAATCATAGCTTAGGTCTACTTCATTTATTAAGGGTATAATCGACATTTCTAGGAGAAGATCATAGCTTATGTCTAGGTGATCTAGTTAATCCTACGTTCCCGAGGCGGATCTGAAGCCTCGGCTCTGATACCACCTATAGCGCCCCGCTCCCAAACCCGAGCATCGGGAACAATGCACCCGTCGTATCTCACTAAGGAGAATACAAGACGTCGAATCATGTTTCTACATGTCCGAAAAGACGTAGAAATTTTTCTCGCGTAAACGAAATACCATAACATTAAATTACTTGTATAAAAGAAGATCCTCAATAAAATAATAAATAAGTCATGACAAAAAAGTTAAAGTGCTAGCACCTAGAGTCGATCGAACTAAACAAGGTGATGTCTGGTGAACCCCAATAAAATAATGAAAGACAGCCGCATGGTCTCTTCGTGTCCTAGGTGCGACCGTCAGTCTGTCCATACTACCGTATCAGCCCCGTCCTCAGCAAAAATATAATCGTACTCTTCTGTGTACTCACCTGGTTGGGGGGAGTAGGGGTGAGTGACGGAAAATCACCCAGTAGGCACCCTGTCTCCAACTAGTGCAGACGAGCATACAAAAATGATATAACACATAGCACATAACATGATATCACATAAGCATATAAAAGAATGCGGAAAGGTAATTCACTCCAGATAAAGAATGCGCAACATCGTGATGCATGTCCTACTATGCATGTCACACACAACACAGTCATGTCACACAGAATGCCGATATCGCCACTATGCAATGCATGATCCCGTGATCTATTGAGTGGCTGTGGGTCGTACCCACCCACAGTCACCATACTGAGTGTACTTGGCCCCGCCACCGTACACCATATTGAGCGCCCGTGACCCATACGTCACGACCCACCATAAATGCAATGCACGTGCCATGAATGCAAAAACACAATCGCTTGAGGCCCCTGGCCCATCCTCATCATCCTTCGGTACTCAAATCTAGGTTCATTTCAAGATCGCTTTAGGCCCCTTGGCCCATCCTCACTATCCTCCAGCTCTCAAATCTAGGTTCATATATTATCCAAATAATGATTTAACGTTGTTTGGCATCAAACCCATTTTTTCATGGCTTGTATACCTTTATCGTGCATTTTCTATATTTTTCCTCATTTTCCCCTATTTATTTCTATTTATTACCTAATTATCCAAATTAAATAAATTATCACAATTACTGAAATTTAATGGAAACAATTTAATTTCAGCATTTTATAATTTCTAAAATTTACTTATAATTTTCTGATATTTATTTATATTTTTCTTAAAATTAATACTATTTAAAATTAATTAAATAACATTTATAACAAAATCCAAAAATTCAGAATTTATTTTATTAATTATAATTATAGTGGGCTGTCCTTTTTTTGTCAGCCAGCTCTGGTCCGCTCCACACACGCAGACCCGGCCTGCGGTGGCTGGTCTGGCGTCAGATTCCTTCTTGTTTTAACTACACAGCTAATTGGGCCGGCCTACAGCTGGGGCCCGGTCCGTTGGCCATTCGGCCTGGCCCGCTACCAGCCTGACCTTTTTTTTAATATAAGCAAATGGGCCAGGCCTTTGCAAAGCCGGTTCGCTAAGGGTCCGGCCAGACAGGTTTTTTTATTTAATCAACTGCTGTGACTGCCAGGCGCGTGTGTGCCCACGCGCGCCTCTTCCAGCGGTGCGTGAGGCGCACTCGCCGCCTCCAACGGTCATTTTTCGACTCCGATCTATATTTCTGCCTATTTCCAATCTATAGGAACCTATTCTAAGGCCAAAACAACAACTAAAAACACTAAACATACTAAAGGTGTGCTATTTTGATTATCAAAATTTTCCCTAAAATCAAATCAAATGCACGCAGTACCATACCAAATACACGCAGTACCATATACGCATCCCAGAGTCTTCAAAACTTTATGTTTTTCACAGATAAACAACATGCTATGAAATTCAACATTTAAAACAACAAAAGCACATTAAATACCACTAAGGCATGCTTGGATTGTACCAATTGGAGAGGAAAAAGGAAACCTACCTGGATACAACCAATTACACGATTAAACAAACAACGTGAATGAGTCGGAGATTGCTTTGCGCGCTTCTCCTTCTCCCTTCTTCCTTCTTCTCTCTTCTTCCTTCTCTTTTCTTCCTCCTTTCTTTTCTTCCCTCCTCCCTCCTCCCTTTCTCTGCCGCCGTTCCTTCTGCTTGCCCTTTATTCTCTCTCTCTTTTTAATATTATTGTTTGCTGCTAACTCCCGCCTCCCAATTGCTATTTATCAGATTGATAGCCAAAATTTTGGGGGGAACCGTTACCTCCAAATCAAGTCTCCTATTTTTTTTGTTTTTCTTTTAATTTTTTCATCCTTATCTTTCATTTTACTTTATTATTGTTTTATTATTTTTTTCTTTTCCTTTATTCCTATCCTACGGAACCTTCCCCCCTTTTTTTTATTTATCTTATATTATTATTTTTTTGTATTTTTTTCGTTTACCCTATACGTATATAACCATTTTATATAATTATAACATTACTTGGGCAAACTCGACATGCTATGATTAATTTAATTTCGAAAAGGTCGTTACACCAACGGCTACCTAGTTTTTAAATTAATGTGTAACAATGAGTTTAAAAATTTCGGGTTATAACATTAACACTTCTTCACCATCTTTAGTTGTTGCAGCAGCCAATGCTCTTGAAGTTTTTGTACTTCCTATCGTTGTGTGGCGTTCCTCTCCTAAATTTGATCTGTAAACTGCTGGGTTTGATCTCTGTGTTTTTTGTTTGCCTCTTCTATCTGCAGTTTTAGTTGATCGACATGTTTTTGAAGGGCAAATCTTTGTTGTTCATGTTCTTCCTTTTCCTTTGTGTTCTCACACGCTATCAACTGCACTGCCAATCTTTGATTTTGGTCTTCCAAATAGCTGATTTCTTCTTCTTGTCTTTTTTGTTGTTCTCCTCCAATTCTTTTTTCAGTTCATCAACTTGTTTCCGGAGGTCATTGTTTTTCTACTCAGAATCCTCCAGTTGTTCTAGAACAAAATTGCCAGCATTCTCTGACATGTATTGAGTCCATCATTATCCTCTCCATTTCAAAACCATACCCATTGTCATGATATTCTTCATTCTCCATGTGTTCTGTTTCGTCTCGCTAAATGTTTCCATCATTGTATACAACTCTGTATTCAACCTGAGCAGTTGACTGATCTGTTTGGATCTGTTCTGGTTGAATTTGTTTGTGTTTCAGCAAGCTCTTTCTGTGATCAGTCCACCTTAGATACCCTTCATTTGTCAGATCCTGAAAACATTCGAATTCAGTGTATTAATACATATGGTGGGTGATGTGCAACAAAGGAACCGCATAATATGGTTACTAGTCTTCGTAATTACGATTACCGATCATGATGCCTTCACCGTAAGTTCAATGCATTTAACGGGTTCACAGTAAACATGATCATCATGTAAAAGAGTATGTAACTATAACGTGAATTACACTGTTTAACTGATTTTGACTTGCAGGAAACCTGCCATCATTGGTCATGTCTACAGACGCTAGCCTTTAATGGAGATTTGCTAGAAAATCTTGGGAATATATCTGGATTTGCTTGCTGCACTAGCTTTGTTCTTTCACAGAACCAGTACTTGAAGAAACAGAAGAGAAATCTTTGTTAAATTTGATACAAAGGCAATTTTTGTGCATTGTAATTGTGTACAGAATTACTCACAAGAAGAAGCATGACCAGTTTGCCGCTGATCCACCATCAAGAATTTAAGAATGTGCGCCAACCAGTTGCATTTAGCTGCCTTGTCAAAATCTGCTGTTGCTTGACTGTAAAATCATGTGAGGTTGCAGTTGGCTGCAGACAAGAAGAAGTGGATCTAAGAGCAGAAGCATTGCGAGTGAAGCAACATAGTGTATGTCCCTTTGCTCTCCGCTAGGGCTGTAAATGAACCAAGTTGTTCGGTTGTTCGGCTCGTTTGGCTCGAGCTCAATTCGGATAAAAAGTTAATGAACAAAACTTGAAAATCTTTTTTTTATTTGAACTCCGTAAGTGGCACCGTTCGTTTAAGGTCTTCGGCTCGTCAATGTTGTTCGTGAGTTAAACGAACCAAGCTTGAACAATTAAATATGTTCGTTTAAATAAACGAACAAGCTCGGCTCGTTCGCTAAGTTAAATGAACCAAACTTAAACAACGCAATATTCGGCTCGCTTACCGTCCTACTCTCCGCTAACAATCTTGTTGTTCATTGACTCTATTATCTTGGCTTTTATCATCCTATAGCCCTTGTCCTTGTTCACTTGACAGTATTTTAGGAAACAGTAGATCATGAACTATATGTTGTGTTGCACTGGTATTTATGGGGATGAGATCTCCTCATCCTCTTTTCGATCACCCCTCCCCACCGCCTGCCACGTATCTTCCATCCCTCTCATACACCTCTTCCTCTCCACCCCTTCATCTAGTCTTACTATCCACTCCTGTTACCACGTGGTGTGCGGTGGAAAGAGGGTGAGGGAAAAGGATGTGAGGAGATCTCATCCCGTATTTGTGAACTTTTACACTCTGGTCTACGTCTATGATGAATATGATAACACGCACATCACGTCGGAGGATTTTGAGTTCTGTGCTAACTATGGCAAACGCCTTTTTGTCTTTATCATAACAGCTGTATATATTGTCGATGTGTTGTGTGTATTTCACATACTGCAAGTAATCAAGAATACTTTCATCTCTAATAGCAGCAATCATGTGCCCGAAAGAAGTTCGATTCAAGGGATGTAGATGTTTTTCAGAGTAATTTATGCCCCTAGTCTGCGTAACCAAGTTATGTAGGTGCATGTTTATGTAATAGACTTGTTTTTCCTTTAAAAAAAGTATGATGGACAAGTCATGGTATGTGCTATGTGAATAAGTGACACTATACGAATGCTAAGCAATAACTGAATCACGGACACTAATGCTAACAATGTTATGGAATATGGATATTAAGTGATAATGGTATTATGGATACTAATTGGTAACCATAATACGGTTTAGGTCAGAACAGTAAGACGGTTATCAGGTCATAACATAAAATAGATATCGGTAATAATCGGTTACTATTAAATATTTAGATGTTTCTATTACATTGTCAAGCAGTTGACTATATGCTAAATGTTATTTTGGACAAAAAATTATTTTAAACTTATGAGACTCCATAAACGATGAAAACCATAAAACATATACTGAAGGAGATATTTAGCACATACTTTCGCTTTTTTGAATGTCATTTTTTGTTTTGTTTTGTTTTGTTTTTTTTTTGTGGTTGCTGTGCTTCGAAGTCAATTTTTATATAATTCATGTCTAGCATTTCGTTAAGTGAAATTAGTGAAAATTTTTGATTACAGATCAACGGAATATTATAGCTTTGTCTGGAAGAAATATTATCTAATTAAACTGATGTAAGGAAATACAGAAATATGTCAAACAAATAAGAATGATTAAGTAATGAACCTGAATACAAAAAGTATTGACGAATCTAGATGTTTATAAAATGAAACTAACAATTAAAAGTAAGGAACTTATATAATGGTCATCTCTATATTATATTAAAGAACTATCTGTGCCATTATGTCAACCACTTCAAAGTCAAATGTTCCTCAGGGAATATTGACAGTAATCCAATTTTCGTTCTGTAGTCCCTTGGAAATTAGGAAATTTAATATGGTATTACTCACAAGGAGCATATAAGATTTTCAAATTGGCTGCGTGAGGTAGCATTTGATCGACAGAGCTTGACGCATTATTATGGGTCATCGGGAAACAACCTCTGTGTTATTCTAACAAATGGGTATGGTTACGTACATCCGACCCTCCGTATCTTAGGCAATAAGATAATGTTGTTGTTGTTAAACTTGATTGGGCGTTGTGAATCATAGTAAGGAGCATAAATTCGACGCCATTTGCAAGTTCATTTTTGAGACTCATTTCGGTCTTTTCTTCCCAGCAATTAGACTCAGGCATTTAATAGGATATATATATATATATATATATATATATATATATATATATATATCTGTGTGTGTATATATATATATATCTATGTATATATATATATATATATATGTATGTATATATATGTGTATGTATATACACACACACATATTGTTTTTTTGAATAAAGCGAATTTTTATTAATTAGGCTCACTTATGGTGTGAGAAAACCATATTACAACCTTGAGAGAGTCAGCATAAGAAAATAACGCATGAAGTGATTCTAGTATGTGTAGCCTCCAGTCATATATGATATGCCGCATTAAAACCATGTTAAGTAAAACCACCCTTGTGGATAAAACCTTAACGAAGGAAAAAGCGTACATATTTATATGAGAGGAAGGTTGAGTAAAAGTGCTAGATAAGTGATAAAAAAAGGATAACAGTAGACTAATGGTTGTAGCAGCCGGCATTGTAGCACGTTGGAGTTCTTCGCACAGCTTCCATATCAACGCCATGCATGTACCTCGCACATCAAGATGAAGCATAAAGCAAGTATCTGTGTCAATCCAAAATGGATGTTTCAGCGTGAGAAAACATACCCAAGTTGCCCATAGCCATATGACCATGGGCAACCTCCAACTGTTGATGCAATAAACGAAAGGCCACGGTGATAGAGCACGTGATGTCCATTCCTCGAACAAATAGAAGAAACACAAGACATTATCCACAATCAATGCAAGTATTAGAGCATCAATAATATGTAGAAACCCAAAGTATATTGAGAAGTAGACATACCAAGGCTGTCTACACCTAGTAATGGCGTAGGCAACCCCCAACAGTGAAAGCCATTCCATTAAAGACGTAGATTGGGTAGAGAATTATCCAGCATCAAAGTCCCTCGGACATCACATGGTAGTGACGCAACCGAAGTATATAATTGAACACCAGCTGCATGCAATCCATATCGTGCTAAATAATGTGCTACGGAGTTTGCTTGTCGTTGACAATAGCAAAGCGTAGAACCATTCAATCGCAGCACCTGTGTTACACGTTGAATATCCTGTCCGACTGATCCTGTGTAGTTTGAAGGGTAACTAACCAAGTGAAGCAGATGACGGCAATCTGTTTCTACGAACAGACCCACATGATCAGTCGCATAATATAAAAGAGAAAACATTAAGGCCTGCAATTCAGCCCGAGCCGGTGATAAACATGGCAGTTTGTAACAAATGGCGGAGATAAATCGCCCATATTCATCTCGCAAAACCGCACCCGCTGCAGCTTTTGTGCGTCCAACAGAAGCATCTACATTCAATTTCATACGACCTGATGGAGGGAGGGTCCATTTGACAAGTCTATGCCTATATAACTTTAACTTTGGAGAGAATCCTTGGGCAACTAACTGAGGAAGAGATTCTGCAAATTTGCGACCTTGCAGTGTTGCACACCATGTAAATATTTGTGAACGGACTTGGTGAAAGAGATGAGTCGATGAAAAGTGCTGTCCCCAAACTTGATAGAAGAATATTCTTTCCAAATCCCCAATGTAACTAGTGTGGGTATTACTGCTCGCACATGACCTAGCATAGTAGCCATGGATGCATAACGCCACCAATGTAATAGATATGAATATATAGTATTCTGGCGAGGCATAGGACCAGACAGTAAATTGGCTACTTGTATCCACAAGGATTTAATTGCTGGACAATATAGAAAGATATGATCACGAGTATCTGACTGCTCCATACAGAAAACACATTGGGATGGGTAAATGAGTTGCCATGTCCGAAGAGTGTTGGTTAAAGGAAGTGAATGACATCTCAGACGCCACATGAAGACCTTCGCATTTGGAGGTGATGTAGGCCACCAAATGTATTTCGAAGCCTCAAACAATGATGCTTGCGAGTGGTACAACGAATATGCCGACTTAATAGTGTATTGACCAAGGGAATCAGCAGGCCAGCTATAACCATCCGTTGTGGAGATAGTATTGAGTTGCATATAATCATGTGTGTCGCAAATACGCTTCCAAGTGGCAGAGTCATAGATGTGTGCATAGATATCATTCCTGCGGCCGTATTTTGCCCGGCTAAAAATAGCCCACAATGAACCAGAAGAGTGAAACTTCCACCATAATTGTCCGTCATAAACTTTCTGTATCAACTCTAAACTTCGGATACCCAGCCCACCACAATCCACTGGGTGACATATTTGATTCCAAGACATCCAATGATGTTTATCATTCCATAAGAAAGATGCCATTTTCCGGTTCAAGACCATGATAACACTTTTTGGCAGCCTGGAACTTGCTATAATGTGAATAGGCATAGTAGACAAAACATGCTTGACAAGAACCAGGCGGCCTGCCATAGATAACAAATTCGACGACCATGCATTAAGCTTCTTGTCAAAATGTTCTATTAATGAAGTGCAATATGATGAACGGTTAATCCCCTTGTATAAATAGGATCCTAAGTACTTAATGGGCAAATTGACCAGACGCATATTTAGCTGTTGTGCCACTCGTCGTCCGACCACCGTTTTTCCTACGACGAGTTGGCTCTTTTGGAAGTTAATTAATTGTCCGGATGCTGCTTGATAAGTATGCAAAAATTGTTGAAAGCGCCGCATATTAGCTGAGCTACCATTGAGAAAAACCACCAAATCATCTGCAAAAGCCAAGTGAGATACTTGTAGAACACGGCCAACTTGAAAGCCATGCAATTGCCCCGAATTGATTAAGGAATTGAGACCTCGTGAGAATCCTTCCGATGCTAATATAAATAACAATAGAGAAAGCGGGTCTCCCTGTTTTACTCCATGGGAGACAGGAAAGAAGCCCACTGGCTTGCCATTTATGAGTACCGAACACCTTGTAGTTGAGAAATTGTTCATGATCATACGCACTAACCTTGCATGAAAACCAAATTTGATCAAGAGTTGCCGGAGATACAACCAATCTACTCTATCAAAAGCCTTTGTCATATCAAGCTTTACGACAACATGCCCTCCATAGACTCGTTTGTCAATCATATGGACCATCTCCTGAGCTAACAGAACATGATCAGTGATACTACGTCCCTTAAGGAAACCAGCTTGCTCAGGAGATATTAATCTCGGAAGAAGATCCGAAAGACGCGAAGCAATCAGTCGCGTGATAACTTTGGCCAGAAAATTTATTAAACAAATGGGACGGTAATCACCAAATGATTGAGGATTTGACACCTTCGGAATGAGTGTAATCAATGTGGCCGCAAGTTGTTTGGGTGGGCAGACACCAAGAAAAAATTCTTGCACAGCTTTGTGGACATCAGCTTTTATAGCAGACCAAAATGTACGATAGAATGATCCGGGAAAACCATCTGGGCCAGCAGCACTAGAGGGACTAAGATCCCACACAGCCCTCTGGACTTCCTGCATGTCTGGTAGAGCCATTAAAATTTCATTATCATGACTTGTCAAAATAGATGGAATGTATTGTAGCAATGGAGATGCATCCGACAAGTGTTCCGCCGCAAATAATGTGGTATAATAATGCACTGCCTGGCGTTCAATATCTTCTTGTTGTAAAGATTCCGTACCACTCGAATCAACAATTCGCGTAATTAGCTGACGTCTTCTTCGTTCCTTAACTGTTTGATGAAAATAATGTGTGTTTGCATCACCCTCCTTCATCCACTTCACATGAGATTTTTGCTGCCAAAACAATGTAGCACGGTGCTGCTGCTTTAACAGAAATGCCATGCTGCGATGATACCGCTCCCGGGAATCATCCGTGGGATTGTTGTCATACTCACGTTCCAACCTTAGAGTTTCAGTTTCGGCATGTGCTATAGAATCAAAAATATTCCCAAAAATATCCTTATTCCATTGTTTGAGGTGATGTTTAAGCTGCCGAAGTTTGTTGTAAAACCCAAACATCCCTCCTGTTGTAGCATAAGATTGCCAATGTTGCACAACATAATGATGGAAATCCGTGTGAGTGGTCCAGACATCTAGATAGCGAAAAGCTGTTATCCTAGCTGACCTGTCCGAGTTACATTCAAGATAGAGAGGACAATGGTCTGAGGTGGTACGACTGAGATGCTGGTATGAAACAGACTCAAATAAATCAAAGAAGCTAGATGTGCATATATATCTATCCAACCTCCGCCAAACCCGACCAAGTCCTCGCCCATCACACCACGTAAATTTAGAGCCTTGATAGTTGATTGGAAGCAGCGAGCATGTGGTGACACAGTCATTAAAATCCTGCAGTGTGCGCAGTGAAGGAGAAGAACGACCCTTGTGTTCATCTAACGTTAAAAATGTATTAAAATCGCCACCCAACAACCAAGGTAGTGCAGTCTCATCACGAATATGCATCAGATCCTCCCAAAGAGGCCGACATGCAGCAACCGTATGTAATCCATATACAAAAGTAGCGTAAAATATTTGACCGTAGGTTTCCACTGTAGTTGCATGGAGTGATTTTGAATGCCCACGCGCTCCACTTCCAACTGCAAAAATGCTGCACTCCAGAAGATCCATATATTATCATTGCAAACGGAGACAGCTTTGGTAAAACCTAGCTTGAGACGATAAAACAGCAAAGAAGAAGGTCGCAGTTTTGGTTCTATGAGAACCAGGAGATGTATATTATAACGACGTAATAAAGCCAAAAGACGCTGCAAGGAGGTACGAATCCCCCTGATGTTCCAAATCATTACCTTCATTGAGTTGATAGACAATCAAAAGAATTTGAGAGAGCTGCTCTTGACCTTGTTAGGGGTGGAGAGGATAGCTCTAAAGGCTGACGTGTCCGACGAAGTAGACGAGGCGGTGCTTGAAAAGGAATTTCTGTAGTTGCTGCCTCTGACGAAATGAGATAATCGTCAATATGAGTGTGATCTGATTGCATAGCACCGTGAATAAGTTCTTGCATGATCTCAGAGACAATTGTTGCTGCAGTTGTATCTTCCTCCAATGCGCGTGATGTCTCCAAGTGAGGGTGTGTTTCCTCACTGTCAGACACAGAGAAAGGTTGATGGGAGTGAGTAATATATGCCAGAAAACTATCATCAACCCCACGCAGCCTGGTAATGTCCTGCACATCTGAGATAGTGTGATGTGTTGTTATATTTGGTGATGCCGATATTGGTATGGGCATCAAATTATTCTGCTGTATAGAATCTGTTGTTTTTTGGGAGTCCATCTCTGATCCTTGGATGGACCAGCAACAGCATACTTAATTTTTTGCCTTGTATCTTTAGATTGCTGTGTAAATTTATGAGTTGCAGTCCGTAATTTTGGACCATCTCAACTGCATCTTCTTCCTTTTGTGAGTTGCAGTCCGTAAATTTATGTCCCAATCAAATTACATGGAACAATAACTTGGCAAATCCTCATAAATTACCTGTTGTGCAATGACCCGGTTCAACGCTTGGATAAAAATTCTGGACGGAAGATCCTGCGAAACATCAATTTCAATACACAATCGAGCGACTGACGGACGGATGGCTTCTGCAGTTGCAGTATCGAGTTTCATGGGGGTCCCCAGCATCCGTCCAATTTGCATTAGGGCAGATATATATATGTATATGTATATATATATATATATGTATGTATATACATATGTATGTATACACACACACATATATGTATATGTATATATATATGTATGTATACACACACACATATATGTATATATATATAGGTCTCCAATGCCAACCAACTCGGGCAGTCCCCACCTACAGTGAGGTGCTCACTTATTTCTTCACCTTGATTAAGATTTAGTTTTGACATATGCTTTTCCTTTATTTCTCTTGTTCTTTCTTCCTTCTCCCTTGTCCGAACCTCTTTAGGGTATCAGGTTTTTCTTCGTTGTATATATTGTTGTTATTCTATGTTTTTCGAGAGTCCAAAACCAAAAACAAAAAAATAGTCTTTTTTCCTATTCGACTCAAAAAAGGTCTAGAAATTCAAAATCTCGTTTTATTTTCTTAGGTTTTCTTTCTTTCCCCTTTCTTTTTGCTTTTTCTTCTACTGCTGCTTAATTGCGTTAGGTTTATTCGCAATCGCATCCCATATGGGGCTTTACGTGTTCGACGCGTCTCATCTATAGATCAACTCGCCGATCTTCTGTTGGCATCTCTTTCTCATGCTCACTTCACATTGGTGACATGTAAGATTGGACTCACATCCACAGATCCATCTTGAGAGGACATATTAGTGATATGATTGTTGTATGCATATGAGAACTGATTTTTAGTATAAGGAATTAGTCTGCTAAAGATTAACTAGAATATTTTTAATATAAGGAATTGGTCTTGCTGACCAAGTCATGTATATGTATTTGTATATATATTTGTGATCACTATCCATGAAATTGAGTCATCTAGCCATTTACCACAAATATTCTACACATCAATGACTGGTTGTAGGTGATTTTACATCCATAAATAGTGTAGAAGGGAGTGGACCATGATTATTATCAAATGATAAACAGAACATAATAAATAATACTATCTAGATACTTGCTTTCGGGAGAATAAAGAGAAATGGAGTATTCGCAATCTTTGTTTTCCCGTCTCCCCTCCCTGACATCACTTTAATATTGGTACCAAAAGTGAAATATAGAGTCCTCATATAGTCGTGGTAATATAGGGGAGACTCCTTCATTAATCCACATCGTAGAATCTTTTGGGAGAGAGTTTCTACCAAAATTTTTATCACATCTTCTGTTTTGTTGTACTTAACGAGATTAAATATTGTTTGCATATTAGATTGGTAAATTCAATACACATTATATAATATCATTATGCAGCATAAAGGATGTGATAAAAAAATTTGTTTGTCAAATTTCTCCAACCCTTCTTGGGGATCGGGTTTAAAGTTAGCAAGTCCAAGTGGGTTGGGCTCTACGGCACTATTGGCCACAAAAATGTTTGTTTTTCTGTATTCGATTACTCATCCAGATTTTAAAGCCCATTATCAATTCAACCTGCCGAAGAATTTCTTTTAGGGTGACTTATGGTCAGACACGTAATGTTATAGTGAATTTGTGCTGAGTATACGCATTGAAAACTATTTGCGCCATTGTAGAAGTTTTTGTCATTTTTTTTAAAAAAGAATACACTTAACCGACGGGCAACATAAAAATGACAAAAATGTTAAATTTACTACACATTGTGTTTTCGGTGCGTATGATATGATATCAAGATATATTATATACTGGGATGTGGGTTTGTAGTTGTAAAGTAGTTTTTTTTTTTAGAGAATTACTATTTGAATACGGGAACAGACATGCAAAAGAAGCATGTTTGTTTTTGTTTCGAAATAGAAAGAGGCATGTTTACTAAAAACTGATTTTTAATTCACAGTAGGGAAATCTACGCACAAAAAAATTTTGATTTGATGCTGCGTGCCTATCTACTAGGCCTGCAAAATAATTTTGTGAAAAATAGTAATATGATAGGAAGATTGTTGGAAAACGAGCATAAATATAGGTACCAAATGAACAACATAGAAGATCAATAACCGAGATGTGACTAGATGGTCATTGTCTTTAAACCAATGTTGCCTCTACCGGTGAGCAAAGTAGTCTTCAAGCAAATGTTTCCTATGATATAACGGCTTAATCCCTTTCCTTTGCTCTAAGAGAGAGTTTGAACTTGCTAATAGAAGATATTGATAGTAGAGGAAGAAGAGAAAGTTAGAGGAAGAACAATGCTGAAATTTTCAGAATTTTGCAAAAGTTATTGTATAAAATTTGAGATATCAAGACCTACTATTTATAGACATTTAGTTGTGTAAATTGTAGAGCCCCGCTCCAAGCCTTAGTATCGGGAACAGTGCACCCGCCGTATCTTGCTAAGGAGAATACAAGGCGTCGAGTCAACTTTCTACATGTCCGAAAATACGTAGAAATTTTTCTCGCAGAAACAAAATACAATAACTTAGGTTTCATGATAAAAGAAATCCTCAATACAATAATGTACCGACTTCTGGAAATAGTACTGGCATCTACAAACTATCATTTAATACAAGGTAGTGTCTGATGTAATCCCAATAAAATAACGACAGACAGCCGCAAGGTCTCTTTGTATCCTAGGTGCGACCGTCAGTCTGCCCATACTATCGTGTCAACCCCGTCCTCAGCAAAGATATAGTCGTATGCTTCCTTATGCTCACCTGGTGGGGGAGGGGGGGAAGTAGGGGTGAGTGACGGAGAAATCACCCAGTAGGCACCTGCCTCCAACTAGTACAAGACGAGCATACAAAAATGATATAACACATAGCACATAACATGATATCACACAAGCATATGAAAGAAGACGGAAAGGTAACTAACTCCAGATAAAGAATGCACAACATCGTGATGCATGTCCCACTATGTATGTCACATACAACAAAGTCATGTCACACAGAATGTCGATATATCCACCGTGCAATGCATGAACCCGGGTCCTACTGAGTGGCTGTGGGTCGTACCCACCTACAGTCACCATACTGAGTGTGTGTGGCCGCGCCACCGTACGCCATCCTGAGTGTGCGTGGCCCCGCCACCGTACACCATCCTGAGCGCCCATGACCCGTACGTCATGACCCGCCATAAATGCAATGCACGTGTCATGAATGCAAAAACACAATCGCCTGAGGCCCCTGGCCCATCCTCACCATCCTTCGGCACTCAAATTTAGGTTCATTTATTGCTCGAATGCTAACTCCACATTCTTCGGCATCAAATCCACTTTTCCACGGCTTGTGTACATTTATCGTGCATTTCTTATATTTTTTCTCATTTTCCCCTTATTTATTTCTATTTATTACCGAATTATCTGAATAAAATAAATTATCACAATTACAGAAATTTAATAGAAACAATTTAATTTCAATATTTTATAATTTCTAGAATTTATTTATAATTTTCTGATATTTATTTATATTTTTCCTATAATTATTACTATTTTAAATTAATTAAATAACAATTATACAATTTCCAGAAATTATACTAAAATAATAAAAAATAAACTGTTGGGCTGACCCTAATCCCGCCAGCCCTAACCCGCGCTCAGCTCTGGTCCGGCCCGCCAGGGTCCAGCCCGCTACCAACCGATTTCTTTTTTTAATTCCGGGTGTTATTGGGCCAGCCAGCAGTTGGCCAGGTCCGTCGGCCATTCGGCCCGGTCCACTAGCCTGCTCTTTTTTTTAATATACCGTCGCTATTGGGCTGGTCCTGCAGCAGCAGACCGCGGCCCATTAAGGGCTGGACTGGTCTCGCTGGCAGGCCGTCCCTAAACTACTTAATTTTAATTTTATTTTTATTTTTTTTCAGGTATATGCGTCCAGCAGCCACCAGGCGCGCGTGAAGGTCACGTGCGGCCACTCCGGCGGTGTGTGAGGCGCTTCGGCCGCCTCCGGCGTTCGTTTTTCGATTCCGATCTATATTTTTGCCTATTCCCAGTCTATGAAAACCTAATCTAAGGCCAAAACAAAAACATAAAATCCCAAATATGCTATAGATGTGCTATTTTGGTTATCAAATTTTTCCCTAAAATCAAATCCAAGCCACGCAAAACAGTATACGCATTTACCAGTTTTCACAATCATCAATCTTGCACAGAATCAATAGTATGATATATATTCCAACAATCAAAACAACAAAAACATATAATATCACTAAAGCATGATCAAATTGTACCAATTGGAGGGGGAAAAAGAACCTACCTCGAGGCAGACAATTATACGACCAAGTCGGGGTTTGTTTTGCGCGCTTCTCCTTTCCTTCTTCCTCCTTCTTCTCTCTTCTCTCTTTTCCCTACTGCCGCCGCCCAGCACCCTTCTGTCGCTACTTTGCTTTTCTGCTTCCCCTTTTCTTTATATAACTTTAATTGTTTTTTTCTTTCCACTAACTGCCACCCCCTTGCCCTATTTATCCAATTGTTGTGCGCAATTTGAGGGGGCAGTTATTCCCCCCCTCAATTAACGACCCCTTTATTTTTTATTTTTTTAATCTTTATCTTTCTGACGCCTCTTTTACTAATTTAATTTAATTAATTTCTTTTTTTTTCAATTACTTATCCTCTATTATTATTATTATTATTATTATTATTATTATTATTATTATTATTATTATTATTATTATTATTATTATTATTATTATTATTATTATTATTATTACAACTATATACACATAAATAATTACAAGCTCATATGAACGTAACGATTACGCTATCGTTGATTTAATTCGAAGAGTTGTTACAACCAAACATCACACACTACTTAAACAATGCGTAACGGCTAGTTTGAAAATCTCTGGGTGTAACATTCTACCCTTCTTACAAGAAGTTTCGTCCTCGAAACTTGACGTACCTTAATCGAATAGGTAGGGATAACGTCCGCACATCTGATCCTCCAGTTCTCATGTCGTTTCGTTTTCCCTGTGATTGCTCCATTGCACCTTGACATATGAAATGACTCTCCTCCTCAGCTCCTGATCTTTGCGGTCTAAGATTCGTACAGGAGTTTCTTCATATGACGCATCAGGGCTGATCCTCAAAGGCGGTGCATCCAGTACATAACTCGGATCCGGAATGTACCTCCTCAACTGAGAGACATGGAATTACATTGTGCACCTGTGCTAGCATCGGTGGTAACACCAAACGGTAAGCTAACGAACCAATCCTTTCGAGCACTTCTTAGGGGCCAATGTACCGAGGCCTCAGCTTACCTTTTAAACCGAAACGTGCAACATGTGTGATACCTTCAAGTAAACTTTTTTTTCTCCGACAACAAACTCCAGAGGACGCCTATTCGAATCTGCCCAGCTCTTACTTCGGTCCTGAACAACCTTAAGCCTTTCTCGAACCAACCTTATCTTCTTCTTGGTCTGCTCAACCAACTCTGGACCAGTGATAGCGCGCTCTCCAACTTCATCCCAATGGATAGGGGATTTGCACTTACGCCCATAGAGCGTCTCAAATGGTGCCATGCCGATAGCACTATGGTGGTTGCTGTTGCAGGAGAAGTCAATCAACCTGATCATACTATCCCAGTTCCCCTTGAAGTTAATGGCGTAAGCCCTCAATATGTTATCTAATGTCAGTATCGTCTTCCCTGACTGTCCATCCGTTTAGGATGGAATGCAGTGCTCAAACGTAGCATCGTCCATTATATATATCAGCATATACAAGTTTTAATATGTGTTGTCGTTTTCAATGGTTAAGTTGTTGAACATGTTTGGGACTATTTGCAAATAGTAAGTTGTATATCCCTATTTTGTAAACGCAGTATGACTTACGTATCATATGTAGCTCATGCATTCACAACTGTTATATACAGTTCGTCACATGTATTATTTTATATTATTTGTTAGTTGACTTTTAAGCGGTACACGTTATGCGTGCTTGTTTTAGTCTTTGTTTATCGTGATCTCTCTTCTGTACTTATGTTAATCGTTAATAAATTTTTTTGTTGCCAGTACTCTATGTTTTTCGTATTAGCTTGTCTTATTGCTGTATAGATGTCTTTATATATTTCATTATGAAGAAACTGCATACTTGCATAGATTTTACTAAAATTTAGATATATAATTTATTTGGGTGTTCAAGTATGATAATACAAATTTATATATATATATATATATATATATATATATATATATATATATCATGTTATTAAATTATTTACACTCTAATCTATTACTATGTTGTCATGCAATGATATGTCGTCCTTAACTCGTAATTAGCATGCTTTACTCCAATTGTGTTTGTTAATGATTTGTTTTAAAATTTGTAAATGTCTGTCTATATCGTAACCCATGTCTTGTATGAAAAGTATTTGTGTTACTGTATTCATTGTAATTGTGTTGTTTGTTGTCATTATATATTATGATGTTTATCATTGTTTTGTTGTATTAGTTATGTCGTGGTGTTATTGACACAATTGTGTGTATACTTGTGCATATTTACTTAAAATCCTTTAATTACTTTTTGTTTCGTGTATCTATTGGTATGTTTTCTTAGACCGACTTATTTACATTATATCATTAATGTTGAAACAAATTGGGATTAGCCATATGCTTCTTTATTATTGTAAGAGATTGAGTGTTTTTTTTTCTTTTTGTAATTATATATTACTCTATGGGTTGGCAACCCATGAAGTGTATTAACAACTTAACATTTATAAGTTCCTAAGTTGGTTATTATTATTATTTTTTTGTATTGGTCATTAGCAAATATGACTTTGACTTATCGTATTTCTTTTATATGTTCACTACTCCTATGTCGTTATCGTATTCTATATATATTGTGGGATTTTACCTATTACTTTGTATTTTTATGTGGTCTCTCTGTATGCATATGTATACGTGTATATATATGTATATGTATATTGTTGATTTATATTTCCGTATATTTATAGTTCATTATGTTATGTGATATCTCTCTTTTATTTTCTTTTTTTCGTACCGTATTATGTTCCTTTGTATAGTTGTGTTGGATTTTGTATGGTTGGTGTTCTAGTACGTGTTTGATATGTGGAAATATGTCGTTAAGGAATGTTGTGTTAGTCAGTGTGTGTATATCTAATTAATTAACAATATTTTGTGTTATAGTCTTGTGTTTAATATATATATTTTTTTGCTCAGCAAACTTTGCTGATATCAACGATCCACCCGAACTTCGTCTTCTTCTGCTTCCGTCTGTTCAGGGGCACCATTATCGACGAAAATTCTTCAACAAATTTTCTGTAGCAGCTGACCGAATCAAGAAAAACTACTTACTTCAGTCATCTTGGTCAGTCAGGGCTACTCAGCGATAGTCTTAATCCTCTTCTGCACTTACGTGTGACCTAAGAAAGTCATGACTCCGCTACGCGACTCTGATCATTTATCTTTGACTGACGTCCTCTGTACTGATGATGAGTTATTGATACCTGGTCGTCGGCAGTTTAACTTTGCTATGACATCGCCAGCCTCCCGACGTCTGTATCAGTCATCACGTGGATCTAGACACTGATCCTTGCTTCCTTTTATACTGCTCCTGGTTCTGATGTGATGATGACCCAGCCTCTGCTTAGTGTCCTCTCTCGTATAACGTCATGGTTGTCGCAGTCATACATGCATAATTTTCCCATACTTTGACCCGAATGTGGCATCTACAATGAGCACATGGTGGCGGCAGTAACCATGCACTCCTCCGCGATTGAACTTTTGTCATGACGATCCTGTGATTATTAGCGGCCATGTCACATATCTCCGCCTCCTCCAGTGAAGGGTTTTTCAAATCATCGCATTACAGACGTCCTGTATTCCATATAGTAGAATCTCCGATCTGGTGGCGGCAGTGGCGGAGACCGCTGATTCAACTGCTACTGTCGTTATTGCACCAAAGTGGTGGTCACGGTGTCAGCCAATGCCTGAAGATTGGCCCCCCTGATTCTGGTGGTCGTTACCACAACCACCGTTGCTTTATTTTCCAGATTATTCACAGCACAACGATATTTTTTTTCCTGGATTCCACGTGAATCTTGATGAGAATTCGGATTGAATGGGAGTGATCGATGGATTTGAGCCTTTATGAGGCTCATGCGAAGGTTCGGGGTACAACGGTAATAAAACAGAGAAAGCTCACCAACGGCACACACCTCCCTTAACCCGATCATAACTTAGGTCTACTTCATTTATTAGGGGTATACTCGTCGTTTCTAGGAAAAGATCATAGCTTATGTCTAGGTGATCTAGTTAATCATGCGTTTCTGAGGCGGATCTGAAGCCTCGGCTCTGATACCACCTGTAGCGCCCAGCTCCCGAGCATTAGTATCGGGAACAGTGCACTCGCCGTATCTCGCTAAGGAGAATACAAGGCGTCGAATCAACTTTCTATATGTCCGAAAATACGTAGAAATTTTTCTCGCAGAAACGAAATACAATAATGTTAAGTTTCATGATAAAAGAAATCCTTAATACGATAATGTACCGACTTCTGGAAATAGTAGTGTCATCTATAAACTATCATTTAATACAAGGTAGTGTCTGATGTAATCCCAATAAAATAACGACAGACAGCCGCAAGGTCTCTTCGTATCCTAGGTGCGACCGTCAGTCTGCCCATACTATCATGTCAACCCCGTCCTCAGCAAAGATATAGTCGTATGCTTCCTCGTGCTCACCTGGTGGGGGGGGGGGAAGTAGGGGTGAGTGACGGATAAATCACCCAGTAGGAACCTGCCTCCAACTAGTACAAGACGAGCATACAAAAATGATATAACACATAGCACATAACATGATATCACACAAGCATATGAAAGAAGACGGAAAGGTAACTCACACCAGATAAAGAATGCACAACATCGTGATGCATGTCCCACTATGTATGTCACATGCAACAAAGTCATGTCACACACAATGTCGATATCTCCACCGTGCAATGCATGAACCCGGGTCCTACTGAGTGGCTGTGGGTCGTACCCACCCACAGTCACCATACTGAGTGTGCGTGGCCGCGCCACCGTACACCATCCTGAGCGCCCGTAATCCGTACGTCACGACCAGCTATAAATGCAATGCACGTACCATGAATGCAAAAACACAATCGCCTGAGGCCCCTGGCCCATCCTCACCATCCTTCGGCACTCAAATCTAGGTTCATTTATTGCTCGAATGCTAACTCCATATTGTTCGGCATCAAATCCACTTTTTCACGGCTTGTGTACATTTATCGTGCATTCCCTATATTTTTCCTCATTTTTCTCTTATTTATTACCGAATTATCCAAATAAAATAAATTATCACAATTACAGAAATTTAATGGAAACAATTTAATTTCAGCATTTTATAATTTCTGGATTTATTTATAATTTTTTGATATTTATTTATATTTTTCCTATAATTATTACTATTTTAAATTAATTAAATAACAATTATACAATTTCTAGAAATTATACTAAAATAATAAAAAAATAAACTGTTGGGCTGACCCTATTCCCGCATGCCCTAACTCGTGCTCAACTCTGGTCTGGCCCGTCAGGGTCTGGCCCGCTACCAACCGATTTCTTTTTTAATTCCAGGTGTTATTGGGCCGGCCAGCAGTTGACCCGGTCCGTTGACCATTCGGCCCGGCCCGCCAGCTTTGCCCTCTTTTTTTAAATATACCGTCGCTATTGGGCTGGTCCTGCAGTAGCAGACCGCGACCCATTAAGGGCTGGACTGGTCTCGCTGGCAGGCCGGCCCTTAACCACTTAATTTTAATTTTTTTATTTTTTTTAGGTATATGCGTCCAGCAGCAACGAGGCGCGCGTGAAGGCCACACGCGGCCACTCCGGCAGCGTGTGAGGCGCTCCGGCCGCCTCTGGCGTCCGTTTTTCGACTCCGATCTATATTTTTGCCTATTTCTAGTCTATGAGAACCTAATCTAAGGCCAAAACAAAAACATAAAATCCCAAATATGCTATAGATGTGCTATTTTGGTTATCAAATTTTTCCCTAAAATGAAATCCAAGCCATGCAAAACAGTATACACATTTACCAATTTTCACAATCATCAATCTTGCACAGAATCAACAGCATGATATATATTCCAACAATCAAAACAAAAAAAACATATAATATCACTAAAGCATGATCAAATCGTGCCAATTGGAGGGGAAAAAACCTACCTCGAGGCAGACAATTATGCGACCAAGTCGGGGTTTGTTTTGTGCTCTTCTCCCTTCCTTCTTCCTCCTTCTTCTCTCTTCTCTCTTCTCTCTTTTCCCTACTGCTGCCGCCCGACACCCTTCTGTCGCTACTTTGCTTTTCTGCTTCCCCCTTTTTTTATATAACTTTAATTGTTTTTTCTTCTTTCCACTAACTGCCCCCCTTGCCCGATTTATCCAATTGTTGTGCGCAATTTGAGGGGGCAGTTATTCCCCCCCTCAATTCACGACCCCCTTATTTTTTTTATTTTTTTATTTTTATTTTTTAATCTTTATCTTCCTGACACCTCTATTTACTAATTTAATTAAATTAATTTCTTTTTTTTCAATTACTTATCCTCTATTGCTGCTCTTTTTTTATTTATTATTATTATTATTATTATTATTATTATTATTATTATTAGTTTATATATATAACAACCATATATACATAAATAATTACAAGCTCATCTGAACGTAAAGATTACGCTATTGTTGATTTAATTCGAAGAGTTGTTACATCCACACGTCACACACTAGTTAAACAATGCGTAACAGCTAGTTTGAAAATTCCTAGGTGTAACATAAATGCCATTTTGAAAACCCATTTCAGCAGTTTAATTGACCTCCATGTCAGTTGCATAACGTTCATGTATGAAGGGAGATGATTCTTGGATCAAAAGATGCAATTCAAAGTGAAAAGCCTTGTCTTTTGGCACAACGATCGATCGATGTCCACATCGATCGATCGATGTTACATAGAGAGCTCCAACTTTACACCCTGCCAACTTTGATCGATCGATGTATCGATCCATGTGATCGATCTATGTTGGACAAAATGCTCAACTTCATTTAAACTTTCACTTGGTTCGATCCAACTTACACATGGATCGATCTAAGTAATTTCTTATAAGTTTCTAGTGTTCAAATTATCTTTCAATCACCCAAACAGCTTCTTGCATGTTTCTATATAAGTTTGGAGCAAATTTTAAAGTATTTTTGACGTACTTTTCCAACAGAAAAATAATGATATCTTTTTACTGTATAAGTGAAATTTCTTTACTCATTGTCAAAATAAAAACTTGTAAAGTAATTTTGTCGAGAGAATGTTCAAAGCCTGGATATGAAAAAACCGATTGTTATTGTCATGAATTTGCTATTCCTGGTAAAGAAACGTGACAACCGAAACTTACATCTTCTTATTCAGCCTATCAAAATTTATAGTACATATATTGATTATATTGATTGATATCTATCACTTCCTTAATTATAACTAACAAGATAATCTCAAATCCTATCATTAGTATACAATCAAATTCAAATATATGATTAGATAATGTTAAACTCCTAATTAAATACATATCCAATCATATCCGCAAATATCTGCAACTACAGTCAGCCGATCAAGTCAATAATGTCCGCCAGCTCAGGTCAGCTCGGCAAATTAGTACATCAAGTCCGCTAAGGCTGCAATCCTAGGTTGCTGTTTTACTAAGCTAAGCACAACAGCTCGGCAAGTCAGCAGGCAGCTCTAACACCCTCAAGTTGGCGCGTGTAGGTGGGACAGGTCCAACTTGGTCATTAAGAAACGAAAGTCGCGAGAACCAAGAGACTTGGTAAGGAGTATTGGACGATATTCTTAGATATTATTTAGATATTATTTATTTGTTGGGATGTTTGGATATATTTAGATATGTTAGTTTGTATATTATCTTACTAGACTTGTAGATATAGTTTATCACTTAATTCTAGGAAGTTGGTTGTTTGCAGAAGAAGTCTATACATACTGTAAAGATGTAACGTTCGTTATTCATTGAATCAAATATACATTTCTTCATGGTATCAGAGCAAACGTATTTGATCCACTACTGACCGCTATTCTTCTTGTCCGGCAGTGTTGTCAAAGTTGACAGTTCCAGTCGACGATTTAAAGCGCCGACTTCGTCTTGTTGCACTATCGCTTCGTCTTGTTGCAGTATCGCTTGTGATCGTCCCTATCTTCTGATCATTTCATTCCCTTATTTTGACATTTTCGTTTGGTCCATTTCAACCATTTTGTCCAGCATATTCGTTGGTTTCTTCTTTTTGTAATCGACATTCCAGTCGATTGATTTTCCGAAATCCGTTTTTTGTCATTTGTTTGTTGCCACAAATGTGTGCTGCGATCAGCCGTGATGGCCCAGTGTGTGCTGGACTTACTCTTGCGCAGCAATATCAGTTGGCACAGTTTGTTGAGCATTTAAACAGAGGTAATTTTGGGTCGCATTTGCAGCTCGCAGACAAGAAGGATTCGGGTACTGTTCCTTTTGTTCCTAATATATCGTCTAGTTGGCTCTTGGATAGCGGAGCCAATGCTCATATTGTAAATGATTTGTCTATGTTTACTTCTATTATCACTGACAAAGTAGCAGCAACTGTACAAATTCCAGATGGTAGACATGTAGCCGTGCGTGCAGTTGGCACAGTCAAGTTGTCAGATACTCTGGTTTTACATGATGTTTTGGGTGTTCCGGAGTTTGCTTTTAATCTGATTTCTGTCAGTCGCTTGGTGAAAGATTTGAAATGTGCACTGACATTTGGTCCGGATTTTTGTGTTGTGCAGGAGATACCCTCGAGGAAGCTGATTGGAGTGGGTAGGCAGCATGCTGGCCTCTATAGCTTTCTGCCGAATGTGTCTGCTTCCGTTCATGCCGCAATAAAGTCTGATGAGTCTCTTTGGCATCGTCGCATGGGTCATCTTCCACTCTCCAAGTTTCGTTTTCTTCCGTCTATTGTTATTTCTAATAAAGATGTCTTTTGTGATGCCTGTAGTCGGGCCAAACAAACTCGTTTGCCATTTCCTGTTAGTACTAGTGTCACTAATCAAGTCTTTGATCTCATTCACTGTGACATTTGGGGGCCTTATAAAACACCTAGTTTGTCTGGTGCACGTTATTTTCTAACCATTGTTGATGATTATAGTCGCAGTACTTGGGTATATTTGATGAAAGCTAAGTCTGAAACTAGTCGTTTCTTGTTGCATTTTCTTCGTTGGGTTCATACACAGTTTGGGCGCCCTGTTAAACGTGTTCGTAGTGACAATGGGTTAGAATTCACTAGTGCTACAGTCCTTGGTTATTATGCTGAACAAGGGATTGATGCTCAAACTTCTTGTGTTCATACTCCGCAACAAAATGGTGTCGTTGAGCGTAAACATAGGCATCTTTTAGAGGTTGCGCGTGCCCTTCGTTTTCATGCTAATTTGCCTATCACTTTTTGGGGGGAATGTGTTCTCACTGCTGTCTATCTTATTAATCGCATGCCTGCTGCTATTCTCAAACATAAAACTCCTTATGAAGTCTTAATGGGTCATTCTCCTGCTTACTCACATCTTCGTGTTTTTGGTTGTTTATGTTATGGTTACACTTATCATGGTATGCATGATAAGTTTGCTCCGCGCTCTGCACCCGGTGTTTTTCTTGGCTATCCGCACTCTCAAAAGGGATACAAGATTTTTGACTTGTCTAGTCGCAAAACCTATGTTAGTCGTGATGTTATTTTCCATGAACATATTTTTCCGTTTTCTGCGTCTATTTCACTTGTAGATACTCGACCCATTGCTCCTTATGACTCTGCTGTGTTCGGCTGGGAGGCATTGGAACAGCCCCAGCCTGCTTCGGTTGATGCACCCGCTGATGTATCTCCTCATCTTTCGGCTGCATCTGCACCTCCTCACCTTTCGGTCACACCCGCCCCTTCTTCGTTTTCTTCGGCTGATATTTCGCAGCCCTCGGTAGGTGAGCAGCCAGCGGCTTCTCCTCCGCCGCTGGCCCCCGCTGCTACTTTGCCTTTGCCTCCTTTACGTAGCATGCGTTCTTGTCATTTGTCTCGTCGTCTTACAGATTTTGATGTTGTTTTGCCTCCTTCTCTTGTGCCATCTGCTGAGCCGCCCCCTCCTGCAGCAAACTCTACGGTATTTCCTTTATCTGATTTCCTTTCGTATGGTCGATTATCATCTTCTTATTATGGTTTCGTGGCGGCCATCACTGCTGGTGATGAGCCCGTTTCCTTTAAGCAGGCAGTTAAACACCCTCATTGGCGTGAGGCCATGCAACGTGAGATTGCCGCACTTGAGGCTAATCATACTTGGAGCGTCGTACCTTTGCCTCCTGGCAAACTTACCATTGATTCCAAATGGGTCTATAAAATCAAGTATAATCCTGATGGTACTGTTGAGCGTTATAAAGCACGTTTAGTGGCCCGTGGGTATACTCAGGTTGAAGGTGTGGATTTCCATGAGACTTTTGCTCCAGTAGCTAAACTTGTCACTGTTCGCTGTTTATTAGCCGTAGCCATGGTGCGTCGTTGGCATGTTCATCAGTTAGATGTCAATAACGCGTTCTTGCATGGTGATCTTACCGAGGATGTTTACATGCGCATTCCACCTGGGTTTGCGCGTAAGGGGGAGAATAACGTGTTTAAATTGCGTAAGTCTTTATATGGCTTACGTCAAGCATCTCGCAATTGGTATGAAAAGTTCACTTCTTCTCTTGTTGCACTGGGTTATGCACAGTCTCATGCAGATCCCTCTTTGTTTCTTTTGTCTGCTTCGTCTTCAGTGGTTGTTGTTTTGATTTATGTTGATGATGTTATTGTTGCTGGAAATGATCTTAATCGCATCTCGGCTTTAAAAGCTTATCTTGATCAGAAGTTTAAGATCAAAAATTGGGGTCCACTTAAATATTTTCTTGGCATTGAAGTTGCCCGCTCTCCTGCTGGCATGGTTCTCAATCAGCGTAAGTATGTTCTTGACATCATCATGGAATGCGGTCTTCTTGGTAGTCGCCCTACCCGTACTCCCATGGATCAAAAGGGCACGTTTTCTACAACGGATCCCCTTTTGGATGATCCTGCTTTTTATCGTCGTATTGTTGGTCGGTTACTTTATCTCACTGTAACTCGCCCGGATATTTGTTTTGCGGTTAATACTCTCAGTCAACATATGCATGCTCCACGCAAATGTCACTTGGATGCTGTCTTCTATTTGTTGCGATATCTTAAGAATGCTCCGGGTCAAGGTCTTTTCTTTCCTGCAACGTCCTCTTTAACTCTTCAGGCCTATTGTGATGCTGACTGGGCAGGTTGTTCTATTACCCGGCGTTCGACCACTGGATACATGGTTTATCTTGGTTCTGCGTTAATTTCTTGGCGTTCCAAGAAACAGTCAGTTGTTTCGCGTTCTTCGGCTGAAGCTGAATATCGTGCTATGGCTTATGCCGCCAGCGAGATTGTATGGTTACGTCAACTTCTTCTTGATCTCAACGTCCCTGTGCATGCGCCCGTACCTCTTTATTGTGACAATCAAGCAGCTTTACATATTGTTGCTAATCCTGTTTTTCATGAGCGCACCAAACACATCGAGATCGATTGTCATTTTGTTCGCCAACATTATCTCAGTGGCCTCATTCGTCCTTTCAAGATTTCAAGTTCTCTACAACTCGCTGATGGTTTCACCAAAGCTCTTGGTCCTGACAAATTTCGCCAGTTTTTACGCAAGTTGGGCATTCTTAACATTCATGCGCCAACTTGAGGGGGAGTATTGGACGATATTCTTAGATATTATTTAGATATTATTTATTTGTTGGGATGTTTGGATATATTTAGATATGTTAGTTTGTATATTATCTTACTAGACTTGTAGATATAGTTTATCACTTAATTCTAGGAAGTTGGTTGTTTGTAAAAGAAGTCTATACATACTGTAAAGATGTAACGTTCGTTATTCATTGAATCAAATATACATTTCTTCAAGGAGGTCGGCCATTTGTCAAAATAAAAACTTGTTAAGTAATTTTGCCGAGAGAATGATCAAAGCCTGGACATGAAAAAATCCATCGTTATTATCATGAATTCGCTATTCCTTCTCGAAAGAGTTTGCAGACACTACTGGTATAATTTTCAGAATACCACGATTTTAACAGTTGTTTTTATTCAATTAGCTGAATGGTTTCAATAGTCCTTAAATGACTGAATTATTCAGTCACTTATCAAAATAGACGATATATCCAGTTTTAAAGCTTCTGTTACTAGAACCTGTGGGGGGAAAACGACAGAAAGTTGGAATGATAGTTCAAAAGGTTTCCATTTTTAGCACATAGTTCCCTCGTGCCTTCTTTTCTTCTAATGAAACGTAAGACAAGGGTAAGAAGTTCCCGATCAAATTCCTCTCATCTCATTCCTTCTCATCGCATACATCATCGTTTGTCACGTTCATCTTTATATCTTTTTTGTTGGCTAATTTTTATCTAGTCTCGCTACTTTCTCTATTTTTCTTTCACCTTCTTTTGGCGATAAGGGAATCTAGACCCAAGAAGTTCATCCTCACAACTGTCCTATTGAATAGCACAGTGCTAAAATCCAAGGAATTCTTCCCCTTAATTTATTCTTGATTATGTGGGTTGTACCACGTAGCAAATGGAGACAAATTCCATAAAGGAGGATGCGTTTTCATGCCAGTGCATGCAAGAGATAAGATTCCCCACATCTTAACCAAAAATAGGTTTGTCCACGGAACTTGTTATAGGATAACTTCCATTTATTCTTTTTGTCATTGTCTTATAACTCTTTTGCCATGAGCAAACGTTGTGTTACTATGCTCTTGGAGTATGGTTTAATTTAAACCCACCCTGCTTAATTACTTAATTTTCAACAAAATTCCTTTAAAAACTAATTGCTGTTGCTATGAACTTTGATATATCAAAGATCTGAATTTTAGTGATCACCAGCTAACTCGATATGGTCAGAAATCCAAACTTTGGTGATCATAGGTTAACATTTTGGTGATCATAGGTTAACATCATCATGTGGTCAGAAATCCAAACTTTAGTGATCATAGTTTAATATCATCATGCGCAGCTTGATGGATCATGATACAAATTACAACTAGTCTTCAAGTTCTTTGGAAAACCTAATTGTTGATGTTACTAACTTGGTCATGTTACAAACTTGATGTATCAAGTATCTAAACTTTGGTGATCACGAGCTAACTTGATATGATCTGAGATATAAGTTATGCTCATTATAGATTAACATGATCATGTTAAGTTTGACTGATCATAACAGAGTTCTCTTTGGAAAACCTAATTGTTGATGTTACTAACTTTGGCATATCAAATTTCTAAACTTGGTAATCACGAGCTGACTTGGTATGGTCGGAGATATAAGCTCCTGTGATAATAGGTTGACATGGTAGGGTCAGAGATACATCGTTGACAGCAGTGACTAATCTTTTTTGGTGCATAGAACTCTTCATTGAGAGGTTTTGCACCTGTCCATGAACGTGCGAGTGAAGAGTTTTATACATCAAAAGTGATTAGTCACTGTTGTCGATGGTGAATACCCTTGGAAAATCCAAAAATTGTATTATATTAGTAGCCAAAATTTTTATAATTAATTCTCTTTTATTTAACACTTACTCTCCCATCACAAAAAGATCGACACCTTTTTCCTTTGAGATGCCCAAAACATGTTTACTTTTTATATTTATTTTTAAAAATTGTGTTACCTTTCAGCATTATTCTTATTAATTTCAAAAAGAAAAACTACACATTAAATACTAAACAACAACAAACCAATGGGTAAAATGAAATTGTGGCCTATTTTTAATGCTTAGACAACACATTAAATGATATTTCCTTAGTAATCTAGAAAATTTCTGTAAGTGACTTTATTTTTGGGACGGAAGAAAAAAATGATTTATCTAGTTTACTTCAATTATCAAAGGAATGGTAGAATACGAATAATAACCAAAATACTATGATTTTCATAAGTTATGCTTAAGTCAAACTATGACATATCTTTAAATCGGATGGAATATTATTTTCAAACTATGGATTATAATCACGAAACATAATCCAAAGTGAGCCCATTGTACACAGCATGTTATAGCAACAGGGTTTTCTGGAATCAAACATCATTTGCAGTATAGATACTTCCAAAACTCAAACACGACCAATAGATAGTCGGACGGACCCTAACTGTAGAACATGCCATAAAAAGTGAGAGGTCCTAATTAAAATGAAGTTAATTACCTTGTACATGCCTAAAAATATGTGATTGTACTATCATTGGGCAAGTACGGGGACGGGGAGGGAAGTGGGGGTGTTAGTTACTATCGAAGTGATAATTTTAAATACAACACGAAAATCTGTACAGTATGTGCATCGTCAGCATGTTAATAATACATGTGTTACACATGAAAGACCACATAAATTTGTTTCAGATTCAAACCCTATACTTGTTTGGTACGTGAAAGTAAACATTTACTACTAAAATAAGGTTTCATTGACGTAAAATATGTCTAACTAAAAATAAACTTTATATCCTTTGAGATAGATGTATTGTTTGCATGCCTCTCACCTTCTGCATACTCCAACTATATCTTTTGTTAGGTCCGAAACACACTCTAGAGGGAGGGTGAATAGAGTGTTCGACACTTTTTGCGGAATTTTTTTGTTTGGCTCAACTCAAAAGAAATTCAAAATCAAAGCAAGAATGTGAGATGAGAAGAAAATGAATGTGTACACCGGATATAGAGTGGTTCGAATCGTAAATGATTCTACTCCGCTACCACTTTGTTTCCAAAGTGGATTTTCAACAACTACTCTTCTTATTAAAGCTAATAAGAACAACCACAGCAACACTTACACTAACACCTTAGTATAAACAACAACAACAACAACTTCTTGCACAAAATACACTTGTGCAACTACAGCAACTACAGCTCTTAGCAAGAACAACTTCTTGCTACCTCACAACTTCAACAAAGTTCACTCAAGAACTTTCTCACAGTGGGTTGAAGAAATATAGTAGGGTTCACACTTTCTCACTAGTCTAAGCACAAGCAATAGATCAAATATTTATGGTTCCTCTTGTGCTTGACTCTCTATCTCTCAATATACAACAATGAAGAGCAAAGAAAAGCTTAACAAGCTTTAAGCAAATTTACAAATATGAGAGAACTATACGATAATGAATAATGAAGCTAGATGATGTTGAAAATGTGTATTTGCCTCATCCAAGCCTCTTCCTTTTATAGATGAAGTTCACCACGTTTTTGAGCTCTCCACCATGTGTTGAACTACTCCAAATGTCAAGATAATGCCCAAATAGTCTTTAGTCACCCTATGGAGTGATTTGATCCTCAATAGCCAACCTAGGATTGCTTAGACATGGATACAATAGTCAAAGAAGCATGTAATATGTTGGGTTAAAGTCTACAAGAAATTTGAGCAAGATTGGATAGAGAAAATACCATGAATCTCCCTTGGATTGTGTTCCAACGTTCAGAAAATTTTGAATTCTGGGGGACATAGATCGATAGAAGTGCCTGGGTGAGAGATAGATGTCCTCCAGAAACTTTGTAGTTTTTGAAACTGCTGACATCGATCAATCGAAGTCCCCCTGGGAGAGACTGATGTCACTTCGATCGATCGATGTCCCCTGGACTGAGAGATCGATGTTGGACAGAAACCTTTCTGACTGACATCGATCGATCGAAGTCTCCCTGAGGAGAGACTGAAGTGACATCGATTGATCGATGTCCCTGGGTTGAGAGATCGATGTTGGACAGAAACCTATCTGACTGACATCGATCGATCGAAGTCAGAGGTTGACGCGACATCGATCAATCGATGTCCCCAGCCTGAGAGATCGATGTTGGACAGTGAGTTCCAATCTCAACCATTTTTGACATAGTGTAATTTTTCTGATCTTGCATCAAGTCTCAAACATTAATTTAACTTATTTAAAACATCTTTTCATCATCAAAACAATTTATAACTTAACAATCTCTCCCTTTTTGATGATTTCAAAACCATGATTCAAAAGATGTTTTTACATGATACATTTTCGTCTAAACTTGATATTTTACAACTCCCCCTTAGTTCATGCTCCCTCATCATCTGAACACATCAAAAATTTCTTTTCAACATGCAATATACCCAAGATCAATAAATGTGATATCAATACCAAAATGCTCCCCCTCAACCCATGCATCAAATTTCACATTTTCACCCTTTCAATATGTAAGATATCATCACAAAGTAAGCAATGATTATCAATCCTTTTACACAAGCATATCAAGAAACTTCATGCCATGCTATACCAAATTCAACTTCTCAAACTAAGCTATGTTATGCAAAACACCAATATCATATCAAGATAAGACAATAAAGCCAACTTAAGCCAACCATGCTCAACCAAACCATACCAAAACCATGCCAAAACATGCCCAACCAAACCAAGACCAAAATACTTCTCTCCCTTTTTAAAAGCATCAAAAATAAGAAACACGAAAATAGAGAATTTAAATACTAATCATCAAGTAAGAAGTTCATGAGATACAAGAGTAATCTCAACTCTAAGCTATCTATAGCTATGGGGAAAATGGGAACCATAAAGAACTACTCTTCACCGGAAGAGAAACATAATCCAGAGAGGGCTGCCTTGAGCTTGGTCTTCAACTTTTGATATTTCGTCTTTTGAACGTCCAGCTCTGTTTGCAATGTCGTGAATTGAGTGTCAACCTTCATTTCTATCGTTTTGACACGGTGCTGAAGATTCTTATATTCCTTGTTGAGATCATCAATGCGTACTGCTTCAGTGGTCAAGTCCTCCCCCCATTGACCAAGTGTATGATGGATGTCGTCAATTTCAGCCTTCGCATTGAATTCTTCTTCAGAGTTAGTAGCTTCTTCCATTGGGGCTTTTCGTCCGTATGGAAGTGGAGCTTGATTGTGGGGGCGGTTTTGGTGAAGGATGAGAGGAGGGTGACATGGGAGGTTCAGTGGGGGATGGTGGAGGAATGGGATCTTCAGGTTCGTCCTCTTCTTGTTCTTGTTGGCCACCCCGCTTTTGTGCCTCTTTCCAGGACTTGTGGATTTGTTGAATATTTGCTTTTGTGTAGTAGTCCTTGTTGGTTATTTGATCCGTGTATTCGTCATTCAACTACACATTAGCCTTTTTAAGCAATCTATATATGAGATTGCTATATGGAAGCGCTTTGGATTTCTTGGTGGCGGCTTCCAACATGTTTGCAAACACAATTTCCCCAAAATTTACACTCTCGTTCATAGTAATACGATAAGCAATGTAGAAATCTAGATTGCTCGGGAGTTTAGCTGACTTGCCATTGATACAGAAAGTGACAATGGCTAGTAAGACTCTATAAACCAAAGGCATATCAGTTGTATTCTTGGTGGGGTGAAATCCAATGCTTTTACCTCGTCCTCAGAGACTTGGTACTTATAGGTATCCCACCTCCAGGGGTCAAAGTCTTCCCAACCCTCATCCAGAACGTCAATCAATTCATTGATAGTCTTAGAGGTAAACATCAACAACTGTCCCTCTACTATTGTATTCAAAGCATAAGGCACCCTATTTCTATTCTCTACCCACATATTTACATAAAATATTCTAGTATATCGGGTAGACATAGTTGTCATTTGTGACACCTCCCAAACGGGTCTCCATTTTTTAACATCAAACCAATCAATGATTGGTTTTGATTCCTCATTGCCCAAAATGTCCTCAATTTTGAGCAATTTTAATGGAATTCTAGACCTCTTCTTTTGCTACCATTCAATAAACAATAATTGGGCTCTAAGTGTTATGTAGGTGAATTTACCTGTTCCCGTAGGCTCTTTCCAGGCATCTTTGTATTCTCCGGATTTGAGCCATGGAAAATTTTGATGGTTAGCCTACTCCTTGTCTCACTTAACATAGCTCCATGAGAGGAAGTGGCCTTCTTCCTCAACCCATGCGTTCTAGACCCCGTTGGCACTTGAGGATTAGATTGTTATGGCGCAATAGCTTCTTCCTCAGATGTTCTTTGTCTTTTTGCAGGATTTTTAGTTCTTGGTGCCATTGAATAGTTAGGGTTCAGATTTGTTAAAGAAACAGAGATGGAAATGATAAAATTTTGGAGAATAAGGTTGGATTTGTAGAAAAGATGGAGATTTTTGCAAGGATTTTGAGTGTAGAAGAAGAGATTTGATCGTTTGGAGCGAAGGAAATTTTAGGGATTCATTTTGGAAGAGGAAAGTGAAAAGGAAGAAAGGACTTGCAAGTTTTAATAACACTGTCCTGCTGACATCGATCAATCAATGTCTGGGACTTCGATCGATCGATGTCCTGGACATAGATCGATCGATGTCTTGTTTGACATCAGTCTCTCAGACTGCCACATTGATCGATCGATGTAGGCAGGAATCTGCATTTTTGACAGTTTTGACCCTCTAAACCATTGTTTATCATCCCTAATCTTGCTCTAATTGATTCAAATGTCTCGGTGGGAAGGGATTTGGTGAATATATCCGCTAGTTGGTCATTTGTTGGAACAAATTCAACACATACTAATCCTTTTTTTAATACAATCACTTATAAAATGATGCCTCACTTCAATGTGTTTGGTCCTACTATGGTGAACAGGGTTTTGTGTTATACTTATGACTAATGTGTTATCACATAGGATGGGAACTTTATCGAACTTAACGTTGTAATCGTTCAAGGTGTTGATCATCCAAAGTAGTTGTGCACAACACGAAGCAGCCGATACATATTCGGATTCTGCCGTTGAAAGTGACACACTATTTTGCTTCTTGGAGAACCAAGAAACTAAGCAATCTCTAAGGAATTGACATGTCCCAGAGGTGCTTTTTTTGTCAACAAGATTTCCGGCAAAGTCGGAGTCACTATACCCTCTTAAATCAAAATAACCATTTTTTGGATAAAACAATCCAAAGTTCAAGGTTCCTTTCAAATACCTAAAGATACGTTTAATGGTAACTAGATGTGATTCCTTAGGCATACTTTGAAATCTAGCACATAGGAACACAACATGCAAAATTATTGGTCTACTAGCGGTTAAATAAAATAAACTACCAATCATACCCCTATATTTGGTTACCTCAACCGGCTTTCCTTTTTCATCTTTGTCAGGCTTTGTACTTGTGCTCATTGGTGTGCTTACACTTCTTCCATCCTCAAACTTGTACTTCTTGAGTAAATCCTTTGTATACTTTGTTTGAGATATGTACACTCCATCTTGAGTTTGCTTGATTTAAAGGCCAAGAACGTAGTTGAGTTCACCCATCATGCTCATTTCAAATTCTCCTTCCATCAATTTAGCAAAATGCTCACAAAGAGAATCATTATTAGCACCAAATATAATATCATCCACATAAATTTGAACAAGCAATTGATGGTTTCTTTGTTCTTTAATAAAAAGAGTACTGTCGACTTTTCCTCTTGAAAACTCAGTTTCAATAAGGAAGTTAATTAATCTATCATACCATGCCCTAGGAGCTTGTTTAAGTCCATAAAGGGCCTTTTTGATTTTAAATACATGATTTGGATAATCATGATTTTCAAACCCCGGAGGTTGAGCTACATACACCTCTTCTTGAATTATTCAATTCAAGAATGCGGATTTCACATCCATTTGATATGGTTTGAAATCGTTATAGCATGCATATGATAATAGCATCCTAATAGCTTCTAACCAAGCTACGGGTGCAAAGGTCTCATCATAGTCTATGTCCTCCTCTTGCCTATATCCTTGAGCTACTAACTTAGCTTTGTTTCTAGGGATGTTTCCTTTATCGTCCATTTTGTTTCTAAATACCCATTTAGTGCCAATTACGGGATGATCACTAGGTTTAGCAACTAATTCCCAAACATCACTCCTTTCAAATTGATTTAGTTCTTCTTGCATAGCTAATACGCAATCTTCATCATTTATTGCCTCCTTTATATTTTTAGGCTCAACTTGTGAAATGAAGGCATTTTCATTGAATTTTCTCCTAGTCATTATGCCTTGACTAGTTTCACCTAATATTAATTCTTTAAGGTGATATTTCCTATACTTGTATGAATCCGGTAAGTTTGAGGTATCTCCTCCTACTTCTTCATCTTCAACCTTAGGTTCAAGGGGATCAATCCTAAGGTCAATGACAATATTACCTTTTAGATTCTTAAATTTCTCTATACGGCTTACTTCAATTATTTCATCATCATCATCATTAGTGTTTGGTTCATCCTCAATGAGTTCACTAAACTTGACATGAATTGATTCTTCAACTTTCATGCTTGTTTTATCGTATACCCTAAATGCTTTGCTATTTTGAGCATATCCCATAAAGATTCCTTCATCCGCTTTGAAATCGAGTTTATCCAAGTTATCTTTGGTGTTAAGTATAAAGCACTTACAACCAAAGACCTTGAAATAACCAATATTTGGTACTCTACCTTTCCAAAGCTCATAAGGAGTCTTTTTGAGAGATGGTCTCAAATAAACTCTATTGATCACATGACAAGCGGCGTTTACTGCTTCGGCCCAAAAATACTTAGATAGATCAAATTCATTTAACATAGCTCTACTCATTTCTTAAAGTGTTCTATTTTTTCATTCCACAACACCATTTTGTTGAGGAGTTCTTGGAGCTGAGAAATTGTGTCCATACCCTTTGGATACACAAAATTCTTGAAATTCTCCATCAAACTCACCACCTCTATCACTTCTAATTTCCTTAATTGTGTCTTCTTTTTGATTTTCTAATCTCCTACAAAGCTTTATAAATTCTTGGCATGCATCATTCTTTTTAGCTAAGAACATTACCCAAGTGTACCTAGAGAAGTCATCTACCACCCCAAAGGTGTAATGTTTTTCACTTAGACTTGTCATACCAATATCCCCATACAAATCCATATGAAATAATTGTAGGGGTTTGGTGGTGGAGATTTCACTTTTGGGCTTGAAGCTTGTTATAACAAGCTTTGCCTTTGGCAAATGTCACATAAGCCATGGTTTTCGAAATTTAATTTTGGAAGACCTTGGACTTTTTCATTTTTGCAAATCTCTTTGAAAATTTTAAAACTGATATGTCCAAGTCGTCTATGCTATAGTTAAGTCAAATCATTTTTAGCAACCAGGCAAGAAACATTTTGTGATATCAAATCATGTGTGCTAAATTTGTAAACATCATTAGCCTCAAAAACAATCTTATCGTTCTTTTTCACAATGCATTTTCTTTTCACAAATTCAACTTGAAAATTAGCATCACATAGTTGGCTAACACTTATCAAATTATACTTAAGCCCTTCTACATATAGTACATTATTAATAGTAAGAGAAGAGTTATCAATTTCTCCATGTCCAAGGATTTTGGCTCTCCCATTGCCAAAATGCACCGTTCCACCATCATGGAGCTTGAGCTTGGTGAATAATGTTTTGTCTCCGGTCATGTGAGTTGAACATCCGTTGTCCATAAGCCATTTAGTTCCTTCTTCTTTGGCTACTCCATTTATCTTGAGAGCCTACAAAACCAAAAGATTTATACATTGATACCCTTTGATGATTGGGTCCTTTAAGGTTATTTTGTCGACCCTTAGGCTTCCAAACATACATGTCTCCAAATCTAGCTCTACATTCATTCTTCACATGTCCTAATTTGTTGCAATGGAAACAAGTAGGTACATGCTTTGGTTTAGAAGGTGATGAATTTTGTTTTGTTTTTCTATTGTTTGCCGTTTTCTTTAAAGACTTAGACTTAATGGAAGAATGTGATGAATTAAATCCCAAACCGGATTTATCATTTCCAATTCTTTGATTTCCAAGTAGTATGTCTAAATTATTTTTACCATTTGTTAATCTTTGCAAATCTAACCTTAGTTTCTCACATTCTTTTCTAATTTCTATATTTTCAAGAGCTACGGTTTTATGCATGGTGAGTATGATGTCATGCTCTTGAAATATCAAAATGTTCTTATCATGCAAGCTCTTATTTTCTAAGATGCACTTCTTGAACTCTTTCTCCAAATGTTTATATTTTAAATTTAGTTTCTCAAAATCATCTTACAAATCTCCTATTTCATCTTGCAAATTAGAAGGATTAGAATTTACCTCAAGGCCATCTTCAATTGCCATGAGACAAGTATGTTGAATCTTTGGATTGACAACTATTGCAACAAGTCCAACACCTTGATCTTCACTCTCTTCTCCTTCCGAGTCGGAAAGAAGATCATCTCACGTAGTTACCTCCGCATTGAGGGCTTTCTTCTTTTGAGGAAAGACCTTCTTCTCTTGCTTTTGCGGCTCTTTTACATGGCAATCGGCAATGAAGTGACCAGGTCGACCACATCTATAGCAATTTTCACTTGCTTCCTTTTCTTTGGGTGGTCTCTTGAAAAACTTTGAGCTTTATTTCTTGTTGCCATTCTTCTAAATTTTCTCACTAGAAGAGCAACTTCTTCATCCGATTCATCGGATTCTACCACCAATCCTTTGTGTGATGTTTTTGTGGGCTTGATAGGATTCATCCTATTTTGTTCATCAATAAGAATTTCATGAGTAAGAAGATTACCGGATAGCTCATCAAGGGTAAGAGTCTTGAGATTCTTTGATACGGTGATGGCGGTGACTTTAGGTGTCCATTCTCTTGGCAAGGAGTTGAGGAGTTTTGAGACAAGGTCTTCATTTGAGATCTTCTTGTCCATCATGGAGAGTTGATTCACTATTCGTGTGAATCGATCAATTGTCTCCTCAATCTTCTCATCGCTCTTCATTCCAAACATCTCATACTCCTTCATGAGCATGAGTCTTTTGGCTATTCTTACATGCTCAGTCCATTCATGTATCATTTCAAGCCTTTTCCATGCCTCATGGGCTGTTTCAAGCCTTGAAGTCTTATGAGTTCGGTGGTGGTAAGAGCACTTGAGAGAATATCAAATACTTTGCCATTGATGGCAAATTTTATCTTCTCTTTGTCGGTGTAGTCATCCTCATCTTTGAATATTGATTCTCCTTTTGAGTTGGTAATCATAGGAACTTCAATTCCTTTGACAACGGCTCTCCATATATCAAATCCACAGCCTTTCAAATGATTGATCATTCGAAATTTCTACAAAGAATAATTTTGGGCATCAAACATAGGTGCTTTAGTGTTTGATCCTGAAAATAGTGCAGTAGGCTTGGGAGATGAAGTGTGAGATGAAGAGGTTGAGGTTGAGGTTGTCATTGAAATGATCTTTAACCTTGCTACTTGCAAAGAAAGGCCAAGCAATCAAGGTTATGCTCTGATACCAATTGTTAGGTCCGAAAAACACTCTAGAGGGGGGGTGAATAGAGTGTTTGGCACTTTTTGCAGAATTTTTTTGTTTGGCTCAACTCAAAAGAAATTCAAAATCAAAGCAAGAATGAAGATGAGAAGCAATGAATGTGTACACCGGATATAGAGTGGTTCGAATCGTAAATGATTCTACTCCACTACTATTTTGTTTCCAAAGTGGATTTTCAACAACTACTCTTCTTATTAAAGCTAATAAGAACAACCATAGCAACACTTACACTAACACCTTAGTGTAAGCAACAACAACAGCAACTTCTTGCACAAAATACACTTGTGCAACTACAGCAACTACAGCTCTTAGCAAGAACAACTTCTTGCTACCTCACAACTTCAACAAAGTTCCCTCAAGAACTTTCTCACAGTGGGTTGAAGAAATATAGTAGGGTTCACACTTTCTCACTAGACTAAGCACAAGCAAGAGATCAAATATTTATGGTTCCTCTTGTGCTTGACTCTCTATCTCTCTATATACAACAATGAAGAGCAAAGAAAAGCTTAACAAGCTTTAAGCAAATTTACAAATATGAGAGAACTATACGACAATGAATAATGAAGCTAGATGATGTTGAAAGTGTGTATTTGCCTCATCCAAGCCTCTTCCTTTTATATATGAAGTTCGCCACATTTTTGAGCTCTCCACCGTGTCTTGAACTACTCCAAATGTCAAGATAATACCCAAATAGTCTTTAGCCACCCTATGGAGTGATTTGATCCTCAAGAGCCAACCTAGGATTGCTTAGACATGGATACAATAGTCAAGGAAGCATGTAATATGTTGGGTTAAAGTCTACAAGAAATTTGAGCAAGATTGGATAGAGAAAATACCATGAATCTCCCTTGGATTTTGTTCCAACGTTCAGAAAATTTTGAATTCTGGGGGACATCGATCGATCGAAGTGCCTGAGGGAGAGATCGATGTCCTCCAAAAACTTTGCAGTTTTTGAAACTACTAACATCGATCGATCGAAGTCCCCGTGAGAGAGACTGATATCACTTCGATCGATCGATGTCCCCTGGACTGAGAGATCGATGTTGGACAGAAACCCTTCTGACTGACATCGATCGATCGAAGTCTCCCTGAGGAGAGACTGAAGTGACATCGATCGATCGATGTCCCTAGCTTGAGAGATCGATGTTGGACATAAACCTTCTGACTGACATCGATCGATCGGGGTCAGAGGATGAAGTGACATCGATCGATCGATGTCCCCATCCTGAGAGATTGATGTTGGACAGTGAGTTCCAATCTCAACAATTTTTGACATAGTGTAATTTTCTCATCTTGCATCAAGTCTCAAACATTAATTTAACTTATTTAAAACATCTTTTCATCATCAAAACAATTTATAACTTAACATCTTTTACTATCTTTGAGATATACTGGCTATAGTTTTTGTTGTTGTACACATAAAATATAGTGTGTCGTTTGAGGACATTGTTGAAGTCATGGACCAAGAAGGTGTTGAAGATGATCCGCACAGATAGAAGGAGCAATCTTGCAATTCAGGTGTGCAATCAGAGATTGAAAGGTCTAGGTGTTACATTGTGGGTCCATGTAGATAGATAACCGTCATGACACCAGGCAACACGCAAGATCTGGAGGTGATCTTGTTGGGGTGCGTATGCAGCGAAAGGAAGAAGATGAAGGATGGCGCCAACTTTTTAAATGGAAGGAAATGACCATTTTACCCTTAAAAGAAAAGAGCAGGGGTTATTTAGTTAGGGTATTTTGGTCATCATGTGTAGATATTTTGCATTTTAAATACTGACGGTTACCAATTCTACGGGGTTAAGCTTTGCAGAATTCCCTTTCCTCTCAAGCTTTGCTCTCCCCCTCTCTGTACTTCCTCTCCTCTCATTCATTCTTCGATCAATGAATTTTGTTGGTTAATTTGGTGTTCTTAGTTGATAGTAACCTTCTCTACTGAATTCTTGCATGAAATTTCACATGGTATCAGAGCCATAGTAAATGAACTTTGGATCATTCATGACATCTAGTAGTAATGCTTCCCCTTCTGGCATGAATACGCATTCCATGGTTACTGATCCTTATGAGGATCCATTTTATATCCATCCTAGTGTTAATCCTTCGATGATATTGGTTCAACCACTAATGGATGGGAACAATTACCATGGTTGGAGTAGACGATTAAGAGTGCGCTTGAATCGAAGAACAAGGTGGGATTCGTAGATGGTTTGATTGACAGACCTGCTGAAGGTGCAAGGAGATTCAATGCCTGGATTAAAGCAAATTACATGGTTACCTCTTGGTTAGTTAACTCTTTAATTCCTAGCATTGCTCAAAGTGTGGTATGGTTAAATAATGCAGTTGACATATGGAATGATCTGAAATTTAGATATGGCAATGTAGATTCATTTCGTTTATCTAAATTGCAAGAAGAATTTTATGAAGTTAGGCAGAATAACATGATAGTAACAGAATATCATACTAAATTGAAAGGAATTCGGGAGAAGTTGTCAATGCTGAAGTTAGTTCCTGTGTGCACTTGTAGAAGATGCACCTGCAATGTTAGTAGTTCTATTAGCAAGTTTATTGAGGATGACTGTGTCATTAAGTTTTTGAAAGGTTTGAATGATGATTTTGAGGCAGTTAAGTCTCAAGTCTTGTTGACAGCACCCCTTCCTGATTTAAAAACTGCGTTTGCTACGGCCGTTAAGCTTGAGAGGAAATTACTATATTTGGGTACTCATTCTCGAACTCCATTTGTTAATAACCCATCTGTTGTTATGAGTGTTAGCTACGGGTCTAATGTTAACTCATATGGATATAGAGGTTCAGGGAATGAAGGTATGAGTTTAACCGCATCAGGAAGCGCAGGCAGAGGGAATAGGAAAGAAGTTCCAAGATATGGAAGGAGCAATACCAGAGTTCTATTTTGTACGCTTTGTAATATGTCTGGACATACAATAGACAGATGCTATAAAAAGCATGTGTATCCACCAGGATTTAAGCCCAGGACACAGGTGAATATAGTGAATGTTGAAGGTGGAAATAAACAGTTTAGTGAGATGGCTAACCTAGAAGAACTGAGTTCTTATGAATCATGTAATTCCTATGAGCAGGAGTCAGGGAAAGTGTTGCCTCAGTCCACACCTGTTTTTACCCCATAGCAATATACACAGATTGTGAATATTTTGCAAGAGCATAATGCAAAGGCAGGCAACAACGTCAGTGATGTGCCTAGTATGGCTAACTCCTCATATGCTGTGATGTCAGCTCAGATGGCTGATAACTAGAGTAAGTTGTCAGGTAAAAATATTTCCCAAAACTTAAAACATTTGGATTTTTGGACTCTGGAGCTAGTGATCATATATACTCATGTATACATCTTTTTGATTCTTGCTCACCAGTCTCTAATATCTCTGTCAAACTCCCTGATAAGTCCATTGCATCTGTCACTCACATTGGTACTGTAACGGTAAACAATGACCTAACCCTTAATGATGTATTCTATGTTACTACATTTGCATTTAATCTGCTGTCCTTGAGCAATTCGACTCAATTCAATGCCATTCAAGTTCTTTCAACTCAAATCTGTGTATCATTCAGGATCTAAAGATCAAGAAGATGATTGGTTCAATTGAAGTTTATCAAGGGTTGTAACATCTTCAAGGCACATTGAAAACTCTAGCCACTTCTTCTTCTCACACTCACCTTACATTTTCCAAAGCATTCTCTATTCAATTCTCTGAATCTATGTTGTGGCATGCAAGGCTAGACCATATGTCAGCATCAAGAGTCAAGGAAATACATAAAGTTCATCCTACTGTACTGACCCCAGATTATGAATATCAATGTACTATTTGTCATTTGGCTAAGCAGAACAGGTCTCCCTTTCCAGTTTCCAGTTCTGTATCTACTTTGCCTTTTACCATTGTATATATAGACATATGGGGGCCTTACAGATATTGTACCATGTGTAAACAACAAATTTTCTTACAATTGTTGATGATTACAGTAGATATTGTTGGGTTTACTTGATGAAATTAAATACAGAAACTAGATCCATTGTATAAAGTTTCTGTCATTATGTCTTAGTCCAATTTGATACATATATAAAAGTTATAAGGACTGACAATGGTCAAGAGTTTAATATGTCTTCATTTTACTCATCTCTTGCCATTATACATCAGACAAGTTGCATTCATACTCCTCAACAAAATGGCATTGTTGAAAGCAAGCATGAACATATCCTGTCAGTAGCAAGAGCCCTAAGATTTCAATCTGATCTACCTTTTCCTTATTGGGGCTTTTGTATTAAACATTAAGTATATCTCATAAATATAACTCCTTCTCCTATTCTACATCAGAACACAACCCATGAGCTTCCATGTAATACTCTTCTTTCTTATGACAACCTCAAAGTATTTGGATGCTTAGCCTTTGGAACAGATACCCAGCCTCATAAAGATAAATTTGCTCCTAAAGCTAAAAGGAGTGTGTTCTTGGGGCTATCACATACAAAAAAGGGTTTTATACTGCAGGACCACCAAATCTGTGTACATTTCTAGAGATGTTACATTTCATGAACCCACATTTCCTTTCTCTTCATCTCCAGTTCATGTCACATCCCCATCTTCTCAGCACATTTTACCAATATCTTCAACTCAACCTACAGAGAACAATAATCTCACATCCTCAGTACCATACGTACCTGATGCATTTCTTCTATCATCTCCAGTCCCTTCCAATGTACAGCCTACTCAAACAAACAGTGAATCTGCAACTTCTCACAGTCCACATCTCATACACATGATAGCCCTATGACTACATCTCAGCCATTACCTGGTAACATAGTAATTGACCTGCCCATTTCATCACAAGACCTAAATAACTACGCTCAGGCAAATTCTCCCTTGCCAGTGGCTTCCAAACCCTAGTGTGCCAGACAGCCCCCAGCTTATTAACAGGATTACCAATGTAATAAACTGATCTCTTCTAGCAATCCTCCTATACAAAAGTTCACTCACCCACATTCTCTTCATAGCTATGTGTCTTATGATTTGCTAGCTCTACAGTACAAAGCATTTGCATTAAGTATTGGTCAGCATGTAGAGCCTACCTCTTATACAGAGGCAGTCAGCTCACCTGAATGGCAGGCAGTTATGGTAAAGGAGTTAGCAGCATTAGAGAGCAATCATACATGGGAGCTCATGCCACTCCCTAAGGGTAAGACACCTATTGCGTGTAGGTGGGTGTATAAGGTTAAGTACAGACCAGATGGAGGTGTTGAGAGATACAAGGCTAGACTTGTGGCCAAGGGCTACACTCAGTAGTACGGGATTGATTACCAAGATACATTTTCTCCTATTGCCAAAATGACAACAGTAAAGATGGTGCTAGCACTTGCAGCCAAAAAGAGATGGTTTGTTCATCAGATGGATGTAAATAATACTTTTCTACATGGAGATCTTCATGAAGAGATCTACATGTCTCCACCTCCCCCTAGGACAGATATGGTGTGCAGGTTGAGAAAGTCACTGTATGGGTTAAAACAGGCAAGTAGAGAATGAAATTCCATTCTCACTGCCTTTCTCTTAAGCCAGGGGTTTACTCAATCCAAGTGTGATTACATACTGTTCACCAAATCAGTTGACTGTTTCTTGATTGTGTTACTGGTTTATGTAGATGACATCATTGTTACTTGTGACAATGTAGCACTCATTCAGGACATCAAAATTGCTTTACATCATGAATTCCAAATCAAGGACCTTGGTGATCTGAAATTTTTCCTTGGGATTGAGGTGGCCAAGGCTGAGGGGGGCATATATATTAATCAGAGGAAGTACACTATAGAGCTATTGGAACAGGCAGGTTTCTTGAATTCAAAACCTGCTAGAAGCCCCATGGAAACACGTACATCCTTGACCCACAGTGACTTAGACTTGCTACCTGATGTGACTTACTATAGAAGACTGATTGAGAAGCTCATTTACTTGACCATCAGAAGACCTGACTTGCCTTTATTATTCAACAACTAAGTCAGTTCTTGGACCACGCAACAACAAACCATCTCAAAGAAGCACACATGATACTCAGGTACCTAAAAGGAACTGTTGGGTAAGGAATAATCTTTCCTAGGACGGAAGATCTGAAATTTAAGGGGTTTGTAGATGCAGACTGGGGCGGATGTAATGAGACATGAAGATCAATGGTACTGTGTGTTTCTAGGTGATGCATTAGTATCTTGGAGAGCTAAGAAACATTCTATAGTGTCGAGGTCTTCGGCTGAGGCTGAATATAGACCCATGGATATGGTACTTGTGAGTTGCATTGGTTATTGTATCTGTTGAAGGATTTGGGCGTAGGTGATCAGAAACCAGTAAAGCTGTTTTGTGATTGTAAGAGCGCTATCTACATTGTAGAAAATCCTATTGTTTCATGAGAGAACGAAGTACATTGAAATTGATTGTCATGCTGTAAGGGGCAAGGTGCAGGAGGGAGTGCTGAAGCTAATGCCTGTCAGAACTAACTTTCAGTTGGCAGATGTTTTCACCAAGACATTAGAAGTAAGAGGATAGAAGAGATTATGAGGTTGTTGGGGGCTCAGAACATCTATGCCAACCGTAGCTTGAGTGGGGTGTTGAAGTCATGGACCAAGAAGGTGTTGAAGATGATCCGCACAGATAGAAGGAGCAATCTTGCAATTTATGTGCGCAATCAGAGATTGAAAGGTCTAGGCATTACATTGTGGGTCCAGGTAGACAGATAGCCGTCGTGACACCAGGCAACATGCAAGATCCGAAGGTGATCTTGCTGGGGTGCTTATGCAGTGAAAGGAAGAAGATGAAGGATGGCGCCAACGCTTTAAATGGAGGGAATGACCATTTTACCCTTAAATGACAAGAGCAGGGGTTATTTAGTTAGGGGTATTTTGGTCATCATGCGTAGATATTTTGTGTTTTAAATACTGACGGTTACCAATTCTACCGGGTTAAGCTTTGCAGAATTTCGTTTCCTCTCAAGCTTTGCTCTCCTCCTCTCTGTACTTCCTCTCCTCTCATTCATTCTTCGATCAATGATTTTTGTTGATTAATTTGGTGTTCTTAGTTGATAGTAATCTTCTCTCTTGAATTCTTGCATTAAATTTCACAGACATTTCAACTTCCGTAGGGTTTGAAAAAAGAAGCTTCCGTAAGTTTTTCATAGTGATCTAGCTTTTACTATTATTCCATAGATTTTAACACTAAAACATATAAATTTGTATCTAACCTACGACAACAAGCTATATCGGTGTACTAGTATTCCTCCATAAAAGTGCCCTCTATATCACCCCGAAAAAGAAAAAGGATAATTAAAGAAAGACATAAATATTCAATGCTGAGTCGGATTAGGTTTGGAGATTCCTTTTTGACTTATGAGATGGATCTTAGGATAACGTTAAGCTTGGAAAAATGCTGCTTCTTTTGACCAAATTGGAGTTAAAGAAATTAAAATTAAAGCCGTTCGCACGAGATAGGGAAGTTGATTATTCATATCCCATGCATTTCCTTTTTATTTCATCCCATACATTGAAAGTCAAAGTCGTCGTACAACTGGACAGCTATGAGATCGAATTAAACAGATGCTGATGTGCAAAGCATTTATACGTATACGTATTTGTTTCTGGTCGGATGCCCTCACCACAAAAAAGACACTGAATTCGAATACATATGTATAATAGAAAGTTATGAGCTCGGATAAAAAGATGGCCAAAATCATTTATGTATATACATATTTGTTTTAGGTCGGCACTTTTTACCATATAAAAAGACACGGAAAGAAAGATGATTCGAAGACATATGTCTCATAGAAAATTATGAGTTGGGATAAAAGATGGACCGGAGGAGGGTGTGCTTCATACATGTTTAAGAAAATATTTTCTTTTTTAGTTACCTTTTCATGTCACATTCTTTGATATGAATGACATAATTTCTTGAATAAAATGGCCTTCCAACAGATTTATCAATCAATTTATTCTTGGGTGGGCACATTATAGACCATTATTTCAAGAACTAGCCAAAGGATTATGTAGGAACATGCTCCGGAATGGATATCAAATATTTTTGCTATTGTCTTATATTGTCACTATTTCCTTTTTGTGTCTTAAAGATATTGTAATATATTTCTTTTACATACAGAAATATTTTTCTTAAAATATTATTATTTACAGGGTACATCTTTTGTTTTTTTTTTGGTCAAATAGGAAATTTAAACCACGCATCATGAAACGCTGCAGCTTCCATTTCAAAGATAAGAATGTGAAAATTTTATTTTGACTGATAAGTTTGAGGTCACTAAATTATTGTGTTCTTGCATGGTGTACAATATCATGTGCGGTAATACTTTTATAGAAAAATGAATACTATTCTTAAATGAAAATAAAAGTACCAGAAACTCTATATATATCAAAATTATATTATCATGCTTTTGATGTTTGAAAAATAAATATCTTTAAACATGCCACGTTGAAAAGGTATTATAATTTATCGGTATGTTGAATATCTCATGTAACAGAATAAAATGAAAAAGGAGATAATATTCAAACAACAGAAGAACCAAAAGTAAGTTCTTACACCAGGAAGGCGTCAAATGTAACGTTTGACATTACAAAAAGCACAAAAGATAAATTTTCAAAGCCTAGAAATTTGATTAAAATTCAGCATGGAGGTTTTTGTTTTTAGTTTTGTCTTTCATTATTTGTGCATGTATACGATTATACCTATTTCAATATGAGAAACTTTCTATTTGTGTTTACTAGATCTCTTCATTAGTATACTTGCACATCATATTCCCATTATTGTGTCATCTATGCAAATACATATAAAGCAGGGGGTCTCACTGGAAGAAAGATCTTTATCTATTCCGATAGAGGTGTTGTTTGTCTGTCTGTCATCTTTTCCAGATTTTAACAATAACTTTGTTGTTGTTCGGTTATATTCGGTATCGTTCTCGTTATTGTTGTATGGAGTTTTTGATAAGTTTTTCCTCCTCAAAACAATCATATAAAAAAAGCTATATTTTGTATTTTACTTGAAATATAGAGAATTATTTGTGGCAAATTCAATCTCTTTCTTATTGTGTACCAAGTGCATAATAGACATCTTCTTTTAGGCAATTGGAATGCAGCACAGGTTGCAAGACAAGTTGATATAATTGTTGCTTTTGTTTTTCACATGGCCAACTTTTCAACAATTCTTCCCCTTTTCCCAGAAAGAAGGTACATTGGCGCTATGTACTTTTTACCTCTTTCTTAATATTGTTCTTAAAATTAAAAAAGGGTCACACATTTCCAGATAATATATATTTATATATATATATATCTGTGTGTGTGCGCACGCGTGCGTATGTCTATATATTTACACACACACATATATGTGTGTGTATGTAGTGTATGTACAGGGCCGGATTCCCACAGGTCTTATAGGGTGTGACGGGTGTGAAAAAGACTAAACTATTGAGCTTTTGGGGTAGGATGAGCTGGTAGAAGGAAGACACTTTGAGGTTTGAAATTTGGCAGTAACACCCCCATGTAGTTATGGAAAACTGAAAGACAACCAAAAAAATGCACGTTTTCCCTTTAATCCTTAAGCTCAAAAACGGTTATTGTCAAATTATAAACTAGAGATACTCTTTCTGTTATTTGGTCAGAATCACAAAGGGCAAAAATGTAATTTTTCATACTTTATACAACGTCCTAAAAGGACCTGCCGACACTCGCTGACCAACTTATATCAATATGCCCTAATTTCTTAAAAAGGTAGCTCTCTCATATATCAGAATCTTTCTTTTCGTGGCATGCATGAACTGAAAATATCCTTCTTTTTTACATGTGAAAGAAGTGTATACACCAAATCAAAAGACAATTTTCTCTCTTTGTAATACAATAAAAATAAAATCACACCCCATAGTCTAGTGATCATGTACCAGGTATGCATGTATAGTAATGTTCTTATTTGGTGCGTGGTTTGAATTATGTATACTCCTTTGTATAGTGACATTTTTGTTATTTGACTCGGCTATGTTCTTCCTCTATCTCTTATATTATCTATGTCAAATGGTTTGTGTGAACAGCCAGCTTTGGTCTAGGGCAAACCTGTTGACCACTACCGAAGGCATTATATATATATATATATATATATATATATATATATATATATATATATATATATATATATATATATATATATCCAGGGTTGTTAATCGAACCGAACGGTTCGCGGACTGTTCGAAATCGATTTGTATTCGGTTCGAGTACGTTCGTTAATTTTACTTAAACAAGCCGAATTCGAACACCTATTCGTGTTTGTTTAGTTAAACGAGTCGAATTGTTCGCGAACTATTTGGCTCGTTTAAACTGTTATAGTGTTATCGAGCCGAACTGGAACCAATTTTAAAGCTTGTTTAGGGAAACGAACCGAGCTAAATATTTCGTTTAGCTAAACAAATCTAAATTCGAAAACTTAGTATTCTGCTCGGCTCAGCTCGTTAACATCCCTATGTATGTATATGTGTGTATATGTGTGTGTATCTATATTTGTGTGTGTGTGTGTGTGTGTATATAAAGGCGAAAGGATGGCAGCGGCGGCGCTCAAAGGCGATCGTCGGCACTGATGCCGGCGATCACTTCTACTTCAAATCGATTCCTTTCACATATTTCTTATTATTTGCGACCCGGAATATACATCGCGCGATTCATAATGCCGTTTGATTTCTGCAATTCCACTGGTAATTGTTTCTTCATTTTTGGTTCTTTGCGACAAGTTCTACGGGTTTCGGCCCTATAGTTTGCAAAAGTTTCAACCTTTTCAATTGTAATGCTGCATTATCATTCACTGCTGGTCTTGAATTCATATTTGATCTGAGATGGAACCGCCGCCACTCTCGAAATCATTTGCAGCTATGGTATCGTCTGCTATTGCAGGTAGATTCCCATCGCGTGAGATAGGACGCTATAAAGGATACCCTGCTGTTTCATTTACGCAAGATGAAATTGCCATTGTTGCAAATCGCTTCAAGTATGCCCTGGTTGGAGCCTTTTGGCGTGGCAGGCCATCTATGGCAGGCTTGCGCGCCTCGATTGACAGAATTAGGTTCAAAGGTTCAGTTAATATTGGTCTCCTTGATGAGGGACATGTACTGCTAAACTTTGTTAACGAAGATGATTATACGTGATTCTTTTATCGTCGTCATTGGCGTTTCCAGGGAAATGATATGAAGGTCACGAAATGGACTCCTTCTTTTGATCCATGTCTGGACACCCCAATTGTCCCGGTGTGGGTGGCACTTGAGGGTCTTCCAATTCATCTCCACGATTATCGTACGTTATATGAGATTGCAAAATTGATTGGTACCCCGTTAAAGATGGAATCGGCTACCTTAAGTTTTCATCGTCCCTTTGTGGCGCGGTTTTGTGTTGAAGTGGATGTCACCATGTATTTACCATCTAAGATATTTATAGATTGTGGAGAGCATTCTTTCTTTCAAGTAGTTGTGTATGAAGATCTCCCTAGGTACTGCAGCAAATGTCGTCGTTTTGGCCATTCAGTGAGTTCCTGTGGAGAAGGGAAGGCCCCAGCGCATCTGACGAAGAATGCAGGAAAGAGTGAGGTTTGGATTCCTAAAGGAAATATTCAGAAAGAGGCTGGAGAACAACCTATTGGAGATTCTAATCCTAATCAGCATCTAGTCCAGACTCCAGAATTACATGCACATTCTGAGGAGACTCTACAGCAGGAATTGGTTGATGTTGGGGCAGGGGATGGTGATGGCAGGGAAGCACTACAGGAGGCAACAGCTCAACCCATTCTCGCCAAGGAATCACAGAATCTTGCGACTACTGCGGAAACATCTACATTGCAGATTTTTTTCTCGGTTGACTGCAGATTTAAGTCCCGTACTATTAGTGCCACCAACATTGGATGTTCAGGAGCAGCAGGATGAGCAGCAGATGGATACATCCTGCTCTGCTACACTATCTAACCATACCGAGGAATCTAATATAGGAGAGGGAGCAGTATGCATATCTCCTCCACCCTTGGAGATTTCGGACGCAAATGTACAGCATGTTCAAGAGGTGAACTCAACCTCTGAAGTGGCTCCGGATGTTCAAATTCAATCCATTCAAATCGCATTGCCAGTGCCACTGGCAATACTGCCAGTAAGTGACCCTCCTTCTTTCTCCGATTATGATCTTTTAATTGAACAATATTACCAAGACCACTTCCGGGAGGAGGAAGATGATGCTACTCTTGCAGTAGGTTCGGACAATGAAGCATCTCGCTCATCTAATCGGCGCAAAGGAAATGACTATATACGTGAGAGTTTGCTCATTGCGCCACAAAGGGGTTTCTATTATTGGAAACCCCTCTAAAGAAAGAGATTTATTATGCATTGACCCGTGGGATACCCACAAAAGCTAGTGGGAAATCTGCTGTATCGATAATAGTTGTCATTTTGTTTTGGCCAACAACTTTTACATCTGCCTGTAGCAGGGAAATGATGGTTAGAACAACTTGTCCGTACATTTTTTATCTAAAAGGGAAATGATACAACAACGCCTCAAATGTGAACTAATTAAAAATTTAACAATAACATATGACAACTTTGAACAAGAACTAATTTGAAACTTTTGATTCTTTTTCCTTTCAATTTCCTTGTTGTAACAATAATATACAATTGCAACAGTCATCAAAATCAAACTATATCTAAAGCAGCAAGAAGGATTAATAAAAAACTGCCACCCCTTTTCCCAACTGACCTGAACTTCTAACAAATCTACAACGTTTTTAAGTCAACAAAAACACCCAAAAAAAAGTAACTAATTAAAAATATTACAACACATTAGTGATCCTAGCCTTCTTACTACATTCTGATACCAACACCTCCATCTCTCTCCCTCTCTTTCCATCCCAAGTACAATTATTGCTAACTATGTCCACCCCAAATAGTCTCAGCATCTGAACCGGTTGAACCGAACCGGGACGAACCGAACCAGAATTTCCATTTGCAGTTGTACAAGATTCCTTCTTAGGCTTACAATCAATGTAAAACTGCTTATCTTGCCCAGTTGATCTTTGAAAACAAACAACATCGCCAGCCTTCAAATTCTTCTCCTTAACAAATCTACTCCACCCTTTAGTCAACACATAACTTTGGCTACTATTCCAATACGAATATCTAAATCGCCATACTTTTCCACCATTATCTCCAAAATTCAGTAACATCTCTTTTGAAGTAGTCCCATTTTGTAGCGGAAAATGCTTTTCGGCATGTTGTTTTGGTATAACAAGTCTATTTAATTTACCCACATCACTAGGTGTGACAGCCTTTTCAAATAACAGCTCAAGAGCTTTAGGGCAAGAATTTTCTAAACCAAATGGGCTCAAAATCCCAGTTTTGGTTACTTTCTTGCCATTTAAGTCGAGCCCATATCTTTTCTTGCTTTGCTCCAGCTCATCATTGTATGTATGTTTCCTTAACATATCAACAATCTCAGCTTTGGAATGAGAATTCAAGAAAGCAGTTTCCACGTCATCCTCTTCGAATTCCGACAAGGGTTTGAAGTTAGTGATGGCGTCACGCCCACGGAAGCGCTGGGCGGCGACATCGTATGCCCTAGCGGCTTCCTCCTCCTCGTTGAATGTGCCTAACCAAACCCTTTGGTGTTTTTCGTAGATTTGTGCACCCCATCTGCCATTTGGCTGTGGAACAACCCCTTTGAATTTAGAGGAGGGGAGTTTTCGAGACTCCGCCTCGGCTCCGCCTTCGGCGTCTATCACGACGCTGTTGCCGCTTCCTACACGGCATATATCTTCCGGCGACTTTGTCGCTGGTTGGATCGATGCCGTGTTCGGTGTGATGGATATAGTGTCACTAGTTGTTGTTTCATCTGTGCAACTCCCATCCATTTTCTTTTGGTTGCTAATAAACAGAAAAGATAGTATATATGGTTTTGGAAAGAGTGAGAGTTGAGAGAAAATTTGGTGAGACAATAGAAGCTTGAAATGGTTTGGCTATTGATGTGTGTGTATATATATGGAGTAAGAAATAATGTCTGTGTGCCAAAAGAATATCAGTAATTTGAGTTTAAAAAGTGGTATATATTTTAAGGAAAGGTGATACTTGAGATGTGGTGAGGTGGGGTCAACACATGGGCATGGTGAGTAACTAGGAAGATTCATATTTCATCATGTTCAGGGAAGGATTTTGTTTTCTTTTTTTAATGTGGGGTAGGTGTGGGAGAGGGGGGAATGGGGGTCGGTGATGGTATAGATGCATGCATGTATGTATATGTTTTGTGGGCTGTGTGTATGAGGTGGGGCAAGAATAATAGGCAAGTGGATGGGGTTCATATTAGCCTGGACAGCGTTATGTGCATCCCCCCTGAGTTTTGCTGCTACTGCTGACTACGAGCATGGCCTTTCCCTTTTCATGCTCTCTCTCATATATCTTTGCTTCAATTGTAGCTATCTGGAAAAGCAGAATGGATAATTAAATAATAGAGAAAACATTTTATTGTGTACCGACATCAATAGTACTTGTTACAGAAAGTGCTAAGCAAGAGAAAGCACCATTCGTCGAATCAAACACTGAAATAAGAGTCAGGATGATATCTTGATAAGCTGGCAATATGTGGTAACACTTCCAATATATGTCACGTGAGAGTTCCAAAGATTGCGGGGGTACAGAAGTCGGAGAATAGCAGGACCAGTCGGAGAAGAAGAAGAACTTGGCGGGAGTAGTTTTAAAGATGTGAAAAGACATTTATACTCTTTGTATTTCATTTAGGAGCTGGCAGTTAGTAAGGATAGTATGATCATTTCACAATGTAATATTTCCTCTTCGTTTAAATGTATAAAGCGGGTTGCGCGTATTCACTTTGACCCAAGAAGAATTCAATGAAATTGGTTCCATTTTCTCTTTTGAAATCCTCTCTTCTTCATCTTGAATTTGTCTTTGTGTTTATATCTTTTGCTTGGAGTGATCAATTTGACATGGTAACTTTGATTCTCAGTCTTTTGGTATTTTTTCTCTGATTAGTTATACTTTGGCATTGTGATACAATTGCTATGGCCTCAACATCTGGCAGTCAAATGACTAGTGGCTCACAAGCTGCTGAAAGTCCCACTAGTAACCTGTAGTATCTTCGCTCAAATGACAGCCCTGTCATTATTCTTGCACAGACTTCGTTAAATCCTCCATGTTTCAGACCCAAGAACCAAGTCAATCTGGTTAAAATGAGTAATGAAGAGTGTGAGCCTACTCAGATGAATCAAGACAATAAAGTGTGTCACGCTTCTCTGCCTACACCAGAATAGACACAGAGGCTTATGGCAATGCTGAGTGTGAATGATGGAAAGCATGTTGGAGGCAGGGGCAGTGATGTCTGCTCTCTTAGATAAATGTCATTATATTAATTTGAACATATGGATACTAGATTCAGGTGCCACTGACTATATAGCTTGTAACCTCAGTCTATTCCACTCTTAAAAACCAATTCAGCATGTATCTGTTAAGCTACCTAATAATCGTTCAGCTTCATCCACATACATTGGATAAGTTGTGTCAAATCCTTCTCTGACTATTCATAATGTGTTGTATGTTCATTCTTTTGCTTATAATCTTCTTTCAATCAGCAAATTACTATATATTACTTCCTTGCTTATTCAATTTCGAGGAAATTCCTGTGTCATTCAAGAATGTGTATCTCTAAAGACGATTGGTTCAGCTGAGCAGTACAAAGGCTTGTACTATCTTCATGGAACTCCTAAACAAGTGGCGCTTCTTCTAGTTGCTTGTCAGCTGCTATTCATTCTTTGAATTCCTCTTTGTTATGGCATTACAGATTCCGCCATGCTTCGATACCTAGAATAGAAGAAATACAGAAGGTTGATAAATATGTATTTACTCATTAAAACTCACAAGAATGTATTGTGTGCCTATTAGCCAAAATGAAGAGAAGTCCTTTTCCTATGTCTGAATCTCTTTCCAAGTCTTCGTTTGATCTTTTGCATATTGATATCTGAGGCCCTTATAAACATTCTACTGTTTATGGCCAACATTATTTCCTTACCATTGTTGATGATTATACCAGATACACTTTGGTGTACCAGCTTAAACAGAAATCAGAAACCAGAAATATTATTCAGAGTTATTGCCAATATGTTTCTAACCAGTTTGACAAGGACATTAAGTGCATAAGAACTAATAATGGTCAGGAGTTTAAGATGGACCATTTATTTATGACTAAGGGTACTATCCACCAAACTACCTGTGTCAACCTCCACAACAAAATGGAGTGGTTGAACTCAAACAGTAACACATACTCAATACAACAAGAGCTCTTAAGTTTCAAGCCAATATTCCTATCTGTTATTGGGGATTTTGTATCTAATATGCAGTATATATCATCAACATTTTACCCACACATTTATTGCACCAACATACACCTCATGAATGTCTCTTCAAAATCGTACCTTCATATAACAATCTCAAATCTTTGGGTGTATGGCATATGCTAGCAACAGTTCTTCACAAAGAACCAAGTTTGAGCCTAGAGCTATTCTTTGTGTTTACCTTAGGATACCCTATCATACTCAGAGTTATCTAGTGTTGAACATTGATACAAAAGTTGTGTTCATCTCTAGAGATGTTCAATTTTATGAACACATTTTCCCATTTGCCTATGATTCTTTTTCAAATATTCCATCATCATTTGAATCCAATACTTTGCATCATACCACCACAAGATCCTTTTCTGACATCCTTATACATTTACAATCTCCATCAGAACATCCATCTTAACCTCCAAGTCTTTCTTCTCCGGTCATTCTTCCACCTTAGGAATCTCATAAGGAATCACACACAACCACAGGTAATTCAAATACACCTGACCCTATTACTTCTCCATATGACACTCATTCATACACTGAAATTGAAGTCCACCTGCCTATACATCAACCTGGTCTTCCTGAACTTCCCAGATCTGCCAGAATTAAGCAACCTCCAAGCTATCTTTACTATTGTGGCCTCGTATCTTCATCCTATGAAATCCCTCAGTCATCCTACAAAAGACATAATGTCTCTTACTTTATTGAGGATTACATTACTTTTGACATACTAACACCTAAATATGGATCATATGCTCTTAATATCAGTGTGCCACAAGAACCAACATCATATCAAGAGGCAGTCAAATCTGTTCACTGGCTAAAGGCAATGCAACTGGAGTTAGCTGCACTTGAGGCCAACCATGCCTGGTTTTTGGTCCCTCTGCCTCATGGTAAGAGACCTATTGGATGCAAGTGGGTTTAGACGGTAAAGTATAAGTCTGATGGAAACATAGAGAGGTAGACAACATTTAGGGGTTGATTATACAGAAACTTTCGCTCCATTGACAAATTGACTATTTTGTTAGATTGCTTCTAGCTGTGTCTGCACAGAAAAAATGGCATGTACATCAAGTGGATGTAAATAATGTCTTTCTACATGGTGACTTAAGCCAAGAAATATACATGAGTTTGCCAGAGGGGGTCATTACACCTGAAGATAACACTCTATACAAACTTTATAAGTCACTCTATGGGTTAAAGCAAGCACTCGTTAAGAGCCAAACAAGCTTTCTTTTTTAAGATGGATGGGATTCGATGATTTCTCGTATTTTATTCGAATATATTCTTTCGCCGATAATGGATGGAATTAACAACCACTGAAGGGGGAGCAGAGAATGAAACCTAAAACTGACTAAGTTTCTTACTGGCCAAGGTTATACACAGTCAAAGAATGACTACACAATGTTCACAAGACGAACAAAAGGAACGTTCCTGGTTGTTTTAGTCTATGTTGATGGCGTAATTGTTGCTAGCAACTCGCTTTCACAAATCAATAACCTGAAGGAATCCCTACACCAAACATTCAAAATTAAAGACTTGGCTCCTTTAAGATATTTTCTTGGCATAGAAGTCGCCAGGTCACATGATAGATTATGATTCATCAAAGAAAATATGCTTTGGAGTTGGTAGAACAGATAGGGTTTTTTGAGTGCCAAACCTGCAAGAAGTCCGATGGAGCAAAACTTGAAGTTAGCTCATGATGATTCGAAGCTTATAGAGGAAATATCAAGTAATAGAAGACTTATAGGCAGGCTAATATATCTCATTATAACCATACCAGATACTTCCTTAGAAGTCCTGCAGTTAAGCCAACTATTTGACACACCTGCAGAGTTACACCTCAAAGCAGGACATAGATTACTGAGGTATTTGAAAGTGACAGCAGGTCAAGTCATATTTTATCCTAGCTGTGGTAAGATGGAGCTGAAGGGATTTGCATATTCTGACTGGGCAGGATGTGTTGAAACAAGAAAGTATATCACACGATATTGCATGTTCTTAGGTGATTCCTTGATTTCTTGGAAGGCCGAGAAACAAAGTATTGCATATGAAGCAGAGTATAGAGCTCTAGCAATGGTGACATACGAGATACAGCCGCTTTTGTACTTGTTGGAAGATCTTGGCATAAACCACCCTGGACCAGTTGAGTTATTTTATGATAATAAAAGTGTCATCTACATTGTGGAAAATCATGTGTTTCATGAAAAGACAAAGCACATTAAGATTGATTGTCACACTGTAAGAGAGAAGTATCAACAAATGGTGATCCATCTTATGCCCGTTAAATCAGAGTTTCAGCTAGCAGATGCTTTTACTTAAGCTCTGGACTCGATAACACTATGAAACCTGACTTATGTTATAGGGGTATGTAATGTTTTTAGTAAGTCATGTTTGAGGGGGGAGGTAAACTGAAAATGCTGAAACGAAGAAGCAAGAGAAAGCACAATCCGAAGAAGACTAGCTTTGGTGCAGCAGCAGACGTTGGAGCAAACGCTGAAATAAGGGTCAGGATGATATCTTGATGAGCTGGCAATCCGTGATAACACCTCCAATATATGTCACACGGGAGTTCCGAAGATTGCGGGGGTGCAGAACGTCGGAGAAGAGCACGACCAATTGGAGAAGAAGAAGAACTTGGCGGAGTAGTTTTAAAGATGTGAAAAGACATTTATACCCTTTTTATTTCATTTAGGAGCTGGCAGTTAGTAACCGCAGTATGCTCATTTTACAATATAATCTTCTCTCTTCGTTTGAATGTATAAAGCGGGTTGCAGGTATGCATTTTGACCCGAGAAGAATTCAATGAAATTGGTTCCATTTTCACTCTCGAAATCCTCTCTTCTTTATCTTGAATTTGTCATTGTGTTTATGTCTTTTAATTGGAGTGATCAATTTTGCATTACTTGTCTCATGTATCTGAAAATAGTGTTATTGAATAAGGTGTCACCTCAAAGTTATACACTTGTCCAAAAACAATATAAAAAATATAACCAATATGTCACGATATTTGTCAAGAAAAATGTAAACGTCCGGAAATGATGTGATAAATGTCTTAAATGTTGAAGTTGAGGTGGTCAACTTTAGCGATAAGAAGATATAAGTCATGCGGAAAGTAAAATAAATGCGACACATGATTAGGTCAAGGAAAGGTGTTTATTCCCCCTTAATACGATATGATGATTAAATCAGCAAGTTTGGATCATCTAATAAATAAACATACAATAAGAGATAAGTTTGATGCTCTAAGAATGTCTCTTAATGTTGTGCCTCTAAACTCCGAAAATTGCTGCTTGTCGTTAACAGTCCAACTTTGTTATAATTACAGATTAATGACTCGGAAGAGACATGCGGGTTTCAACTCTGTTGAAAATTTAGTATTGGAAAATATAAAAGATGATAATCTATTGATCAAATCATAAATAATGAAGTTGAAATACATAGAAATTGTTACAAAAAAAAAAATCAAAGAAGTAATCTCATAATTTTCTCAAAATTTTTGGAATATACTCTAGAATATAGAAAGAATTTCAAAAAAATGATAATTGAACTAAAATAAAATGGAATAATGAAGAAATAATAGCCGAGACGTAATAAATTTTAATGTCTTTAAAGTACTTAAAACAATTTTGCTTCCATTATTGAGCAAGGTATACTGCGCGACAAATGTTTTTCAATATATAACGACTTCTCCTTTTTGTTTGTTCTGCAAGAAGAAGTTTAAAATTGTCTATTTGAAGTGTTTAATACAAAAGAAAGAAGAAGAAAATACAAGGAATAAATTCTGTATGTTTTCGCAATAGTCTCCAAAGGTTTTTCAAGTGCATTTTGAAGCATATAAGAAGCATTTCCGAAACATATCTTCAAAACATTTTGATCATTGTAGTTATAGACTTCAATTCACAAAAAAGAAGTTAATTTGATGCCTCTCTGCAGAAAATTCTGTTGTCTGATGTCACTGAACGTTCGGTAAATTTTACCAAATACTGGATTCGAAATTTTTGAATACTGCAACACAGAACTCATCGTCAACTCAGGACCGAACGTTTGGTAAAGGGCTTTACCGAATGTTTGATAAAGCGTTCAATCACTGGGCATAAGCTTTAGAACTAGATCGAACTTAGAATTTATCATCAAACGTTCGGTCTCACTCACCAAACATTCTGTCGCTTCAAAATTCAGAGAATTCAGAGTATCGTCTCACCTATACAACAATTTTTCATTCTATTCTCCAATTAACTTTATTATGTATTTTTTATATAAATTTAGAATATTTTCTAAGTTACTTTTAGATGTTTTTCCAACAAACTCAAGAATTGAGCTTCCTTGGGTGAATTCTACTTTGGATTATCTCCGGTTTGGACTGGACTTCCACAACATTTATTGGCATGCATGGGGGCATGGCCAATGTTTAATAGGCACGGATAGGCGTTCTACGCCATGCTCATCCAACAAGAAATTCCCATGTATCTAATTACCTGGCAACCCATGATTCGTCTCTTCATATCTTTAACTTGTCTTTTATTCCCCCACCTTCTAGACATAAACATGTTGTCCACTGTCGAGACGTCTTGTATTTTTTTGATTTGTACTCATAACCAGCTTGATGGCTTATATGATATCACTATTATATATGTTGCATCCCTTTCGATACTTTGATTCGCATGGTTGATATATTTGCATTTTAACCATAGAAAAAACTTGTCTTTTACAAGGTACACGAAATTAAAGTATAAGGAAAAAAATAAATAGAGGAACAATAATTTCACAATAACGTCCAACTAATATCCTAGGAGTTCAAGCAAAATGTCATAGATTGTTTTGCAGCATCATTAATTCTATATGATGCTGGCAGCCCCAGTGGTTATCCATGAAAACAACTAAAGCATGTAAGATTTCGATGATTGATGATTACAGTAGTTTATTTTTCGTTTGATTCGATTAAATTCTTTGTTAATTGCGATCAATTTAATTAAATTAAAAGGACCAAGAACCATACTTCAATAAAGTAGTCTTATAAACAGTGTTGATCTGTCCTACATTTTTTTACTCTAATATTCCTTTATGAAATATTTCAGAAAGTTGTTTACTTCTTAGAATAATATTTACTTTCAAATTTGTCATTGTAAATGAATAACCAATAATGGTAACATAATAAAATATATTAACACATATTAACAACTAGATGGATTAAACTAATATTTCTTTAATTATATGAAAATCCGTGAATTTATGAACACAAAAGGCATAATAAAGAAGGTTATTAAACAACATAAACAATGATCATTTAAAAGATTACGTGAGCATATTATCTCTACCAGATGCTGTGATAATCTGATGATGGAACAAATTAACCGAAAGTGATTGCCTAGTAAATTATGCAGACATTTCGTACAGATTCTACAGAAGAAGTCCTCGAGTCTATGTCAAAGGTTTCAAACTAAACCCAAATATCAATGGTACTATATCCGAAGGCTTCCATAAACTAAAGTTGCCAAGAAAACCACAGCCACCCCCACCCCCACCCCCCACCCCCACCCCATCCCCACGTGCTCTCTCCTGCTCCACCGTACCACCCCACACCATGGCCAAGATCATGAGCTGTAAACTTTCCAAGTCTAGCGTGTGGTTTCTACTTGTTGGCAAAAGGTTGAACCCCACGAGCTGCGTGGAGGATGTAAATCAAGAGTCCAGCGGCCTCTTAGATTGGTGAGATATTATACAGTTAGCCACACAAGTATCCCCACAAACTAGGCTTTTGGTCTGGCAGCAGAAGAACACTCACATTGTACGCGTCCCTGAATTTACTCATGACTTCTTATCAATCTTCAACCCGAGTACCAATTTGATTATGCCCGAGGGGCTAGCGTTTGGTTTCTAAGTTTGTAATGCCGTCCTTCGATTAATATTCGTCCATTTACTAAGGTACTTTTCTCAAAATATAAATAATTAATTTATTAAGTGACTTGTTCGAGCAGCAGAAACATCCTTTTGTACAAAACATAGGATAAGGTTGCGTACGTCAGATCGCGAAGCGATCGAGCCCCTTCCTGAGCCCTGCACAAACACGGAAATTTAGTACACCGGAAACATATTTTTTTATGTTAGAAAGTAAAAGTAGCATTATATTTTGCACGAAGATTATATAAAATATTGCTTAAATTAGTTATAGAGCTAATATTATTCCTCTCATCCTACATGTCTTCTAGATTACGGTTTTAATTGTGGCTTTCACTTGATTGAATGACGAGTTTGCATTATAATTTATGATGTAATATTGTTGAGTTAGATTAGATAGTTACAAGGATATCAATCCCTATATGTTAATCACATAAATATTTTGCTTAATTTAGAAGGGGAGAAACATAAATTGACATGAAAAATTGAAAAAACTAATGGTGTATAACATTTTATCGCTGCTATCTGCAACAAATAATGATCGTGTTATTTTGTGCCAGTTCGACATTTATGTTGTTCCAGAAAAGGAAACTTTATTCGCATCATAGAAGATAGATACAACACCATCGTATCAGATTCTCATTTTAAATTTATCTTTTTATCTTGGAGCAAAAGGCATACTTTGGTCATGAAAACCTCCACTGTCTTAATCCCAAAGAATATTCTACAAGATACAAATCAGAAGCTCGCCGACCTTCTAGTTTGTGAGGTCATACAAAATGAATCCATACAAGGTATCCACTCTAAACTGGGCATTTGATGTTGGGATTAATTCGAGATACGTGTGATGCGCAGCACGTTGATAAAGTTCATACGAATTAATCATAAGGTGGACGTTATGTATGATAATATTATATGTCACATATGTCACGTAATAATATTAATTGTTACGTAAAACATCCACACGTTAAGTGATCATCGGGTATACTCGTGGATGTATAGTGTGGTCTAAATGGAAACCCCGAATATGTAGACAGTCATATGGTCAGAGACCGCGATGGATGGGCTCAAAGTGCAACGACCATAAAGTTACGACATCTGGTCCCCGAGGGGCGACAACCCACGTGTGACTTGTAGATAATTGTTGGCACAATAATTAACTATTAAATAATATTTAATAATGTTTATTATTAAATATTAGATAATATTTGGAAATAGATAGAGATAACTTGAATATAAGGAATCTCTATCTATTAATAATTATGCCTATCAGGATTCCTCCATTCCCCATCTATAATAGAGGAGGAGGCATTCACCTCCTCTGACAGACAGTAAAAAGGAACGTGTATACACAGAGGAAGAAAAGGGGGGTGTGCCAAATTTTCTATAAAGTCCACACTGCCTAACCTCTCCATCGGGTAAAGCAGTGAATTGTTGATTCCGGTTCAAGGGGCATATCAACAATTGGTGGGAGGTCGTGAATCCTTGGATCACGCCAGATTCTTCATCAGCCGGAGCAGTTGCAGTGTACGTGATCAGATTAACAACGGCAATGGAGCAAGGTATAATTTCCGCATTCTGTTACTTTGTCCATTGATTCGATTAAACGGTCCTATTCAGGGGTTTATTAAATTAAATCCAACAAGTGGTATCAGAGCAGGCCTAATCGAATCATTTTTTGTTAATCTGTTCATACTAAAAAAAAAACGAAAACTTTTGGGTCGAAACGCTTTTTTTTTTTCCGGATCAAGCGATGAAAAAAAAGGCGTCTGTTTTTGTTAAATTAAGTAAAAGCCGTAAGCTTTATGCACAAATCGACGCTGGCCTGGTGTCCAGCATGTCTGCCAGCAAGCTAAATGTCCCGTGTTCAAACACTGCCAACCGAAAATTTTGGTGTGTTTGGTTTCTGGAATTTCAGTTATAAATTTATAGGCTTCCTTTATGCCAAACAGAAAGGCTGCTGGCCTATTGGCCAGGCAGGCAACAGCGTAAGAGAAATCACGGTTTCGATACCCTCCATCGTAAAATACGGAATTTTTTGATTTCTGTTTGTGGTCAGTTTATTATAAATAAAGTTGCTACCCAGTGGTGACCAAAAGGCCTTTTGGCTTGGTGGGAGCAGCGTGCTCCTGTAACCAGGAGGTCTCAGGCTCGATTCTGGCTCCTAAAATTAAGGAGCAATTTTTGCTCCAGTACTGGAGCATTCTGGCAGCGGGTCTGGCCTCGGATCCGGGTTCGACCCGGTCCAGCCTTTCAGCAAATGGGTCTTCGGCCCAAACGGCTATTTAAATTAAAAAAAAAAAAAAAAGGAGAATTCAGAAAATGGGCCGGGCGGGTCTGACCCGACCCGCGCCCCAGCCCTTTGAATTTCATTTTTTTATTTATTTGGTATATTATTATTATTTTGGATAAAGTAAATAATAATAATAATTTTATTATTATTATTTAAAGTTTCTTTTAAGGAAAATAGTAATAATAACAAAGTTATTGTTGTTATTATTATTTTAAAGTCTCTTTTAAAAGGAAATAATAATAATGATGATGATAACTTAATTATTATTGTTATTATTATTAAAAGTAAAATAGTAATAATAATAAGTAATTATTATTATTATTATTTTAAAGTTCTTTTAAAAGAAATAAAGTAAATAATAATGATAATAATTTGATTATTATTATTATTATTTAAAGTTTCTGGAATAACAAATTGTTATTATTATTATTTTAAAGTCTCCTTTTAAAGAAAATAATAATAATAATGATGATAATTTAATTATTATTGTTATTATTATTAAAGTAAAATAATAATAATAAGTAATTATTATTATTATTATTGTTTTAAAGTTTCTCTTAAAGGAAAATAAAGTAAATAATAATGATAATAATTTGATTATTATTGTTATTATTTAAAGTTTATTAAGGAAAATAGTAATAATAATAAATTATTGTTATTATTATTATTTTAAAGAAATCCAAAATAATAATAATCAAGTGTTAAGTTTAATTTCCGGCTATTGCATTATTATGTTTATATGCATGCAGTTATTTGTTTATTTATTTATTTATGCCTTATGTTTATGCATGTTAATAAATGAACAAATAAAGTTAAGGAACTTAACCCAATAAGGATCCGAATCTTGTTTGACCCGGTTTGACCGAGTTTCAACCAAGTTAATTCGATGGGCTAAGTTGGCTGAATTAACCAACACTTATCAATCAATGCGGTTTATACTCGTGATAGATGACTCATTGAGTTGTGATAAAAACACCGTACACATAGTTTTGTCTAAGAAAGCCGGTACTTAAGCGAGACCATTGTGACTCCACCGGTGGCCTGGAAATTATGTGAAATGGTAATACACCCTTATGGCAAGTGGGTATTGCTGAATCGGTTCTCTTCACAATCAATGTGACCCATCATAAGGTTATATCACTTGTTATATTGATTGATAAAGATATTGTTTTCTTATACCGTAAGGTGAACTGAGCTTGGTTCAAGGTGGTTCTTATTTGAGCCGTAAAGGGAATCAGGCTAGTTCGAATTGGTTTAAGTAAAACAAAACGGATGTTGGTGTTAAGTATGCACGGTCGTGCAAAAGGGTCAGTCAGGAAACTGCGGATCATTTAGAACCATAAAGTTACGCGACTTAGAAAATGTAGGGCTTTAATATGATCCCCTTAAAGTGCGGCAATCATATCATCGCCACTATATTTGTTATGATCGTGAAGGGCATGTATGTGTTGGAGGCAGTCATTGACCGGCCCAAAGGAAGGTGTGATTGTCGAAGACACATATGAGCATGGTAGTGGACCCAAATAGGGCCGGCGGCGAAGCTTTAAAAGCGTAGATTAACTCATCGGCCCAAAGGAAGGTGGTTAACCTGTGCTTGGAGAGCCGTCATATTGACCACTACACCCAATTGTTGGAAGGTATTGGGATGACTCCAAAGAGCCCCAATATTGGAAGACAATTGGTAGATGGAATCGGGGTTCTATTTTGATATTTGTTTTTATGCAGTTTAAAGATTACACGTGTTGTGTATTTAAGTCCGTTTCTTGTTTGCTTTTCAGCAATAATGTCTAACATTAAGGATATTCCTACAATGAACGGTTCAAACTATAAGCAATGGAAAGATCAATTTGAGATCTTTCTGGGGATTGTTGATCTAGACAATGCGTTACAGATAGATCGTCCAGCTGTGCTAACAGACGAAAGTACCAGTGAGGAAAAATCTCACATGGCACGCTGGCTACGATCAAATCGCATGTGTCTTATGATCATGCAAAAGACTATCCCCAAATGCTTCAGGGGACACGTTTCTGAGTCCACGACGGCTAAGAAATTTTTAGCCGATCTCGAGCAAAGATATGTAAAGAATGAGAAAGCCGAGGTAGGCAATCTCTTAAAGAAACTTTGCTCGAAACAGTACCGTGGAATCGACAGCATAAGGGTGCATAAAGTTATGAATGCTGTCGTCACCAATTTCGGTGGTAAGAAACGGAAAGCTGCGGAAATGGTTACTGTGCAAAAGGCAAGTCAAAAGGAAAAGGGGGTGCCTATTACTGACGCACCCAAAAGCATGACTTGTTTCTTTTGCAATAAGGAAGGACATTTAAAGAAGAATTGTACCGGTTATATATCTTGTCTCAAGAAAAAGGGTACATTCTTAGTTTGTTCTGAAGTTAATTTTGTTTCGGATATAGCCACTTGGTGGGTCGATACGGGAGCCACGACTCACCTATCTGTGACTATGCAAGGTTGCCTAAGCCATAGAAAACCAAGAGACGATGAAAGATACGTCTATTGGGGAAATGGCAGCGGCATAAAGGTTGAAGCCATCGGGCATTTCAGATTGCTGTTGACATCCGGTTTCTATCTAGATTTGCATGACACTTTTGTAGTGCCATCGTTTAAACGAAATCTTATTTCGTTTTATCGATTGGATAAAAGTGGATATTACGGTTATTTTGGAAATGGAAATTTCCAACTTTATCATGCTTCTAGATTGATTGGTCACGGTATAATGTCCGAAATTGATAAACTTTATTCAATAAATGTTGCTTCAAATCAGGAAACCTTGCATGTTGTAACGCGAAACGTTAAAGCAAAATTAACTCATGAGAATTCAGGATCACTTTGGCATCGACGTTTAGGACACGTGTCCAAAAACAGAATAGAACGTCTTGTCAAAACAGAAATTCTCAATCCTTTAGACTTAACCGACTTAGAGTCGTGTGTATTTTGTGCTAAAGGAAAACAAACTAAAGTCCAAAGATATGAAGCAAATCGTGCAAATAGTCCATTAGAGTTGATTCATACCGATATTAGTGGCCCATTTCATCCGGTTACTCGAAATGGCCACTCTTATTTTATCACCTTTATTGACGACTATTCGCGATATGGCTACGTATTCTTAATTAAAGAAAAAGCGCAAGCAATAGACATGTTCAAATCCTTTAAAGCTGAAGTTGAGTTACAACTCAACAAAAGGATTAAAGCCGTCAGATCGGACCGTGGGGGTGAATACTACGGTCGATATGATGGATCAGGAGAACAGTGTCCAGGACCATTTGCTAAATACCTAGAGGAAAACGGAATCGTCCCTCAGTACACCATGCCTGGGTCACCAAGCATGAATGGTGTAGCTGAAAGACGAAACCGTACACTTATGGATATGGTGCGTAGTATGATGAGTCAAACTACCCTACCATTATTCCTCTGGGGAGAAGCGCTTAAAACCGCAGCTTACATCCTCAACCGATTACCAACTAAGGCAACAATAAGGACCCCTTATGAGTTATGGACTACGCGTAAGCCTAGCCTTAACCACATAAGGGTTTGGGGCTGTCCAGCAGAGGCGAAGCCTTACAGACCAAATGAAAGAAAGCTGGACACCAAAACAGTTAGTTGCTATTTCGTTGGTTACTCGGAAAGGTCACGAGGGTATAAATTCTACGATCCCACAAGTAAAGTGTTTTTCGAGACAAATTCGGTAAAGTTCTTTGAGGATACTTTGGTTCCGGGGGGGAATGATTTGCATCAGCAGATCATCGAGTTAGATGAGGCACACTCAGATGCGACAGAAATGCGAATCGAACCATCTTTTGGGGAGATAGCATCAGCGATACCCGCACCTGAGGTACCTCATCCCAGTAGTGACGCTCCACAGGAACAAGTTCATGTTCCTGAGGAAGTTACTGAAGAACCCGATGAATTGCCGGCTGATGCAGTTCAGGAACCTACAGTATCTCAAGAACAAGTGCCCCTAAGGAGATCCACTCGTGAACGGAGAAACCCCATACCTAGCGACTATGTGGTGTATCTCCAAGAACACGAATTCGATATTGGTATGTTGGACGATGACCCTGAAAACGTCCAACAAGCAGTACAATGTCGAAATAAAGAAAAGTGGATAAAAGCCATGGAAGAAGAGATAAAGTCTATGCATGACAACAAAGTATGGGATGTCGTCTCGTTGCCTAAAGGTTCGAAACCCGTTGGTTGCAAATGGATATTTAAAACCAAACGGGATTCAAAAGGCAACGTAGAACGATATAAGGCTCGACTTGTTGCTAAAGGGTTTACCCAAAAGGAGAGCATAGACTATACAGAAACCTTCTCTCTAGTATCCACGAAGGATTCCTTCCGGATAATCATGGCTTTAGTGGCACACTTAGATCTTGAGTTACATCAGATGGATGTTAAGACTGCGTTCTTAAACAGAGAACTCGACGAGACCATTTACATGGTTCAACCGCCTCGATTCGAGGTGGGAGATCCAAAAGGCATGGTTTGTCGACTAAAGAAATCCATCTATGGGCTCAAACAAGCGTCTCGACAGTGATACTTCAAATTCGCCAAAGTGGTTGCCTCCTTCGGTTTTGAGGCAAACCAAATTGACGAATGTGTGTATCACAAGTTTAGTGGGAGCAAGTTCATATTTATGATCTTGTACGTAGATGATATACTGCTTGCAACAAACGATGTAAACATGTTGAGCGGCACCAAAGCCTTTCTGAGAAAGCATTTCGAGATGAAAGACCTTGGTGAAGCCTCATATGTGTTGGGACTTGAGATACGGAGGAATCGTACCCAAGGTATCTTAGGTCTCTCACAACAGGCATACATCGAAAAGGTGTTGAAGCGGTATAGCATGGATAAGTGTACACCACTTAATACCCCTGTGGCAAGAGGAGATAAATTCAGTCTAAAACAATGTCCCAAAACAGAGTTTGAACGTTCGGAAATGAGGAATACTCCCTATGCTTCGGTAGCAGGGAGTATAATGTATGCCCAAGTATGTACACGACCAGTCTTGGCATTCATTACGGGAATGTTAGGCAGAACCTCTTTGATCTGAGTAAAGATCACTGGACCGCAGCAAAGAGGGTGCTGAAATATTTACTAGAAACGAAACAACACGTACTGACGTATCGGAGATCTGACAAGTTAGAGATCACTAGATATACAGATTCCGATTTTGCTGGATGCTATGATAGCATGAATCGACCTTAGGTTATGTGTTTACCCTAGCCGGAGGTGCGATCTCATGGAAAAGCACGAAACAGACCGTATTGGCGTTCTCCACTATGGAGGCGAAATTCGTAGCTTACTTCCACGCATCCAATCAGTCGATATGGCTTCACAATTTTGTCACAGTGCTGCGGGTATTGGAGACCATCACGTCTCCAATGAGGATTTACTGTGACAATAATGTTGCGGTGCTATATTCAAATAACAACCGGAGTTCATCTAAAGCGAAATACATAGAGATGAAGTATCTGGTTGTTAAAGAAAGAATTCTGAGTGGTCTGATCAGTATTGAGCACATCAGTACAGACTCTATGGTGGCCGACCATTTGACTAAGGCCGTGAAACCGGTTGTGTTTCACAAGCATGTTAGCCGTATGGGCCTTAGTCCAGTTGAGGATGTTTTATCCTAGTGGGAGTCTGTGAGGTTTTTCTTGTGTTCAATAAAGTTGTTTATTTCAGACATACAGTATAATGTACATTCCGGTTATATTAAAGTTTTTCTGCAGAAGTAATGTACATTAAGCAGTTACGGCATACATTCTGAATTCTATTGATCTCGCTAAAGAGGGCCAAGTTGGAATTAGATATGTATGATCACCTAGCATACTAATTCCACACTACATATCCATTTCAGTATCCATGTCATTCAGTAGAGTGTTAGTATCATGATTTAAGAGGGACTAGTCACTAATTCAATGTGGCGACGTGCGGCTTAAGTCTTTTGCTAACATTTGCTGATGGACCGGAAAAGGAAAGACACACTAAAGGACATAAGGTATATGAGCTCAAAAGGGTGACATATAATCTTTAAGTAACATACATAGTCCAAGTGGGAGATTGTTGGGATTAATTCGAGATACGTGTGATGCGCAGCACGTTGATAAAGTTCATACGAATTAATCATAAGGTGGACGTTATGTATGATAATATTATATGTCACATATGTCACGTAATAATATTAATTGTTACGTAAAACATCCACACGTTAAGTGATCATCGGGTATACTCGTGGATGTATAGTGTGGTCTAAATGGAAACCCTGAATATGTAGACAGTCATATGGTCAGAGACCGCGATGGATGGGCTCAAAGTGCAACGACCATAAAGTTACGACATCTGGTCCCCGAGGGGCGACAACCCACGTGTGACTTGTAGATAATTGTTGGCACAATAATTAACTATTAAATAATATTTAATAATGTTTATTATTAAATATTAGATAATATTTGGAAATAGATAGAGATAACTTGAATATAAGGAATCTCTATCTATTAATAATTATGCCTATCAGGATTCCTCCATTCCCCATCTATAATAGAGGAGGAGGCATTCACCTCCTCTGACAGACAGTAAAAAGGAACGTGTATACACAGAGGAAGAAAAGGGGGGTGTGCCAAATTTTCTATAAAGTCCACACTGCCTAACCTCTTCATCGGGTAAAGCAGTGAATTGTTGATTCCGGTTCAAGGGGCATATCAACAATTGGTGGGAGGTCGTGAATCCTTGGATCACGCCAGATTCTTCATCAGCCGGAGCAGTTGCAGTGTACGTGATCAGATTAACAACGGCAATGGAGCAAGGTATAATTTCCGCATTCTGTTACTTTGTCCATTGATTCGATTAAACGGTCCTATTCAGGGGTTTATTAAATTAAATCCAACATTTGACTCATACAACATTAAAATGCTCAGACTACGAGTGTTCCTAAAATCCGACTATATACCTCTTGGAGCAACTCCCAATTCAAATACTAATTGAGCTGTGTCATTGGAACATTTATCTTTTTATCTTAATGTTATGTTGTGAGGAAAAGTATTGTCTCTAGCAAGTGGATGTTATCCACATGTAGCATGGTTGATTTTATATATCTTATCGTTTTATTAGACAACACAAAAATGGAAAAAGGAAAAGAGGATTTTTCGATTGCACGACCGGCATTCTGCTAATATTCTGATAGGGATTATTAGCATTGACTATACGATTCTATGTATTCAAGAATAAATTTTTTTGGAATAGTTTTTCTTAAAAAATTAAAGTAAATAAGTAAATATGACCACGTATGACGCTAGTTAAAGTGAAACATATAATCTTTTTCTTAAACTATGAACAACATATAGAATCGGGGTATCACTGGAAGCAGACTATCTATCCCTTGAGACAGAGGTATTGTCACCACTTACCCCACAGACCCTAACGATAGCTTTTGTTGTCGTTGGGATATACTGGGTACGGATGATGATGAAAATATGACCAACTTAATTTTAAACACTGAACTGGATTTCATTAATTGTATCGAAATAATTTTTTTGAATTCATTATACTTATTTATATAATCAATATGCAATGACCGTTGTGAAGCAACTAATTTATCAAGACGGTAGAGATTACATTCATCCCAGCAGACTCTGTCACACTAACGTTCTATCTGAGCTGCTAGGGTGCACTTGTTGTGGTCCGGCCTGGTTTTAGACAATTACAAAACCAAACTGTTTTTTACGGTCTAAATTTATTGAAACCGAAATTAAACAAAATCGGTCAACAAACTGTGTTTGCTTAAATTTGATTTGAATCTCGTTTTGGTTTTTTTTTTCTTCAGTTTTGAAACTACCTAAAATTCTTAGAAATTACCTAAAACATATATAGTAAGTATTGAAGACTTCATTCCAGTATATAAGTCTGGGTATTTCTCCATTCCGCCTGTTATTTGGCGCAAGATGCATTCATCAAAACCATCTTGTTTCCTTTTTTTTAAAAAAAATATTTCACTAACAAAATAAATTTGTTTCCAGTTTATTTTTGGTTCGTGTCAACACACATTTTCTATAGAAACATAACATTTTCTCAGTAAATAATCTTTTACAATATATTCGGATAAAATGACAACTCAGTATTTGTGTTTACCTTTTTATGACGTTTCAATCCCTATTTTCTATAAAAATATATTTTAATTTTGGAGGTAAAGTGGAACAAACACGAACAAGTAAAACCAGAATAAAGTAGCATAAAATAAGAATGAATCAAAAATATACAAAAGTATGCTATATACAAAATATCGTAGGCCCAACACAAATACAATATACATCTCCGAGGCACAATTGGTACCACAACGCTTCCTACGTCAAGGTCGGCATAGATCTCTGCTGAATCTGCTCCTCGGATGGGTGTTTCGGTAGGCTTGTATGGGTAAACCACTTCATAAACTTCTTTCACAATAGACAGATGTCCCTCATATCTATCATATCCGAAGTCCATCCAAGAAACTCAGTGTACAGCTGGTGTCACATTTTGCGGTATACAGGGGTTCCCAACTAGTAACAGGCTCACTGTCGATGCGAAGGCTAAACAAGAATGCTGCATTTTTTTAGTGTAGTAATGGCCTCATTTAAGGATATGTGAAAAGAGTGGATCTCTTGCCCTTGTCTCTTCATGTGTACGGTGATCAAACCGTGATCCACCTTAATTTTATTACACTGTAACACTCCACATAGCCCCACATGTTCTATGTACGCCTTGCAACTATTTGATGCGTGAATCTGTGGGCTCCTACGCTTTCCACCTCCAAACGTCCTTCACTAGGGTTTAGGCACAAGGAAGAAGACTTCCTCTTGTTTCCTTAGTGATGAAAAACGATTGGTTCAAACGAGCAAGAACCAAGACTTCAAGATGGTCGTTGATCAGGCAAACCAGATGGCTCTCCTGGACGGCACCTTAGAGCAATGGCAACACCTTCAAAATGCTAAACTTTGAAGGATATTAACCTAGGTTTTTAGTGCAAAATTAAGAAAACAAAGTCTCACAAGACATGGAGAAAAGATCAAAATTATTTCATAAATGTGCTGAGCTACCATCACACGGCCAAGAGCCTTATTTATGGGCTAGATGTCATCCATTTCAAGCCTTGAAATGATTAGATTCTCAAAGAAGCTATCTAATAAATGTTTAAATATTGAAATTTGTTTGAAATTCAAATCTAAAAAAAATTCTAGCTAAAATCTAATGTGTTTGTTTATTGCCTTTTCCTCTTCATCCAGCCGTGTGTGTGGGGAGCCAATGGGAGTTTTGAAGACCTGATTAGATGGTTAGAAGGTTGTTGGAGTTGAATTCAAAATTCGGTTGAAGCTTGAATCCAAATTGAGTTTGAATTTAAATTCAAATTCGGATTCAATTGAGTTGTGATCCAATCTTCTTTTCCTTTCACATTGGGCGTGTGTTTTGAGACTCCAATGATGGTGGATGACTTATCTTGCATCTTGAAATTCAAGTCTCAAATTGGTTGGAACTTGAAATTCAAATCATGTTTGAATTTGAATTCAAGTTTAGATTCAAATTAATCTCAATTTTGAACTCACTTGGCCGATCCTATCCTTGGTTGTTGGAGATAATATTGAGCTGATTTTTTGAGAAAAAATTCTAGCTTGGACAAGCCTTGAAAATTCCGTGTTTGAGGTTGTCTTTGTTGAGACAAACATTCTTCTCAGAACAAACATTCCTTTTGTCTCCTTTTAGGGCACATGCTTTAAAACCCAACCTGTGGACCTCCGTTTGGCATGAAACTTTGCATGTACCTGTTTTCCTACAAGACAAACACATAGAAACAAGGATCAAAAGAAAACGAGACAAAATCACAATGAAAAACACACTCACACACGCAAGATACGTAACGTTCATAGTGTGCGTTAAATAAGGTTAACCCAATGAACCATTAGGTTCATCTTGCACATGCCTATACAAGAAGGTTCCAACTTGATGTCCAAGTTCTCTAGCCCTCTTTTTTGTTATAGGACATATGACCTCCTGATTGGATCCCTGATTCCTTAAGAGGATTCATCCTCGAAATCAGTGAAAGACGTGAGGTCAGCAACATTGAAAGTGAAAGAAATTGAACTATACCTCTCGGGAACATGAAGGACGTAGGCATTGTCACCTATGTGCTTTAAGACTTGGAATGGCCCATCTCCTCTAGGCAACAATATAGGGCATCAGCAACTATATTGTTCTTTCTTTGTTTGTACTTAATCACATAAGGGAATTGCTCAATAAACTCTACCTATTTAGCATGTCTCTTGTTCAGCTTTCCTTGCCCTTTAAGGTACTTGAGGCTTTCATGGTCAGTGTGAATGACAAACTCTCTAGGTTGAAGGTAGTGTTGCCAAGTTGGTAAGGATCTCACGAGGGCATAAAGTTCCTTATCGTAGGTGGAGTAATTCAGTGAGGCACCATTCAACTTTTCACTAAAGTAGGCTATGGGTTTCTTTCTTTGGGTCAATACTACTCCAACACCCACTCCACTTGCATCACATTCAATTTCAAAAGTCTCATCGAAGTTTGGTAACCTAAGGATGAGTGCAGTGGTTAGCCTCCTTTTAAGTTCATCGAATGCCTGTTGTTGTGGCTCCTCCCACTGTAAAGACGCATCTTTTTTTGCAATCTCATTTAGGGGTGCAGCTATGGATGAAAAATCTTTGACAAATCTCCTATAAAAGCTCGCAAGTCCGTGGAAGCTTCGCACTTCCCCTACAATCTTAGGTGTAGGCCAATCCACAATAGACCTAACCTTCTCCTCATCCATCTCTATTCCTTCAGCCGAGATGACAAAGCCTAGGAAGACTACTCGTTCCAAACAAAAAGAGCACTTTTTAAAGTTGGCGTAAAGTTGTTCTTTTTTTAGCTTCTCAAATTCGGCCCTAATATAGTCAAGGTGATCCTCTATGGTTCGAGAATAGATTAGGATATCATCAAATTAAACCACAACAAATCATCCTATGAAGACCCGTAAGACTTCATTCATCAACCGCATAAAGGTACTAGGGACATTGGTGAGCCCGAAGGGCATCATCTAACCACTCATAGAGCCCAAACTTTGTTTTGAATGCTGTCTTCCATTCATCCCCTTCTCTTATTCGTACTTGGAAGTACCCTTGTTTAAGGTCAATCTTGGTGAAGTATATAAATCCATGCAACATATCCAACATATCATCCAGCCTAGGTATGGGATACCTATACTTGACAGTGATTTTGTTTATAGCACGACAGTCGGTACACATTCTCCAGGTTCCATCTTTCTTAAGTACTAAAATGACAGAGACAGCTGATGGGCTTAGGCTCTCTCTGATTTGTCCACTTTTTAGGAGCTCCTCTACTTGCCTTTGAATTTTCTTGGTTTCTTCAGGGTTGGCTCGATAGGCTGGTCTGTTGGGTAGTACATATCCTGGGACAAAGTCTATCTGGTGCTATATTCCTCTTATAGGTGGTAATCCTGATGGTGGCTTGGTGGGAAATAGAGCATCGTACTCCTGTATAAGGGATGCAACAGAGATAGATAGGTTGGGTGGGAGGTCGTCTACCGAAAGGTAACACGCCTTGGGAATGAGGATGAGGACGGTTCAGCTTCTATAAAGGGCTCGTGTGACCTCTCTTTTCTTTGCAAAATACCCACACTTCTTTTTGGCATCAATGACACCAATGGGTACTACCTCCTTTCCTTTACTTTCTTGTTTCTTACTTTTGCTTTTCATGCATTCCACGAATTTTCGCTCAGCTTCCTTTTCCTTAGATTCGGTCTTAGACTTAGACATATATTGGTGATCTTCGTGGACCTTATGTGGTGGGAGTGCATGTAACTTGTATAGTTTTCCGTTCAATTTGAAATAATAACGATTCAAATATCCATCATATGTCACATGTCTATCAAATTGCCATGGTTTACCAAGTAAGATATGACTAGCATGCATTGGGGCAACATCACAAAGAGTATCATCTTTAAAACTACTAATGCTAAGAGAAATCAGAATCTGCTTACTGACGCTAACTTCACCACAATCATTGAACCATGCAAGTTTGTAGAGGTGAGGGTGATTAGTCATAGGCAAATTCAGTTTTCTAACCAATTCAATACAAGCCACATTCACACAAGAATCGGATTCAATGATCATAGTGTACACTTTACCATTTATCATGCAGTGGATATGTAAAATGTTTTCTATGTTGTTTATGATCATCTAATTTCGGATATGCATTCAAAGCTCTTCGCACAACAAGGAATTCCTTAGTATAATAATTATCTTGCGCGCCTAAGTTTTCTTTGGGTTCAGTTTCATTGTCATGCTCAGATTCATTTTCATGCTTAGATTCAGTCACGTATTCATTGGTTTTTCCTCAATTAACATGACTCTTTTAACGTAAGGACACTCTCTTCCTATGTGACCACGCCTTGACACTTAAAGCATTTAATGTCCCTAAACTTGCTGGAGGAATCAGATGAATTCCTTGTAGAGGCATTTTGTTTGCCTCTGTCATCCTGTTTTTATGTGCCTTGCACACAGTTGTCAAACCTTTGTGATGCACCTTGTCATGTGTGTGGTCTCCTGTAGGCCGTGACCTTCCAGTTCCTGAAGACCTGCTTGGAAACTTTGAAGAAGTTTGATTAGTACAATAAACCGAATTGAAATTGGAGGGATTACGTACCTTTAGCTGTTGCTCAATCTTCTCATCCATATGAAGCATGGTCGTTAGGTCAAGATAAGGTTGAAGTTCAACCGTTTGGGCAATCTCCCTGTTTAGTCCATGTAGGAAGCGGGCCTTGGTGGCTTCTTCAGGTTCTTGGAAGTTAGATCTTTCCAACAAGATTTCTAATTCTTTGAAAAATTCATCCACACTTTTGGAACCTTGTTTTAAGTTTTGCAAACTTGTGAAAATAGAACTTTCATAGTTGTTTGAGATAAATCGATGTCTCATTTCAAATTTCATTTCTTCCCAAGTGACAACCGGAGGCTGTCTTGTTTTAGTCCTATTTATGTACAAGTTTGTCCACCAATTTAATGCGCAGCCGGAAAACTCAATAGAAGCGTACCTCACCTTTTTTAACTCATTATATTTGGTGCAACAAAAAAAATTAAATCCACTTTCATTTCCCGCTTCAAGTATTCCTCCGCGTTACTTTTACCATTAAAACGTCGGAATGCTTATTTTTTTTTAGAAGATCGTCATCTTGTGGGTGAAGGGGTTATGTCGTCTTTGGTAACCACGAGGAGGGTGGTCTTCAAAGTCATACTCATCCTGTTCAAATGGATTATAATCATCATTATACCTTCTCCGAGCATGTCTTCTTGGTTATGGTGGAGGTACAAACCTTCTTGGCTCAATGTGTGGTGGTCTATGGCTCTCCTTCTTAAATTCTTCTTTTGGAGGCTGTCGTGATTGGGGAATAATAGCGGTCCTGCTAGTTCCTTGGCCATCACTTGTCTTTTGGCTCCTTTCAACATCTTACAACCTGTGTTTGATTATTTCATTATCGTGCATAAGTTGCTTTAATATTTCTAGCATTTGTTGCTGCGTGTTGTCATAGGGCTCAACCTCCTTTGATTTTTTAGGCGAGGAGTGAGTGCTACCTTCCATGTCACACCTAAAGTGAACAAAGAACAAAAAGAAAGAAAGAAAAGAATCAAACTAACACAAAGCAAACAGACGTTAACTGATTAGTGAAAACAAAATACTGGCACTCTTCTTTCTTTTATTTCCACTCTCTTACCACTTTGTTTTTTGTGCGACCTGAGGTTAATAAAGTTCAAAGTGATCAATTAAGAAAAGGTTTGACAAGTATTCTCCCAATCATAATGGTTCCACTTGTCTCACCTTTTAGCTTCTAATTTGCATCCAAAAAGTATCAAAACATAATCAAGAAAGATGGACACAAACTTAAACTTTTCCACTAAGATTCAAAGAATATAAACAACCAAAATTATGTTTTAAGGTTGAACCAAAGATGAACTAAGGGTTGTCGTGGTCAATCTTTAGCTAATTTTGATTCTATTCACTTATTATCCACAAGATGGTTCAAATCATGCAATAATCAAGCATCCAAATGTGTAAAAGGTTCAGTATATGGAAAAATAAATGTGGGGTGCGGCTGCAAATAGTAAGGATGAAAGATGGTACCACCAATTGCAGAATTGCACTAAAAACTTCCAATAACATATAAACAGCTGTTTTTCCCCTTTTTTGCTTTTGTTTTCTCTTTCTTTCTTTGCTTTTCTTACTGAGGTTTGTATAAGAAAGTCTCAGTTTCCAGAACCTTTTTTTTTCAGGGGTAAACTCGTAATTTCACCTAGTTTGTCCAAAATTTTATTTCTGAACAAATCTGTGCATTCAGCTATGTCCTTCAGTAAGGCACCTTCAATTATGTAAAGACAAACTTGGAAATGTTTCGATTTTGTTTGAAAGACAATGGTGCTGACAAAATTAGGGTTTCCAAGACTGGTTCGATCGAATTGGGGTGTTAGTTGAATGAAGGGTGAAGGACTCAGTTTATTTGATAGAAAAGGTTATATCTGATGAGAAATAACATGATGTAAGGTTAATTTGGATGTTGGGGTGATTTTCGGTTGTGTTTAGGTGATTATCTGAAACTAGGGTTTTGAAATGAGGGTTTGTTTCGATTGTTCAGCCTTTAGGGTTCAGTACGGTTTTGGGAGGGGCATTCACACGTAAGAACAACAAGATTGAAGCATGAAATCAATCACAATATGAATCACAAGATGCATACAATCATCATCAACTAATAGCTTCGGTAGCAACTAGATGAATTGAGACTCAGGTGGCTTTGTTGGCAATGATCGCAATTTTAAGCAGTTGAATGTAACCTAAATTCAAGGAACCCTAGCTTGTTCAAGTTTTGATGAAGAAAATTCAGGAAGTTGACACAAAAGATATGAAGCAAATGACGCCTAAACGATGAATAACAAGAACCAACAAAATGCAAAATTCAAAGTAGGACTCTTAGGACAAAGAACTCTCGGTTTTTTTATATGGAAGACACCAAATGACGTGAAGAATATGGTAGTATGAAAGACACAAGACTAATTGTAAACAGTCACAAACGAAAGGGAAATGGTGGAATAGAATAACCTTGCTTTGATACCAATTGATACGTGAATCCATGGGCTCCTACGCTTTCCACCTATAAATGTCCTTCACTAGAGTTTAAGAACAAGGAAGAAGACTTCCCCTTGCTTCCTTAGTGATGAAAAACGATTGGTTCAAAAGAGCAAGAACCAAGACTTCAAGATGGTCGATGATCAGGCAAACCGGATGGCCCTCCTGGATGGCACCTTAGAGCAATGGTAACACCTTAGAAATGCTCAAATTTGAAGGATATTAACCTAGGTTTTTAGTGCAAAACCAAGAAAACAAAGTCTCACAAGATATGAAGAAAAGATCAAAATTATTTCATAAATGTGTTGAGCTACCATCACACGGACAGAAGCCTTATTTATGGACTAGATGTCATCCGTTTCAAGCCTTGAGATGATCAGATATTATCTCAAAGAAACTACCTAACGAATGTTTAAAAACTGAAATTTGTTTGAAATTCAAATCTAAAACAAATTTTAGCTAAAATCTAATGTGTTTGTTGATTGTCTTTTCCTCCTCATCCAACCGTGTTTGTGGGGAGCCAATGGGAGTGTTGGAGACCTAATTTTATGGTTAGAAGGATGTTGGAGTTGAATTCAAAAGTTGATTGAAGATTGAATCCAAATTGAGTTTGAATTTGAATCCAAATTTGGATTAAATTTTTGAGTTGTGATCCAATCTTCTTTTCCTTCAAATTGGGTGTGTGTTCTCCAAGGGTGGTGGATGACTTGTCTTGCATCTTCAAATTCAAGTCTCAAATTGGTTGGAACTTAAAATTCAAATCATGTTTGAATTTGAATTCAAGTTTAAATTCAAATTGATCTCAATTTTGAACTCACTTGGCCGGACCTATCCTTGGTTGTTGGATATAATATGGAGCTAATTTTTTGAGTAGAAATTCCAGCTTGGACAAGCCTTGAAAATTCTGTGTTTGAGGTTGTCTTTGTTGAGACAAACATTCTTTTCAGGACAAACATTCCTTTTGCCTCCTTCTAGGGCACATGCCTTGAAACCCATCATGTGGACTTCCGTTTGGCATGAAACTTTGCATGTAACTGCTTTCCTACAAGACAAATACATAAAAACAAGGATCACAAGAAAACGAGACAAAATCAAAATAAAAAACACACTCACACACGCAAAATACCTAATGTTCATAGTGCAGGTTCAGTAAGGTGAACCCAATGAACCTTAGGTTCATCTTGCATATGCCTATACAAGAAGGTTCCAACTTGATGTCCAAGTTCTCTAGCCCTCCTTCTTGTTATAGGACATATGACCTCCTGATGAGATCCCTGATCCTCGTCACTATCGGAGACGATTAGATCCCTGCAGAAGGCTACTGTCTTCAGCACATCTGGCATGATGTACCTAGTGCTACTACTAAGATGGAGGGTCTTATGCTCACCTTGGAGTATCAACAAATCTCTTATATCTGACCTTAACTCGTCAACCACACCGCTACTACGAGCTAAGGATGTCATAACTAAACTTAAATATGTAATTAACATAAATTAAATGAAATGTGAACATAGATACATAACATAAAAAATAAATACTTAACCTAAATTAAACGAATTGCACGTTCATGCAATCGAACACAAGTAATGAGAATAATTAAATACTAATATAGGTTCATGTAATCGAAACAAGTAAATAACAATAATTAAATACTAATACACGTTCATGCAATAAAAACAATTAATTGATTATATTTAAATGCTAATATAGGTTCACACAATAAAAATTAGTAAAAAACAACAATGAAATACCGATATACGTTCACACAGTCAGAAAAATTAATTGACAATACTTAAATATCAATATATGTTTATGCAATCAAAACAATTAATTGAATATAATTCAATACTACCTAACATGCATAAATTACAATAATTAAACAGCAAACAAATTATAATAAATAAATAACTCAATTAAGAGAGAAAGCTGGAGTTTATCTTCAAATATGTTTTACTTTGTGAGTAAATTCTGACAAAAGTTCATTGTGTTTTAGAATGATGAAAAAAATTTAAAATGAAAAACGAGGAGCAACTATGGTGTGATACAAGACGGTTTTGTCATAACCATGTTGTATAACACATGACGATTTTGACATAAACATCGTGTATAGTTTTGAATTTTCTTTTCAAATATGTTATAAAAGTGAGTTTTATTATTAACCACTGCTATATTTATATTGCCCCTTAAAAAAAATAAAGATCACGATTTGCTGAAACCTTTGACTGCTGCTTGATATTTTTCGACCGACGTGACAAAGACCGAACATTTTGGGTCAGCACACGTGACTGAAACTTCTTAGCAACCACTATTAAGTCATATTTCTTAACTAATTCAGTTGAATAACGACCAGTTATTTCTTAATTTATGTTGCATTAACATCGAAAACAACATTACAGCTCATGTCCTGTCATAAAATTTATGTCAAAAGTCTACCGTAGGAAATAATCTTCCCAAAAAAAAAAAAGACACATTTCCAAGCAACACTGTCAGACGCGGCCTCACACGCAGCTTAATACTATGTGATTTCTTCAGAATTTTCACATTAAGGAATGATTAGTTAAGATTTCAATCGCCCACTAAAAATACTAATAATCTTTTAACTTTTCCAAATTGTTGGATCTGAACAACAAATGTGTCTTCTTTCTTTACTCCTCATTGCACCAACATTTGGGAAAACAACTTTACTCTAGTTTACGTAAATAATTTTCATTTATACATATATCTAGTACATTGGGTGTACATTAGATTACGATTAATAGATAACTCTCATTATGCAGTTCAATTAATTCCAAAGATGTAGATTACAATTAATAGATGTCGATTCAATTCATGACAGCTACAAAGTGATAGTTTGGATGTTATCGTCATCTTTTATACCAAAGCGTGTTTGTATCTGAACTTTTTATGGATACTGATGCACCATACTTTGGATGCATAAATTATGAAATAAAATACATGGACGGCTGTGAACAAAATGTGGTGAGTGTAAGTTGAAGTAACTCTATAGTCGGCTTATGTTACGGTATGTTGGAATAGATTTTACAAAAATATATTAAATCATTGTAGAATAGAATGTATAAAATATCGTTAAAATAAAATCATAAAAACCAACAATGGTAGAGGTCAGAGAGTTTACTTTTACTGCTTTTCCTTTTTTTCTTTTTCTGTTCTCTTTTTGTCTTTGTTTTCCAGTTTTCCGGCCACTAGGTTTGCTGCTGCTTTGCTCCCACTCCAAGTGGGAGCTCCCTGTTGTGTAGACAAGTTGCTTTTCTTGACTCCAAGTGCCACTAATCAATTAAACTTCGGTCCCCCCCCTTCCCTTCCCCTCCCCAAGTACGACTTATATGTCACAAAACTATAGCACAATTGGTTCTGGGCATAAGTTCTCGAAAGGGAGGTCAGAGGTTCAATTCTTGTCAAAGGCAAGAGAGCCTCTTCCCAGCAAGTGCATAGATTGGGAGCTTCCTTGACCTGTAGGCTTGCGTACAGTGCCGAGGGACTCCTTATGCAGACTACTGTGTAAATGACCAAGCTTGCTAGCGGCCGTTGGATACCTGATTTACATCCCTATACTACCTTTGAGACTGAGTGTGGCAGGGATCCTTACTGGTTGGGGTTCAACCTTTTTATATGCCACAAAAATACTACCACTGGTTGAGAAGTAGGTATGAAGTTGTTAATTTTCCTCATTAATTATTCCCCACTTTCTATATATAGAAACAAACCACAAAAAATATAAATGATTTGTACGTCGTTTGGACTCAAAGGGTTGTTAATGGAAACAGCTCTTTTGGCGCCAAATTTGGGATAGAGATGTTCTCCTAACGTTTTCTCCTCTGTATCATTCTTTTAGACGAAATTATGTTATATATAAAACATTTCTATTTCTAATGGAGTTAATGACACACTCTTCATTGACTTCAAAATATGATATAATAAAGCAAAATGACTCACTAAATTGACTGCACTTCTTATACTGTGAAATAGCAGTTGATTGACACAGCTTGATGCAATTTTCATTATGGGTCATCGAAAAACATACGTGTGTTTCTAACACATGTGTATGATTGCGTACATCTGATCTACCCCTACCCCGCTATAGACGGGAGCCTCTAAGGCAAAAAATTATATTATACTAATATTTGTCAAAAAATTATATTATACTAATATTTGTCAAAAAAAATTATATTATACTAATATTTGACTAACTATATATGGCACATCTTAGATAGACGCGTTAAAACATATCGAAGACAGTAACAAGTAGTTGAAGCCATCTACTTAAGTAGTACTGAACTTTATGGTATGTGTAATTAAAAGTGGATGTATTTGACAAAAAAAATTTCATTGGTGTATAAACATGCAACAGTCGATTTGTTTCTCGTGACAAATTATTCCCGGTTGTACAAAATTACACGTTCTCTGCATTTGTTTTTAGCTCATAAAGCATTGTACTATCCCCTGTTTGTTTCCAGAAATACAATTTTCCCTCTTTATTTAATTTAACACGATGAGATCCAAAAACTCCCACGTCTAATGACTACAAAATACTTGTGCGACCATAGGCAAATCAATTTGGCCCCACATAAATCATGGTCTATTACTTAGAGTAAAAGGTGAAATCTATTATGTTGGGACCTGCACTGCCTCATCCCCAATGACCATATGAAGAGAATGCAAATCAATAGCTCGGCGGCTTCTTATGTTGCATGAGATCTTACGCAGTGACCCACAGAAGGTATTCTCTCACAATCTAGACATTCAGCCTAGCAGCAGAGGAACACTCACAAGGTGCGCGTTCATAGAATCGAACAATTGACATGTTTAACTTATTAGTATTTATCTATCTTCTTCTATTTTATTTATTTATAGATTTTATCAGAGATATCGTGCTTGGGGTTTTTCTTTTTTTCTTTTTAAACGATGCATCTTCCTCCCTTTCCCAGGGCCACCTCCCTTAATGTTTTAGAAAATAATTGAGCTGAAGAATCCTTCCAACTATGATAAAAGGGGCCACCTAATATATAGTGTTTATTATGGATGGCTATGTTTGCCGACAAGGAACAAACAAACGTAAGGTTTGAAAGTCAAATACTTCTTGATTTTCCAGTGTGCTAGCTTATTTCTTGAATTATTTTGCATTGTAATTGTGTTTAGATAGAAATCAAAGTCGTCGTTCTATATTGACCCAGTCAAATGGACAAGAGAAATTCGGCATCAACATTGATTAATGTATACAATTTCGTTTTGTTGGTTTTGTTTTTGTTTGTTGTTTTTTTAAGACAGTGAGGCACTGGGGTTTGGGGAGTTCGGGGGGGAGGGAATAAGTAATGGCACAAAAAGTAAAATTAATGTAAAAACCTTATCCTTAGCTTCATAAATAGACAAGCAGATAGCTTCGTAAATAGACATTGTTGACTCTGATCCCTTGGCTTAGTGTTGAACGGTAAATAACAGTTTCATACAAGAAGATGAGTGTTTTTCATTTACAGTTCTTCATGTTACATAACTTCTTATCTATGGTGTCTAGTATCTTCTAAATATGGTAATATAATAATGAGTGATTATGTAGATAATCATTAGGTATACTCTAATTTATTGCTATAGCTAATTCGTTGTGACGTTTTTTTAATGATATATATTAGTTGATCTTCTGATCTTACAAACGGGGGCTTAATTATATCGTCCTCGATTTTTTCTTCAATAAAATGCCGATTGCCTCTACGTGTTTAGTTTTGTTATTATGCACAGGAATGTCAAAAATACTTATGGTTGCTATATTGTCACACCTTAGTTGACTCAGAAGTCTAAGCGGAAAACCAACCTCCGTCATTAACTTTTTTTAACCATAAGATCTCCACTACTCCTTTCGAAATTCCTCGAAACAATGTGTCAACACTAGAGAGTGCTATCATCTTTTTTTTTTTTTTTGCTTCTACATGTTACTACATTACCTCCAACAAGTGTGAAATATCTTGAAGTAGACCTCCTATCGTTGGGGTTATCAGCCCAATCTTCATTAGTACATACTTCAATATTGAGATTATCATTCCGTTTGTACTTATTCCATTTAAATATCACAAAATTCTCATAATCGCAACCATATGTTCCTCCTATGGACGGTGCATAAACTAGCTCATGACTCTGACTACATAAGCTATGTCTGGCCGAGTGGCCGAGTGTGTGCTAGATATATCAGTTATACCGGTCGTTGATACCTCTCTTTTTTGTCATATCTGTGCCTTCCACTATTCGAAGTCCATGATTAGCTTGTATTAGGGTCTCTGTAGGTTTACAATCCGCCATTCTTGTTTTTGCAAACAAGTCCAGAATGTATTTTTATTGGGATACAAAGATTCCATATTTTGATCGAAGAACCTCTATTTCAAAGAAGTATTTCAGTTTCACTAAATCTTTCATCTCAAACCCCAAGAACAAGTTCTTGTTTAACTCTTTAATCTCTTTAGTATCACTTTCTGTTATAATCATGTAGTCCACATAAATGATTAAACAAGTAATCAGAATCCCCTTCTATTTCAGAAACATAGTGTGATCGGACTTTCTCTTTTTGTACCCATATTCCTTCATTACCACAGTGAGTATCCCAAACCATGCACGTAAAGACTGCTTGGGTCCTTATAATACCTTTCAGAGTTGGCACATCTCGTCTTGCTTAAATCCATATGAAAAGCCTCGCAGAGTCTCTATATACACTTTCTCCTTCAAGTCCATGTAGAGAAATGCATTTTTGATTTCAAATTGGTGGATCTTTGTTTGTTGTAACCAAAAAAAGATAACCGGATTGTGTCTATTTTTGCCACGAGTCTTAGAGTAATGAATGTCTTACATCTGAGTATATCCTTTCGCCACCTGTCGAGCCTTGTAGTGCTATGGTTCTACCAGTCTTATATTTAATTGTAAAAAGCCATTTGCATCCCACCGGTCTCTTTCCTGTTGGAAGTCTGCATTTCTCGTAAGTATCGTTCTACTCGAGAGCACCCATCTCTACGTTCCTAGCCAACCGACATTCCTTCTTCTTTTTTTCTTCTTAAGCATTCCTCGTAGTCTCTGGATCGTATGGACGCATAGTAAAGGCCTTTGCTATTTTTGATAGACTCTCCCTGACTAGATTGCCTATTAAATACCTACTTGTTTGAGGAACATGCTCTGGGAATAACGTGCCGGAGGCATTTCTCGTATACTCTTGCAAGGCAAAATATACTTACTTTCTTTGGTAACTTTCAGATTAGTACTAACAATAGTATCATCATTAGTCATAGGCGAGGAAGTCTCTAAGATGGGTGATGCTTCACTTACCTCTTATTGGACATCATACAAAGGTGGATTATTGGTATGAGTTTGTTGGTCTCTATAGCGTTGATAGGTGACCATGTGGATAGCCTTGCCGAAATAGGAATAGTGTCTGGAATACTCAATCAGTCGAGTGAGCCATTTGTAATCTCCCTCTAAGCACGAGATTGATTAAGATAGTAAAAGTTTTTTTCAAGGAAATCGCAATCCATTGTGACATGGATGCGACGCGTATCTGGATTGTAATATATGTACCTTTTCGGATGAACCGCATATCCCACAGAGATACATTTCATAACACATGGATCGAGTTTAGATCTATCATGTTTTGGAATAGAGACAAATACGGTGCAACCGAAGATATGCATAGTGATGTGTAATTTCTTAACCACTAACTAGCAAGTGCACTAGGTACAATTGTAGTGTAGCAGGCAAGAGGGTTGTCGATCCCACGAGGACTAGTTTTAATTACCAAAATTATTTTTCCGCCTTAATTTAAACCTAATCAATAAAATTTGATAAAAAAAAACAAAAACTAACTGCTAACTAAATACTAAACCTTAACTTTTTCCCTTTAAAGATTTCTTTGACTAGTTTATGTTTCAGTTGAATCATTTTCTAAAGTGTAATCCACTCTTTAACCCAAAATAATTAACTAGTTTCTATTCCAAACCGCTAAGGAAGAAATTCTCTATTTTAATTTTTACCCAATCCCTTGGCGTAGAAACCTAACTCGGTATGACAAACTCCGTATCCCTACGCAAATTTTAATCCATCGAGTCGCATTTAATTTCCTTAGAATTTTCTAATTATCCACCCGTAGAAACCGAATCTATCCCTAGTCAGTTTTACTACAGGTTCGTTGTTGACACGGTCGTAATTAAAATCTTCACCTTCCGGTCCTTGGAAATTAGTTATATGTTCTATCAATAGGTAGCTAATCTATTGACGCAATAAACACACCAACAACAATTAACGATTGAGATAATAAACTAGTAAGTTAAATAAATTAAAGAGGGAAAACTAATACATTAAAACATCAAAACAATTCAACTGTCACAAAAACTAGTCAAGAAAATAAGAATCTAGCCACAAATTAAATTCATACTATCCATCAAATCTTTGTATAATTACATAAAAGGGTAGCAGAAAAAGAAACCGTGTATAAAACAGCACTGTAAAGCAGTGTCGGAATCCGCGCCTGCTGGGCTGACGCGCGCTGAAGTTGTCTTGCACACCCGCTGGCAGCAGGCCTTTTCTTTTTCTCTTTCTTCTGATTTTGATGGCTTTGACAATATGGAGAGAGAAGAGTGGCCTCGAAACGCGTGCGTCCTTGGGGAAAATTGCCTAGGCGTTAATGTTTTTTTTTGAAATCCCTGCAGAAGCTCCAGCTCTGCGTTCCCCCCTTTTTCTTCTTCTGTATTCCAGGCTATTTATAGGGCGCGAGGCATACAGATGGGGCTGATCAGCTCCACTTTTTTCTCAACTGCTCAGTTGATAATAGTAAATCTCAGCAACTTTTATGATATGATTTCTTTCAACAGCTGAAGTTTATCCCCTTTTTTCATTTATCTTTTTCCTACAATATTGAAAAGAAATATGTAGTGTCCAAATAAATAAATATTATTGTAGCTGAATATACTTTAACATCATTTAAATGTTAACTTAGTTAAGCTCAGAAAATAAAGTTAATTTAGCTAACAAAAGTGATATTTTCTATTCAATCACATGAACACTTTTATTCTTCAATTTGATTGTTTTTGTTACTTTTTAGCGTCGATTTAGCCAAATATTGCTCGATATAAATAGTAGAGTGTATAAATAATATGCATAAAAATTGATTATATCAACTACCCTCCACTTAGCCTTTGATCGTCCTCGAGCAAATAAAGTGACTTTAAAGAAAATATGCTTAATCTTTCTTCCAAAGAACATGCATCAGTGATGATTTCACATAAATAGTCACAAAGTACAATCAAAATAACCAATTGAATAACTTTATAATTCAAATATCAACTATACTTATCCCATGTAATCGAGGTGTGTGTGTGTAAATAGCCAATCTCTAGCTTTCTGTAGACAATCAGTTTAAATTATGCAAATTTTGACTCATGAACATCCCATAGGCTTACTTTTCTTACTCGCTCTCCACTAATGTAGATGATTCAAGTCAACGAAGATCAAGTAGGACTTTTAAGCTTGTAACGTTAGGCTAGGGACTTGGTTTCACGAAGGAAAAGGAATTCAAAGAAAAATCTAAGAGAGCTTGCAACAAAATGGCATGCATATGCAACAAACTCGTCTTTTTATAATTCAAAAACCATGTCCATCTTTTGAGAACAAATAACCAAAATCAATTTCAAGCTTTTTACATCATCGGTCATATAATTTTTTTCCTTTTCTTTGGCCTTTTTTTCATCTTTTTTTTTTCTTTTCCCTTTTTTCGTTTTTTAAACTTTTTTTTTCATCACCAATCTCTTGTAACGATATATTTGTGTACCCTTTCAACCACATCTCATCATCGTAACCAACTATTCTTCATCCCAAATAAAATAAAGTGCCATATAAGCTCTCTTAAATAGGGACATATAAGGATATAAATTTTTATCAAGTAGGCTAAAATGGAAAGTTAATGAGGTTTAACAACAAAGAAAATCGAATGGGGTCTCACCATTCTTAATAAATAGGCTCAAAAAGGGTACTAGGGATAAAATGATCATAGGGATGGCTATAAAGGCTCAAACGGTCCAAAGAACGCCTATGACTGTCATCTCTAAGTCAACTTGAAATCATCTAATAATTTCGCCTCGAGGAGTAATAAAATAAGTTCTAGAATGACATAAGATGCATAATAAGCATAATTCTTCACTACCATCCACAAATCACAAGATCATGGTTATACGTGCGCAAAATGTCTCAAATTACACGGAATAAAATATATTCAACATTGAATCAATCCATCATTCTAAAGGTATTTCTCATGTATATTGTAACTACATATGCAAAATATTCTCATCAACATATTCATAGAAGATCAAAAACTTTAAAAATAACGTACATTTAAGCATTTTTCTTTTCAAATACATCAAAAATCAGCTCTAAAAAACAAGCATCCATAAGTCTACGTCTCCTACCCTCCACTTAGACATTAACATTATTCTCAATGTTAAGAATAAGAAGCATAGGGGTAAGAAACTTAGCTGATTTGATGCACACGTCATCTTTCAATATTGCAGTGAGCCACATACAAGCTATATGCAAACCATCTCGGGCCAACTTCTTTTTCAACAGTCTCGCAATCTTTATTCCTACAAAACAGAACCAAAACAAAAGCGCATAACACGGAAAAAAAAATGACTCTAAAATAATAACATAACTAAAGCTTGCAAGAAAAAATTGAAACATTCATTACTCAACAGCCTCTGAATGTATTTCAATGAAAAAAACTTGCAAACTTTTGACACTGACATAGCAATATATCAAAAACAATAAAAAAATGATAAGGCGAAGAAGTAGTTCTGAATTTATAGTCTACAGCTAGACTTCCCGAAGTTCCTTTTCATGGTGGATCATACAAGCGAATTGTCTTCCTATCTCGAGAAGCTTCAGTATTTAACATCTTTAGACGACTACCGTTCACTTTGATATGCCTAACCTTCTCGAATTCCACCTCAACGTCTCCAGAGGGACATATATTCTTTACAGTGCAGGATATTGATTTGTCTAACAAAACCTTTTGACCCTCTTGTAACTTATTTTCAAGAACAATTTCATTTTCTCTGCCTCTAAATTTATCGTTTCTAGGAGTGCATTCTTCAAAAGGGACTTGAAAAATCGTATTAACAGAACAGTAAGCATCATTCTTCCTAGGGCATTTTAAATTTTCCAATACATGTAACTTCACTTGTTCATTGCCTACCCTTAGGATTATGTCTCCATTTGGAACATCAAAAACACTCCTAGTTGTGGCTAAAAATGGTCTTCCAAAAAGAATCTTTGAATTAGAATCATTAACCATATCTAACACAACAAAATCAGCAGGAAAAATGAATTTATCGATTTGAACCAAAACATCTTCAACCATTCCTCTTAGACATTTTGTTGATCCGTCAGGAAAACGTACTGAGAAATTGGTTGGTTTTAAGTCTTTCAATTTTAATTTTTCATATACCGAGTAAGGCATAACATTAACACTAGCACCAAGATCACATAAGGCATCATCAAAATTAAAATTACCAATTGAACAAGGGATATAGAAACATCCAGGATCTTTTTGCTTTGGTGGTAATTTATCTTGAGTATTTTCATTTATATGATTACCTTTTTCAAAACTTCGTTTCTCCACTTGGTTTGCCAGTATTTCTTTACAAAAATTTTTATAACTCGGCATTTTCTCTAAAGCTTCTTCGAAAGGTGTATCAACATTTAATTTCTTGAACTTTTCAATGAATTTTTGAAATTCCTCATCAAGTTCCTTTTCATTAAGATTCGCAGATAATTTTTGTGAAATTCTTGTTTCATCTTTTTTAATTGGCCTTTTCAGATTGTTGTATTGACAGGTATCATCGTCTTTGCTTAATGTTTCAGCTTCTACTTTCTCTTCATTCTCATTAGCTTTAGTACCAAGAAAAATTGATCGCTTGTTGTCATCACCATTTTCATTCAAAGAGTTCGCTTCATTTCCACTCGTCAGAGTTATAGCATTCAATTCCCTAGGATTTGTCTCAGTATTACTTGGCAGACTTCCTTGAATTCTATTTGACAATAGATTTGCCATTTGACCGACTTGGTTTTCCAAATTTTTTATTGAAGATTCTTGACTCTTTATCAAGGCTTCTTGATTTTGAAATCTTGCTTCAGAGCTTGATATAAATTTTGCCAAGATATCTTCAACATTTATCTTTTTCTCTTGAGTGTTTGAAAAACCAGGAGGATGCCCTAGATTTTGAGGTCGATTCCAAGAATTTGCATTATTTCCCCATGCATTATTGTAGGTATTAGGATAAGTATTGTTAAACCTTTGAGGTTGACCTACAAAATTTACTTCATTCGGATAGAAATTTTCACTTGTGCTTGCTATTTGATTTTGTGGACATTGATTTAACACATGATTACCGCCACAATTTTCACAGGTTATTTTACCACCAATGCCTAGACTTTTTGAAATTAGAGAAAGTTGTGCCAAGATGGCAGAGTTCGTGTCAAGTTCTAATACAGAACCTCTCTTAGGATTGTTTCTTTCATTTGGCCACTGGCACCCTGTTGAGGCCATCTCTTCAAAGAGATTCCATGCCTCATCGGGTGGCTTTCTCATTATGCTACCCCCACTGGCTGCGTCTACCATTGATCTGGCGCCATTTTCCATACCGTTATAGAATATTTGGACTTGCATCCATTTTGGTAGCTCATGGTGTGGGCACCGTCTTAAGTAGTCTTTAAATCTTTCCCATGCTTCATATAAAGATTCTCCACTATCTTGAACAAAATTTGTTATATCATTTCTAAATTTCATAGTTTTAGATGGTGGAAAATATTTGGTTAAGAAACTTGAAGCCAATTGGTCCCAAGTAGTGATAGAACCTGAGGGTAAAGAATTAAGCCAAGCTTTTGATTTATCTTTTAGGGTAAATGGGAAGAGTCTTAGCCTTATAGCATCATCAGTTACCCCATTTTGTTTGAAGGTGTCACATATTTCTAAGAAGTTAGAAATATGGGAATTAGGATCTTCACTTGATAAACCATAGAATTGTACAGATTGTTGGATCATTTGTATTACTGCTGGTTTAATTTCAAAATTATTTGCAGCTATAGTGGGTCTGAGTATAGCTGGGGCAGCTCCCTCTACCCTAGGGGTTGCATAATCTCTAAGGCATCTTTGGGCTTCTTGGTTATTTTCTGCCATTTCAATAGGTTCAATTTCTAATTCTTCTCGGGTTTCTTGAATATTAAC
>AP025053.1:24058829-24212769 GCA_036186865.1 Eustoma russellianum | reverse complement strand
AACTCTCTGCGAGTTAATTTTTGCTTGCCTTACTATTTTCTGTTATGTTTAGCAGTACCCTCAATATTAGGATCGTATAGTAAAGGCTCGTTGGAACTACGGGTCATAAACTATAAAAACAAAATAATTAAAAAAAATAAATAAATCAGAAAACAAATACCAGCAAAGCAATTTACGAAAATAATACTGATTCTAAAACTATTCACAAAAGATGACACAAACATAAGGCTAATTACGAAATTGGCACAGACGAAAAACTAATACCGAAACTGAATAAATAAACTAATTAAAAAATAACACAAAGCCAACCAATCTATTGAAACTAAATAAAAGGTCAACTGAATTAGGGAAATAAAGAGAAACAGAGAGAGAAAAGAAACAATGATTAAAAAGCGAAACAAACAGAAACAGAGAAAAAAAAACAACGGAAAAAATAAACTATATAATATTTATATAAAACAGTACACGTTTTTCTTTAAAGAAGTAAAAGCAAAGTTCTGTTCAAACTTTTTTTTTGTTTATTTATATATATAAAATATTGTAGCTTAATCTCAAGGCTATAAATAATTATATGATATTAAAATATAGTCCCCGGCAACGGCGCCAAAAACTTGATGTGTAATTTCTTAACCACTAACTAGCAAGTGCACTAGGTACAATTGTAGTGTAGCAGGCAAGAGGGTTGTCGATCCCACGAGGACTAGTTTTAATTACCAAAATTATTTTTCCGCCTTAATTTAAACCTAATCAATAAAATTTGATAAAAAAAACAAAAACTAACTGCTAACTAAATACTAAACCTTAACTTTTTCCCTTTAAAGATTTCCTTGACTAGTTTATGTTTCAGTTGAATCATTTTCTAAAGTGTAATCCACTCTTTAACCCAAAATAATTAACTAGTTTCTATTCCAAACCGCTAAGGAAGAAATTCTCTATTTTAATTTTTACCCAATCCCTTGGCGTAGAAACCTAACTCGGTATGACAAACTCCGTATCCCTACGCAAATTTTAATCCATCGAGTCGCATTTAATTTCTTTAGAATTTTCTAATTATCCACCCGTAGAAACCGAATCTATCCCTAGTCAGTTTTACTACAGGTTCGTTGTTGACACGGTCGTAATTAAAATCTTCACCTTCCGGTCCTTGGAAATTAGTTATATGTTCTATCAATAGGTAGCTAATCTATTGACGCAATAAACACACCAACAACAATTAACGATTGGGATAATAAACTAGTAAGTTAAATAAATTAAAGAGGGAAAACTAATACATTAAAACATCAAAACAATTCAACTGTCACAAAAACTAGTCAAGAAAATAAGAATCTAGCCACAAATTAAATTCATACTATCCATCAAATCTTTGTATAATTACATAAAAGGGTAGCAGAAAAAAAAACCGTGTATAAAACAGCACTGTAAAGCAGTGTCGGAATCCGCGCCTGCTGGGCTGACGCGCGCTGAAGTTGTCTTGCACACCCGCTGGCAGCAGGCCTTTTCTTTTTCTCTTTCTTCTGATTTTGATGGCTTTGACAATATGGAGAGAGAAGAGTGGCCTCGAAACGCGTGCGTCCTTGGGGAAAATTGCCTAGGCGTTAATGTTTTTTTTTTTGAAATCCCTGCAGAAGCTCCAGCTCTGCGTTCCCCCCTTTTTCTTCTTCTGTATTCCAGGCTATTTATAGGGCGCGAGGCATACAGATGGGGCTGATCAGCTCCACTTTTTTCTCAACTGCTCAGTTGATAATAGTAAATCTCAGCAACTTTTATGATATGATTTCTTTCAACAGCTGAAGTTTATCCCCATTTTTCATTTATCTTTTTCCTGCAATATTGAAAAGAAATATGTAGTGTCCAAATAAATAAATATTATTTGTAGCTGAATATACTTTAACATCATTTAAATGTTAACTTAGTTAAGCTCAGAAAATAAAGTTAATTTAGCTAACAAAAGTGATATTTTCTATTCAATCACATGAACACTTTTATTCTTCAATTTGATTGTTTTTGTTACTTTTTAGCGTCGATTTAGCCAAATATTGCTCGATATAAATAGTAGAGTGTATAAATAATATGTATAAAAATTGATTATATCACATAGGGAAAGGTTAAAATATATGTTATAGATGTTTGGGTTTTTAGGACTTTTTTGAGGAGTTTTATGGTCAAGGTGCACCATATTCAAGCATTATAGCTCTAGTCATTTCAAAGAAGTATTTTTTTTCTTTTGTAACACTCTTTTGGTGGAGTGTGTTGGGACAAGTGGTTTGATGAATAAGACTATTTTCTCAGGAAAAAGCTTATGTTTCACGGTTTACATATTTTCCATCATTATTAGATCGAAGGATTTTGAATTTTTTTTTGGTTAAATTGGGTTCAGACCATTCAAAAAAGTCCACAAGTTTTGTATAGAATTCAGATTTATGCTTGAGAAAGTATACCCAAGTCATACGAGAAAAGTAATCGATAAATAGCGCAAAGTACTTAAGACCGTTTTGAGTAGAGGAAGATGCAGGCTCCACACATCAAAGTGTATTAAAGAAAACATATACTGTAATCGGGTATTTTTTAAGTTAAAGGAAGTGCGATGACGTTTTGCCAAAGCACAAGTTTCATAGGGCACCTGAGTATGATTACTGGTAAGAATGAAAGATGGTGAAGGTGCTGAGAGATGGATGCCTAACGCGTCGTTGGCATAACCATATTTGTCAGTTTGATGTTTCATGAGAGAGCAAGACAGTCCTCTGATGGGCCATGTCATCAATGTAATAGAGGCCTTTCTGCTCAGTACCATGTCTAATGATGTCTTTCGTATGAATTTCGTACAAAAGTCAAAAATTTGCATGGGTACGTTAGTAATGCATAATTTAATTCTTATTTGACATGACTCACATATAAGAGTTTGCAAGAGAGAGCCAAATAGACAATTATTTAATTTTAAATTTTGGCAAAATACTAAGAGATCCTACTCTTTTAACTACAACTACACCGCCATTGGCTGTCTGAATATGAGGTTTTAATGGTCATATTAAGTCAATAATATTAGATATATCATACATCATGGTATCGAAGGCCGCACATCAATTATCCATCTTTTATCATTTATTTTAGTGCTGGATCGGTTGGAATCGAATGAGTTTATAATCCACCCTTGGAATTTTGCTGGATGGGGAGGTTGCAAAACCCTCCCCCATTTCTCTTTCTCTGCGTTTTCTCACTCCTCTTGCTTCTTGCCTCTTTCCCGTCATCAGAGCAATGAGGCTGAGCCTCTTTGACTGTTATGTTATTGCCGTCTAGTTCACGACCATTCATTCCTTCGGTTGCATCTCTAAACGCTCCTTCATCCTTAAAGGTGACGAATCGAAATCCTTTGGATCTTTTGGTCGCACGATCGGCAACAATTCTTGACTCAAGGATTTTTTTCATATTGAGTGAAGACATCACCGAGGGTCTGAACAGTGATAGCCCAAGACAAACCACTAATGAAGCACTGAAACTCAAAAGCAACTGTTGCCATTGCAGGTACTCTTTTCAAATGGGAACAATTGTGGGACAGTGATGAGACATTTTCTAAGTCCCAAGTTTCTATTTGGTTGAATTTATTGATGGTTTCTGTGATTAGATTTTGAGAACTTTGGCTGTGGTGATTTGGTCTTGTCTGGAATTTTGTTGGCTCTGTATTTGGATTGTATTGGCACGGGATGTTGTAGTGTCTTTTTTTTTGCTTTGGATTTTTTCTGGCCGTCTTGTCCGAGAAAGGATGTTCTTTCAGACAATGAAGAATTGGCAATTATGAATCACATATCGTTATCGAGGTTTGATATCATATCGAACGGTAAAGAACAATTTGGTAAAAGAAGATCAATGTCTTTCATTAACAAGTCTTAAAGTCACATAGTTCCATATCTATATTGTTTAGTATCTTATAAATATGTTAATATAATAATGAATGATTCCATATATAATCATTAGAAATATTCTAATTTGTTAATCAGTTGCGATTGCTTCCTTGATTATGATACTCTAACAGAGTTGTCGTCTGAGCCATGTTTCAGGAAGTTTAATCCATATGAGATATGTTGAGATTGCAAATTATGTTGAATAGAATTCTATCAAATCAAACTTTTGCAACTGTGATGGACATGGTAATTATTATAGTGTCTGTTATGGCCGACAAATGTGTGTGTGTGTGTGTATACACTAATAATACTAAATAAAAAGTAATAAATAAAAAGTAATAATAATAATAATAAAGATAAGTATAAACTAGATAAAGATTAGAGTTACATTAGGAAACCTAAACCAAAATCAAATGGGAAAACCTAAAATCTACCCTAACTCCCCCACCATATATACGCATACACGCATAATACTACGAACAAAAAAAATCCCCACCAGCCGCCACACACAAACGCACGGCCAAAAAAAAGGGAGAAAAAGAGAGAAAAGAAGAAGAAGGTTAGCGCGGCCTCCACACTCGAGTTCTAATCCGTCTAGATCATTCGTTTTAGCGTAAATCAAGGTAGGTGCCTCTTCCCCCTCAAATGGGTACGATCCATGCATGCTTTGATGATATATTTTATGTGATTTCCTTGTTTTTAATTGTTTAAATTATAGAATTGTATTTGTTTATGTTTGGAAAAGCATGAGGTCATTGTTTATTGCTGCTATGTACTTGTATGTATATGATTTTGGTGATAGGATTGGATTGGGATGGGAATACCCTTGAATTAACTCAAAAGATTAGGAATTTACTTACTTAGGGAGGTTTAAAATTTCGTTTTGGCCTTGGAATAAATTTATATAGCCTGAAAATAGGGAAAAATTGAATCTGGCAGGAAAAAGTCGGCCGAAAAGGTGGCGCGTGGGCCACACAAGCCGCTGGAAGCGACTGAGAGTGGGCACCACGCGCGGGGCGTGCAGAGCACGCGCCAACTGTAAAAAAAAAGGAAAAGTGAGGCGGCAGACGGGCTGGCCTTCCAGTGCCAGACGGGCCGGACTCTAACGGGCCGGCAGGCTAAAGCGGCAGGGTCAGGCCCAATTATAGATATTATAAAACAAAAGAAAAGCGGACGGCCGGCCAACAGGCTCAATAACTCTAATATATAAAAAAAGGGAGAGAGCGCCAGAAGTGATGGCGGGCCGGGTCTGACCCGGCCAGTAATGAAAATAATATGTTTTAATTTTAATTAAATGATTTCTGGAAATTAGAAAATAGTAAATAAATCATTTTAATTTCCAGAAAAATATAATTAATTATCAGAAAATTCCAAATAAATTCCAGAAAATATAAAAGGTCAAAATTAAATTATTTTCACTTAATTTCTGAATTTTGATAAATCGTACGTAATTAAAAATAATTAGTAATAAATGGAATTAAATAAGAGAAAATTAGTAGAAAATTCTACAAAATTAATACAAGCTAAGGAAAAATAAAGGGGATGTTAAATAACCATTTTCCAATATTCGTAAATTTTATGAAGCCAAATATTGAGTGCCGGAGACGGTGAGGATGGGCGTACGGGCGCCAGACGATTGTAGTTGAGTGCCGAAGTTGGTGAGGATGGGCGTACGGGCCCCAGGCGACTTTTGTTGTTGCATTCATGGCACGTGCACTGCATTTGGAGTTGGCCGAGATGTACGGGTCTCAGACACTCGAGTGGAGTGGACCATGGTGTACGGGCTATGAAGATTCAGTTATGATGGTTCATGGTGTACGAGCCATGAGTATTCGGTTATGGTGGATCATGGTGTACGGGCCATGGGCATCGGTTATGGTGGATCATGGTGTACGGACCATGGGCATCGGTTATGGTGGATCATGGTGTACGAGCCATGGGCATCGGTTATGGTGGATCGTGGTGTACGGGCCACGGGCATCCGCAAGGATGGATTGTAGTGTACGGGCTACAGGCATCCAGTCAATCCCGGGATCATGCATTGCATATAGGTCTAGGGCATATTGCATGACATGATTCTTGTTGCGTGTGACACGTTGATTGAGCATGCATCACGTACTTGCGCATTTTTATGTGGAGTGCTTTACTTACCGCATTTACTTTATCTTATGCATGTTATCTTATATTTATGTGCTATGTGGTTATATCATGTCTATGTGATATGTGGCTATATCATTTCAGTATGTACGTTTTGTATATGTTTGAGGCGGACATCTACTGGGTGATTTCTGTCACTCACCCCTAATTCCCAGGTGAGCCGGATGAGGACTATGAGCACATCTTCATTGAGGACGGGACGGACATAGCAGAGTGGGCTGGTTGAGAGATGCAGCTAGGATATGAGGGGACTCTGCAGCTGTTTTGTTCTTATTTATACTTTGAAGATTTTCCACATACTACTTTACTACTTTTATTCCCAGAATTTTTAGATAGCAATGTAATGACGATTATTGGAGTTTAATATATGTTATGGTTTACGTTTCCGCGAAAAAAATTTCTGCGCCATTTTGCAAGTAAGAGATTGATTCGACGCTTTGTATTCTCCTTAGTGAGATACGGCGGATGCACTGTTCCCGATGTTAGGGTTCGGGAGCGGGGCGCTACACATGTTCTCTAGTCTCATCTCTTATATTATAAAATAAATAAGTAAATAAACAACATAGACACTTTGCTAATGATTACTCTAGTTTGTCTAGTATTAGAAGAAGGATGAAAATACTATTAGTACATAAGAATAGAATCTACTTTTTCAGTTCAAAGATATTATCGCAGTTGACTTTTCAACCTAGTATAATTTATATTATGTTACATAGTCAATTGTTATAATATCTTTTGAACGGATGGAACAGTATTCACATCTAATTAGAATGACCGACTTTTACATAGTAACTGCGAGATTCAAGAGACATCACTTAACGTTGTGAAACTCATGGCATGCAAGATCTGAGAAGTTACATAAAGACGTAAGAGCTGATTATCATAGAAGTATGAAATTAAGTATTACTAGTGATAGTAACCTCTTGAGCTAGTAGGATAATAGGGTACATAGTAGAAATTATTTTGAAAATTATCTGTCAGGATAATGATATTTGGTCCAATAAACACCATGACGGGTTGGGATCTCCTCACCGCAAACTCCTCACTTCACGCGTCACCGCGTGACACGTGGCAGTAAGGGTGGGTGGTGAGGCTAGATGAGGATCACCTGCATCTAGCCTCACCAACCACCCCCTGCTGCCACGTGTCGCGCTGTGACGCATGGGGTGAGAGGAATGAGGGACAGGAGATCTCATCCCCATCATGACGCATTAAACAGGCGTATAGGAATTATCATTGTACTATAACAGAGAAAGAAGAGGGCAGACTTTGAAGCGAGTAAGGTTGTTGTTTTGTGGTCTTGAAGTTATGAGTTCGAGCCTTGGAAACAACATATTGCACAAAAAGTGTAGGACAAAACGTTATACATTAGATGATAAATCAATTCATCCCCTCCTCATACCCTACGCAAATATTCGAGTCTAGTATACCGGATACTCCCTTTTTATAACATAAAAAGAAATACATGAAGTCAATGGTAAGGAAAAATTCTCACATTTTCATTCTAGGTCAAAATTCTACTACCACTAAACTTTTAGACCGTTGAACCATTCAAATTAATGGATCTAATCATCTCGAGTCTGATTAAATCAAGTTGTTAGCAGCGCCTAAGTGCGTTAAAATATTATTAGCACCTAAATCAAGAATTGTTAGAACCCAAATTGTTGAGTCGTACCTGTACATGCATGTTTCCACGCCATAAATGTCAAACGCGTACGGAAAAGATTTTATTTTTATTATATGTAACCTCGAACTTTAGAAAAATGCCATCTGCCATCTCTATGCCACCAGCCTCTGATTTCGTTGATCTTCAAGATCTTCTTCTTATATTCAGACGCGTTTAACAACCATTTGTCAATCAGTTACGCGTTAAAAAAAAAAAAAGTAAATCAGAGAAAACAACATAAAAAGGCAAGTTTTATGATGATAAATGAGTGCGACATTTATTAACCAATTATTTAAAGAACAATTGATATTTAATAGTAATGACTGCTAAAGATATGAGACCCGCCTATATTTTTATGTCTTCTATTAGTTGACGAGCAATTGCTAGAATTTAATCATTGACCACGATAAAATTTTTCTGAAACATATTATTATCGATGAGAAAATTTAAAATACTAGAGCAAGTAGACTATTGTTTTCTAACTAATAAAATATGAAAGTTATATGTGAGTCTTTTATATTGCAATCATCATGGAAGTGCATTATTATTTGAAACTTGTCTTATTAATGGGAGGAGATTTTTTTTGCTTGTAACCAGGTCGAAGCCAATAAACGCGTTAACATTATTCCCAGATCGGAGATAGGATCCTTCACTTATTTTTCCTCACCTCACGCATCAATGTACGATACGTGGCAACAAGGAGAGATGGTGAAGCTAGATGAAGGTGACCTGCATCTAGCCCCACCACTCTATCCTGCTGTCACATGTTGTGTAGTCATGAGTGGAATGAAGAAAAATGGAATGAGGAAATCACATCCTCCGAGATCGGTGTTAAAGACGTTAGCATTATTGCTGGGAAAAAAAGAAATAAATAACATAAAAGGTCAACTAGGGAGAACCTCAACTCACCCAGCCTACCTGTATAGTAGTATCTCTTACACTACTACTACTTCTTATTCTTCATCATCATTATTTTATTATTATTGTCGTCATCGTCGTCATCATCATCCTCACATTTAATATTTCCTTCTTTCTGTTAAGAGTATTAATGTAAGTTGGAATTAAGTGAGAGCAGCTAGTATATTTTTCTTAGACAATAAAGTAATTCTTAATCCGAGGGTTCTTTGGTTTCATTGAGGCAGCAAATTAAGAAATCAATAGAGAATATTAGTTCTTCCTCTCATATGCAAGTCTAAAAACATGTCCCTCTTCTTACGAGCCTAAAATAATCTGTTTTTTATTTTCTAGACAAAAAATAGCAGGATACTCATATGATTGGTCGAGTGTAGCTTAGACATATGTTTAATAGCGTTTAAGTGTAAAAAAAACGTTTTCGGGGTACTATACTGTGCCTGGAGAAGCTAGATCACTTCGTGATCTAATATATGTAGTCTTACCATACACTTTGTGCAAGAGATCGTTTTAACTCAAGGCATTATCCAGATAGAACATTTGCTAAAATAATTTATTATAGACTAGCCGAAGTCAACGTGTATCGTCCTAAAATAAAACCCAAAATTTACATGGTAGATTTTTCAGTGGTGCTTCAGAAGTCACGCATCAGATTGATCCGAACCCTTCTAAAACTCTCCCTTCTTGATGCCTTGAGCTGATCTAAAATAGAGTACCTAATCGATCAAATATAAACTCCTCCCGTCTACAAAACTATTGTCATGGTTGATTTTTTAGTATATTATAATTTACATTATATTAAAAAATCAACGTGACAATATTTTTAGAATCGATGAAGTATATCATTTGATGATCTTATTTGATAATTTTACTTTATATTTCATGTTGTATTGTATCTACTTTCTATTGTGTATTTTCTCTAATGCATAGCATAACAGGAAGGGGTTATGTATATATTTATGTACAACATGCACAAAAAAACATGTGAGGAGGAATTTGCTAATCGAATGCGAATTTACAGTTGCATATCGCATTTAATATTTAAAATTGTAGTGTCGCCATAATTTCATAACGTCGGGATGAACCGTTAAATCATATATTACCTCTATTATGTAACGATTTTCGAGCTAATAGCATGATATGTTACCGGTATTATAGAATTTAGACTAATAGATACAAATTTCAAATTTACAAAAATATGTTTCCCGTATAATAGGTTCCCGTGTTTCTGCAGGATCGCAGGAGGAGCTGAATCGCTTCACGATCTGATGTACACAGTCTTACCATGCATTTTGTCTAAGAGTTTGTTTCCGTAACTCGGAACCGTAACCTCGATGTCACAAAACAGCAACCTTACTCGTTGTTTCAAATTGAGATCTCCAAACTCAAACTTGTTTGCCTCGGATGATAGTCCATGAAATTGATCGCTTTTAATAAGAAATATGTTCTGGAATTTGGCGATTACGTGGCCCGGTTTAGCCTTTATCTCACTTCAGATGTTATTTATTTTAAGCAGTTACAGTAAAATATAACACTTCCTGAACTGAAAAGATTACTACATAATAATTACACGTAAAAGAATAAAATATTCAAATCGCCTTTAATAACATTATTTTGTACACAACCACACCCTTCACTGCCCGGAAGATATAAAATAATCTCATTTGAATGTGGAGACATCACCATAAAGGGACACATCGTGGTCAATTATTTTAGTACGGCACTAAAAAAATTGTTTAGTTGATTAAATAATCAATAACTTGTATTACCTAGTTGAAATCATAGCTTTGAATGAGTCAAACTCATTAAACAAATCTACTTAAAAGAAAAAGATGTGGTGTCATCAGGTAAATTAAAAGTGGACTTTAATTTTTTTTTAAACTTTTTCTTTACCTGCACTGCGGAGGAATAATACATCTTCAGACCCTATATAAATGCGGGAGCTTAATGCACTAAAAACGTTTTTTATTTTAGAAGACTATCGTGAATTTAGCAGGACAAAGTAGACACCAATAATTCAGAAAATAGAATTAATATTATCCTTTTACTTGAAGGCATTTTTTAATCCTTAACAAATCCTCTTTAATAATATAAGGACGTTTTTTTTTCTGATACTTTTGTTTAATTATAGATAGGAGGAGACAAATTTTTTTTTTTTTGCTTGTAACGTGGTCAACCAAGTCAAGCAAATGCAACCATCAGCACTACACGGTCATCACTCGTTCATATTATTGTCCAACATTTGTGCATTAAAGTCACCTTGAGGTTCTGGGTTCGAGTTACATAAACAGTCTCTTATATAAGGTTTAAGGTAAGACTGTGTAAATCAGATCGTGAATTGATCCGATTTCTTCCCAAACCTTACGCAAACGCGGAGACCTCGTGCATCAGAAATCTCGTATATATCTGGGCATTAAAGTGATTAAACTTTAGCAGTATTGTTTGGGGAAAAAAAGGTCAACTAGGAAAACTGAAGCCTACCATGTTGTATAACATCTATGCACCGAGCTCTTCTTAATCCAGAAGTTAATAATATTTGTATTTCTTGGGATTAAATGCTCAACATCGTTTGGAACCATTATTATAACCTTGAGATTTTACTTTTATTTTAGATAGTATTTTGGTTTATGTAATTTAATTTATCTGATTCAATAAATTTGGTACGTGATTCAATATATACATGCTCTTTAATATAAAACGAATAAATTTTCACAAATAGTATGTTATTTTGTGCAAAAGTTATATTTTTTGTATAGTCTCGAAATATGTGAAAGAAAAATGCGAGTTATTGATTTATTGATGAGTGTTAAAAGGAAAAAAAGAGGAATTTAGGGCAACAAATTAGTTACAGACAATCTAGATCATCCTCCTCTCATATACAAGCCTAACTAGATGAAGGGGCTGCAAATGCAGACCCTTGGCCTTTAATTTTTTTTTTTTTATAAATACATTATAAATTCTCATTTCGTTTTCAAAGTATATTCCTCTGTGCTCATTTTGTTCAATAAAAAAATCAAAAATTAAATTCAAAGGTACGTTGTACATTACTTCAAATAAATTTTCGCTTGGCATTTTGATTATTAAAACTTACAGTAGACCCATGTGGTTAAAAAAAATTTAGTAAATGTTTGAATATGTGACTGATAAGCCAAAAATATTCATCTGTTAGTCAACAAACAGTCAACGGCAAATTCATGTTTGGGACGACCAACTCTTGCAGCTTGGCAGAATTGCACCTCTGCTTGGTCGTACTACATTTCAGTTCAGTAAGGCATTGCTTTACCAAACGTCCACAGTAAATGATACACTAAGTGCTTCACCTCGGCCCCGGGTCCAAGCCTCGGCTTTTGCCTAAAAGAGGCAAGCTGAAAACACTTCAGCCAGATCAGAGCAGGACTCCAGATCCATCTTTGCACCTCGGCAAACCTTTGCCAGAGGACAAGTACAATGCGGCTTTAATAAGGGTGAAACCACCTGGCCGATATACAGTATAAAAGAGTGCACATCAGACTTTTTAACCTACACACGTCGGTGTCCCATCAGCATACCTACAGAAGACCTATTGGTCCCATCAACAGACCTACTGGTCCCATCAGCAGACCTATAATGACAGCCTCTCTGCTCAAGAAAACGTCCCCTCTACCATCTGAGGCAGAGGACGGAAGAGAACAATAAAAGCAAGACAGTAAACACAAAGAGGGGGATCCAATTTTTAGAATTTCAACGACAATTTTCGATGATCTTTGATTGAGAGATTTTCCAATAATACCATCTCAGTTGACCTCTAAGCAATCTTAATCTCAACGAGATATTGACCCAAGTTCATTCTAAACCTATATTCCAGCATAAGCTACCTATTAAAACACCCATAACTGACTTGAGCGTCGGAGGGTTTTTCCAGGACAGCACCCTGGGCCTCTAACGTTTCTCTTCCTTCTCAGGTTCCATTGACAGATTCAGACGGATAGCAAACGACAAACCTCAAGGATCATCTCTGATCCACCCAGTGAGGATCTCGGTCTCGTCATTTGGCGCTAGAAGGAGGGCTCTGAACCTCCATATTCCTTAAAAACAGTCTTTCAAGGACTTTCTTGGCAACTATCCTACAAAGCCATCGTTAGGAGAATGGATAAAAAATATGGGAAAGAGTCCAAGCAACCTATGACACCTAGAAGACGTCAACAACCTCTTCAACAACGACCAGAACAATGTTCTCCGGAACCGGCAGATTCTTCGACTTCCACTGCAGCCTTCACTTATGAGGAGCATATGCAGGCCATACCTTATGTGGCCCAAAATCCTAATGTTTTCCAGGCTGTGGTGAAAGAGATGAAGGGAAAAGCCCCGGTGGCGGGACCCAGTGGGTTCCATCTCAGTGATTTTTCTCCGCAAAAGGAATTTCAGGGATACTCTCCAACCCGGCCAGAGTATTATCCTAATATTCAGAGTGGGTTCATGGTCGAGGCTAGACGTGTAGAACAAAGGTCTAGCCATCAGCACTTTGCATCCGAGCCAGTAACGACTTTGGGTTATCATTTGAAATGCGCACAAAAAGCGCTGCTGCTACTTAGGCGTGGCAGAAAAGTTGACAATAAAGGCAGAGCCTCACCACAAGAAAGACGCTCTGTCCAGGTTCGGTTGGGAGGCCGCGAAAAACAAAGAAACTCTCCGCTGGCATCAAAGGCTCATGTTCTTTCTTACATGAGGAAGAAGAATCTAGCGAGAGATCCTCAGTCCCTAACAGGACCTATACATAAAAGGAATCATCAGCTGTACTGCCTCTATCATCATGATATCGGACATGATACAGAGGACTGCAAGCAGCTTACTAGGAAATCGGGCGTCTGATCGAGCTCGGCCACCTACAACGGTTCTATAATTTGAGGTCAGGATTGCACAATAGGCTGGACTTTGGCAAGTCTCCTCAAGATGAATTTTGCCGACCTGAACATCAGCACAGGTCACCAACAGATGAGGATTCAGATTCGGATGGACAGAGATTGCGGGTCTCTGAAAATATACCGCTGACCTAGAAGCATAAGCCCACTAAAGAATTATGTTTCACCAATCTAGCATATACCCATAATTCTCATGTACATATATGTACTTCAAATACATTGGTGTTCAATGTTTGTTACAAATTTTCTATTTGCGAGTGAATTATCCATATATTAAGCAGTGCTTTTTATCGACAAATGGAACTTAACTTCTTATCATCTTAATCAACTTCTTCAACCGGTTCAGCTCAGCAAATTTTTCTCTTCGGCATTATGATTGCCCAGATCATGAAATATAAAGATCTCTATCTCGGCTAATGGGGTAAAATATTACCCAGTAATTCTATACAAATCTCTGATGAGGGTCAGTTCGGCCTTATAATATCAGAAGATCAATATCTACTCTTACTTCTTGCCCAGCTTAGCAGAATAAACCCTTCAACCAGGCTCTTGTTCGGACAAAAAGTTCTTCCATATTTGAGGCTCAATTATTAATTCTCCGCCTTATGGTTCTAAAGGAATTCCGAGTGTGACAAGTTTCACACCTCGGTATATTGGGGCAGGATTCCCTATCAAATACTTTACCTCAGCAGGACTGGACCAGCCGAGCAAGACTCGGTATGTTGGGACAGGATTCTCTATCAAATACTTTACCTCAGCAGGACTCTGTATATTGGGGCAGGATTCCCTATCAAATACTTCACCTCAGCAGGACTGAGCCAGCCGAGCAGGACTCGGTATATTGGGACAGGATTCCCTATCAAATATTTTACCTCAGCAAGACTGAGCCAGCCGAGCAGGACTCGGTATATTTGGGCAGGATTCCCTATCAAATATTTTACCTCAGTAGGACTAAGCCAGCCGAGCAGGACTCGGTATATTGGGACAGGATTCCCTATCAAATATTTTACCTCAGTAGGTCTGAGCCAGCCGAGCAGGAATTGGTATATTGGGGAAGGATTTCCTATCAAATATTTTACTTCAGCAGGACTGAGTTAGATGAGCAGGTCTCGATGGAAAAAGACCTCAGCAGGTCTGAGGTAAATGCCCATTAAGTGTCAATTTTTGTGAAAAGGATTTCATAATCATCCTAATAGAGGGATGTTGAGGTAAATCATAACAGAGTGCATGAACTATTAGCAGGCTTAGAAAAAGTGTGAATATTTTCATAGCTATCAGCAGTGCTGAAGTTTGAATTAAACAATGTTTTATGAAAGTGCTAAGGTCACGTGCTTGGCAGTGCCAAACTTGCTCTATTCAAAATCCCTGGCAGAGCTGAGGTTAAAAAGGGAAAAGTTGATGCTCAGGCTGGAAATTCTTCAAATCAGAAGCAGAAGACAAATATGTTAATTAAGATCCTTGATAGAGCCAAGGTCAAGAATTCGTATTATGAAGCTAGATAATTATGAGGGATAAAGTCTTTGGCAGAACTGAAGTCAAATACTCATACCCGTGGCACAGCCGAGGTTAAGTGCTTGCATTACAAGCATTACATATAAAGTTTTTGGCAGAGCTGAAGTCAAAAGCCAAAGTCAAATACTTGCAAGAATTTTGGAAATAAAAACAAGGAAAGCTGAAGAGCGCAAGTGGGAAAAAGTGACGCTTTCATTGAGAGAATATAATTATTACAACTACTGAAAATGCACAAGAAGGAAAATCATATTCTAATCTTCATCGGATGATAAATCTCTGAGATCAGCTCCATTCTTGAACAGCTCTAATTGGGTCTCAAAGATTTGCTCAGCTTCAGGATTATGAAGTTCGGCAATTTGAGGATGTTCCTTGTCCAAGGCTGGGCAGACTTCTGAGCAGCTGTCAATAGCAGAAGTCTGCCCAATTACCATCACTGAGCTCTGAAGCTTGAGAAGATTATCAGCAAAGTAGTCTGACCTCCTGAACTCAGCAATTGCTTCTACCTTTATGTTTTCAGTCTGAAGTGCAAATTGCTGAGCCAGTTCAGCTTTACTCTTTTGCTCATCTTCAACTTTCTTTTTGCAATTGGATAATTCTTGCTCACAAGTGTCAAGCTCCTTCTGGTAGAAGTCCAGTTCAGCCTTAGTCTTGGTGGACTCCAGCTCAATATTGGCCACCACCTCTTTTAGCTCATCCATTTGTGAATAGGCAGTGGCCAGCTTAGTGTCAGACTCTTCCTTCTCTTCACGAATTTTGGAATTTTCTTCAGAAAGGGAAGACACTTCTGACCTCAGACTATCCACCATTGTTTCTAGTTCTGCCAGCCTGGTCTTAGTTGGTTTGGCCTCCTCAGCCCATTTCTCATTTGCGCGTTGTAGAACTGCGTTCTTTTCAGTCAGTTGCACTACCATCTTCCATAGTTCTTCAGACTTTCTGAACATGTTGTATTCTTGGACTCGATACTGCAATATTCATAACAAGCGATCAAACAAAGCTTTAGGCATATAGCTTTGAAAAACAAAAAAGATTTAAAAGGCTTACCATAGCCATGTTAGTCATATACAATTTGCAGGACACGTCCCAATCCATGTCCTTATAATGGTTGAAATCTCTGGGCAGAATAGAGAGCTCATTTAGCTGCCTTGCCATCTTCGTATTCATGACCGTTTGATCAGAATAGTATTCCAATGTCTTCTTCAAACGCCGATGCCCATAAGAGGATCCTCCTTCAGTTTGGGGGCCCTTTCCTAGATCTTTTTTTGAGCAGGCTCTTCAGCATATGAGCCAGCCGATCTGGATTCTTATACTTGGGGGGGGCTTCAGCTGGAGTTGGGATTTGATTTGTTTCTGGCAGGGGTAGAGGCAGTGGCACTTCAGCCTGAGTGAAAGCCGTGGAAGGATTAACTTCAAGTGGCAAGGACGGCACTTTGGAGGAGGCCCTTGCCTAAACTTGGTCAGAGGAATGCATTTCCTTAGTCCTCTTCCTCTTTTTGGGAGCCATTTTCTTCAGTTTGGCCAATGCGTCAGACACCATAGCTCCTGCAAGTTCAACAACTGATCAAAACACTTGAAAGACATCAACAAAAATCAGAGATACTCAAAAAAGTCCGACACCTACCCTGAACAACTTTCAAGGCTGCTGAACTAAGAATCCGAAAGTGGAGGCCACATAAGTGATCCAGGTCGGCAGTTATCAAAACCGACATGTTCACCTTTTTCCAGTCAGCGGTTAGTGACAAATTCAGTAGTCTAGAGGCTTCATCGCAAAATTCCTCGCTTGGCCTCGAATTGTCCGCAGTGCCTGACTTCCAGCGCTCACATTCAGGTAGACCTATTTTCTTGATAAAGAAGAATCGGCCTTTCCAGTTTTTGGTAAATGTGGGGATGTTTATGGCATGGTTGATCTCTTTGTTAGGATATCTCCTACTAAAGTAAAACCAACTGTCCTTATGCTTACACACAAACATCCCCCTAAAGACCCTAAGATCAAATTCTATCCCAAAAGCTCTCAGGTATAGCAAGTAGCTGAGAACTACTTTCAAACCGTTAGGCATGAGTTGGGAAAGTCTAAGGTGGTAAAAATTAAGGATATAGTACAACGGTTTGGGGATGGGAAGACTAAAACCTGATTTAAAAAATTCTTCATAAACTGCCTCATACCCTACAGGTGGGTCATAGGTAGACTGATGGGAAAGGGGAAGAATAGGATTGAATACATTCCTGTCAAAATTGTAAACTCTACATAAGCGGGAGAGATCAGTGGCTTTTAGAGTGTACACTGAACCCTGCACTGCTGGTGACGGCTTTCCCCTATCAATGGCAACAGAAGTTACCTCAGCCACTGGAGCAGCCATGGGAGGTCCTCCACCATGACGCAGCCTCAGTGGAGGACGATTTTCCTCACTAGAGCTTGACCTCTCAGAGAGAGATGGGTTTTCCCCATCATAGCTCCCAGAGCCAGCGGGTTCAGGGGTCCCTGATCTATTTTGAGAGTCTGAAGAAGAAGAAGAGACGGTAAAAGCCATGGAAATGAAAAGAAGAGCAGAGCTTACAGAGTTTCTGAGGGTTGAGGAAGAAGATTCGCCGAAGTTGGGTTGGAAAGAGGCTTGACTGGAAAGGAAGAACAGAAGAGAAGTTAAGAGTGGCACTGATGAGGAAAGTGAAAAGGAAGAAGAAATAATGAGGGTGAAATATACCTTTTATAGACAGGATACTGAAAAGTTGTAACTTTTCAGTTGAAATTCAAAAAGGGCCGACGGTTCAATTTTCCCCCCTCTTCGATTATTGCAATCGCCGGAAAAGCAATTATGGGATACGTTGGAACTGACGTTGATATTGAATGAGATGATAAATAACGGCCTAATTAATGATGGACACGTCACCAACTTATCAAAGCAGATTTGTCCGCCCTTGCTGGTCAGCTCGGTCACACTAAATCTGGAGGCAAAGTGATAAGCCAAAAATATTCATATGTTAGTCAACAAACAGTCAACGACAAATTCATGTTTGGGACGACCAACTCCTGAAGCTCGGCAGAATTGCACCTCTACTTGGCCATACTACATTTCAGTTCAGTAAGCCATTGCTTTACCAAAGTGTCCACAGTAAATGATACACTAAGTGCTTCACCTCGGCCCCGGGTCCAAGCCTCGGCTTTTGCCTAAAAGAGGCGGGCTGAAAACACTTCAACCAGATCAGAGCAGGACTCCAGATCCATCTTTGCACTTCAGCAAACCTTTGCCAGAGGACAAGTACAATACGGCTTTAATAAGGGTGAAACCACCTGGCCGATATACAGTATAAAGGAGTGCACATCAAACTTTTCAACCTACACACGTCAATGTCCCATCAGCAGACCTACAGCAGACCTATTCAGGGGCGTTCACAGGGGGGGCCACGGGGGGCAGCCGCCCCCCAACTCGGAGAAAAAATTTAGGTAGTAAGTAGATGCAGTTGTATTTTTGATTATCTAAATTTAAGGTATCTGTTTTTTAATCCCAAAACTATCTCATGATATGTGATATATGTGTGTTACTAGGAACTAGGGGAAAAATTTTGATTAGTAGATATTAGATATACACATTTTTTTTAACTTACTAAAAAATATATTGTATAAAAAACAAACTGGTTTTTGAAAATAAAAAACCAATAAATATTACACCTTTTACCTTCCTATTTCCATGATTAAAAAAACTTTAATTTAATATTTTCCCTATTTTTCCGTCATTTCCCCCAACCCAATTGACGTTTGACATTTTCTTTTCGATCAATTCCTTTCCCCCCAACTCTGCGGCGCTCTGCTCTTCGCTAAAAAAACGTAGCCGCTCTCTGTCGACGGCTTGAAGCTTCTACAATCTCCTCTCAAGACTTCAAGTTTAAACCGCCCTATTTCTGCAGCTCTGCTCAATTCCTCCACTGGTTTGCAATTGATTCTTTATTTTTTGAATTCTTTATTTTTGGTCGAAGATTTTCTGTTTTCCACCGGTTTGGATTTGATGTTTTATTTTTGAATTCTTTTTTATGTTCGATTTGAGAAGATGGATATTTTTTTGGTGACAGCAATTCCTGAGAAGAGGAATTCTTGTATTGTTTATGCATATCATCAAATAATCAATTCCTTGTAGTTGGTTTCTTCACATGCCCCTGAAATTTTTGTAATTTATGGTTTGACCTTTGTTTAATGAAAAGATCTGCTCGTCCTTCATTTCGTAAATAAAAGGTATGTCGAGCGTCAAATTAATAACTTTTGTTGGATATTGTTGCTTGTTAATGTTGCTTATGAATACCTTTTGTTGGATATTGTTGATGGCTGCTTATTATTGTTGCTTTTTGATTAGTGGATGTGTTGGTTTAGATTTTATGTTATAATATTTGCATATATCTATATTGTAAGAGAGTTTTTGACGGATTTTTGATGGAATGTCTATTGAGTCCGAAAAGGTGGACGGTGAACCCATAGTGTGAATTTTGCCCCCCCCCCCCCAAAATATAGGCGCTACGTCCGCCACTGGACCTATTGGTCTCATCAGCAGACCTACTAGTCCTATCAGCAGACCTATAATGACAGCCACTCTGCTCAAGAAAACGTCCCCTCTACCGTCAGAGGCAGAGGACAGAGGAGAACAATAAAAGCAAGACAGTAAACACAAAGAGGGGGATCCAATTTTTAGAATTTCAACGACAATTTTCGGTGATCTTTCAGTGAGAGATTTTCTAATAATACCATCTCGGCTGACCTCTAAGCAATCTTACTCTCAACGAGATATTGACCCAGGCATGTATTCCAGCATAAGCTGCTTATTAAAACACCCATAACTGACTTGAGCGTCGGAGGGTTTTCCTAGGCCTCTAACGTTTCTCTTCCTTCTCAGGTTCCGTTGACAGATTCAGACGGATAGCAAACGACAAACCACAAGGATCATCTCTGATCCACCCGGTGAGGATCTCGGTCTCGTCAGTGACTAATTCTTTTTTATTAATTAATTTGATATTAGGCATGTAATGAACCCGTGGGACGCCAAACTTTTTGGTTAGGTACCGGAATATATGGTTAGCTGTTTTCAGGTGATTATCTTATTCCCTTTGTTTGATTGTTATTTTGTCTCACTAGAAGCAAATTTTCTATTCTTTAATGAATATATTGTTTACTTGACTCTCACCCTTTCCGATTCTAATGATAGATTTTGCTGTCGCTACAATATATTGGGTATGGTTGTTGTTTGATTGTTATTGCATTTTTTTTAGGCGGGGTAGAAAACTAAATTTGTATAAAATGCATGGTAGAAGACCTTATGAAATCAATAATAGTTTTTAATTTTTTTTGAAAATTATGAACCAAATACTGTGACCCCAACCCGTTCAACCTTTTATGCACGAAAACAAGACACTTAAATGAATTATTATATGTTATGTATTTGCACCCAAAATTTTATTCTATTATTTTATTCTGGTGTTATTTTATATTTTTAGGTGTGGAAAGTAAAAGTTAAATCTAGGTGGGCAAAAGTCAAATAAAGGGCTCAACTCCTTAGATGAAAATTGAATCTAGCCCAGGAAATGGTGCCTGGGCTTTTCTTCATTATTGGCCCTTTAGGACTAAACCAGCAGCATTGGTCTTTCGTCTAAAACAACCCAGCAGCCCTTTTGCTCCCAAACCATTCCAGTAACAAATGCCAGCCGCAAGTTAAAAATGGGCATGGCTCCACGTGTCAGCATGAGCCGAGTGTATCACTGGAAGTAAACTCTCTATCCTTTGAGATGTAGGTATGATTTGCCTGTCTTGTACCCTTCCCAGACCCTAACGATAGCTTTGGCTTCCCAGACCCTAGCGATAGTTTTGGCTATCGTTGTGATATATTGGATACGTTATGTGTGTAAGGTAAGATAAGGCCTAAAACGCAATCCAAAAACATCAAATAATCATATGTCGAGTTGAATGTAAATAAAATTAATCTAGTCGGATTAAAAAACATCTTCTATACAAAGTCAAAGGCATCTTTGCTACAATTATTATTATTTTTTAACTAGAATAATTTATAAAGATTAGGCCAAGTCAACATTATCTTTGCGGAATAAAACAGGAATGTGAAAACCAAATTTGCCTGTTGACTTTATTGCTCTTTGAAAGTCGAGCATCAAATTCATCTTTGCGGAATAAAACACGTGTCTGCTCTAACGTTTGGTGTTGAGCTGAGCTGAGTTGAGACTTGCCACATTGGCAACGTGGCCGAGTAGCGAAGTTGGGAAGGCACAGTCTGAGCTAAGCAGTAGTGGGCAGTGTTGGGATTAATTCGAAACACGTGTGATGCGCAGCACGTTGATAAGGTTTATACGAATTAATCATAAGGTGGACGTTATGTATGATAATATTACATGTCACATATGTCACGTAATGATATTAATTGTTACGTAAAACATCCACACGTTAAGTGATCATCGGGTATACTCGTGGATGTATAGTGTGGTCTAAATGGAAACCCCGAATATGTAGACAGTCATATGGTCAGAGACCGCGATGGATGGGCTCAAAGTGCAACGACCATAAAGTTACGACATCTGGTCCCCGAGGGGCGACAACCCGCGTGTGGCTAGTAGATAATTGTTGGCACAATAATTAAATATTAGATAATATTTGGAAATGGATAGAGATAACTTGAATTTGGCATCAAGTATATTCCAGGTATCTTGGATAAAGGAATCTCTATCCATAAAGGAATATGCCACCAGGATTCCTATTGGATAATGGATAAAGACAACTTGAATATGGCATCAAGCATATTCCAGGCATCTGGGATAAAAGAAACTTTATCTATTAAGGAATATGCCAATTAGGATTCCCCTATTCTCCCCCTATATAAAGGAGGAGGTCTTCACCTCCTCACATCATCAGATCAAAATCGGCCATATACAGAGAAAAGGGAGGGTGTGCCAACTTGTTCTATAAAGCCCACACTGCCTAGCCTCTCCATCGGGTAAAGCAGTGAATTGTTGATTCCGGTTCAAGGGGCATATCAACAATTGGTGGGAGGTCGTGAATCCTTGGATCACGCCAGATTCTTCATCAGCCGGAGCAGTTGCAGTGTACGTGTTCAGATTAACAACAGCAATGGAGCAAGGTATATTTTCCGCATTTTGTTACTTTGTCCATTGATTCGATTAAACGGTCCTATTCAGGGGTTTATTAAATTAAATCCAACAAGTGGTATCAGAGCAGGCCTAATCGAATCAATTACGTTAATCTGTTCATGTTTCGAAAAAAAAAACGAATTTTTTCCGACTCGAAGCGTTTTTCCGAAACAATTTTGGATTGAAAAGCTTCTGTTATTGTTCGGTTTAAATAAAAATGTGTCTCTGCTGAAACCCAAAAGCGCCGATGGCCTGGTGGCCTCCTCTTCCGCCCTTGTGCGAAAGGTCGCAGGTTCAACACCTCTTTGCGAAAAATTCGGATGTTTTTTGATTTTCTGGAATTCTGTTAGATTTAATATATAACCAAAACTTCCTTCAACACAGCATAAACGGCTTCCGGCTTCGTGGCCAGCGACTGAGTCACATAGAAGGAGGTTCCGTGTTCGAACCTACCTCCTAAAATTTCGGGGGATTTTTTGTTGTTCTGAAATTTCAGTCTGTTTTTTAATAATAATAAAAGTTCCCTTAAGTTGATACAAAAATGTGTGTCGGCCTACTGGCCAGCGCCGGTGACACCGAATGGGAGGTTAAAGGTTCGAAACTGTGGGCTGCCAAATTTTTTTTTGGGGTTGCTGGCGGGTTGGGCCTGAACTGGCTTCAACCCGGTTTCAGTAAAGGGCTTCGGCCCAAATCAGTTTCCAAATAATAAAAAAAATTGAGAATTCCAGATTTCAGTTGGGCCTGATTCCGGGTCAACCCGGTTCTGGACAGGGCTTCGGCCCAAATTTCAGTTGCAGAATCAGAATCAAAAAAAAAAGGCTGGTTATTTCAATAGGGGCGGGCAGGTTCTGCCCGACCCGACCCGCGCCCCTACCCCTTTATTTTTTTTTAATTTCAGTTTTTAATTGATTTATTACTATTATTTTGGATAAAGTAAATAATAATAATTTTATTATTATTATTTAAAGTTTCTTTTAAGGAAAATAGTAATAATAACAAATTTTTGTTATTATTATTATTTTAAAGTCTCCTTTTAAAGAAAATAATAATGATGATGATAATTTAATTATTATTATTGTTATTATTAAAGGAAAATAGTAATAATAATAAGTAATTATTATTATTATTATTTTAAAGTTCTTTTAAAGGAAATAAAGTAAATAATAATGATAATAATCCTATTATTATTGTTATTATTTAAAGTTTATTAAGGAAAATAGTAATATTTATAATAAATTCTTGTTATTATTATTGTTATTATTTTAAAGAAATCCAAAATAATAATAATCAAGTGTTAAGTTTCATTTCCGGTTATTATTGCAGTATTTCGTTATATGCATGCAGTTATTTGTTTATTTATTTATTTATGCCTTATGTTTATGCATGTTAATAAATAAATAAAATAAAGTTAAGGAACTTAACCCAATAAGGATCCGAATCTTGCTTGACCCGGTTTGACCGAGTTCAACCAAGTTAATTCGATGGGTTAAGTTGACTGAATTAACCAATACTTATCAATCAATGCGGTTTATACTCGTGATAGATGACTCATTGAGTTGTGATAAAAACACCGTACACATAGTTTTGTCTAAGAAAGCCGGTACTTAAGCGAGACCATTGTGACTCCACCGGTGGCCTGGAAATTATGTGGAATGGTAATACACCCTTATGGCAAGTGGGTATTGCTGAATCGGTTCCCTTCACACTCAATGTGACCCATCATAAGGTTATATCACTTGTTAAATTGATTGATAAAGATATTGTTTTCTTATACCGTAAGGAGAACTGAGCTTGGTTCAAGGTGGTTCTTATTTGAGCCGTAAAGGGAATCAAGCTAGTTCAAATTGGTTTAAGTAAAACAAAACAGATGTTGGGGTTAAGTATGCACGGTACGTGCAAAAGGGTCAGTCAGTAAACTGCGGATCATTTAGAACCATAAAGTTACGCGACTTAGCAAATGTAGGGCTTTAATATGATCCCCTTAAAGTGCGGCAATCATATCATCGCCACTATATTTGTTATGATCGTGAAGGGCATGTATGTGTTGGAGGCAATCATTGACCGGCCCAAAGGAAGGTGTGATTGTCAAAGACACATATGAGCATGGTAGTGGACCCAAATAGGGCCGGCGGCGAAGCTTTAAAAGCGTAGGTTAACTCATCGACCCAAAAGAAGGTGGTTAACCTGTGCTTGGAGAGCCGTCATATTGACCACTACACCCAATTGTTGGAAGGTATTGGGATGACTCCAAAGAGCCCCAATATTGGAAGACAATTGGTAGATGGAATCGGGGTTCTATTTTGATATTTGTTTTTTATGCAGTTTAAAGATTATACGCGTTGTGTATTGATTTCCGTTTCTTGTTTGCTTTTCAGCAATAATGTCTAACATTAAGGACATCCCTACACTAAACGGTTCGAACTATAAGCATTGGAAAGATCAACTTGAGATCTTTCTGGGGATTGCTGATCTGGACACTGCGTTACAGTCAGATCGTCCAGCTGTGCTAACAGACTCAAGTACTAGTGAGAAAAAAACTCACATGGCACGCTGGTTACGATCAAATCGCATGTGTCTCATGATCATGCAAAAGACTATCCCCGAATGCTTCAGGGGACACGTTTCTGAGACCACGACGGCCAAAGAATTTTTGGTCGATCTCGAACAGAGGTTTGTAAAGAATGAGAAAGTCGAGGCTGGCAATCTCTTAAAGAAACTCTGTTCGAAACAGTACCGTGGATCTGGCAGTATAAGGGAGTACATCCTTGAGATGACTCATATCGCTTCCCAGTTGAGAAACATGAAACTGGATGTCTCTGACGACATGCTGGTTGTCATGATTCTCAACTCCTTACCTCCTAAGTTCAAACACTTCCTGGTTAGTTACAACTGCCAAAAGGAAAAGTGGACAGTAAATGAACTTATCTCACATTGTGTGCAAGAGGAGGAAAGGTTAAAGAATGAGGGGCACGAGGTCATAAATACTGTCGCCACCAAGTCTGGTGGTAAGAAACGAAAGGCTGCGGATAAAGTTACTGTACAAAAGGCAAGCAAGAAAGAAAAAGGGGCGCCTACTGTTGACGCACCCAAAAGCATGACTTGTTTCTTTTGTAAGAAGGAAGGACATCTCAAGAAGAATTGTACCGGTTATCATTCTTGGCTCAAGAAGAAAGGTACGTTCTTAGTTTGTTCTGAAGTTAATTTTGTTTCGGATATAGCCACCTGGTGGGTCGATACGGGAGCCACGACTCACTTATCTGTGTCTATGCAGGGTTGCCTCAGCCACAGAAAACCAAGGGACGATGAGAGATACGTCTATTGGGGAAATGGCAGCGGCATAAAGGTTGAAGCCATTGGGCATTTCAGATTACTGTTGACTTCTGGTTTTTTTCTAGATTTGCATGACACTTTTGTAGTACCGTCGTTTAGACGAAATCTTATTTCGTTTTGTCGATTGGATAAAAGTGGATATTTCGGTTTGTTTGGAAATGGAAATTTTCAACTTTATCATGCTTCTAGACTTATTGGTCACGGTGTAATGTCCGAAATTGACAAACTTTATTCAATAAATGTTGCTTCAAATCAGGAAACCTTGCATATTGTAACACGAAACGTTAAAGCAAAATTAACTCATGAGAATTCAGGATCACTTTGGCATCAACGTTTAGGACACGTGTCCAAAAACAGAATAGAACGTCTTGTCAAAACAGAAATTCTCAATCCTTTAGACTTAACTGACTTACAGTCTTGTGCATTTTGTGCTAAAGGAAAACAGACTAAAGTCCGAAGATATGAAGCAAATCGTGCAAATAGTCCTTTAGAGTTAATTCATACCGATATTAGTGGCCTATTTCATCCGGTTACTCGAAATGGCCACTCTTATTTTATCACCTTTATTGACGACTATTCGCGATATGGCTACGTATTCTTAATTAAAGAAAAAGCGCAAGCAATAGACATGTTCAAATCCTTTAAAGCTGAAGTTGAGTTGCAACTCAACAAAAGGATTAAAGCCGTCAGATCGGACCATGGGGGTGAATACTACGGTCGATATGATGGATCAGGAGAACAGTGTCCAGGACCATTTGCTAAATACCTAGAGGAAAACGGAATCGTCCCTCAGTACACCATGCCTGGGTCACCAAGCATGAACGGTGTAGCTGAAAGACGAAACCGCACACTTATGGATATGGTGCGTAGTATGATGAGTCAAACTACCCTACCATTATTCCTCTGGGGAGAAGCGCTTAAAACCGCAGCTTACATCCTCAACCGAGTACCAACTAAGGCAACAATAAGGACCCCTTATGAGTTATGGACTACGCGTAAGCCTAGCCTTAACCACATAAGGGTTTGGGGCTGTCCAGCCAAGGCAAAGCCTTACAGACCAAATGAAAGAAAGCTGGACACCAAAACAGTTAGTTGCTATTTTGTTGGTTACTCGGAAAGGTCACGAGGGTATAAATTCTACAATCCCACAAGTAAAGTGTTTTTCGAGACAAATTCGGTAAAGTTTTTTGAGGATACTTTGGTTCCGGGGGGGAATGATTTGCATCAGCAGATCATCGAGTTAGATGAGGCACACTCAGATGCGACAGAAATGCGAATCGAACCATCTTTTGGGGAGATAGCATCAGCGATACCCGCACCTGAGGTACCTCATCCCAATAGTGACGCTCCACAGGAACAAGTTCATGTTCCTCAGGAAGTCACTGAAGAACCCGATGAATTGCCAGCTGATGCAGTTCAGGAACCTACAGTATCTCAAGAACAAGTGCCCCTAAGGAGATCCACTCGTGAACGGAGAAACCCCATACCTAGCGACTATGTGGTGTATCTCCAAGAACACGAATTCGATATTGGTATGTTGGACGATGACCCTGAAAACGTCCAACAAGCAGTACAATGTCGAAATAAAGAAAAGTGGATAAAAGCCATGGAAGAAGAGATAAAGTCTATGCATGACAACAAAGTATGGGATGTCGTCTCGTTGCCTAAAGGTTCGAAACCCGTTGGTTGCAAATGGATATTTAAAACCAAACGGGATTCAAAAGGCAACGTAGAACGATATAAGGCTCGACTTGTTGCTAAAGGGTTTACCCAAAAGGAGGGCATAGACTATACGGAAACCTTCTCTCCAGTATCTACGAAGGATTCCTTCCGGATAATCATGGCTTTAGTGGCACACTTAGATCTTGAGCTACATCAGATGGATGTTAAGACTGCGTTTCTAAACGGAGAACTCGACGAAACCATTTACATGGTTCAACCGCCTCAATTCGAGGTGGGAGATCCAAAAGGCATGGTTTGTCGACTAAAGAAATCCATCTATGGGCTCAAGCAAGCGTCTCGACAGTGGTACTTCAAATTCGCCAAAGTGGTTGTCTCCTTTGGTTTTGAGGCAAACCAAATTGACGAATGCGTGTATCACAAGTTCAGTGGGAGCAAGTTCATATTCATGATCTTGTACGTAGATGATATACTGCTTGCAACAAACGATGTAAACATGTTGAGTGACACCAAAGCCTTTCTGAGAAAACATTTTGAGATGAAAGACCTTGGTGAAGCTTCGTATGTGTTGGGACTTGAGATACGAAGGAATCGTACCAAAGGTATCTTAGCTCTCTCACAACAAGCATACATCGAAAAGGTGTTGAAGCGGTATAGCATGGATAAGTGTAAACCACTTAGTACCCCTGTGGCAAGAGGAGACAAGTTTAGTCTGAAACAATGTCCCCAGACTGAGTTTGAACGTTCAGAAATGAGGAATACTCCTTATGCTTCCGTAGTAGGGAGTATAATGTATGCCCAAGTATGTACACGACCAGACTTGGCATTTATTACGGGAATGTTAGGCAGATACCTCTCTGATCCGGGCAAGGATCACTGGACCGCGGCGAAGAGAGTGCTAAGATATTTACAAGGAACGAAGCAACACGTACTGACGTATCGGAAATCTGATAAGTTAGAGATCACTGGATATACAGATTCCGATTTTGCTGGATGCCAGGACAGCATGAAATCGACCTCGGGCTATGTGTTTACTTTAGCTGGAGGCGCGATCTCATGGAAAAGCGCGAAACAGACCTTATTGGCATCTTCCACTATGGAGGCTGAATTCGTTGCATCATTCCACGCATCCAATCAGGCAATATGGCTTCGCAATTTTGTCACAGGGCTGCGGATATTAGAGACTATCTCGTCTCCAATGAGGATTTACTGTGACAGTAAAGCTGCGGTGCTGTATTCAAACAACAACCGGAGTTCATCTAAAGCGAAATACATAGAGATGAAATATCTGGCTGTTAAAGAAAGAATTCTGAGTGGTCTCATCAGTATCGAGCATATCAGTACAGACTCTATGATGGCCGACCCTTTGACTAAGGCCGTGGAACCGGTAGTGTTTCATAAGCATGTTAGCCGTATGGGTCTTAGTCCAGTTGAGGATATTCTATCCTAGTGGGAGTCTGTAAAGTTTATTTTCTTGTGTTCGATAAAGTTGTTTATTTCAGACATACAGTATAATGTACATTCTGGTTATATTAAAGGTTTTCTGCAGAAGTAATGTACATTAAGCAGTTACGGCATACATTCTGAATTCTATTGATCTCACTAAAGAGGGCCAAGTTGGAATTAGATATGTATGATCACCTAGCATATCAATTCCACACTACATATCCATTTCAGTATCCATGTCTTTCAGTAGAATGTTAGTATCATGATTTAAGAGGGACTAGTCACTAATTCAATGTGGCGACGTGCGGCTTAAGTCTTTTGCTGACATTTGCTGATGGACCGGAAAAGGAAAGACACACTAAAGGACATACGGTATATGAGCTCAAAAGGAGTGACATATAATCTTTAAGATACATACATAGTCCAAGTGGGAGATTGTTGGGATTAATTCGAAACACGTGTGATGCGCAGCACGTTGATAAGGTTTATACGAATTAATCATAAGGTGGACGTTATGTATGATAATATTACATGTCACATATGTCACGTAATGATATTAATTGTTACGTAAAACATCCACACGTTAAGTGATCATCGGGTATACTCGTGGATGTATAGTGTGGTCTAAATGGAAACCCCGAATATGTAGACAGTCATATGGTCAGAGACCGCGATGGATGGGCTCAAAGTGCAACGACCATAAAGTTACGACATCTGGTCCCCGAGGGGCGACAACCCGCGTGTGGCTAGTAGATAATTGTTGGCACAATAATTAAATATTAAATAATATTTAATAATATTTATTATTAAATATTAGATAATATTTGGAAATGGATAGAGATAACTTGAATTTGGCATCAAGTATATTCCAGGTATCTTGGATAAAGGAATCTCTATCCATAAAGGAATATGCCACCAGGATTCCTATTGGATAATGGATAAAGACAACTTGAATATGGCATCAAGCATATTCCAGGCATCTGGGATAAAAGAAACTTTATCTATTAAGGAATATGCCAATTAGGATTCCCCTATTCTCCCCCTATATAAAGGAGGAGGTCTTCACCTCCTCACATCATCAGATCAAAATCGGCCATATACAGAGAAAAAGGGAGGGTGTGCCAACTTGTTCTATAAAGCCCACACTGCCTAGCCTCTCCATCGGGTAAAGCAGTGAATTGTTGATTCCGGTTCAAGGGGCATATCAACAATTGGTGGGAGGTCGTGAATCCTTGGATCACGCCAGATTCTTCATCAGCCGGAGCAGTTGCAGTGTACGTGTTCAGATTAACAACAGCAATGGAGCAAGGTATATTTTCCGCATTTTGTTACTTTGTCCATTGATTCGATTAAACGGTCCTATTCAGAGGTTTATTAAATTAAATCCAACAGGCAGCTGAGCCGAACATGAGGCCTGAGAGCCCAAACTACAAGGTGAGAAGGTTACAACACTGTCTACAGTTAGAGTCGTCGCTATTGCCGAGCTGGTGTAACGGCTGCCTTCGCTCGGCTGGTCCAATATGGTCGAGCCGAGGTGCTTGGTACTAAGACCAACACTCGCTGGCCGAATTGACATGAATCAGTGGTGGTAACCTTCGTCCCATGAGCTGCGTTGACTAGAAACTAGCCAGAGTTGACTAGCTAATCTACGCTGGTGGTGAAGTCTATCAACGTTGATTGTTAAGAAGAGAATGTTAGATGCCTTCTTCCTTCTTTTCTTGTGACGAGGATAAAATTATCGCCTTGAATAACGACAAGTGTAACTAACTCGGCCAGTTACATGCAACGTCTTCTAACAAATGTAACCAACTATGTCTTAGCTATCACCTTGGCTCTAGCGCATGCCTCAGCCATGCAAGACAATTCGACCACAAACACGGTGCATCAACTTAGTCTACTCAGCTCGGTAAGGGAATCCCCAGCCATAGCAGACATTTGTCACGTAAGCAGATTAGTCATGCAACTCGACATGTGACGATAGATGGCGATCATGCACAAGTAGAACATGACACTTGGCACACCCGCAAAGCTCTTCGACATGCACTATTGCCCAAACCATACAAAAAGAAGAAACGAAGCCCATCAGTGAAGAAAGTTTGGATCGCACGAGAAAACATTCCATCCAAAACATACAAATGAGACAGTTTTCTCTAATTTTTCCAGTGTACAAACATGGTTAAACCCATAATTGACTTGAGCGCTGGAGGATTTTCCCTAGTGCAATAACTTCGGGACTTTTAACGTTGTTCATCTTGTGTAGAGCGTAGGTTACATATTATCCAGCAACAAAATATGTCTGTGCAATTCTTTTACAATGTTTACTATCATGTGGATAATCTCTGGTGCATATGAAGATTCGATTTCGTCATTTATCGCTAGAAAGAGGACCTATCAAGCCTTAATTCACATTTTTCTTGTTGAAACATGCGTAACATTCCTTTAAAATAAGGAAAATACCCAATATGATGGTGACGTAAAGAGATTATCCCAACCGCCTGTTAAAGCAGGTCTTCGACGGCAGGCGAGCATCCATATGTTGTTCAAGGAGTTACCAATGAAGAGTATGATCAAGCTACGAAATGTGTGGCTCAAAATATGGATATCTTTCAAGCCTCGATTGAACAAATCAAGGACAAGAGTCAAGAGGCCCCATATGTCTCCAAGACCTTCCTTACGACTATCGAAGAAGGCATGAATCTCAAGAGCGGTCCTCTTGACCAAGGGATGATTTCATGGCAGATGCCAGGAGCAAAAAATTCTTTCTCTGGAGGCCACTAAAGGTAATCATTTCTTACCTTGGCCTCCTATCCTATCAAAGAGGTTGTGTTTGTCCTTTGACTCCTTGTGATCTTTTCTTTTTGGAATAAGCTCAGCCAGTCTTTTGGCAAGCCTACTTGGCTTCCCGTTTCAACTTGTTTGCCTCCATACCACATGCAAGCTGATGGATTCTTTGGAGACATGCCCTCAGAAATTTTAGACTCTTTGCGGCCATCTGGCAAAAGACACGATCTGGCCTCAACTCGTTAACGAATGCTTCAACCATTATTACATCATTGTGATCCCCAACTTCGACAGACTTGTCAGTGTAGTGTTGCATATATTTGACGACTGATTCCTCGGGTCCTTACCTTAAGGACATGAAATGTGAAGAGTTTTTTATACAGGGTTTTAAGGACACAAACTATGTCTTAAACCTTTGAGCAAGCTACCAGAAAGAATAAATAGACTTAGATGGCAACTCTTGAAGCCATCCACGAGCCTTTCTCCTCAAGTATACATGAATGTCTTGCACCTCAGAGGATCCGGTACATTTTTCAAATTCATCTTTAAAACTAGAAGAAGTGATCTGTTGGGTCCGAGGTGGCATCGTAGGTTTCTATCTTAGGCACATTGAAGTTATCAGCATCAATGAATTCTGCAATATCTTCATAAAACAGACTTTCTTGCATAGTCCGCATGTAGTCTTGGTGTCTTGAAGATGACTCATCTCCAGAACCTCCATGGTAGTGGTGAGGTTGTGATGTCCGATGCGCATACTTGGAGTGATGCGTCTTAACTCCCAATTGTCTTCTACTAGAAGCGGGAGTGCCACTATAACACTTTTGATTCTTGCTCTTGCATCTGTCATGAAGTCATCCATCGTCCTGGAGGAATATTCTTCAGATTTCTGGCCTTCCTAGTAGTGGTGTGGAAGGCCTTCAAAGCCATATGGACCTTTCCTTTGATTTGTTTTACCAAAGTTTGAAATACACCTATATTTTGAACAACTTATTGCACCGTTGCATATGTTCCTTGTGAGCGACTCTTGGTTTTGCATCGTGACGCGCAGCTTGTTCATTAAAGTTCTATCCTAACAGAATGTTGAGTACTCTGTTTCTTGGACAATGGGATGATTCCTCACCATCATGTTTATTTGTTCTACCTATTTTAGGTAAGTTTACGTATGTTTTGGTATGAAAAGTATGAAAATAAGGTTTGTTTTGCCTTCCTTGTAGCACCAAAATAACGAAGCTAGGTCGACATTCAGATCAAAAGATGATCCAGATATAAAGTACATGAAATGTGTTGCTGAAAATCTCCAGAAATCAACAACGTCAGAGGCTTCGGAGTTGTTACTCTAAGAAAAACATCCGACAATCAAGTCAATTATGGATCGTTTCATATTTGACATTTAATGTAGGCTGGAAATTAAGAAAGCATGTCTCTTTATGAGATTATTGTGTGTTTCGAGAGGAATGTCTCTTGGACGCCTGAATGCGTTCAAGCACGTCTTTTGTATGAGGGGAAATATTTCCTTTTGTACCCTTTGACTGGCCAATGCATGTGTGAGGACCTTGAAGCAGCGCCACATGTTTTGTCCCCCGGTTGTGTATGTTGGCCAATTATGGATAAACTAGCACCACGTGTCGCGATGCGTGGAGGAACTGCCTACATGGTGAGCATTGCTTTGGCCGAGATGAGCTGACTTATCTCAATGCGCTGAAGGCCTAGCAGAGATGATTTGACTTGTGGCTTTTGGTTAACATTTTGGCGTGACCGACATAATAGTAGTGGCTGACTTGATTACAGAAGATGACTTCGAAAGGGGCCGACAAAACCAGAGTTGTATGCATCTCTGATCTTGTCGACGTGATTGTATATTTGAACCATGATGGCCGACTCCCTAGTGAGAGGAGTAACAACAGCTTGTCCTCGTTTCATATACTGACTATGATTGATTCATCATCTCAGTCGGCGTACAATCCAACTGCAAAGAACCGGAAACAAAAACTTCAGGTTGACCGCAAATGAGTCAAACAGACACCAACCAAACGGGTCAAAGAAAACCAAGCCCATAAATGTTGTAGTGGCCAACTGAAGAAAGCTGAACCAGACGGAAACAAAAGCCAGGCCCAAAAAATGGCGGCCTGGGCCATTGTTTAAATTTTAGCCGATTATCATGTAACCAGCCGAAGAACTCCTTTCCAGACTTTAAACAAAGAAAAAATTCCATGTAAGCAGGAAAAGAGATATGTAATGGTCAATAAAGGTTTCGAGAAGGAAAAGAGATGCTTTAAAGTTCTGTTCTTGGATTCAATAATCTAAAAGTAATACTGTAATAACCCAGAAAAAATACATAGAATAAACATGCTCATTTGGAGAGTATTACTCGTCACGTTCAAAAAATTAATTTAGTATGAATGCTAAACGCATTTAAATTATATTGTCATAGAGACCATAGTTGAATGCTCAGGCATGCTTAAACTCTTCAATTCACCCCGTAAATTTTCCTTCAACAACTATACTAATAACAAATACATAGAGCATGATGAAGCCGGATCTTCACCAAGGATCAGCAATGACCCGAAATAAACACCGTCAGTTTGATTGAACAAGATAACTGGAATAGCTTCCTAGAAGTCCTGCACAAGGAAGCAGAAATCAGAGGTCCTGGAGGTGTGACCCCGGGTAAAACCCTCCGACGCTCAAGTCAGTTTGTGTAATTCTCACTGAGATATGATTTTTGTATGTAAAGTTAGGAAAATCTCACAATTCTTGACTGAGGAGAAAATTTGGTGTGTTTGCTTTCGGAGAGATGAAAAAATGTTTCAATCCCCTCCTTGGTGTCCGTAGTCTTAAGTGAGTAGAATGCCAAGTCCTTGGTAAAGTTTTGTCTTCCAAGGTTTGTATCTTATAAGTTCCAGCTGATCGCACTTCAACAATTCGATAAGGACTTTCCCACTTGGGGTTAAAAGCTTCTGTTGGTGCTGCATGACTTGCTTCGTTATTGCGCAGTACTAAATCTCCTACTTGATAAGACCTTGGTCGTACTTGGGAACTATAGTACTGAGCAATTAGATTTTTATACTGAGCCATGCAAACATGAGCTTGCTCCCTTCTTTCCTCCAACTCATCCAAATTCAACCGCAGCCCTTGGTCATTGGTCTGATCAGAGTAATGGTTTACCCGAACGGAACTGGATCCAATCTCAGCTGGGATGACTGCCTCAGTGCCATAAACTAAGGAAAAAGGTGTTTTCTTAGTGGAAGCAGAAGGAGTTGTGCGGTATGCCCATAATATGCTTGGGAGTTCATCCACCCAACTTGCCCCAGTTTTGTGTAGGCGTTTCCTTAAGCCATCCTTGATTGTTATGTTCGCCAATTCAACTTGCCCATTAGCTTGAGGGTGTGCTACTGAAGTGAATCTTTGTTCGATTTTAAGTTCGACACACCAACTCTTGACGGGGTCATCAGCAAATTGTTTTCTGTTGTCTGAGATGAGAACTTGTGGAAGGCCGAAGCGGCATATGACGTTTTTCCACAAGAACTTCTTGATCTGATTTCCCGTTATAGTGGCTAAAGGCTCTGCTTCCGCCCATTTAGTGAAGTAATCGATGGCAACAACCAAGAATTTAACTGAACCTGGAGCTTGGGGCAGAGGTCCAACAAGATCTATTCCCCATTGCACAAAAGGTCAGGGACTTGCGATAGGAGTGAGTTCTTGACTTGGCAGATGTGAAATGGAGCATTGACTTGACATGCTTGGCATTTCTTAACCAATTCCTCTTCATCATGGCACAGAGTGGGCCAATAATATCCAGCAAGGTAGCATTTTCTTGCTAATGACCGCGCACCAGAATGATTTCCACAGATTCCTTGGTGCATCTCCCGAAGGATGTAGTCTCCTTCGTCTTCAGTTACGCACTTCAACCAAGGCTGTGAAAATGACTTTTTATAAAGGTGATCGTTAAAGAGAGCATACCTTGCTGCCTTTAATCGCTGACGCCGAGCTGCTCGTTTATCCTCGGGCTAAATTTCATGCTGCAAGAAGTTAACAATCTCATCCATCCAAGTATTACGGTAATCAACTTGCAGCACTTCGTTGGCATCATAAGCTCTGTGCTTTACTAACTCCACAACTATCTTTTTTCCCAAAGTGGTTGAAGTGGATGAAGCTAGCCGAGATAACGCGTCAGCTCTCTTGTTGGTCGATCTGGGAATATGCTCAATGCTGAAGTGCTCAAACGTTTGACCGAGCTGCAGCACTTTAGCCAAATATTTTTTCATGTTTTCCTCTTTGGCTTCATAATCCCCCTTGATCTGTGAAACGACCAATTGCGAATCACTTTGAGAAATGATTCGTCCGCCCCCAACTTCCTGGCGAGGCCTAGCCCAGCTATGAGGGCCTCGTATTCTGCCTCGTTATTAGTTGCTTCGAAGTCAAAACGCAAGGCATATTCGAATTCCTCTTTTTTGGGGTTGATGATTAGGAGTCCTGCTCCGCAGCCATCCTTGGAAGAAGACCCGTCCATATATAGAGTCCAATCATCCACTGGCTTGACATCTTCCTCCGCGGATATTCCTTCAGCTAAGAAGTCTGCTAAGGTTTCGGCTTTGATAGAAGTTCTTGACTTGTATTGGATATCATACTCTGCAAGCTCTACAGCCCATTTGGCAGCTCGGCTAGAAGTGTCTGGCCTTGACAAAATTTGTTTCAAAGGCTGGTCAGTGACCACTACGATCGGATGAGCTTGCAGGTAAGGCGTAAACTTTCTTGCTGCCACTATGACTGCTAAGACTACCTTCTCAGCATTGGGATATCTCACTTCAGGCCCATGTAAGATTTTACTTGCGAAACAGATGGGCCTCTGCACACTATCCTGCTCCCTGAGCAGAACTGCACTTACAGCTTCTTTACACGTTGAGAGATACACGTAGAGCTCTTCTCCGGGCAGAGGTGAAGTTAACATTGGCACCTCGGCCAAATGGGACTTCAGCTCGTTGAAGGCTTTTTGACATTGATCGTCCCACTGGAATGCTGTTTTGTTCTTTAAGATATGGAAAAAAGGAAGAGATCTTTCGGCCAACTTAGAGAAGAACCTACTTAGCGCGGCAATTCGGCCTGTTAATCTCTGCACTTCCTTTACATTTCTGGGGGGGTGCATGTTTTGTAAAGCTTCAATTTTAGCAAGGTTTTCCTGCACCCCTTCCTTGGAAACCATATATCCCAACAACTTTCCAGTGCGTATCCCAAACCTGCAGTTCTTCGGATTTAGTCTCATGTGTGAGTCTCTCAGCACAGTGAAGACTTCTCTTAAGTTCTGAATATACTGATCAAGAGACCTGCTCTTGATAAGCATATCATCAATGTAAACTTCCATTATCCGGCCAATTTGTTAACTGAACAAAGAGTTGCCCAGACGTTGATAAGTGGCCTCAGCATTCTTCAACCCAAATGGCATAGTTACATAACAATAAGTACCTGACTCTGTTATGGAGGCAGTTTTCTCCTGATCTTCTATTGACATGATGATCTGATGATAGCCTTTAAAGGCATCCAAAAAATCAAAGATCTCATGTCCAAGGGTTGAATCCATCAACCTATCAAACTTCGGAAGTAGATAACAATCTTTTGGACATGCTTGTTGAGATCAGTGTAGTCTATACACATTCTCCAAGATTTATCCTGCTTGGGGACCACCCTGGGTTAGCCAACCAGATTGGATAAAGTACTTCGACAATAAATTTTGCAGCCAAGAGCTTCTTGTCTTCCTCTTCAATGACTTTAATCCTTTCTCGATCGAAATTCCGCTTCTTTTGCTTTATTGGATTTGCCAAAGAATCAACGTTCAGCTTATGCTCGGCCAGATGTGAAGGAATCTCAGGCATATCTTCGGCAGTCCATGCGAAGATGATTGCAAATTCTCTCAGTAGAGCCTGCAGCTAAGCTAACAGTTTGGACGGCATCCATGTCCCAATCTTTATGATATTTTCAGGTCGGCTCGGATCAAGGATGAAGTCTTGCACTGCATTATCTGATTGCAAGTGTTCTTCATCTGAAGGTATAAGTTCGTCAAGGCTTACTTGCTGAACTGCTTCATTACCTTAGGTGGCAATAACATAGCAACTTTGTGCCACTTGTGTATCACCTTGTATCGTTACCACTCCCTCTGGAGTGGGAAACTTCATGCTGACGTGCAGAGGCGATACAATGGCCTCCAATGCCACCAAGGCTGGCTGCCCCAAAATAATGTTGTATGCAGACATCTCCTTGATGACCACAAAGCCTATCCATAGACAATGATAAGCAGGGGGGTTGCCAAAACTGCAACTGAGTGTGACCAAACCTGCTGGCCAAACTGCAGCTCCAGTAAAACCATATAATGAAGAAGTAACGGGCCTCATCAAAGAATCGGGTAAGCCCAGCTGCTGATATACCCGATAATACATCACATTCACGGTACTGCCGGTATCCACATAAACCTGTCGGACCTCCACAATTTTATCTGGGGGTAAGTGTATACACAGGTCTATTACTAATCATGCGTTGTTGGAGTCTAGTGGAATGGGATCTTCTGGCCCATAAGTCAACTCTTTTGCCATCTTAGCTCTCTTTGCTGGCGGACCGGATGAGGTTCCCGTAGAGCTAGATTCACCTCGGCCTACGTAAGGTGGACCTCCAGAGATAGTATAAATAATAGTATTGATTTGGGGCCGACCTGCAGCCCCATGCCTTCCTTGCTCCTCACCATCGTCCGTCCTGCGATGCCGAGGTGGGGACTCTGGTCGACATTTGTCCTTTTGGGGGTTCTTGTGAAAATCCAACCAATTATGCAGGCGTGAACGGGGGTCATAAAATTGGTTTAAGTGACCCTGTTCTATCAGTTGTTTGATAGCCTGAGCTAGTTGCCTGCAATCCTCTGTGTCATGCCCATTCAGAGGCTCCGGATCAACCCTCAGACCGTCTTTCTCCATGACGGCCAAAATATGATCTTTTGAGGCCAACAGGGGTAAGCCCTCCTTATCACTTTTGCCTTTTCCACCCATGCGATCGAGCACACTGCGCCGATCACGGTCTTTTCCTTCACCGCACCGATCCTCCTTTTTGAAACTGGATCGGCTTTCTTGCCGAGCTCCCTGCTCAGCTTCCCTCTTCAACCTGTTTGCCTCTTCACCTCGGGCAAACTAGTGAGCTTTCACCAAGCACTCTCTTAAGGTCGTAGGCCCCTCTTCGGCCAGTTGTGAGAAGAGACGACCTGCTCGGAGCCCATTAATGAAGGCAGCTGCTTTCACGCCCTCGTTTCTGTCACTGACTTGCAATGACTCATCTGAAAAGTGTTGCATATACAACACAGATTCATCTAGACCTTGCCTCAGGGTCATCAGATGTGATGAGTTTTTCACGAACGGAGTACTGGACACAAATTGAGACTTGAACTTTTGTGCCAGTTACTTGAAAGATCAATCATCTCCTGGCCTTTCCCTGCAAGTACATTGGGAAAGTCTTACAGCGCAGAGGATCTGGGACATTTTTTTAAACTCATCGTAGTTTGGAACTGGAAGAGGTGATCTGTTGGGTCCGTTGTCCCATCATATGTGTCCATCTTTGGCACCTTAAAACTGTCCGGTGCCAAATACTTTGCAATATCCCAGGAAAAAGGACTTTCCTGGACCGCTTGCATAAACTCTTGTATGTGCTCTTCGTAGTAAGTTCTCGGCCTGCGATGAACTTCTTCTTCTTTGGGGATGCTTTTCAAAGACTTTGACCTCACGCTCAGATATTGTCTGGTCATAGGCTCTGACTCCACAGTTGGAGCTTTAAAGCTGCGTCTCCTAGCATCTGCCATGAAACCTCTGGGGGGTCTAAGCGACTGATTTTGTGATACCTCTTTAGGAGGAAGAGGAGGATCTTCTTCCATATCTTCTACCTCCGGTTGTTTGCCTTTGAGCTGTTGTACCATAGCCTCAAACACATCCATGTTCTCAGCGACATATCTTATCGCTTTATCTATATCCTCCCTTGAAATTTCTGGAGTAGGATTAGGCAGTTTGGGTACCCCGAGAATCCTATTCTGGGGATACCTGAGCGAGTAGTCATTTGTCGTGGCTGGTTGGATGACTCACCCAAACCTTCACGGCGACCTTTTGCCCTAGAATGATGTTGGCTGTTTTTGAGTTTAAATTTTTACTGGGTTGAGGGACTTGCAGGGAGCCCTCCTTCTAGCGCCAAATGATGAAGCCGGATCTTCACCAAGGATCATAAATGACCCAAAATAAATACCGTCAGTTTGATTGAACAAGATAACTGGAATAGCTTCCTAGAAGTCCTGCACAAGGAAGCAGAAATCAGAGGTCCCGGAGGTGTGACCCCGGGTAAAACCCTCTGATGCTCAAGTCAGTTTGGGCCATTCTCACTGAGATATGATTTTTGTATGTAAATTTAGGAAGATCTCACAGTTCTTAACTGAGGAGAAAATTTAGTTTGTTTTCTTTGGGAGAGATGAGAAATGTTTCGATCCCCCTCCTTGGTGTCCGTAGTCTCGCTTTTGTTACTTTTCCTTCGTCCCTGGCCTTTGACAATGGATGAGACCTTTGCTTGGGGCAGTAGGGCTATTGACGTTATAGGTCTGCAGATTTGACTAGTAGGTCGGCTGATGTGACTAGTAGGTCTGCTGATGTGACAGACGTACGCAGGTTGAACAATCTGATGTACTTATTCTTTACACCGCACCTCGACTGGTTGGTCCCACAGTTGTGCCGGACTCCCTAGCCGAAGTGCAAGGATAGGTCTAGTTGAAGTGATTTGGAGCGTCTCTTTCTGTTTGAAGCCGAGGCTGAAGCTCGATGTCGAGGTGAATGCCAAGGTGAATCCCTTGGAGCATATCCTTTGATAAAAAGCGGATGCTTTAAGGGACAGTACCTTGACGAACCGAAGTGATACATGGCCGAACAGAAGTGTATTTCTGCCGAACTGCAGAAGTTAAGTCCTTTGCACATTATTCTGTCGTTGACTGTTGTTGACTAACAGATAATTATTTTTGGTCTATCAGAGCACTAATTCTATTCTGATACATGAACAATTACTGATCAATTAGTAATTGTTATAAACAAGATATAGACAAGAACGGATATTACGAATATGTACAGTTGTCCTTAAATAGAAGAGACGAACCCACTGTTTGTTTATTTAGTATGGGAAGCTAAGTCCATATTTTAGATCGTTAAATGATTCGGATAGAAAATGTGTAGGATTTGGTAATAAAAAGTGTAAGAATCAACAACGTTAAAGGTTAAGGAGTTGTTACACTGGGAAAGATCTATGATGCTCAAGTCTATTGTGGGTTATTCCATTGTATGAATGATATTTTTTGGAATTTAGAAGAAAAAAAATGTCTCTTTGTGAGAATTTTGCATCGTTTGAGAAGAATGTCTCTGAGTTTTCTCAATATTTGTTTCCAAACTGCCTTATGTTTGCTATCGAAAATCTTTTTATGGTCGTTGATTGGGTCAATACATGTTCTGGATCGCCAGATGCTGCCTTATGTCCTATTTTGCTTGTACATAATGGGTAGAGATTAGTGAATTGGTACCACATGTCGACTTGTTAGGCGCATCTGCCTGTGTGGCGAAGGCTGCCTTATCGATCTTATTTGACTTTGGCTTAGTTTCTGTGGGTATACTGATGAGACTGACCTAAAGTGGTGTCGACCTGATGGTTGAGGCTGATCTCAAGTGAATCCAACGTCAACGGAACATCCTATCTCCCTGTGGCGCCAACCTGATTGCATGTTGGGCCAGCGTGGATGAGCTGAACCTCGGTCGACTTGCGTCCTTGTGGGGTTAGTTGATACTGACTTTGTGGGGACAAACTTGATTATACTTGTCAATTTTACGAGTATGTTGATTTTCAGCTCATCATATTATACAAGTGGATCGGTCAAAACGCGAGGGTTTGTCTGTTAAACCACGTAGATATATATTAAAATAAAATAAAAAAGTAGGTGCAAATTAGTTGCATGTTAAACACATCCGAAGAGTAAAGTAACATTTTAAAACATATATATGTTAAATAGAATGATAAATACACACATTTTTTTATCAATATACAAATTTGTCATTTTCGCATCATTGGTTTAATCTTTTAAATAATTCTTGGCCATTGATCAAATAAGAAAATGTATATTCAAAAGAAAATGGGCACTTATCATTAGCCTAATTTGTTAGCCGAACAATCCTTTTCGAATTGAAAATATATGTACTTAAGTTTTTCATTTTTCTTTTCCTTTTAAGGTAAGGTGTGTGATTATGCAACAAAGACGTTAGTTTCTAGCCTATTACAACTTGGATTAGCTTGTAAGTTTCTTGTTCTTTGACCCATTTGGAGTAAACTCCGTTTAAGCTGTATAAAGATTCACTAATATAGTTTAGTTACAAATCCAGAGATGTGTTTCAAATTAAAAGGCTTCGACAAAACTCAAGTGCGTTAAAGACCTACTATGCTTCATCGAAATCCTAATTCACTAAAACATTTCTAAAAACTATCCAAAATACAAAAAATATTTATAATTATCTACATATAGCCCTCGTTATATTAGAGAGACTATATATTTCAGATATCGCAGATTTTACCAATTGAATATGCCCTTATGGCAACTACATCTACAATTAGAAAATAGTTGATCGTAATTGTATAAGATCTCATCCAATCTAAGAGGAAGCTGGACTCTTGATTTACATTCTCTACGTAGCTCTTTGGGGCTGGAACAGTGGGAGCCCTTTGGGTTGCGGTTAAAGCTTTTATCAACAAAAAAAAAAAGTCGATCAGCGCATTTCTTTGTACCGTCGATGTTGTTGACCCAAAAGGCCTTCCCCTTTTGATGGCAACAGATTCAAGAGAAGTTCGATTTAACGGTGCAACCAACAGCATGGGATTCCCCCTTATTTTCCATCTCAGAAATCAAGAATCCATGAGATGACGCGGTTTTCCAGCCTGTCCTCTCTCCAATGTATTCCGTCACTGTCTCCCCTTTATTTCATAATTGCTTCTTGGACCCCACTTTGCTTTGCATGCATGCAATCCATATACATACATTTTTTGAATTACCAAATCTGCCCTTATCGCATATTTTTGGTCACCGGCATATATTCTTGCTTGATTTAATTTGTTTGTACTTTGTACGGTTCTTTACTAAATAATCTTGTCGTGGTAAGTAACGAAGATTTGCAAACAACTTATTACACTTTCGTCCAAATATTATTGGAATTAAATAAAAAAATAGAGTACTAAATGATAATTCCGATATGTATAGTCTCGTATGAGTCCAGCACCCCACATAAAATGTTAAAGGAGGAGAGTGGTTATTTATTCATAGATCTATCAAAGCTTAATAAGTGAGTTTGTAAATAATTAATAACGTTGGAAGTAAAGAAATCTTTAAAAAGAATATGCATTTCAAAATAAAACCTTCAATGCTCGGGGATGTTCTATTATGATTTTAACGTAGATATCTTGGAAATGTGTTATAGGGTACATATATGGAGGGGAAAATGCAAGAAATGATTTACTTGATTGGTGATTAGTTACAGCTTGCAGATGAGTTGATAGAAAATGAAATTGCTTTGTATAATGAGAAGAAAAATTTATTTCTGATATGAAACAACGGTTTATCAGCCTTCATCAAAAAAATTTAATAAGTCAAACTTTATCGTCTGACACACGCCATTAGAACTATAAAAAAAATTCACTATACTAGTTTCTGTGTTTCCGCAGAGTGAGGAAAGATGCTGAATTGATTCGCGATCTGATGTACGTAACATTATCTTACACTTTATGCAAGAGTCTATTTCCGCCGCTCGAACTCATGACCTCAAAGTCACAAAACAACAACATTACCGGTTGCTTCAATGTCCGTCCTCACCCATCAGAACTCTAACTTGGAAAATTAAGACTCTTCACAAACCTTAACACAAAAAGAAGTCACTTTGATACTGTAAAATTTTCTCTTGAAACAAAAACTTATATACGAGAAATCAAATTGTATCCAATATATAACGAAGTTATGTTGACTGCTTGTGCGTTAAATGAAAAAAAAAAAAAACTGCTCCTCTGATGTTCAACAGATAGATGTTTAATATTATAGGATTCATCATCTTAAATATTGATAAAGGAAAAAAGGAAATTAACGAAAGAGATGATATACTTATAATAATGTCCTAATCAAAGTATATTGACTTCAAAGTACTTTACCATAGAGGTGACGATGATAGTCTCGCGGCGGTTAAAATGAGGCATTGGGAAATCCAAGGACATTAGTCTTAAGCTTGTTTTTTAGTCTTATGCTTGTTTGTTTATATGTTGGTAAATTTTACAATAGTCCTGAAACATGTATGACAAGTTGTTTATTTATCAACCGAAATATATATGATATATATAAGTCTCCGTTTGACCAATCACTCCCTTGTATTATATGTAGGCAAATCTTATTGTGTTACTAGTCATTTCTACAATGACATAAAACTTCTTGTGTACGTTTTATTTATTTTTATTTTAAGTGGTAGTATCTGATTCTTCCTTGAAAGAATATTTATTGTGCCTTCGATGGCACGTGACAAACCAATGTGCTATTGCTGTTGTACGGTTCAGAAGTTGGATGTTCTATTTTGAGCATTAATGGAATCTGTTTTTAACATGAATGTATATGGATAGATAGATACACGTCTATTGAGTTATATATAGGGACCTATATAACCAGAAGACATGTATGGAACTCATGAATACTATGATAGTTAAATCGAACAGCAAAATATTCAATATATAATCCCATAAGAAAGAAGCTGTTCCATGCAATTGTTTAACACTGGGATCGTTTTATTGGAAAATTCAAGTATCTAACACGTTTTATTGGAAAATTCAAGTATCTAACAGGTTGAATCCCAACCCCATCTCACTGCCACAAATGTATAAATTTTAAATTTGTAGATGTAAACTTGATAAACCAAAATCTGACCTGCTCAGAAAAGACAAAGTTGTCAGTTAGTCAACAAACAATCAACGACAAATTAAGGTCTGAGACAATTCCTGCAGCTTGGCAGGAATGCACTTCTGCTCGGACATCTTATACTTTGGCTGAAGCAAGTTTGTTAATGTGGCTAAGGCAAATTCAACTATAACCCTAGGTCAGCTCGGCCGCATGCCTGAGTCAGGTCGGCGCTAGCTCAACATGACTGAGAATGGTTATAAATACAGACTAAGGACAATTTACCATATTATATCTTGGCTCGGCAATGCTTTAGTCAAAGCAGTCTATTACAATCAACCTCGGCAAATAAAGGAGTCAACGGTGCACTCTAAAGGAAATATATTCAGCTCAGCCTCAGATTAACTTCGGCCTCGGCTTTATATTAGCACCGAGTTTTAGTCTCGGCATTGCTCTTATAAACCCTTACTCAGAATATCTCGGATAAGATTAGAAGAAGATATTATCAATTTCATCTGGGACCCACCAAGGCAGTTCTGCAGAATACTTTCCAGGTGTCAAGCATCTATTGGATTAGTACAAGGTCATCATAGCAGGCCGACCTACATATCATAGAGTCAGCCACTGACACAGCTGCAATCACAGGCACTTGTCCCATCAGACTGCAGATCTGCAGCAGACAAGACCGCTATCTTAGACATGTCACAATCCCATCATCGGGCAGAGGGTCAGACCTCCTCAATCTTGAGTATAAATGTACCCCTTTCCAGACAAGGAGGGGAATCCCAATTTTTGGAACAACTTCTGGAGCCTTCTAAGAACTTCATCTCGGCCAACACTTAAACAGTCAAACACTCAGATAGATCTTGAACCAGGTTTATTCTAAACCTTTATTTCAGTAAAAATTGCCTACTAAAAACATCCACAACTGACTTAAGCGTCGGAGGGTTTTCCTGGAGCAGCGCCATGGGACCTCTAACGTTTCTCTTCCTTCTCAAGTTCCGTTGACGGATTTAGACGGAGAGCTAACGGCAAACCACAAAGATCACCTCTGATCCACTCGGTGAGCATTTGTGGTCTCATCAAAACTAAAGGAGTATCTTAATGAACAACTTTCCACAGTTTGCTTTATTTACTAAATCTACAAAGAGTAAAATTTAAACTACTAACAAGATTTAAAATTTTACATCGCATATCGTTTATCTAACTGACACTATAAATGGGTGTTTCTGGTGTACTAGACTCCCGCGTTTGTACAGGGTCTGGAGAGGAGCCTGATCGCTTCATGATCTGATGTATGCAGCCGTACCATACAATTTCTTGTAAAGAGCCTGTTTCCATAGCTCGAACCCATGATCTCAAAGTCATAAAACAACAATCTTACATTCAGTAGATTATGCACACCTGGGCAAACCAGGTACTCCCTTCTTTTATGTTGTACTTATAGTACATCTTTATTGATTGAGCATAAAAAAGGCGTTACGTTTACAAGAAAATGATTTTTGTGTCTGATAAAACAATGAAGAGTTTTAATAGTCCGTATCACATTCCAAACCCGAGTTAATTGCACCTGGTATCCATACTTTGCCACCAAGTTTTAAGTAGCATCCATTCTTTTATGAAACTCACTTACCAGCCATACTTATAGACGAAATTAACACCTGGCATCCGGATGATCTGCTGGTCTACCGTTGACTGCTGAAATCGACCTTTGACTGGACTTAACCATACTTTTAACCCGACTTTAACCAAGGTTGTGTATATTACCTTCAATATTAAAGGGAAAACAAAATCAAAAACTTTCCACCTGCATTTTTCCGTTAAGCGTCTGAAAGAGTGAAAATAGCACAGGGCGAAAGTGACGAAATTGTTCAAAATTTCTGGACGAATCATACAATCTGACTATTTGTTAGAACACTCGTAGTTGATCGGTGTGGATTTTGGAAGCATTAGCTTTATCACCGAAGGTGAAAGGGGCGGAAATGATTTTAAGGCTGACAGGACAACCAAAGGACGTGCATCCTCTGTACAGTAAGAAAAAGGAACAATTTTTATTTCGAATATATAGTATAATTTTTGATTTTTTGCCGTTTTCATTCTTTTGTGTTTGATTGGAGAAAAAACGAAGTTGCATGTCCAGATTGGTGGTTTGAATGGCATGGATAGTATTTTGTTTTTGAGTATATTACTGTTATTGGTGATGAGCATGACTAGTGAGTAGGTTTAAAGGTGTGCTTTGTTGAGTATAGTGTATGTCTAGAATGTTGGAGTAGTATTTGATGTGAAGTACGATTTTGTTGCTGTGTTCATTCTTTTGTGTTTATATACAGATCCCACAAGTGATGAAATAACTATTGTTTTTCATTATGGTGGATTATTACTGAAGACTGGTAATGCAATTTACCTAGAAGGAGACACCTGCATATATAATTATGTGGATGCTGATGAGATGTCCCTAATGTACTTGGATGAAATGTGTAAAGATGCCGGAGTATTTGGTTTAAAGAAGTTTTCCACACGTATAGAAGATAAGTTTGTGCAAATTCAGATAGATAGTGACTTGTATAATGCTGTCAGAAGTTGTGTACCATCATCTAGGGTTATGCGATTGTATGTGGAGCATATTGTTCCACATAGTAGGCTAGAACATGACGTTGCCGATATGCAATTTGAAAAGGTAAGTAATGATGATTTAAAGATTGAGATTGAGGATGGCAGGGTCAGTGTCAATGAAAACAGTGGTGAGAATGAGGAAAGTGATGCTGCTGAGTCGAAAGGGAATGAAAAGAATGAGGATGGCGGAGGCGATGTTAATGAAAATGGTGGTGATCATGAGGCTAGTTTTGATGATGAGCCGGATGGGAATGAAAACAATGAGGATGGCGGAGTGAATCTTAATGAAAAAGGTGATGGAATGGAAGATCTGTTGACGAGTGACTTAGAGTATATTCCTGAAACCGAGTTGTACAGTGATGAGGAGGAATATGATGTAAATGTTGACAGGAACAATGAGTGGGATGGGCTGAGTGAAGATGTAAATAATATACCATCTAAGAGTGTTGATGAAGCAACTGAGGATGTAGACAAGGAGTTAGGCTTGAGTGATGAAGAATTGGAGCACGGTGGCAATGTTTTTCTTGAGTGATGAAGAATTGGAGCACGGTGGCAATGTTTTTAACACTAGGACAGATGGGGAAAATCCTCATTTTGCATGTGGGATGATGTTTAACGATTTGGAGACATTTAAGGAAGCCCTGAAGATGTATTCCATAAGGAATGGTAGGCCGGTTGTTATTTACATAAGTGAGAAGATGAGATGCTGTGCGAAGTGTAAGAACAGTGGGTGCAATTGGGACATACGTGTGGCTTTGAATAGGAAAACTGGTTTTTATGAGGTTAGGAGCATGAACTCACTGCATTCATGCAACTTCAGTGTGAAAAATGATAGCATATCTTCGGGATGGTTAGGCAAGAAGTATATGCAAGATTTTGCTGCCAACCCAAAACAAAGTTTGGAAAGCTTTAGAAAGAGAGTGTTGAATGAGATGAAATGCCATGTGAGTAAACCGCAAGCATTCAGGGCAAAGCAAAGGGCTTTGCAACTTGTTAGGGGAAAAGAGGAGTGTGAATACGGTTTTATATGGAATTACATCGATGAAATGAAGAGGATTGATCCGGACAGTAATCTTACGATGGAGACAGCGACAACTACAAATGAAGACGTGCAGTTGACGGAGGAACACATGATCCTAAGGTCAGTAATCTTACGGTTTTATATGGAATTACATCGATGAAATGAAGAGGATTGATCCGGACAGTAATCTTACGATGAAGACAGCGACAACTACAAATGAAGACGTGCAGTTGACGGAGGAACACATGATCCTTAGGTCAGTAATCTTACGGTTTTATATGGAATTACATCGATGAAATGAAGAGGATTGATCCGGACAGTAATCTTACGGTGAAGGCAGCGACAACTACAAATGAAGACGTGCAGTTGACGGAGGAACACATGATCCTTAGGTCAGATAACATACCACTGATTATAGACCAACCGCGGTTTCAACGGATGTATTACTACTTAGGTCCAATGAAGAAAGGATTTGTGAATGGATGTAGAAAGATATTTGGCGTTGACGGATGCCATGTCAAGTCTAAGTATGGTGGTATGTTACTCACTGCTGTGGGTTTAGATCCGAACAATAGTCTGTTTCCCATTGCCCATGCAGCCGTTGAGGGTGAGACAAAGGATTCATGGGAGTGGTTTCTTGGTAAATTGAAAGAGGACATACATATAGTGATGGATTTCGAGTGGACTATCATTTCCGACAAGCAAAAAGGTCTTATTCCGACATGTGACGAAGTGTTTCCATCAGCCCAACATTGATTTTGTGTTAGACATTTGCACGCTAATTGGGTTCTGGATGGATACATCAACATCTCACTCAAAAGAGCCTTGTATGAGGCTGCAATGGCAACCACAGTTGTTGAATTTAGGTCTGCAATGAAGAAAATTTAGCAGCTTGATAAGAACGCAGCACGATGGCTGGAGGAAAAACCCCCTTATCAATGGAGCAAATCTCATTTTAGCTCAGTGGCTAAGTGTGACACCATTCTCAATAACTTATGCGAGAGCTACAATGCCGTCCTTCGTGAGGCTAGGGAGTTGCCAATTCTGTCAATGTTTGAATGGATCCGACAGTATCACATGACAAAGTTTCAGGAAAATAGGGAAAGAGCGAGTAACAACTGGGAAGGAATGATGCTATGCCCGTGGAAAATAAGAAGGCTAACCAAGGTGATGGAGGCCTCTGCAGATTGTATACATTACAAAGCTGACTTGAAGAAATTCCAATGTGAGCAATTTGATGGGAAGAAGTTTGTTGTTGACCTAAGAGATCACACATGTTCATGCAGGAAGTGGGATTTGACTGGCATCCCATGCTCCCATGCTTGCTCTGCTATTGCATTTGATCATGAAGATGCAGTCGACTATGTGGATCGGTGCTACCATGTAAGCACTTATAAGAAAGTATATGAGCTTGCAATAGCTCCATGTGTGGGACTCACCTAGTTACCTGATTGTGGATGTGAGCCGCTTTTGCTACCAATAGTCCGAAGGAAACCTGGCAGACCTAAGACACTAAGGAAAAGGTCTGCCGGTGAGCCACATCTAATAACATTGCAAAGACAGAGGAGGGAGAGAGTGCAAAAGCTGAGCAAGCATGGTCAGCTGCATATTTGCAGATTACGCCAGAAGGAGGGTCACAACATGAGGACATGTTCGACCAGATTAGGTGCGTCGAATGTTGATATAAGTCATGGGAAAGCTAGTCAAGCAAAGGTAATGATTGTCTTCTGTTTACTGTTAAATTTTCATTCATTTATGTCATTTTTTGTAATGTGTTTATTGGGTTGACTACTTCAGAGAACGCGTAAAAGGACAGTTGTGCGTGAAAGCAGAGAACACATGACCCCAAAGAATGATATTCCAGCAGCTTCTAGTGCACCAAGTCAGTTGGATGCTACCATTGTTCATCACGCAAAGAGGCCAAAAAAACTTGTAAGGGCCAGCCAAGTTAATTTAATTTTTTTGAGCTAATTTCATATAACTTGACAGCAACATCCTTTTATTTCAGAATGTTCGTAAACAAAGGAAGAAATGTGAAGGAAGTATAGCATTCGTTGCTGCTACAACAACTGCATTGCTGACAGAAGGAAGTACATCATCCGTTGCTGCTACAACAACTGCATTGCCGACAGAAATGGAGAGTGTCTTTGAATCACAACATCATTATGGTGAAGAGGAGTGTTTGGGTATGGATGAACCAAGTCGCTCTAATGCTGTCAGAAAAACACAAAGAAAATCAAGCAAGATTTCCAATGTCTTCAACAAGCGCATTACTAGAGTATCTTTCAAGGTAAGTCGAATAATGCGTCATTATTGAACCAACAAGCCTTCAATTCTATTCATGACTTGCTGTGTATTTGACAGTATCCTTGGAGGAAGCCTATCACTGGAGTTATTACAATTGATGATGACGTTGGTGGCGTGTCTAGTGCACCTACACAGCCGTTGAGGAGTTCTGACAAGGATCAGGAGAAAGCAGTTCCCCTTGCTACGAGTTCCAGTGCACCAACAGAATCGAATATTGCTGATAATGTGCCAAAGCAGTGGCCTTATTATAGGACATCTTCCCGCACTGGTGAACTCATTCCAAACTATGTCATACGTAATGGCCGAGTATTCTTACCCCAGTCCACACTTACAGAGGTTGCACAAGCCAAGAGGATGAAGACGGAAAAACCTGATGCTGATGATGCTTGTTGAATTTGGTGTCTGTGAATATTAATTTTTGTTGGGTCTGCTTCTTATTATTTATGGCTTACTTGAATGACATGGAAGTGGTATTTTGGATACTTGTGTTCTGCAAGTAAAGTGGATTTGCAGTTGTTTGAGGTGACCTTTATTTGGAAATGGGAGATCACATGATTTTGTTTGTATGACAGAGTTCAAACTTCGCAATATCTTGTTTTGGGTTTAATCTGTGCCATTCTTTCATGAACTATTGTGGTTTGATGATATTGTGCTTTCCATTTACTCTAACCGTCCGCTTCATCCTTGAACAAATGGATATGTACACAACTTAAACATCTTACATTGCATACAAAATATAAACCACAACACTATTTAATTGCTAACAAACCATTTGCATTACTCCAACAACAACACAGATTGCATAAATCTCAATCCCAACATGGACATTCAACAACTTCTTACACATTCAAAATCCGAAAAATCCGAAATACATTAACGGCTAAATACAACCTCAAACCATTACATCAATACCATACCATCCAACCACAACCCATTACTTAATTAACACACCTGACAACATCACACATTCTTCCAACTATGCTACTGCCATTCTTGCAAATACAATACCAAATAAAACCCAAGACAACACTAACATCCACAGCAACACATTCCCTTTCCATTTCAATTTTCGTATTTCGTAATGATGGCCATTGCACAATTTAAGCCGCTCCTCATATCTGTTGCAACGTTTCAGTAATCCCGGGATTACTTCCTTCGATCTTTGACAAATAGGGGGATCAACCCATTCAAAATACCCACAGCCTCCATCAACGTCCTATAAACACATCATTGTTATTTGCACAGAATTCATCATCCTTCGGCCAAAAAAACGCCGAATAAACACAACATTGTTATTTACATACACAATTTATCTTCCTTCGGCCAAAAAAATAACAGAAGATCAGCAGGAATAAATACATACCCGAGAATGTGGACATGAGAGAAACCTTCTTTCCGTATTGTCTTTGGTCCAAGACGTTTGGGTATGCATTGTCAACCCACAATGACACCTTGATTGACCAACATCCTGCCGCCTGAAGCTTGACCCCGCCGAAGACATTCTACTTTCTATTCTTCTTCAATTGCAGACAAGACGTGTGTAGAAGAATTGGGGATGAAGATTTGGGTTTAGGTCTATTTTGGAGGGAGGAATCATTTGGTATAAAGGAGGGAATTGAGCTTTAACCATGGTTGGAAAATCTTTGTTGCCAAGTGAGTTAAAGGTTAAAAATAAAAGGAAAATTTCTAAAAACCGCCTATAGTAGGTGATTTCCCAGTTGCCGGATGCCAGATGTTAATTTCACCTATAAGTATGGCTGGTAAATGAGTTTCGCGAAAGAATGGATGCTACTTAAAACTTGATGGCAAAGTATAGATACCAGGTGCAATTATCTCTTCCAAACCCAAAAAAGAGGGGGAAAAAAAGGAGAGAGAGATCTTGTGTGTAAACTGCATAAATATTATGTTGAAAGTGATGCAAGAAGTTGGCCGGTCAAATTTCTGATATCTAATTTTGCTCAATTTAGTAAAAAATACGTAATAAATAACCAAAAGAAAATTCTGTTGCTGCCAGGTAGAACCAAAAAATAGAAAAACCCTCGGGACGTAATTGTCATTTCACAGATCCATCTTATTATACCCCGGGACACTTGTACCTCCTTTCTCCTCTTATCTCCCATCTCATCATTTCGCATTACCAAAACACCTCCCCCTACCCCCCAGCCCCCAAACCTACGCCTTCCCGCCGGCAACCACAATGCCACATGGGGCCGCCGTCCTCATCCTCCTCCTCCTCCTCCACACGACGTACCTCTCCGTCACCACAGCTGACATCCCACAATTCCGTGAAGCACCGGCATTCCGCAACGGCAAAGACTGCCCGGAATCCACGTGGGAGGCCGGAACTATCCACGTGGCAATGACACTAGACTACTCAACACCATACCTCCGGGGCTCCGTCGCCGCCGTGTTCTCCGTCCTCCAGCACTCCACCTGCCCGGAGAACACCTTCTTCCACTTCCTCACCTCCACCAATTCCCACCAATTCAAATCCCTGAACTCCACCATTACCTCCACTTTCCCATACCTCCGTTTCCGCCTCTACCACTTCAATCCATCGGCCGTCTACCACCTCATCTCCTCCTCCATCCGCCGCGCTCTCGACCAACCCCTCAACTATGCGCGCATCTACTTAGCCGACCTTTTACCCATTACGGTCAATCGAGTGATTTACTTCGATTCCGATCTTATAATCATCGATGACATTGAGAAGTTGTGGAGAATTGATCTTTCGAATCATGTTTTGGGTGCTCCGGAATACTGTCACGCGAATTTTACCCATTATTTTACTTCGAGATTTTGGTCGAATCCTCTGTTTTCGAATGCATTCAAGAATCGGATTCCGTGTTATTTTAATACTGGGGTTATGGTGATGGATCTGAAGAAATGGAGGATTAGTGGGTATACTAAGAAGCTGGAACATTGGATGAAAGTTCAGAAGCGTTACAGGTAAAACCCAAAGACTACTCGTTTTCATTTTATGACGTATTTTCGTTTTTATTTTATCGCGTATTTTGACATAGTTCACTGTTAGTATTTCTGATACATTAAACTTACTCATTTGCGATTATTTATATTCTCCTCAGTGTATATGTTTCAGGACATGTGACAACGAAACTTACTAGTCTTTTTTCTTAACAATAATTAAAGTAGTTTTGTATTATTATTTTTTCCAGTTTTCTAGAAATACGGTAGTAGCTGGATTTTGAATAGTAGTAAGTCCACTTGATCATTTATTTGCTCAAAGAGAACAATTTTGTTGATCAACTGCCACGTATCGAGCATTATAGTCGTTGATTACGCTTAAAAGTTAAGGAGGTGCAGGTCATGCCAATAAATCAAGCAGGTCGTAATTAGTGATGGCTGACTTTTTTATTATTACGTTACCACGTAGATGTATTTTGCTTGTAAATCACCACTTATATGTGTACTAGCTGTTAGAATGTTGGTTTCTCTCAATATGCATATGCATGTGACGTCTAGAAAAAAAAAATTTATTATACAATGGAGGGAATCATGAATTTGATTGTTTTGTTAAGTATACTAAAATTTAGTTTAGAAGGGTGAATGATTTGTATTTCTTTCTTTGTTGTAAATTTTGGGGTTTTTTTTTCGCTTTATCTCTTATGTACACGAAAAAGTCACTAAAACATGAAACGAAATTCAAAGAACTTGAAGAAGATATATACAAACTTAAATAACATACAAACATATGTCATATTGAACTTTAGCATACTTAACGCAAATACGCCATAATCATACATTACATAGATATCATCATATCATTAAATTATGCATCATTGCATTCCTATTGTAAAATACGCCAAAATCATGCATTAATATTATACATCATATCATTAAATTTTCTATCATCATCATTAAATATTCGGTAGTACTTGTAACAAAAGGGGGTGTGGGACATGTATCACCGTCTATAAATGACATCCTCTGTCCTAGACAATGAGATTATGTATATTAGTGACCGGAGAAGATTATGTATATTAGTGACTGGAGAGTTTTTACGCATGTAAAGAGATTAGTCATTAATGTTGTCAATATATAATTTTTAGAAAAAAAAAAAGATTAGTTTGATAAAATTTTAATATGCACAACATAATAGATGATCATTTGCCGTAATGTAATTGAATTGTGACCTTGAGGTCTTTGAGCAGCGAAAATCACAAAGTGTAGAGAAAGACAACATACATCATATTTGCGATCCAGTCTTTTTTTGTGTAGTAGAAACGCCCTTTGTTCACTCGAATAGAATTGTATGGCAAATTCCTTTCTCTGCTATATATTTGATGTCCCGGATCCGTATAATTAATGCAGGATATACGAATTGGGGTCATTGCCGCCATTTTTGCTGGTGTTCGCCGGAGATGTGGAGAGGGTGGAACACAGGTGGAACCAACATGGGCTGGGAGGGGATAATCTTGAAGGGCTATGCAGAGATTTGCATCCTGGTCCAGTAAGTTTACTACATTGGAGTGGGAAAGGGAAGCCATGGCTAAGATTAGACTCAAAGAAACCATGTCCGTTGGATAGCTTGTGGGCTCCATACGATTTGTTCAAGCATCAGCCGTTGTTTTCAGACAGCTGATCAAATGATGTAAGACGATGATTGCCACGTGAATTATTGGAGGTGGTGGGGTGACTTGGGAAGGTGGGAAAAAGTCGATGGACATTGATGCGAGAAGGGGTAGTTTCGGGTTTTGTAAATATTTCTGTCGGCAGGAATCGATAATGGTGGCGTAAAGTGAGGAGATTTTATCATAAAGGCTACAATGTACCGTTCAATAAGGCCATAACATTGTATAAAAATTTTATATAGATGTCACGGTCTTATTGATTTATTTGGTGTAATGAGGAGTCACTAGAGTAGAATTTTTTTTTGAATTTGAAATGTTCTAAGATATTGGAGGAAGAAATTTCATGGTCATGTTTATTCTACGATTGTCATACCATTTGAAACGTATAGTTTGTAATTCTTTTCGTTACATGTAAATATGTAAGAGTTATCGAGCAAAATGTCATTTTGTGTAATGGTTTTTTACTGTCAAATGGAATTGTGATTTTTGCTTGATATTTATTTGTTTTGGGCTATTAGATTTTATCTAGTGATTTTAGATGTTCAAAAAGTTTTAACTCTTAAGTGAACTATCTGCTGCGAAATCAAATTCTATTTTCTTTGTTTTCGATGATATTCTTATTATTTATTTAGAGTTTGTAGTAAAAATACGTCTATTTTAGTAAAATTGATATTTTTTCCTTTTACCAAATATTCTTGTTCAGTTCGTGACAATTATTCTAGAGGAACTGAATAGAGTGTTGGTAATATTCAAAAAAATTTCGATTTACCTCACACAATCAAATGTTCTCCAAAATAAGAAAGTGAAAGATAAGAAACAATGAATAGACACATACGATTTAGAGTGGTTCGAATATATTTGGTTCTATTTCACTACCACTTTGTTTGTAAAGTGGATTTTCAACAGCAACTTTTCTATTACCTTCAACAAGAAACAAGAACTACAATAGGAACATTTGTGCTAACAACTAGTGCAAGTAACAACTATAGCAACACTTGTGCTAACAACTACTACAAGCAGCAGCAACAATAGCAGCAACCTATCGTACAAACTACTTGTGCAACACCAACAACAACAGCTACCAGCAAGAAACGCTTCTTATTTCTTCACAATTTAGACAAAGTTCTATCGCAGAACTTTCATCAAACGAGTTTTTGGAAATAAGTGAAATTACACTTTCCAACGAGTCTAAATTATAAGCAAGAGATTACATATGTTTAGTTACTCTTGTGTTAGAATTCTACTATCACAATACAACAATGAAAACAAGCAACAAGTGCTTAATAAGGTTTGAGCATTTTTTTACATTTGAGAGCTTTTTACAACAATGGAGGATGAAGACAACAATGGAGGATGAAGCTTAAAGAGGATGAAAGTATGTTTCTGTCTCATCTAAGCCTCTTGGATATATACAGGGTGTAAACTATATTTTTGCAGCCTCCATAAAGTCTTTAACTCCATCAATTGTTTAGAAGATGTTCAAATAGTTTTCAACCATCTTATTGTTGATTTTGATGGTCCATAGCCATCCGAGAAAGTCTAAGACATGTTTATAATAATCAAGAAAACATTATAGATATTGGAGGAAAGTTCACAATCAATTTGGATAAAATTGGAGAAAGAGAAAATACTTTAAATCTTTCTTTGACTTGTTTGCAACGATAATAAAATTTTTAATTCTAGGCTACATGGATCAATCCATGTCTCAAATTTTAGAGACTGATGTACATGCATCAATCCATATTGAGCAAGCTGAGAGATCAAGATCTTATAGTGTGGTTTCAGTTTTGTAGCTTACCTACATCAATCCATCCATGTTGAGAGAATGATGTACATCGACCGATTCATGTTGAACAAGCTGAGAGATCGATGTCTTACAGTGTACTTTCAAGTTTGCATATCTCATGCATCAATCGATCTTTTGAGATCCATATATACACATATCGATCTACAAAAAGTATGAAGTATACATTAAACTTTGTTTTTAAAGATCTGCGTAGAGATTTACGTCTCTTTGTTATTTATTTAAACCATTGTTAATTTTAAAATACATAACGACTTTTTAATACTTTTTCAAACATCTTTTAAATCTTATCAAAACATTCATATTCCAAAAGACTTTTTTTTTTCTACGCTAGTCACACATCTTTGTGCCTCAGTACCAAAGAACTTTTTACATACTTGATGTTTAAAATCTTGATTATAGTCTTGTCTCCTGTTACTTGGGTAACGGGAAATCTTTAAACTTTTACGTCAATCTTAGGTGAACTTGCCTTCACTGCATAAAGGTATTACACCATTTGTATTTTTCTTGTTAGATCATTGACAATCATTAGAGAAAATGAATATAGTGTTGGACTATTTTCCTGAAATTTTTTGATTTTGCTCAAGTCAACTCGAATATTCTTCAAAATCTAAAAAAAGAATATAAAATTAATAAATGGAGACATATGATTTAAAGTGATTCGAATCTTTTGATTATATTTCATTATCACTTTGTTTCCAAAGTTGATTCTTTTCAATAAATTTCTTGTTACCTTCAACAATGAACAAAAACAACAGCAATAATAGCACCAACAACTACAACAGCAGCATCTATTGCACCAACAACTTGTGCAACATCAACTACTACAACAACTACAAGCAAGAGCCTTGAGGCTTTTATACTTACTTCTCCATAACTTTAACAAAGATCTAACACGAACCATCACCAAATGAGTTTTGAGGAAGAAGTGGAACGACACTTTGAAATAAGCCTAGATCACAAGTAAGAGGTCAATTATATTTAGTTCCTCTTTTGTTAGACTTCAACTCTTACAATACAACAATGAATACAAGCAACAAGAGCTTAATGGTCTTTAAACAGTTCTGCACATTAAGAGCTTTTGATACCAATGGAGGATAGAGTTTGAAGAGGATGAAAGTATGTAAACGTCCGGTCGACTAGCCGCCAAATAAAACAAGCTACTAATTATGTCTCTATATTTTGTTACCTCAACCGGTTTTTCCTTTTCATCTTTATCAAGCTTTGCAATTGTGCTTATTGGTGTTCTTACGCTCCTTCCATACTCAAATTTCTACTTCTTGAGAAGATCTTTACTGTACTTAGTTTGAGAAATGTACACTCTTTCTTTTGTTTGCTTGATTTGAAGCCCAAGCAAGTAGTTGAATTCTCTCAACATGTTCATCTCAAGCTCTTTCCAATAGCTTAGCAAAATGTTCACATGGAAAATTATTAGTACTATCAAGTATAATATCATCCATATATATTTGAACGAGCAAATGATCACTTTCTTGTTCTTTAATGAGTAAGTTTTCCTCTTGAGAAACCAATTGTCAAGAAGGAAGTTGATCAATCGCTCATACCAAGCTCTAGGAGATTTTTCCTTTTGCCTTTTAATTAATATTGGAGAGAGAAAAGCAATTGGCAGTTGACTTGCTTTCCTTCTCCAAATTTTGTTGGCAACAAATGGAGAGAGAGTAAAGTGAGCTTCGGGAAGCGTGCGCTACTGTGTGTAAAATTGCCTGATGGTTTTTTATGCTATCTTTCATGCGATATTTATACAGTGAAAAATGAACAGAAAAGGCTCCTCAGCTGCCTATTTTTTCTCAACTGGCGTTGTGATATGATCGGATCCCAGCAGCTTTGTTTCAATCTGTTTCTGAAGTTTATCTTTTTGTTTCCACTGCTCTTGCCTTGAAAAACGTGTCTGCCAGCAAGCTATTTTTTCTGCAATATTAATAGAACTGTGTAGTGTCCAACCGAAAATAAATATTACATTTAGCTAAATAACATAGACTTTAACATCATTTAATTAGCAACTCAGTTTAGATCAGAAAATGAAGTTAATTTAGCTAACCAAAGTAATATTTTCTATTTAATCACATCAACACTTGCATTATGCAATTTGTTTGTTATTATTATTTTTTAGCGTCGTTTTAACCAAATATTGCTCGATATAAATGGTAGAATGTACAAAAAGTGTATATAAAAGTTAATTATATCAACTACCCTCCACTTAGCCTTTGATTGTCCTCGTGCAAATAAAGTGACTTTAAAGAAAATATGCTTAATCTTTCTTCTAAAGAATATGCATCAGCAATGATTTTACATAAATAGTCACAAAGCACAATCGAAATAACCAATTGAACAACTTTGTAATCCAAATATCAACTATACTTATCCCATGTAATCGAGGTGTGTGTGTAAATAACCAATCTCGAGCTTTCCGTAGACAATCAGTTGAAATTATGCAAATTATGACTCATGAGCATCCTATAGGCTTACTTTTCTTACTTGCTCTCCACTAATGTAGATGATTCAAGTCAACGAAGATCAAGTAGGACTTTTAAGCTTGTAATGTTAGGCTAGGGACTTGGTTTCACGAAGGATAAGGAATTCAAAGAAAAATCTAAGAGATCTTGCAACAAAATGGCATGCAAATGAAACAAACTCTTTTTACAAATCAAAAACCCTCTCCATCTTTTGAGAACAAATCACCATAATCAATTTCATGCTTTTTTTTCTCTGGCCATATAATTGTCTTTTTTTCTTTTCTTTGGCCAGTTTTTTCATCTTTTTTTTTCTTTTTGTTTTCATTCTCTGACTTTTTTTTCTTTTTCGTCACCACTCTCTTGTAACGATATATTTGTGTACCCTTTCAACCTCATCTCATCATCGTAACCCACTATCTTCATCCCAAACTTAATGATAATGCCATTAAAACTCTCTTAAATAGGGACATATAAGGATATAAATTTTTTATTAAGTAGGCTAAAATAGGAAGTTAATGAGGTTTAAAAACAAAGAAAATCGAATAGGGTTCCACCATTCCTAATAATTAGGCTAAAAAAGGGTACTAGGGATAAAATGATCATAGGGATGGCTAGAAAGGCTCAAATGGTCCAAAGAACGCCCATGACTGTCATCTCTAAGTCAACTTGAAATCATCTAATAATTTTGCCTCGAGAAGTAATGAAGTAAGTTCTAGAATGACACAAGATGCATGATAAGCATAATTCTTCACTGTCATCCACAAATCACAAGATCATGGCTATACGTGCTCAAAATGTCTCAAATTACATGAAATAAAATATAATTAACATTGAATCAATCCATCATTCCAAAGATATTTCTCATGTATTATGTAACTATATATGCAAAACAATTCACATCCACATATTCATAGAAAATCGTATATTTAAGCATTTTTCTTTTCAGACACAATAAAAATCAGCTTTTAAAAAACAATCATGCATTAGTCTAGACCCCCCACCCTCCACTTGGACATTAACATTATCTTCAATGTTAAGAAAATGAAAGAATAAGAAGCATAGAAATAAGAAACTTAGCTGATTTGATGCAATGTCATCTTTCAATATTGCACTGAGCCACATATACGCCATATGCAAATCATCTTGAGCCAACTTCTTTTCCACGGTCTCGCGATCTTTATTCCTACAAAACAAAACCACAACAAAGACGCATAACACGGAAAAAATACGACTCTAAAACAATAACCATGACTAAAGCTTGCAAGCAAAAATTGAAACATTCATTGCTCAACAGCCTCTGAATGTATTTCAATGAAAAAAACTTGCAAACTTTTGATACTAACACAACAACATATCAAAAATAATAAAAAATGATAAGGCAAAGAAGTAGTTCTGAATTTATAGTCTACAGCTAGACTTCCCGAAGTTCCTTTTCATGGTGGGTCATACAAGCGAATTATCTTCTTATCTGATAATCGAGAAGCTTCAATATTCAAACTTTTCAGACGACTACCATTCACTTTGATATGCCTAACCTTCTCGAATTCCACCTCAACGTCTCCAGAGGGACATATTTTCTTTATAACGCAAGATATTGCTTTGTCTAGCAAAACTTTTTGACCCTCTTGTAATTTATTTTCAAAAAGGATTTCATTTTTTCTGTCTCTAAATTTCTCGTTTCTAGGAGTGCATTCTTCAAAAGGGACTTTAAAAATAGTATTAACAGAACAGTAAGCATCATTCTTCCTAGGGTATTTCAAATTTTTTAAGACATGTAACTTCACTTCCTCATTACCTACCCTTAGGATTATGTCTCCATTCAGCACATCAAATACACTCTTAGTTGTGGCTAAAAATGGTCTTCCAAAAAGAATCTTTGAATTAGAATCATTAACCATATCTAACACCACAAAATCAGCAGGAAAAATGAATTTATCGATTCGAACCAAAACGTCTTCAACCATTCCTCTTAGACGTTTAGTTGATCCATCAGAAAAACGTACTGAGAAATTGGTTGGTTTTAAATCGCTCAATTTTAATTTTTCATATACCGAGTAAGGCATAACATTAACACTAGCACCAAGGTCACATAAGGCATCATCAAAATTAAAATTACCAATTGAACAAGGAATGTAAAAGCATCCAGGATCTTCTTGCTTTGGTGGTAATTTATCTTGAATATTTTCATTCATATGATTACCTTTTTCAAGACTTTGTTTTTCCACTTGGGTTGCCAGTAGTTCCTTACAAAATTTTTTATAACTCGGCATTTTCTCTAAAGCTTCTTCGAAAGGTGTATCAGCGTTTAATTTCTTGAACTTTTCAATAAATTTTCCAAATTCCTCATCAAGTTCCTTTTGCTTAAGATTCGCGGATAATTTTTGTGGAATTCTCATTTCATTTTTCTTAATTGGCTTTCTCAGATTTTTTACATTGACAGGTGTCGTTGCCTTTTCTCAATTCTTCAACTTCTACTTTTTCCTTATCTTCATCAGATTTGGTACCAAGAAAAATTGACCGTTCACTGCTATTTTCACTTGTGTTCAGATCACCATCTTCATTCAAAGAGTTTGCTTCATTGATTGTTTCGTCTCCATTCAGTAGAGTTATAGCATTTAATTCTTTAGGATTTGTCTCAGTATTACTTGGCAGACTTCCTTGAATTCTATTTGACAGTAGATTTGCTATTTGACCAACTTGGTTTTCCAAATTTTTGATTGAAGGTTCTTGGTTCTTGATTCTTGATTAAAGTTTCCTGATTTCTTATCAAAGCTTATTGATTCTGGAATCTAGTTTCGGAGCTTGATATAAATTTTGCCAAGATATCTTCGACATTTATCTTCTTCTCTTGAGTGTTTGAAAAACCAGGAGGATGCCCTAGATTTTGAGGTCGATTCCAAGAATTTGCATTATTTTCCCATGCACTATTGTAGGTATTAGTATAAGGATTGTTAAATCTTTGATTTTGACCTACAAAATTTACTTCATTCGGATAGAAATTTTCACTTGTGCTTGCTATTTGATTTTGTAGACATTGATTTAACACATGATTACCGCCACAATTTTCACATGTTATTTTATCACCAATGCCTAGACTTTTTGAGATAAGAGAGAGTTGTGCTAAAATGACGGAGTTCGTATCAAGCTCTAACACGGAAGCTCTTTTGGGATTGTTTCTTTCATTTGGCCATTGGCACCCCGTAGAGGCCATCTCTTCAAAGAGATTCCATGCCTCATCGGGTAGCTTCCTCATTATGCTACCCCCACTAGCAGCGTCTACCATTGATCTGACACTATTTTCTATACCGTTATAAAATATTTGGACTTGCATCCACTTTGGTAGCTCATGGTGTGGGCACCGTCTTAAGTAGTCTTCCTATTCTACCTTATAGGGAGGCGTACTTTCAAGTGGTTCAGTTCTAAGATCAACATGAAAATCACCCTCAGAAGTATTAGTAATATTTTGTATAAGGTTTATTTCAACTATTTCATTTTCCTCATCATCATTAAGTTTTGGTTCATCATCTTTAACCTCTACTTCCTCTTTTACCCTATAGGGAGATGTACTTTCAAGTGGTTCAATCTTAAGTTCAACATGAAAATCACCATCAGGAGTATTATTAATATTTTGTATAAGGTTTATTTCAACCATTTCATTTTGCTTATCATCATTAAATTTTTGTTCATCATCAAGTAATTACTAAACTTAACATGAATGAACTCTTCAACGTTTACACCCCTTTTATTATACACTCTTAATGCATTTTTATTGATTGAAATCTCGCAAATTCCTTAATCTGTTTTGAAATCAAAATTATCCAAATTATCTTTGGTTTTAAATATGAAACACTTGCAACTAAAAGCCTCGAAATACCTAATATTTGGTTTCTATTCTAAAGTTCATAAGGAGTCTTTTTGAGAGATGATCTCAAGTAAACTGTATTTATCACATAGCAAGCGGTATTGACCGCTTCAGCCTAAAAGTACTTTGACAACTCAAACACATTTAGCATCGCTTTACTCCTTGAAGAGTTCTATTTTTTTATTTCCACTACACCATTTTGTTAATGATTTCTAGGAGCCGAGAAGTTGTGTCTATACCATTTGAATACACAAAAATCTTAGAATTCATTATCAAACTCTCTACCTCTATCACCCCTAATCTCCTTGATAGTTTATTCTTTCAAGTTCTTCAATCTTTTGCAAAGATTAATGAACTCAAGACATACATCTTTTTTTAATAGCTAAGAATATAACCCAAGTAAATTTAGACAAGTCTTCTACCACCACAAATACATAATGCTTTCCATGTAGTCTTGCTATACCAATATCTCAATACAAATCCACGTGAAGTAATTGTAGAAGTTTGGTAGTGGAGATTTCACTTTTGGACTTAAAACTTGACTTAACATGCTTAGTGTCACATAAGCCGTGATTTTCAAAATTTAATTTTAGAAGACCTTAGATTTTTTGTTCTTGCGATTATCCTTGAAAATTTGAAACTAATATGTCGAAATCGTCTATGCCATAGTTGAGTCAAATCATTTTTAAAAACTAGACATAAAACCTTTTGAGAAATCAAATTATGTGAGTTACGTTTTAGACATCATTTTCTCTTAAAGCCTCAAAAACAACTTCACCGAAGAGTTTTGGGAAGAAGTGAAATGACACTTTCAAATAAAAAGTTTTGAAAGAATCATTTCTTTATCCATACTTTCTGAAAAGTTCTACTGAATAATTTTCACCAAATGGGTTTTGGGAAGAAGTGAAATGATACTTCAACTCTCATAATACAACAATGAAAACAAACAATAAGAGCTTAATGGTATCAATAGGAGGTGGAGATTGAAGAGGATGAAAGATGTAAATGTCTCATTTGAGCTTCTTCGATATATAGAAGGTAGGTGCGATCTCGTTTTGCAGCCTCTATGTGAGTCTCACACTTCTTTAATTGCTTTGTAAAAGTTCAACTTGTCTCCAACCATCATATACTTCAATTTGATGACCATAGCCACCCTAGAAAAACTTAGATAGGTGTACAATAGTCAAGAAAGCATTATAAACGTTGGTGGAAAAGGCACAATCAATTTGTGAAAGGTTAGAGTGAAAAAACACTTTAAATCCACCGTAGATCTATTTGAAACGATTATAAAAATTTGAATTCAACACAATGCCGATCAATTGACATTCAATAATTTAGAGACAGACATAACACCGATCGATTGATGTACTCAGTTTTAGAGATCAACGTTGGACTTGTTTTCAATTTGAGTACTTCCTGAGCCGGACCAACTTCGACCAAGTGAAAATGTGCACACAGGAAGCAAGCAAAGGATGAGAAAGGAAGTTTTAACCGAATCTACTGAATCAACTGAAAGAGCGAGCGAGAGAAATAGAAAGAAGCATGCAAGAAAAATAGAGAATCTTGATGTTGATTCATTAGATTCAGTTAAACGATCTTGTAGGAAAGAAACATGTAGCCAAAAGGCGAAAAACTTCCATTTTGAGACCGAGACCCAACGAGCTTGGACAATGCTCTGAACACAAAAGAGTGACTATCGAATAGAAAGAAGAAAGGTAAGGAAACGATAAGATGATCGATCGATGTTCTTTGTTTGAGATGTCGACTTTGGACAGTGTTCTTTCAATTTTGCACACTTCACACCTAAACCAATCAATGCCTCTTTTTTAGAGATCCACGTCACGTCGATAGATCAATGTCCTATGATTTAAGAGATCGACATTAGACAATGCACTTTAAAGTTGCATACTTTATACATAAATCGATCGATGTTAACTTTGAGAAGTCGATGTAAACATAGATCAATCTACGTAAAGATCGATGTCAATATCTTTACTTTTCCAACCTTTATTATTTCTAAAATGTAAATTAACTTTTCAATTTTCTTAAACAGTTTTTAAATTTTATCAAAACTCTCGTACTCTAACATTTCTGTCCTATAATTCTATAGTTTTATATTTGCTAAGATTCTGCACTGAGTTTGAGAATGTCGGTATGCTCTGTTTAATCCAATACTTGCTCGCTTTTTGCGTCAAATTAAAGATTTATTTATGGAAGCTGATCAGTGTTGGCATAGTTTTAAATCATTTTTACGAGTAGTGACAACAGAATTACGTTTTACATTTGTCGCATTTGTGGTTGCTGCTGGCATGCTGGGCACGTATATTTTGTAACTTTTAGCGCCCACTTTTAAATAGAGTTGGTTTTTATTGTATCTTTAATCTGAGATCAGATAAACAATGCCCCTGCAGCTTATAAGGATGGATTGCGTACAGTATCATAGTATTTTCGTCTCAAAAAAGATTGTGTTACTTTGAGTTAAAAACAATTTATAAAAACAAACTATTTTTGTTACTGTTTCTGTTCGACAAATATTTTTTAATTAGAATAGCCTAAAAAAATCATATAAATAATGGTTGAAAGGTCATTATCAAAATTTAAACCATTAATATATTTTTATTTGTAAAAAATAATAATAATATGTATTAGACAAACCACAGTTAACACTAAAACGATATTTTTTGGACTGAAGGGGTACTGTGTAATTTAAATAAATTAGTAGTGAACAAGTGACATGCTTGAACCTTGAAGTGGATTAATTTTATATTTCTAGACTGTACATGCTCGAATTATGCAATCCATTTAATGAAAAAAAAATTGATTTTTATCCAGCGTGAAATGGGTCAGGGAAATTAAGACGTAATTTTTCCTCACGAGATTCCTTTTGAGTTAATTGAACCATAGCATGAGGTGTTATTTAGTATAATAATTTGATATGGTACTAATGGAAAGTCATGTGTCCGAAATTTTCCATTAAATAGTAGATTTAAGATATCACAACATTTTATTTTTCAGTTAAAGTCATGCAACTACGAGGTAAGGAAAAGACTATATTTGCGAAAAGTTAAATTGTTGACATTAGCACTACCCGGTAAGCTAATGACTCATTAGCATTCCACCAGACTTTAAATGTTTTTATTCTAAATTCAATACAAAATCGGTAATGTAATTTTTTTCCTGGTGACCATTTTAAAGCCTGTCACATATGATGCTTGTATACAATGACAAAATCATAGAAAGAACACATGGCTATGTTGATTTTAACTTCAGTTTAGACCTATTTAAGTTTCACATGTTTTCAAGAGTCTGATGGTTCAATGTTTCTGGTACATTAGACTTTCGTGTTTACGCAGGGTTTGGGAAGGGGCCGGCCGGATTGCTTCACGATCTGATTTACGTAGCCTTATCTTGTATTTTATTATGCAAGAAACTGTTTCTGCGGCTCAAACCTGTAAGTGCTAGATTATAACCAAGATGAAGCCCGAAAGAACGTTCATTGTTGAACTTTATCGTTTAGGGATAAAATTTAGAAAAATAAAGTCATAATCCTGAGAATTTATAAAGAAGTTTTTTGACTTGGAGGTGAAGGAAGGCATCCTGCTTTTAGGTTGTCCTAATGCATTGATTGAACTTTCTTGCTCATGAAGGTCATTTATAGGGGTGCAAACGAATCGAATCTTAGCGAATACTATAAAATATAGGTTCGATTCGAAAATATTGTTTGAGGTTCGAATTCGAGTTCGAATTCGTGACGAACCTAAAATTCAGCTCGTATTCGGATTCGGTAAATTTTAGGTTCGGTTCGAAGCTCGATTAATTATTCGTTATAGTTATTCGATTCGCAAACTTAGATTGCTTCGCGAGCTCGAATTCGATTCGTGAGCTCGAATTCGATTCGTAAATAACAATATTACCAATTTACGTGAGAATCAAATGCCAACTGTATTTTTCCCAATATAAACACGTCACTGAAGTTTCCATAAAATTAAAACAGGCGCAGCACCTCAGATGTAATTTCAATGACCAAACAACAAACTATACCTGTATTCCAAAATATATAAAGCAGGAAAGCAAAATTTCTAGAGCCAACTCATCCAAATAAAGCAGCAAAGCAAAATATACACCAGTCATCATAATTTGCTGGTAAATGATAAAGTGTTGTTTTCCTAGGAAAATTACACCATAAGTGCAGCCAAATTACACAAAATATATCATCATTTGCGCCATAAATGCAATCCAACTCCAAAAAAAAAAGCATTGTGCACCAGCAGTCCAACACCAGTAATGCTAATATAACCCAAAATAAAACCCAACATCAGTACAACAATCTATTTGCTCCTCTTCACCAAAAGCCAACATGATCTGCACAACAACAAAATACATCCTTCAGTGGCAACGTAAAATCAGAAGCTCAAATTGAATTGAAACCCAGAAATAACAAAGTACTTACAACAAAGAAACCGAGCACACCATACTTGTATGCAAAACCGAGCAAAAACAGAGAAAATACCATCTAAGAAAATACAACCACAAATAAGAAAATCATCATAACAGAAATATTTTTGTTAAAGTAAAGATCCAGAATTTCGGTCAGGGGAGAGAATTGAAAGAAAATTTGTAAATAATGACCTTCCGTCTTATTACTCTTGTGCCAATTGGATCTCAACAGGTTCTTCATCAACCTACAATAAAGATAAATCTCATACATGAATGAAAACTTGAAAAAAAATTTATTCTAAACGAAAGCTTAAGTTACAGATTGAGATAGTACCTTTGCCTTTTTCTTCACCCCATGAAGCTTTCTCACCCAGTCACCTCCACATATTAATGCTTGAACAGTCTCTTTAGCTAAGGAGGCTCGGTAATGATCAATGACTCTACTTCCGGCACTAAAAGTAGACTCAGATGCAACTGTACTTGCTGGGATAGCTAAAATGTCACAAGCCATCTTCGACAAAATTTTGTATTTCAACTCATTACTTTTCCACCACTCTAAACAGTCAAAACTCGAAGACGAATCTCCATATCTCATCCTATATAGTCCCTCTTCAAGGTAAATTTCTAATTCTGATTTTTCATGCTGAACAGTTTCAACAGATTGTACAAATTGATCGAATCTAGACCAACCAACATTCATCGAGCTGGAGCTACATACCAAGTCACTTGAAGATTATGCGAATCCATAACTCCCTGAAACAGAACTTTCATATGACAGAACATTCATCTCCTTATATTCATTAAAGAGCTCACCCAAAGCTTTTTTTACTTTTAAAACTTGAATCTCAACATCCTCTTTTGTGTATATTGTGCCAAACACAAAATTAACCATCACCATCTTACACCTCGGATCCAAAACAGCCGCAATAGCCATTAAAAGATTAGATTCCTTCCAGTACTTATCAAACTTTTCTTTCATTTCCCTAATCATTCTCCAAACAAAAACATCTTGATCATCACATCTAGTATCAAGAACTTCTTTTACTCTCCCAACAACAACAAGATACTTGTTTGCCGTCGGATATTCACTTCCAGAAATCATATTCGTGGCTTCACTAAAAACCTCCAGTATTTTAACAACTTGTCCAACCCTTTCCCACTCCTCTTCAGTTGGACAATTTACATATCCTTGCTCAAATTCTTGAAAAACGGGCAATGCATTCTTAAATTGTAAAGCCACCACCAACATATCATAGGTTGAATTCCAACGGGTAGGACAATCAAGGATCCTTTTTCTCACGGGAAGCTTCATTTGACTAACAATCTCACCAAATCTTTTCAAACGTGCTGGATAATTGATAAATTTAACTGTCTCTCTAACATTAAAAATCACATCCTTAATTGACTTTAGACCATCTTGCACGATAATATTAAGGATGTGAGCACAACATCTAACATGAAAAAGTTTACCTCCTAATGGCAACTTTCTAGCTCTAAGGAATGTTTCTTTGAGAATTCTAATTGCTACATCATTATAGCTTGCATTATCAACAGAAACACTGAAAACTTTACTCTCAATTTCCCAATCTTTGATGCATCTATTTAAAGTTTCAGCAACCTCAATACCTGAGTGTGGAGGAGGTATTTCAACAAAACTCAAGACCCTTTTTTGAAGCTTCCAATCAGCATCAACAAAATGGTCTGTCAAACACATGTATGATAACTTTTGGGACGTTGAAGTCCAAATATCCGTAGTCAACGAAATCTTACCCACACTTCTCAAAAGAATCTTCAGCTTTTTCTTTTCCTCTTCATAAACGGATATACAATCCATCTTCACTTGTGTTCGAGAAATCTTAGTAAATTCTGGCTGATTGACTTGCATCATGAAGTTATATCCATCTTCTTCAACAATATTGAAAGGCTTCTCATTCATGAGAACCCAATGAGCAGTCGCTTCCCTTTGCTTCGCATGATCATATTTTCCCGAAAACAAGAATGGTGCTTCCATTTTGATTCTTGAGGTTGAAGGTTAAGCTTTGACTGGTTCTTCAACTTCAGTGCTCGTACAGTACAAGCGTTTTTCAAATGTCTGTCCATGTGAGTAGTCACCCCAGTTTTTTGAACAGACAGCTTCATCTTACAATGCACACACTGAAGTTTCTTTTCCCCATTTGGCAGCTCAATCTGTACAAATTCCTCCCAAACCTTTGAAGTCTTCTTTCTTTTCTTTCTTTGAAACGGAGCATCTGTAGCAGTTGATTCTTGTGTGGTCGAAGGATGTTCTTCTTCCCTTCCATGTTCATCCTCCAGGCCACCTTCTCTTACATCAATTTCTGAGGTAAAATCAGCTGGCTGTTGCAACCCAACCTCCAAATCCTGGCCACTGTCTTGCATTTTTCTGAAATAATGAAAAAGAACATGAGAAAAAACATCCGAAATAAAATATATCAATAAGGAACTGAAGGCAGTATATTCGACTAAGTAAGGGCGTGTGTTTAAACATGAAAGGGGTATTGAAGATTACTGTAAACATTAGGGGCAAAAGTTAATTAACCCAAGAAATAAAGAAACCCAGTTCCTCAACCCCCACCCTACTTCTTCCCTCCAGGTGCTCAAGAAGTAGACTTTCATCGCCTCTACACCTTCAATTCCTCTATTTTCTGCCTAATCTACTGCATATTTTCTACTTCTCTGCTGTTTTTATTCTTGTAACCATGTATTCCCCAAGTATTCAACAGTAAAGACATCAACTTTTTGGGTGCATATGGATCCATTCGATGTGACACCATCAATCAATGAACTCCGTAAAGGTATATACAGCAAATCCATGTTTCCGATAGTCTTCTTCATGTTCAGATCTATGCTGATGAACTCCGTAAAGGTATATACAACATTTATCTCGGAATATATCAAGCCTTATGAACACATTGGTGAATGGAGATCAAGGTTCACCCTCACCAGATACTCGATCTATTTCAAGTCCATATAAAGGCTAAACGAGCAGCAGCTACCTCAACCAAATTTTTCCAAAACCATTAGTCTCTAGAATGGTCCATGTTTTAGTTTTTCCACCATTCCAACTTCACTCTTTCATCATAGTCAAAACACGAATAATACCATTGAATAGCCCAATTTAATTGATCTATGTCTGCCCTTTGGTCACATGCTCATTTCAAACAAATTGTAACAATAGGACTACCAGTAAGTAGAAGAACCAAAGACATCTCCTACTCATAAAACGACTTAGCAAAATTGCTACACACCAGACGCAAGTAAATTCTTCACAAATTGTTTCAACATTTCATCTAAAACATAGCTTCAAACCTCCATTACCTATTTGCTATTAATTCACTACTTTGTCAGCTGGCCTTCCTCTTCCAAGACTAAATTTAGCTCCAAGATGCAGGAGATAATTCAATCCACACATTTTCCTTAACCCAAAAGCTCAGAACACATAGTCCAAACACTGAAACGGAAGTCTCAAACAACCCAGAACGAAACAGAGATAATCCACAAAACCCAAAGAAAAAGTATAAACAAACCTCAAATATTTAAGCAGAACGTTCCCTTTCCCTCACTTAAAAATCGCTTCTTTCTGCGTCCAGTTTCCAACCGCAAGAAACCCTTTTCAGTTCCCTGTATTCTTCTTAAATAATAGTAACAATCAAGGAAAACAGTAAAATTTTTTTACCTATTCCGAAAGCTGACGGAGAAACAGAGAGAGACGAGCTTGCTGTCGTCGAAAAGGGAGACTGCAGAGAGACGAGCTTGCTGCCACTGGTTGATGAATTTTGCAGAAGAGGTCGCAGCCGCAGCTCGCAAGTCGCAGGGGTAATGGCGGCCACTGGTTGAGGGATGAAATTCTAGGGTAGGAAATTTTGTTTTTATACCATAATGTCAAGTCGAACCGAATCACGAATCGAGCCTTTGAATAGTTCAATTGATCGAAGCTTTATCGAATCTTCGAACCGAATACCCGCTAGTTCGAATTCGGTTCGTGAAACATTTCGAACTCAAAATATGATTCGAATTCGTATTCGAATATGCTATAATCGAATTCGAATCGAACCATAAACGAATCGAACCCGAATTATTCGTTTATGATTCGGTTCATTTGCAGGCCTAGTCATTTAGCAACCTTAATCCCCACAAACAGGACTAAAATAAGAATATAAATTTGAGATTAAGGGTTTCATTCCACAAGACAGACGTTGTTGTTCCTCAACCTTGGATTCCAAAAACATCTAACCTTACAGGAAAGTGACCATTTCTTACAGTTTATTTTTTTTAGATTGGATTTGCAGTGAGGGGTAAGCTGTTCCAACCGCTCTTTTGATACGGTTACTGTAGCCTAATTACATTGACCGAAACAGCAACTAAATAAACATCTTAGTACAACAGATCTGATCTATTACTTTTTTGGCGCAACATATTGTATGCTAACCTCAACTGTTTACTGTTTTTAATATTTAGTGTTTACTTTCTTAGACTTCTCTTTCAATCGTTCCAACGTTTGAGTTTGTCCACTTTGGTGGTTTTTGTGTGTAGTTCATTTATGGGAATTTCAAGGACCAAGAAAAATTCCAGGGCATAGTTTAATTAATGTTTGAGTTGGAGACATTACAACTAAAAGGTCATAGGTTCGGAACGGGACACGCTAAACGTAGATGCAATACTCATATATGGGTCGGTAACGACTTATGCCATTATATCTGGCCTAATTGAGTTAAATGGTTGCTGATACAGTATGCAGTAAGCACATTGTGTGTGTTCCTTGTCACGTCTTAGCAATCTAAGAGGATGCTGATTATCTGATTTACATTTGTTAGAATATGATAAGTTTTGATGATTTGCACAATTGGCACTTCGAACGCCTACATAAGGAGCTTTATGTGAAGTGGTTGGACTCCAATACACTTCGAACGTCTAGATTAGGCGCTTTATGTGAAGTGTCTGGATGTCCGTATACTTCGAACGCCTATATTAGGCGCTTCATGTGAAGTGTCTGGACGTCCGTACACTTCGAATGCCCACGTTAGGCGCTTTATTTGTTTGAGGAAAAAGGCAGTATACTTTGAACACCTACATTAGGCGCTTCATGTGTACTACTAAGTCAAAAGTACTTTTTTCTCAAAAATGGGCACGTACATCAATCTACTTTCTGAAAAAATCAGAACTACTTCGAACAAGCATGGAGTCTGAGACTAGGCGCTTCATGTGACTTCAAACGCATTCAGCTGCCCATATAAGGCGCTTTATGTGACATCGAACGCCTGTTCAGTTTCATATAAAGCGCTCCATGTCACATTGAACGCCTGTTCATTAAACAGATTAGGTGCTTCACGTGACCAACGTTACAAAAGTCTTATGCTTTACTTTCTAACATTATTTGGCTTTTTGTATCCTCTTTTTTAGTGCTATTTCCACAGGTTCTCTCTCATTCTTGAGATGATGATCTTTCCTCTTTAAGCTTTCAACAAGGAACTTCTCCAAGAAGGTTGCTACCAGCCAAGAGAAGATCTCCAATGAAGAGAACATGCTATCACAAGAAGACAAAGCCCATTATCGGCTCTGTAGAAGATTTCAAACGGGCAAGAAGTCTCAAGGGAGATAAAACAAGGGTTTCATCTCTTTCTTCCACAACTTTCTACCATTCAAGCTCTCAAATTTCTCTCAAGGCTCAAGCTCTCAAAATAGTTGTATTGTGAGTTTAGTTTATTTGTGAGAGTTGTATTGTAAAAAAGAAGAGTGTTCTTCTTGTTGAGTGAAGATTGTGAGAGGCAAATGTAGATTGTTGGTCAAGAAGCAAGGGTGCTTCTTATTTGAGAAATCTAGACCTTGGAGGGTTAGTTGATAGTGTTGTGGTGCATTATACTCCCTACAAGATTTCTTTGAGGGCAAAGAAGATATTTGGAGGCTAGACTTTAATGGGTTAGGTTTCTTGGTTGTGGTCTAGGCGTGTGGCCTAGTTGTTTGTTGGATTTTGGTTCGTTGATTGTTGTTTTCCCATCCCCCTTTCAAAATCCTTCTTGCGAAAAATCAAGAAGGTAGAGTAATATAGTCATTTTGACTTGAACCTCTATATATCTTTGTGTTCTTTATGCTTCGCAAAGTCTTATTCTTTTCAAGAACACACTTAAGTATTAGTTGCACTCAAAAACGAAAAATATCCAAGAAAATATCCATACTTGTGAACACACTATTCAATCTTCCTTGTAGTGTGCTCTAAGGGACCTAACAACATCATCCATACAGTTTTATGGGGTCGAGGCAACTAGAAGAGGAGTGATCCCCTTTTCCATATATGCCTAGATGGCTAGATTACCATATATACTTTCTAAAGTGAACAATATGGTTGGCAACTCGGCTTTCTCCTAAAGCATGTGTGTCCATGCTGTGCTTACCGTGGATAAACCATATAGCCGAGTGCATTTCAATTGGTTGTAGGGGCTAATTCCGAGTAAAAAAGACATTAGGCGTTTTCTTTATATTTTATTTCTTTTTTTTCCTCATTGCATAAAAAGGTAATCTTGAGAAAAACTTTTCTCCTTCCTTCCGTTTCTTTCTTGATTTTCTCAAAGATATTCGATAGGTGCGAGTTGGACCTTATCCACCATGCATTCCCAATACAAAATTGAACATTTACCTTTTGTTTCAAAACTTGAATGTTTGGAGTAAAGGTGAAATTCCTCACGCTCCAACTCAATGAGTTTCGTGTAAGATGTAAATCAGGAGTCCATCGGCCTTTTAGATTGGCGAAGACTTACGCAATGACCCACACAAGGTGTCTCCTGCAAACTAGCTCTTCGTCCTAACAGCAGTGGAGCACCCACCCCATGCGTGTCCCTAGATTCGAACTCTTAACTTCTTAGAATAAATCATAACCCGAATATCAACTGGACTATGCCGTGAGGCTCAAAACTTCAATGCTAATTTGACAACAATGGTTTCCACGATACATTACGAATATAAAATTGAATATTTCCGATAAAACCAATACCGACAACTAGCAAACTCAAACACAAGATTTTCTAGGATCTCACTCTGTTAGATAGACCGAAAGCCTTTTCGAAGGAGTGAAATTGTCCAAAGAAATTTCAAACGTGGGGAGCACGTTTGAGTTATACGTTATTAGATTTTAAAAAGAAAAAACAAATTAAGAATTGCGTATAACTTAAGATCTATAATGATGTATAACTTAGGGCATCATAGAATTCCCTCCCTCATATATAGCATTCCTGGAGTCTCTTGAGGTTAACGGTTTGAATTCTGTATACTCTCTTGTGAGAATAGAACCGGACCCTGTCTATTAGAACATATCTCTTAGATCTCTTTCTATCAAAACCAATAGTACAATTTACATCCATGTTCGTGTCAATTCCAATCGAGTCAAAGACATTCTCTTTTGACTTTGAAATATGATAGAATAAATCAAATTGACTCACTAAATTGGATACGTTTCTTATGTTGTGAAGTAGCAGTTGATCGACGCATCTTGACGCAATTTTCATTAGGGGTTATTGGGAAACAACCTCCGCGTGTTTCTAACACATGAGTATGGCTGTGTACATCTGACCCCACATACACCGTCATATGCGGAGTCTCTAAGACAATGAGATAATTTTGTTGATGTTGATGTCAACAAACATATATACAAACAAGTTGGTTTATCTCAAACATAAAACATAAACAATTTCCTTTTACCAAAATTTCCTCCTCTTTCATTAGTTTTCTCTAGACATATGAGATTGGACTGATGGGTCTGTCCCTTATTTCGGTCTGTTCAGCAGTCGAAATTCCAAGCACTGTGCCCAGTGGTTTCTGGATCGAGTCTTCAATTAAGCCCAATAAAACAAACCAAATTGTTAATGACTAGCCCGGCCCACAACAGGACTACGTGTAACTTGTGGCCAGTATCACTCGCCATTCTTCCTCCACAAAAATACCTGAATTAACTGTCATTGTTTAACAAAATACAATTTTTTCACCCAAAAAATCCCATACTTTGAACCAAGAATTGGATACTCTTCTAAATCAGCAGAAAACTCCAATGATTTCTATACTTATCTAAGAACTTTCCATTAAAAAATCAGACTGGAATTTTTGATTCTTTGACAAAATGGCCACAGTTGCTACAGGTGGGGTTGGACTAGGAGTCAAATTCCCCACCTTTTGCACCAGTCCAGTTTCTTCATTTATTGGGAAGAAGCTCAAATTCAAACATTTTTCAGATTCTGTGAAATTCAAGAGAATCTGTGGTTCAAGGGGCAAGAATCTAGTGGTATTTGCTGCTGGAAGTGATTTTATTGGGATTTTTCATGATGTTTTCTTGGGTGTTGGAGTTGGACTTCCATGTACAGTGATGGAGTGTGGTGATATGATATATAGAAGCACACTGCCAAGATCAAATGGTGTAACAGTTACTATTCCAGGGGTGATTTTAGCTTTGGGGACTTTGTCTTACTTGTGGGCTACCCCAGGAGTGGCTCCTGGATTCTTTGATATGTTTGTTCTTGCTTTTTTGGAAAGATTATTTAAGCCCAATTACAGAAAGGTACTAACTTTACTGTCCTTTCTTTACTTTCATAATCTGAGAGTTGGATTGCTTGTATTTTGATGGGTCTTTTTTTTTAAAAAAAAACAAAAATTTGAATTTTGGTGGGTATTGCAGGATGATTTTGTTTTGGGAAAGAAATTGGGGGAAGGTTCATTTGGTCAGGTTTACAGAACTTCTATTGCTAAGAAGACCTCTTCAAAGGTATGCCCATGAAAAAACCTTGTTTCTCTGTCACCTTCTCCATGTCTTTACTTCAAACTACTTAATTATCAGTCACTGTATGGCAAAGAGTTCTTTTTGAGGAAATTGTAGTTTAGATTTATGTGCTTGTGGTCTAGTGTTCGTTTGTTCTGAGTTTAAATTTGTTGCCTATTCTATCTCAAAGTTTTATGATATTTTAGCATTAAGTTAGAATGTCTTACTGGCTTGTTGCTATGCTAGTAAGCAAATTATGGCAAAAGATGAGCTGTTTAATGAATAAAGAGTGACCAAATAATGATTATAGTTGTACTGGTGATTACTAGCAGGATGGAGATCTAGTCTTGAAAAAGGCTACAGAATATGGAGCCGTGGAGATATGGATGAATGAGAGAGTACGGAGGGCTTGCTCCAGTAGTTGTGCTGATTTTATTTACGGCTTTCTTGAGGTTCTCTCTGCTTTTTTGAGATGCACTTGTTCTAGAAGTAATGTTGCAAAGCAGGTGAAGCTTATTATTATTATTATTTTTTTTTTGTTTTTCACTTCTCCTAGAGTTCTTCAAAGAAACAAGGAGAGGAGTATTGGCTCATATGGCGCTTCGAAGGCGAAGCCACCCTTGCTGATCTCATGCAGAGTAAAGAGTTCCCTTACAATGTTGGTAGCGAATTTAAGTTTTCATTGCATAGCCTATATGATGGAGCTCATGTTCATGTATACTTCTTGGAAAATCAGAGACCGTTACTTTTTGCCTTCGTGATCGATCCATATGATCTTTATCAGTGTCACACCCCTATTGCATACCTGCTCTGCCCTTTATCATACTGGATGATGAGCTAACGTCGTAAATTGGAACTGAAATTAGCACTGATGCACAAATAATTTGCTGTACAATAAGCACACTTTTCTAATGCAACTAAAACAGTAAGTGTGAAAAAAATGGTACACTTCTCCATATCCTGGGGAGCTTTATGCAATAGTCTACTGCTTGAGAGTTTTGAAGAAAGAGTCGATGAAATGTTAGCTTTACTTGAGAAATGGAGCTCAGTTTCATGAAGATAAGTGAAATTTCATGAAGATATTCGATAGGCATATTATTTTTCGTTATCAATAGAGTCAAAAACACACTTTTTTTTGGACTCTGACATATGATTGAAAAGCAAAATGAATCACTAAATTGATTGTGCTTTTTGTATTGTGAAATACAAGTCGATCAATACAACTTGGCGCAATTTTCTTTATTAGTCATCCAGAAAAACCTCTGTGTTTTCCAACACATGGGTAAGATTTGTTTGAAGTAGGCAAAGCAATATTTTCAGAAGAATTTTTTCTCTTCATTGATATTTCCGTATGGTTTCCGATTAAATTCGCTAACTATGGTAATGATTTGATGACAACAATCATGGTATGTTTTGCGCCTAATTTTGTGTATTCAAATATTTCCTAATCCTTTCCTTATTTTCAACACTCCCCCTCAAGTTGAACCGTAGGATCTCTAACGTTCAACTTGTGAAGAATCTCCGTGAATATTCGTCCATTGACGGCCTTAGTCAGTATATCTGCAAGTTGATCTTCTGAGCGGACAAACGGTAGCGCAATGATCCCATTGTCAATCTTCTCCTTAATGAAATGCCGATCAATTTCAATATGTTTTGTTCTATCGTGCTGGACCGGATTTTCTGATATGCTTATCGAAGCTTTGTTGTCACAATTCAAATAAGTTGGGTCTTTCACACAGAACCCAAGTTCAGTCATGAGTTTCCTTAGCCAGAGTACCTCGGTGATCCCTTTCACTATGCCTCGAAACTCCGCTTCTGCACTAGACAGCGCTACTACTGATTGTTTTTTTACTTCGCCCAAGTCACGAGATTTTCACCAACCAAAGTAAGATACCCAGATGTGGAGCGTCTGTCTACTATACTTCCAGCCCAATCTGCATCGGTGTATGCTTCAATATTTAAGTGTCCATGGTTTTGGAAGAAGATTCCCTTACCAGGCGTGCCTTTGAGGTATCTCAAGATCCTGAAAACTGCCTCTAGATGATGCTTCTGGGGACTGTGCATGAACTGGCTGACTACTCTAACAGCAAATGCAATATCCGGACGGGTGTGAGATAGGTAGATCAACTTCCCCACCAACCTTTGGTACTGTTCTCGTTCTACTGGTGCTGCTCCCTGAATTACTTCCAGCTTGTGATTCAGAACCATTGGAGTCTCAGCTGGTTTTCCATCTAGTAGCTCCACTTCGGCCAGCAGGTCTAGGATGTACTTGCGCTGAGATATATAGATTCCCCCTTTCGACCTCAGCACCTCAATGCCCAAGAAATACTTGAGACTTCCAAGATCTTTCATCTCGAACTGCATGAATAAGTGGTCCCTGAGACGAGAAATTTTATTAGTATCATTTCCAGTAATAATCATATCATCAACATAAATAATAAGGCACGTAATGCAACTTCCCTGTTTTTTGAAGAAAAGGGTATGGTCGGCGTTGCTTTGTCTGTATCCATCCTTTTGCATGACTGTTGTGAATCTTCCAAACCAAGCTCCGGGAGACTGTTTGAGCCCGTACAACGCTTTCTTCAATCGACATACTTGTTTGGGCTCAAATTCTTCAGTGAACCCTGGTGGTGGCTCCATGTATACTTCTTCTTTCAGTTCTCCATGTAAAAACGAATTTTTGACATCAAATTGTTGTAGGGGCCAATTTTGGTTTGCATCAATAGAAAACAATACCCGGATGGTGTCTATTCGTGCCACAAGAGAAAAGGTCTCTGAATAATCGATGCCGTATGTTTGTGTATATCCTTTCGCCACCAGTCGGGCTTTATACCTTTCAATATTCCCATTTGCTTTGTATTTGATAGTGAACACCCACCTACATCCAACAGTTCTCTTTCCCGGCTGCAGCTCACACTTTTCTCATGTCTGATTCACTTTTAGTGCCTCCATTTCTATGTTCATGGCTTGCTTCCATTGTGGTTGTCTACAGGCTTCGTCCACCGTGTGAGGGAGTTTTTCATTACATATTGCAGTGAAAAAGCTGTGTGCTGTTTCTGACACATTTTCTGAGAGTAGACCAATAGGATATTTGGTGGCCTGTGCGATTTTTGTGGGGGAATACCTTTCCGGTGGTACTCCTCGATTTTTCCTGGGTGGAAGGATGCGTCCCTGATTTTCTGGAGAAACATTAGTACAGTCCATGGGAATAACATTTTCAATAGGAGACTCAACAATTTCAACAGGTGACTCAAATATATTAGTAACTGATAGATCATTATCGGGACCAGACATATTAGCAGGAGTACCAGACAAATGATCAAGATCATCAGTATGTATACTACCTTTTACCTGTTGCAGTTCATTTGTCCGGGAAACATCATTGATGGGTCTGAAGCCGTCGTTATTATCATGAGATGCCGCTGAACAGTCGGCGTCATCTACTTGCCGTGTTGGTCCAGCTGTCAACCAGTGTGGTGCTGACAGCCAATCGAGAGTATCGTCATTAGTTATCTCCCTCTGAGACTGAGATTGGGTGGCAAAAAAGGGTTCAGTTTCCAGAAAGACACAGTTCATGGTAACAACTATTCGATGGGTCCGGGGATTATAGCAGCGGTATCCTTTCTGGGTAGAGGCATATCCAACAAAGGCACATTTCTCAGCACAGGGGTCAAATTTGTTGCGGTGAGTTTTAGGGACATGAATAAACACGGTGCACCCAAAGACTTTGGGCGGTAACGTGAGTACTGAGGGAATGGGTGTTTGGATGGCTAATACTTGTAGTGGGGTTTGGTGATGGAGGACAGAGGTGGGTAGTCTATTGCTGAGGTACGTGGCTGTAGATACTACCTCCGGCCAAAAAGCACGAGGAACATTGGTATCAAGCATCATGGCTCGTGTCATTTCTAGTAGGGTACGATTTTTTCTTTCTGCGACTCCGTTTTGTTCAGGGGTACCAGGACATGAGGTTTGATGAATTATGCCATTATCAGAAAAGTAATTTTGTAGTGCCCCCTGAAAATATTCCCCACCATTATCAGATCGAAGAATTTGGATAGATGTGTGGAATTGTGTCGTAATCATTTTATGGAATTCCACAAATTTTGTAACAACATCAGATTTGTGTTTAAGAATATATAGCCAAGTCATACGGGAAAAGTCGTCAACAAATATAACAAAATATCGATAACCAAGTGGAGTAGAATGCGGGGCAGGACCCCAAACGTCTGAGTGGACTAAGGAAAACATTTTTTCAACACGAGTATTATTAGACCGATATGTTCCTCGAGGCTGTTTGGCCCGGAGGCAAGTAGTACAGGTCAAATCTGATAAGTTGTGTGACTGGGAAGAAAACAAGTCTGGAAATAAAAATTTGAGATAGCTAAATGACGAATGTCCTAACCGGCGATGCCATAACCACAACTGGCGAGTTACCGATCCGGTGGCAAGATTAGACCGGCCCTGTTATTCTACAGCATCAACATAATAAAGCCCGCCGGTCTCAGTACCACGTCCAATGATGGTCCCCGTACGAATGTCCTGCAAGATGCAAAAGGAAGGATACATAAGGACGACACAATCCAATTCTCTGGTAATCTGGCTAACAAAGAGTAATTTGGTAGACAAAGAGGGAACAAACAAACAGTGAGGGAGGGTTATATTAGGTGTGACAGTGATTGTCCCACCACCGTGGACGGGAACCATTTCTCCACTAGCAGTCTCGACATGAGATTTGATGGGGCGTGAATGGCTGACAAAGTCAGAGGGGTCAAAGGACATAGTGTTAGTGGCCCCACAGTCAATGATCCAATTAGGGTTATGATGAGACTGACCAGTGAGACACGTGGATTTAGGTTGACTTCTTTTTTGGCAAAGGTGGAATTAGGTGGCATTGTGATTTTATGGAAAGTAGGGGGACTGGTGGCACACTTATTTGGACTGGGAGGGTCAGATTTACTAATTGGTATTATATGAGGGTCGGATTCAGCGCTGGAGGGAAACTTTGGGTCAGAACTGACATTTTTCGTAGTTGGGCCCTGTAGGTTGGTATTTTCGGACTAGTGAGGGACTTGTGGTGCAAAAAAATATTGGACTGCATTACATTTTCCAGAAAAATCAGGGACTAGGGGTTTATTTTCAGGGTATAAAATAAAGAGGGGGCTAGGGTTTCCCCATTGCCCCCTTGTACCTGCCGCCGCATTTGTGCTTCCTAGAGTGTTTTCCCGTAATTCCTCCTTCTCCTGCGCATTGTTGGTGGCGGGATGCTCTCCTTGGTACCTTCTCCCTTCTTTGGTGTTTTCCTCTGCTGGGGAAGAGTTGGTGGCCGCTGCCCCTGTTCCTCCAAAGGCGGCGGTGGTAACCCTCTTCCCTTCCCACCAATCTGGGTACCCTAATAGTTGAAAGCACTGATCTTTAGTGTGTCCTTTTCTTTTGCAATGGCTGCATGTTAAGTGACTCTTATCTGGCTTTCCTTCCCGCAATGATGAGTTTGAGCGGGAAGGATTGCCCGCTGATCCATGTTTCTCCTGTCTGCTTCGGTTCTTTCCCATGCTGGGGCTTTTCCAGTAAGCCCTTGTCCAACTCCCAATGAAGAATCAATTTCTGAGGGAGGATGTCCCCTCAGAACATTATTTCGTGCCTCTGCCCGTCTTATTTCCGAGAAGGCTTCCTCAACTGATGGCAGCAGATCTCGCTTGACTATATCCTTTTTTTTCCTGTTCAAATTGGTCTCCAATGGCCATAAGGAACTGATAGAGACGGAATACCTGGATTTTCTGGTTATACAAGCGGATGTCCGCTGGGCACCGCATTGGGTTTGGATCTTTGGTGTCAATTGACACCCAAGCATCTTGAAGCCTGTTCCAACAGTCTTCAACACTTCCTGTCCCTTGTCGAATAGCGCTAGCCCGTTTGTAAAGATCGAAGGTTTGGGCTACTTGTAACGCCAAATCTCCGGGAACCCCAGTGGCGGAAGTTGTTTCGGGTGTGGTGGAGGTGGCTTCAGTTTTGCCAGTTTCTGACATATTTGTTTTCGATTGTGCAGGTATGCACTTTGTGGGTAAGGACAGAGACGATTAAGCAACACAGTTTATTCAACTGTGAGGGTTGATCACACTTAGCCGTATGGCTGAGAGGGGTTAAGGCTATGATGAATATTTTCTGAGCCTACTCTCAGAAAACACAAATATGTTTCAGAGAGGAACTGTCCTGCTCTGATACCATGTTTGAAGTAGGCAAAGCAATATTTTCAGAAGAATTTTTTCTCTTCATTGATATTTCCGTATGGTTTACAACCTCTTTATAGTACAACCCTTTTTCTATACAAGGAATTACAATCAATCCAATTAAATTCGCTAACTATGGTAATGATTTGATGACAACAATCATGGTATGTTTTGTGCCTAATTTTGTGTATTCAAATATTTCCTAATCCTTTCCTTATTTTCAACAAGATTGCGTACCTCCGATCCCCCATTTCTTTGTCCGTCATAGGCGGGAGCCTCTAAGGCAATGAGATAATGTTGTTATTGTATTAGATCTGCATATTGAAATCAAGGATTACTTGTGGATTGCAAAACAGTTTCAGAGACTTAGTTCACATCATCCCCATAAGATTGTGAAATATATTTCCTTTATAGACCTCGAGGAGGTGTATATTTACTAGATTAGTATAAGTGAAGGCCCATTTTAAGTGTCTCTGCAACTTGTCAAAAGCACTAGGCGCCCACGGGGGGGCATTGGGGAGGGACGGGGCATTGGCTGAGAGGTTCACAATTGCACTAACCAATAGTAACAGATTAAATTTCTAGGATCAGAACTAATTATATATGCATGAAACCGAAATATATTTTTTCAAAGAAGGAAAGGATCTGGAAACTTTTACAGAAAAGTAGAATCTATATCAATTAAGTACATGTAGATTTGGAGCATTTGTCATCTACTTTTAAGCATGAATGCTTCAGCTTCAATACAAGTTAGTTAATGCATTGCAACTTCTTAAGTGCTTAATTCACCACATATGAGTGTTATCACATTCAACAAGCGCAAAAACTTTGTAACTACCAAGAGCAATTACTTGGAGGCGCAATCTAGATTGCTTTCACGAGCGGTGTGTTAGGGAGGTAACATATGAACTATCTGGTAAGCAGTCTGAGAGCAGCAACAGAGAAGCTGGTATGGAATTAAATTGTTGCTATAAAAGAGAATAAAAAACGGAGTTTAGAATTAGTTTCTTGGAAGCCCCCAAAACTTAAAATTCTTGTAAGAGAGTTAAATTGTATCCTCATCCAGTATCCAGGACATGTGACCTGGATGAGGGTCTAGCTAACTTGTTTTCTAAATCAACTCAGTGAAGTACTAGATCAAGTAGCAGTTGTTTCTGCAACATCAGCCTAAGTTCCTACTACAGGTTCTTAGTAATAACAATTGTAGTGCAGCCTACAATATGGATATTTTGCTAACAGACAACAGAAGGCCCCGGAAGTTGGAGCTATGCTCAATTGAACAAACCCAGTCATGAGAAGGAATAACATGAGTTTCTTGGCAAACTTATTGTAACTGATACAAAAGGGTATCTATATTTCAAGCTTCTTTAACTCTAGCATAGTAATTGTGGATGTGTTAGGTGGAAGCAAAGATCCTTGGGGAGGTTCGAGATTTGCCCAAGGGACTTGAAAGGGAAAACAGAATCATTCAGACCGTCTTGAGACAGCTCTTGTTTGCACTGGATGGCCTTCATTCGACAGGGATTGTTCACAGGGATATAAAACCGCAGAATGTTATTTTCTCCGAAGGTGATTGCTTCATATTCTCTCTGTAGTATAACATTCTGTCATCTCTTTGTTCAATTGAAGTTTTAACTCAGAATGAACAAATTGAAACAGGTTCGCGGACCTTCAAAATCATTGATCTTGGAGCAGCAGCAGATTTGAGAGTGGGCATCAACTACATCCCAAATGAATTTCTATTAGATCCTAGGTGTGTATATATACAATCTCCATATTGGTGTAACTGATTGTTAGGAAGTGTGTAATGAACTTCTTTTTGACCTTGGAACATATTCTTGGTTTCCAGCTAGAAGTTGAATATCAACTATATATACCACAGGAGTCACTTTAATCTTCTCTTTTTTTTAGAGAGAGATTCTTTTTTTCCTTAATCTATTTTCTTTTATTTGACATATGGTAAATCATGACCTCATGTATGCAAATTAAGTTTCTGTGACCTTATTTCTTCTGGTTCCAGGTATTGTGCACCTGAGCAGTACATAATGAGCACACAAACACCATCTGCCCCTTCAGTTCCTGTTGCAACAGCACTTTCCCCTGTACTATGGCAGGTACTTCTTTCATATTGATTTTTTTTTAAAATTCTGATAAAATGCAGAAACTCATATATGTTTTGATTTTCTCTGATATTTTATTCAGTTGAATCTACCAGACCGATTCGATATCTACAGCACCGGTCTCATATTCCTACAGATGGTTAGTGAATTCACAAATTGAACAGTTCTATGTTGGAGGAACATCTCAGCTATTTGCTATATTACTTGGACTTCTCATAATTGCTCAGTTATATGTGCCAAAGATCATTTTCAGAAGATAGGATCATGATAGATAAGATAGATCGTCTTTTGAACTGGAAAATTCGGCCACGTAGATCTTATACTACAAAAGCTAGAAACATAGTGTTGTTAATGTAATGTAGATCATGCAAATTACATACTTTGACTATTCCCAATAGAACTCTATCCTGGTACATTTATGAGCAGAATAATACCTGCTTGAAAACAGCTGTTTCAAATCTTTTGAAGATGTACAGTATGGTGCATTCACAACCCAAATCATAATTTATTAGCTTGGATCTTATAGGATAAAGTAACTTTGCTGCTATTTGCTATATGCATTTCTTCACTTCCAGTTACTTTTTTGGTGCCATTATGATGATTACCTGTAGGCATTTCCTGGATTACGAAGCGACAGTAGTCTCATCCAGTTCAGACGTCAGCTGAAGAGATGTGATTATGATCTAGTTGCTTGGAGAAAAGCAGTCGAGCCTCGTGCAAGCCCTGAACTTAGGAGGGGCTTTGAGCTACTAGATTTGGATGGTGGAATAGGTTGGGAGCTTTTAACATCCATGGTTCGTTATAAAGCGCGTCAAAGAGTCAGTGCAAAGGGAGCCCTGGCTCATCCTTATTTCGATAGAGAAGGCCTATTAGCCTTGTCTTTTATGCAGATATTAAGATTGCAATACTTCCGTGCCACGCAACAGGACTATAGTGAAGCTGCCAAGTGGATTGTGCAGCTCATGGCCAGGTCAGGAACCGAACAAGACGGTGGATTCACTGAAGCACAACTTTTGGAGTACAGGGTATGTATACATCTGCTGAATAAGACTCTTCTCTTCAAAATGACTATGCAATTGATGTGGTTTTCTATTTTTGGGGATTCATGCAGAAGATTGAGCCTAAGAAGAATTCAAATGCACAAAGGAATGCACTAGCATCAGCTCTAAAGCTGCAGAGGAAGATTATAAAGACAATAACCGAGAGTGTTGATGAGCTTAATCGACAGCGAAAAAGCTTATGGTGGAGCAGATGGATCCCAAGAGAGGAATGATATCCTTAATCCATACACTAGATTATACCTTTTCTTCTGAAGTTCTACTAGAGTAAGAAAAGTTTCGCGTTTTTCCCCTGGAAGGACTTGAACATGTATCATGTTGAAATGCATGCTTATGTAAATATTGAGAATTTACAGATGGAAGTGGAGGAAAGAACTGAATAATGTACATTGGTTTAGGTAATATGCAGCATGAACTTTACACATTCCATGTAATACAGAAAGTATCACGTGTTTAAACGCAACAAGTGCCTGCTGATGTTTATTGATCTGCAAGCACAAAATGTTTATGTTTTTCCTGCTTGGTTGTGAGGTTCATGCAGATACCATGAATTGTTCCTGTATTAAGTTTGTTATGGATCTTGTCTCTCACCTTATACGTGATTGACGCGGAGTAAATGGACCATGATGCAGATCGAGTGAGGTAGACATGATCAGAAGCTTTTGAAACTTGATTACAAAACTGAAAGTTAGCAATGCTCCAATGGTCAGAGGTGAACATGTCTCCCTGGACATTCCAGTGCTAATGATGTCAAACATAGTACATTTCAAATTATATAAGAAAAAAGTTTTCTAGGAGATTCAGAAACTGATGAATGCAAGTGATACCCAGCCATCAATATAAAAGTTCTTTGTTTCATTAAGAGTCTAGAGATGCAGGACTGGTTTTTTCATGTTTGCAATATAGAACTTTGAATCTTCTTTTACACATTATGAAAAATCAGTCATATATATGTAGTGAACGGGTAGTATCACTCAAGTCTAGTCATGTTCAAGGTCACAACTTGTAGTCCGTGTATTAAATGAAAAAGTTAACTATGACAATATTTTTGAAATGGAATATAATTTGTAACAAGTTATTTTTTTTACACAAGACAATAATATTCGTCTAGATAATCATCAAATTAAAGTTTGTCGATACTATCCATCATATTCACTAATATGCATACAGGTAAAGTGTGATTTTTTATGTGCATTTTCTTTATAAAATATAGGATGGTGTTCTACTTGTGGACAAGCTAGTACCAAAACCATTTACAAACTTTGGGAGATTTTATTAGAAGAAAATGGATATAGTTATTTAGGGTTTGCATCAAATTAACCTTTAGACTGCGGACCTTGGAGTAACTGGTAAGGTTGTTGCTTTGTGACTTTGATGTCACAGGTTCGAGCCGCGAAAACAACCTCTTGCACAAAGCATAGGGTAAGGCTATGTACATCAGATCGCAAAGAGAAAGGACCCTGCGCAAACACAGATGTTTAATGAACCAGAAACGCCCTTTCTTAAATTAACCCTTAACATTTTGAGTACATACCGCATTCTTGTTTTATAACCTTGTATGTTTCAGAACATAAACGCCTCTCCTACCCCTACCCCGCCTCCCAAATATCCCCCATCACCCCCTTTCCTTTCCTTTTCTGATATTGACCTTAGATCCCTCTGGAACATTAGAAGGATGATGAATCCGGATCTTCACTAAGAGTCTAAGATGACCTCAAATAAACGTCGTCAGTGATTTGAAGAAAGTAGCTGGAATAGCTTCCTGGAAGTCATGCACAAGGAAGCACAAATCAGAGGTCCCGGGGGTGTGACCCCGGGTAAAACCCTCCGATGCTCAAGTCAGTTTGGGCCATTTCTCATTGAGAATATAATATAGTTTTTCCCGTCCTCTGCCTCTGATAGCGGATGAGACGTTTGATTGGGGCAGAAAACCTATGACGCAGTAGGTCTGCTGATATGACTTGTAGGTCTGCGGACGTGACTAGTAGGCCGGCCGATGTGACCTTGGCGTGTACAGGCTGAACAGTCCAACATGTACTCTTTCTTTGAATTGCACTTCTGCCTGATGGTCCCACGATGTAATGATACGTTCAACTCCTTAGCCGAAGTGTAAAACCAAGCTTGGATGAAGTGGAGGTTGAAGTTAGGTGTCGAGGTGCAATCCTTATAGCATATTCTTTGATAATATGGGGCACAGCCAAAGTGCAGTCAAGGCTGAAAAGCAATGCTTGGGTGCTGAACTGTAGGAGTTATATACTTGCACAATATCTGCCGTTGACTGTCGTTGACTAACAGATGATTATTTTTAGTTTATCATTTGCCCCCAGATTTTGTGTGGCCGAGCTGATCTGTGAGGGCAGATAAATCTATTCTGAAGAGTTGATGACGTGTCTTCATTAATTGGGCAGTTATCCTCTTATCTGCGCTGTATTTCCCATTAACCGCACCTTTAACCTCATAATTGAGCCGTTATCCCCCCCTTTTAATGTAAGCGCCAATTCCAACGCCTCATCATTATTTTTTCGGCGGTTTCAGTACTCGAGAAGGGGGGAAAACACCCGAACTGTCACCTTTTCGAATTTCGAACGAAAAGTTACAACCTTTCCTTTTCCTTCTTATAAATAGAGGTTCCTGCCCCCATTTTCTTTTTTCCTCTTCTTCCACTCTGCCTACGCTGTCCTGATCCTCATCCTCGCTCCCAGTCTTCAGCCTAATTCCAGTGCCGTCAACTCTGCTCTTAAGATTTCTGTAAGCTTTTCTTCCTTATCCATGGCTTTCGTTATTCCCTCTTCTTCCTCTTCTGATTCCCAAATTAGATCATCCCATTCTTTCTTTGCTGATCTGGAGGGTGACCAGGAGGTTCAATCTAGCCACGAAAGGTCAGATTCTAGTGAGGACAACCGTCTTCTGAGAAGGTTGCGTCGCGTTGGTGAATCTTCTTTACTTACCCTGGAATCCATGGTGCCCTCAACGTCAATTAACAGAGGTGCACCATCTCCAATGGTGCAGAACTCAGTGTGCATCTTGAAAGTCACTGAACTCTCTGAATTATATCAATATTATAATGTTGATAAGAGTACCTTTGCCCCCATTCTTCTCTGCCACATCAGACTGCCACATCAGACTGCTTATGACCCTCCAGTAGGATATGAGGCAGTCTATGAGGAATATTTTAAATCTGGTTTTAATCTTCCCATTCCAGCTCCTTTATTCAAAATCTTAGATTTTTTCAAACTTAGGCTTCCCCAAATAATGCCTAATGGCCTTAAGGTTATCCTCAGTTACCTGCTCTACCTAAGAGCTGCTAAGAAAGTCTTTTCACTTGCTGTTTTTAGGGGAATGTTTGTGTGCAAACAGAAAGATAGTTGGTACTATTTTAGCAGGAGGCATCCAAATAGTGAAAAACTCCATGCCATAAACATTCCCTCTTTTACCAAAAATTAGACGAGACGTTTCTTCTTTGTAAAGACTATAGGATTACCCGAAAGAACCCTCTGAAAATCCGGTAGCGCAAATAACATGAGGCCAAGCGAGAAATCTTGCGATGAAGCCTCCAGATTGTTACATTTGTCCATGGCCATGGATTGGAAGAAAGTTGACAGGCCAGTTGTGAGGGTTGCTGACCTGGAACACTTGTGGCCAGAATATAACTTTCGATCTCTCATCCCATTTGCTTTGAGAATAGTTTGAGGTATGTAGCAATCTTTTGAACATCTTTGACTTGTTCTAATGTTTCCCTTGCATTCTGATCAATTTGTTTGTTGAATCCTGTAGGAGCCATGGTGTCTGAGACCCTTGCAAGGCTAAAGAATTTGGTCCCTAAAAAGAGGAAAAGGACCGAAAGACATCCTTCCTCTTCAGGGCAGGCTTCTGCCAGAGCTCCTTCTGAGGTGCAGATGATTCCTGCTGATTTGGCTTCTGCTGAGGCTGAAGTTCCAGGTAATATTCTTTCTCTATGTTGGTTTTGAACATACCTTGTTTTCAGTTAATCAATTGACCTTTTTGCTTTCTCTGCAGCTGGAACTTTTGATAATCTCATCCGAGCTGAAGCTCAAGTCCCTGCCCAAGCTACAGCTCAGCCAGGCGATGGAATTGGGGGAATTGACGCCCCCATCTTGATTCCTTCTTCTCCAGTTGCCGAAGAAGAAGTTATGCCTCAACCAAGGATGGTTTCTTCTGAGGCTGTTCCCCCTGCTGAACTTTTAGGAGAAACTTCCTAGGGAAATGATGTACTAGAGGGAGAGTCTTCCCAACAAAACCGCCGAGGCACGAGGACGATGGAGTTCTCTTTTGCTGAAACTGCTATAAATCCTAGCGTAGCTAGGAAAGTAACTGAGATGTCAGTGTTACCCAGAGATTGGCAACTTTATGGTAGTCTAGACTGGGACACTGCCATGAATTCGTTTGCAAGCAACATGTCCATAGTAAGACTTCCCGATATTCTCTATCTTTTTCAGCTTGATTACTTATCTTTTCTCTAACCAACCTGATTTCTGCAGTATCGGGTTCAAGAGTACAATATACTCAAACGGGTTGAGGAGTTGCGTGCCAAATTTAACCAACTCTCTGAGATCAATGCCAACCTCAGAAACGCTTATGACGGGTTGGCAGAGGCGGCGAGACCCAGCAATACAAGGTTGGAATAGCTGGAAGCACAAGTAAACAGCTTGAAGTCTGAAGTGTCTGTTCTTTCTGAAGAAAACTCCAGGCTTTGAGAAGGGAAAAAAGATTCGGACACCAAGTTGGCCACTGCCAATTCCCAAGTATACGAGCTAAAAAAATAGTGGCCAACGTTGAGTTGATCTCATCCAAAACTCAGGCTGAACTGGAGTTTTACTAGAAAGAGCTCAGCACTTGTGAGCAAGAGCTGTCCAATAATAAGAATCAACTGGAAGCAGAGCGCAAGAGCAAAGCTGAACTCATTCTTCAGTTTGAACTTCAAGCTGAGGAAATCAAGCAAAAAGCAATTGCTGAGTTCAAATAGTCTGAGTTCTTCATGGGTAACTTCTTGAAGATGCAAGGCTTAGCAATAACCATTGGACAGACTGGGGCAATCGATGCCTGCTCTGAAGTTTACTCGGACTTGGACAAAAACCATCCTCAAATTGCCGACCTTTACAACCCCGAAGCTGAAAGCTTATTTGAGAACCAACTGGCGCTATTTCAGAGTGGGGCTGATCTCAGAGATGATGAGGATGATAAAGAATAGAGTAGGGTCTTCTCTTTTTGTAACTTTCGTAGTTGTAATAGATAATTTCCTTAATGAAAATTTCACTTTCTCCAACTTGTGCTCTTCGGCTTTACTTGCCATAATTCTCATAATTTTTGCAAGTATTTGTCTTCTGCTTTTTTACTTCTGCTCTGCCAAAATTCTTTAAATTATCCTCCGTAGTAATTGTTTGTCCTCGGCTCTGCCAAAGACTTATTGCCTTGAAGTGTTGGACTTCGGCCTCTACCCTTGGCTCTGTTGATCTATTTTGGCAATAATGAAAGAATCACACGTCGGCGTTGCCGTAAAACACTGTTTTATTCAAGCTTCAGTACTGCTGATAATTACCCATGATTTACACTTTTCTAGCACTGCTAAAAAACCGTGAATCCTGTACTCAAGAGTTTGTCCCTCCTCGGGCATTTGCCTCATACCTGCTGAGATCTTATTGAGTCGAGTCTTGCTCGGCTATCTCAGTCCTACTGAGGTGGGATATAGGGAAACCTGTCCCAAGTGTTGAGTCCTGCTCAACCCACTCAGTCCTGCTGAGGTGGGATATAGGGAAACCTATCCCAAGTGTTGAGTCCTGCTCAACCCACTCAGTCCTACTGAGGTATAGAATTCACTGTAAACATGTTCCAATGTGTTGAGTCCTGCTCAACCTACTCAGACCTGCTGAGGTGAAGTATAGGGAAGCCTGTCCCAGCGTTGAGTCTTACTCAACCCACTCAGTCCTGCTGAGGTGGGATATAGGAAAACCTGTCCCAGTGTTAAGTCCTGCTCAACCCAATCACACCTGCTGAGGTATAGAATTCATTGGAAACATGTTCCAATGTGTTAAGTCCTGCTCAACCTACTCAGACCTGCTGAGGTGAAGTATAGGGAAGCCTGTCCCAGTGTTGAGTCCTGCTCAACCCACTCAGTCCTGCTGAGGTGGGATATAGGGAAACCTGTCCTAGTGTTGAGTCCTGCTCAACCCACTCAGTCCTGCTGAGGTATAGAATTCATTGGAAACCAGTTCCAATGTGTTGAGTCCTGCTCAACCTACTCAGACCTGCTGAGGTGAAGTATAGGGAAGCCTGTCCCATTGTTGAGTCCTGCTCAACCCACTCAGTCCTGCTGAGGTGGGATATAGGGAAACCTGTCCCAGTGTTGAGTCCTGCTAAACCCACTCAGTCCTGCTGAGGTATAGAATTCATTGGAAACCTGTCTCAGACCTGCTGAGGTGAAGTATAAGGAAGCCTGTCCCAGTGTTGAGTCCTGCTCAACCCACTCAGTCCTGCTGAGGTATAGAATTCATTGGAAACCTATTCCAATGTGTTGAGTCCTGCTCAACCTACTCAGACAAAGCCTGTCCCAGTGTTGAGTCCACCCACTCAGTCCTGCTGAGGTGGGATATAGGGAAACCCATCCCAGTGTTGAGTCCTGCTTAACCCGCTCAGTCCTGCTGAGGTATAGAATTCATTGGAAACTTGTTCCAGTGTGTTGAGTCCTGCTCAACCTACTCAGACCTGCTGAGATGAAGTATAGGGAAGCCTGTCCCAGTGTTGAGTCCTGCTCAACCCACTCAGTCCTACTGAGGTATAGAATTCATTGGAAACCAGTTCCAATGCGTTGAGTCCTGCTCAACCTACTCAGACCTGTTGAGGTGAAGTCTAGGGAAGCCTGTCCCAAATATTGAGTCCTGCTCAACCCACTCAGACCCGCTGAGGTAAAGAATTCATTGAAAACCTGTTCCAAGGTGTTGAGTGTAGTTTTTCCCCCACTCTCGTTACGGGTTATAAAGTGGATGTTAGGTAGGCATAAACTGTTCTTCTTCTCTAGAGGAGCCTCTTCATGCACTATAAGGTGACTTAACTTTCTTGGCTGAATGCCGAATCAGAGGATTAAGCCGAACAGAGCCGGACGATATTTTAGTAAAAGATTGAACCTCAAATAATACAAGGCTGAGCTAAAAAATGTCAGATGCACGCAAAACGGATTAAATCCTAATTCACTTGAATTATAGACTTTTGCCGTTAGGTCAGCCTTGTATGCTCAGAACCCGCAGCCTCTTTTCATCTGAATCTGAATCCTCATCTCTTGGCAACATGCGCTGATGTTCAAGTCTGCAATTTTCATCCGGTGGGGGCCTACCAAAGTCCAGCCTGTTGTGCAGCCTTACCCTTGGATTGTAAAACCGTTGTAGGTGACCGAGCTCGATTAAACGCCCAATTTCCTGTCCAAGCTACTTACAGTCTTTTGTATCATGCCCAATATCATGATGATAAAGGCAGTACATTTGGTGATTTCTTTTGTGGATGGGTCCTGCCAGGGGCTGAGGTTCCCTTGCTAAGGTCTTCTTCCTCATGTAGGAGAGAATATGGGCCTCTGAAGCCAGTAGAGAGTTCCTTTCTTTTCCTCGGCCTCCCAACCGAATCTTGACAGAGCACCTTTCTTGAAGTAGGGCTTTGCCTTTATTGTCAACTTCTCTGCCGTGTTTTAATGGCAGCAACGCCTTTTGTGCATGTTTTAAGCTCTGGTGGCTAGACTCTTGTCCCGAACGCCTAGCCTCAGCCATAAATTCGGCCTGACGCCTGGGATGATATTCAGGCCGAGTCGGAGAGTACTTCAGGTGTTCTTGCGGGAGAGAGTTACTGGAGTGAGACCCACTGGGCCCCACTGCGGAATCTTTCCCCTTTATTTCTCTCACTACAGCTTGGAACACACCCGGATTTTGAGCCACATAATGTATAGCTCGCATATACTCTTCATATGTGAAGGCAACGGTAAGAGTTGAGGATTCTCCCCGCTCCGAGGAGCACTGTTCCGTTTGTTGTTAAGAAGATCTTTGACTTCTCTTAGATGTCACATGTTGCTTGGACCCTTTTTCATCCTTTTTCTCCGTCTTTCCCGCAATAGCCGGGTAAGGATAAAATTAAGAAAGCCTTGAGAAACTGTTTTAAGGAATTGAGGGCCCTCCTTCTAGCGCCAAATGATGAAGCCAGATCTTCACCAAGGGTCTAAGATGACCTCAAATAAACGTTTTCAGTGATTTGAAGAAAATAGTTGGAATATCTTCCTGGAAGTCCTGCACAAGGAAGCACAAATCAGAGGTCCCGGGGGTGTGACCCTGGGTAAAACCCTCCGACGCTCAAGTCAGTTTGGACCATTTCTCATTGAGAATATAATTTGGTATGGAGTTAGAAAGTTCTCACAGTTCTCAGCTGAGGAGAAGATTCAATGTATTAGCTCCAAGAGAGATGAAAATGTTTCGATCGGATCCCTTTTCTGGTCTGCGTTAGCTTGCTTTTATTAGTTTTTTCCGTCCCCTGCCTCTGATAGCGGATGAGACGTTTGATTGGGGCAGAAAACCTATGACGCAGTAGGTCTGCTGATATGACGGGTAGGTCTGCGGACGTGACTAGTAGGCCGGCCAATGTGACCTTGGCGTGTACAGGCTGAACAGCCAAACATGTACTCTTTCTTTGAATTGCATTTCTGCCTGATGGTCACACGATGTAATGATACGTTCAACTCCTTTGCCGAAGTGTAAAACCAAGCTTGGCTGAAGTGGAGGTTGGAGTTAGGTGCCGAGGTACAATCTTTATAGCATATTCTTTGGTAATATGGGGCACAGCCGAAGTGCAGTCAAGGCTGAAAAGCAATGCTTGGGTGCTAAACTGTAGGAGTTATATAGTTGCACAATATCTGTCGTGTACTGTCGTTGACTAACAGATGATTATTTCTGGTCTATCAAAGGACAACTATACCTCAGTATTTTTCTTCTTTGATGTCTGATTTTATTTAATTTTCGATCTGAATAAGACAGATTGCCATTAGCTATCGTGGAGCAACCATTATGGTTGCAGATAATAATTGCATTCGTAGGATAACTTGTAATAGCACCTCAGCGTTTCCAATCCCTTTGACGCGTACGCATGTTATATCACACCTGCTTCTTAGTCTAGACATGCATTTATGCTCATGATTTGTAATAAGTAGGGTTTGATAATCTTTTTATATAGAAGGATGAACATGAATGTAACGGGTACGTATTAATTTGTCACATCTTGTAAGTAGATAAAAAAATATGTATATGTCAGTAGTTATTGTCATTTCACTGTTGACCCTGTGGTTGTGGTCCTAAACCAGCTGTTTACGTTGGTCTTAATCTATGATGTACTTGTATTAGATAAAAAATTTAATTTCTAAATAAACATATGTCAGTCATCATAGTCATTCACTGCTGACATTGCAGTTGCGGTCCTAAGCCAACTGTAACATCGGTGTAATGAAAAACGAATCTGCACGTCAAACTATAATTTGTATAATATGTTTTTTTTTTGGTATATGAACATCTATACTCGAGCTAAAAATTTTACAATAATTTCTTCTACGAGAAAATGAAGATTTTCTCTCATTCTCTCAATTTCATGGTCCTGTCACTTTTTTTAATAATTAGATAATGATGTTTGAGGTTTACGGGTTCGAGCCGCGGAACCAGTCTCTTCCTCAAACCGTAAGGTAATGCTGTGTGCATCAGATCGCAAAGCGATCCGGCTTCTTCTCGGACCTTACACAAAATGCGGGAGCCTAGTATTACCGGGAAAGCCTTTTAGATCATAAAATTTCATATTATTTAATGGGAAAAAACCTAATTATTGTTCACTTATTAAAAAAACCCTGTTAAGGGACTGCTATAAATGCTAGAAACACATGTATCATGGGAAAAAAATACAAATTTATACAAGCATTTTTTGTCCGGCTATTTAATTGCTAAAAATAAACAGAAATATGACGGAAAAAATCTCTTAGATTTGGTAGTGTATTATCCTTTTTGCAAAAAAAGCCATGAAGCACCCTTTCGGTTTTACTTTTCAGTTAACTGAATAGAGAAATCTGTCTTTCTTTCTTTTTTTCCTAAAACAAAAAAGCTTTTTCTTCTTTTTGTTCCCAGTTAATGCATAATACGGAAGTGTCTTTTCTTCTTCTTCTTTTTTTCAATTGAGATGCATAAGCATTGATATTAGTGGCTTATTGTCATGAACCAAAAAGACAACTTAGAGGTTTCACAACGTAACTCAATTGGTACTCGGATTAGGACATTGAAACTAAAAAGTTGTAAGTTTGAACCGAGACACGCACAACATAGGTGTAATACTGCTATCTGAGCTAATAATGACTTAGACAATTGTATCAGCCTAATTTGGTTTAATGGTTGCTGGCCCAGAGCACCTTGTGTAGGTTTTTGTCAACATCTTACCAACCTACGAGGCTGGTGAGTTTTTATTTACATTCTTCATGTAGCTCTAAAGCTGTAGAGATCTCTATGGCCAGAAATTTGACTTTTTTCAACTAGAAAAAGATAGCTTGGAAGAAATGGTAAAAAAATAAAAAAGAATCAATATTTTCCCCTAGTATTTTGCCTTAATTACTCAAAACAACACATTAGTGTCTGTCAAGCATGCCAGGAGTTCAGGTCTACGGAACCTGGTTATGTATTAAGTGAAATGGGAGGAACGCGAGACGAAGGGAGGGATTTTTTTTGGTATATCACTTAATAACTCATTAACACTTGAGTTTAGGGAAAAAAATCTACAATATGTCAGGTGTAAAATTAGGACCTCGTAATAGCTCCATACAAGATGTGGGAAAAAATGAAAAGGGGAAACGAAGGTTCACGTGGTGTTTGACCAAATTGTTTGGGCACGTATCGAAATATTCGCCCAATGCCCCAGCCTAGGTTGTAAACCAAAGTGGTCCGACTTGTTATATAATATTGTTACATACTACTCATCCGTCCTAAATTATAAGTCTTTATTTGACTTTTTAACCTAGTGTGCCGCATATATAAGTCCTAAATTATAAGTTTTTGTCCTTGAACAATCATACCTTCCGGTTGATGCATATATATCTCTTCATCTAGATCACCATTTAAGAAAGCCGTCTTAACATCCATTTGATGTATCACCAGCTTATTAATGTCAGCTAGAGCCACTAAAACTCTAATAGACGTTATTCTTGCTACCGGTGAATATGTGCCGAAATAATCTATACCCTCTTGTTGGGTAAATCCCTTGGCAACTAGCCTTGCCTTAAACTTATTGATGGAGCCATCAGCCTTTAGTTTCTTCCTAAAGACCCATTTACAACTAATAGGCTTACATCCTCTAGGCAACTCTACTAGTTCCCAAGTATTGTTACCAAGAATCGACTCAAGTTCACTATTAATAGCTTCTTTCCAAAACTTAACGTCTATGGAACTCATAGCCTCTTTATAAGTCTTAGGATCTTCGTCCAAAAGGAAAGCAGTAATAAAGTCGTCTCCAAATGACTTTTAAACCCTTTGTCTTTTGTTTCTTCTAGGTAAAGAAGCAATTTCATCACTAGTTTTATTGCTAGACTCACCAAGTTCATAACTAGTACTAATCACCTTCTCTTTCTTCAATGGAAACTCAAGTTAAAAAAATTCAGCATCTTTAGATTCTATAATCACACCATTATCTAAGGACATAAACCTATATGCAGCACTATTCAAGGCATATCCCACAAACACACAATCTCTAGTTTTAGAACCAATTTTATTCCTTTTGAACTCAGGATTTCCAACTTTGGCCAAGCATCCCCACACTTTCAAATAATTCAAGTTGGGCGCATAACCTTTCCAAAGTTTATATGGAGTCAAACTAGTTTTCTTATGTGGAATTCTATTAAGAATATGGCACGCTGAAATTATAGCCTCACCTTTTTGATTCTTTTATCTAGTTGGTTCTCAACTTTATTCTTGTATTTAATAAACATACTTTCCGCTTCATCCTTGTTACTAAGTATGTAAACCTTAGTACACCTGGAAAAATCATCTATAAAAGTAATGTAATATCGTTTACCTCCTTTACTCAAAATGTTCTTAAAGTCTCCTAGATCACTGTGAATCAATTCTAATTTTTCCGTTGCTCTATTTACCGACTTGAAGGGTTTCTTATGATGTTTCCCTTCAACACAATAATGACACTTAGACTATTCTCATTATTTATTTCAATTAGATTGGTATTCTTTAATCTTCTAATTGCATCAGCATTAACGTGACCTAGTCTAACATGTATACACAGAACTAGATGCATTTTTATTATTTAAACAAACAACATCAAGAACAAATAATCCTCCCGAACAGAAACCTTTCCCAATAAAATCCCCACTCCTAGATAAAACAAGCTTATCGGAATCAAAAATATATTAGCCTTGTTCAGAAGTGCTCCAGAAATCAGGTTCCTCCAAATAGTAGGAACATGTAACACATTGCTCAATTCCAGCCTTTTTCCAGAAGTCAACTTGAGGAGCACTTTCCCCTTCCCGATCACTTGGGCCGCTCGTGCGTCCCCTAGGAAGACCTGGTCTCAACTATCTATCTCTTGATAATCAAGAAATAGATCTTTTCTGGTTGCAATATGTCTGGTGGATCATGTGTCCGCCATCCATTCTGTCGCACCTCCGACAAGGTTTACCTCATCGACGACGACTGCAACAATTGTTTCTTCTTCAACGTCTGAACGACCTTCAGCAAGGTTGGCTTGACCGCTTGACTGACCTTTCCGCTTGTTGCAGAAGAACGCCTTGTTTCACAGTTTTCCGCACACCCAACAAGCTCCTTTTGACTGCGACTTAAAGCGTCCCTTCACTTGTGCTCTATCTTTGGCCTTGTTGGACTGAAATCTCGGTTTCTTGGCCGCATGTTCGACGACGTTAGCCTTGACCCCACCTTCGTCACCACTTGCGTCGTCAAGCCTGTTGTTTTCTTCTATGCGGATGTATTTGATTACACTATCCATAGAGAGTTTGGTGTCGTCGTGCTTGCCTCTCTTCTTGTACTTGTTCCAAGAAGAAGGAAGCTTTTCTATTAGAGCACCAGACTGGAAGGTTTCATCTATCTTGATTCCTTCCTGTTCAATATTATCCACCAGTTGTTGAAACTGATGAATCTAATCATTAATGGATATGTGGTCAACCATCTGAAATTTGAGAAATTCGCTCACCACATATTTTCTTTTCCCTGTATCTTCAGAACCATACTTGTTCTGAAGAGCTTTCCAGATTTCTTTCGCTGATTGAAATTTGACATAGATATCAAACAGCGAATTAGAGAGGAAGTGAAGAATATGTTCTCTACATGTGATATTGTCTGCATCATACTTGAGTGCTTCTCCCTCTTCAGTAGGTCTCTCCTTTGTCAAAATGTAGGAGACAGACAGCATCTCAAGAAAGAAGAGAACTTTCGCACACCATCTCTTAAAAAACTTTCCATTAAAAGGCTCGAATCTTGACATATCAGGAACAACAAGTTGTTTGGTTGCCATCACAGAAAATTGCTTTTAAGATTGTTAGAAAACTGATATGGATAACACACAAACAACCCAAAACTATTGCCGAGACGTGATCAAGATCACTATCCTTAAAAGCAATTTCGCCTCCACCGGTGAGCAAGGTGAACTACAAGCGAATGCTTCTCAGGATTTAATGCCTTGTTCGTTTGCTCTACGAGAAAGGGAATGAACTTGGAAGTAGAAGTGTATGAAAGTAGAGGAGAGGAAGAAGAAAAATGCTAGAACTTTTCTGCACTAGAGGAAAAAGCAAGATAATTTTCTATATGTTGTAAAGTAGACAAGCCTTGTATATATAGGCTTTAGGATAGAAGAAGACAATGTTTGAAACTTGTTTCAGCAGTTTTCAGACCTTCAAAGTTAGTTGAATAACGTTCACTTTTGAAGGGAGATGATTCTTGGACCAAAAGATGTAACTCAGCATGAAAGGTTCTGTCCGTTGGCACGTCGATCGATCACATCGATCGATCGACGTCACTTCGAACGATCGATGTGATGGATCGAAGTCGGACTGAACCTTCATCGTTTATTCTGCCTCACATCGATCGATCACATCGATCGATCGATGTCACATAGATCGATCGATGTGATCAATCTATGTTGGACAGAATGCTTCAGGATCCTCCAGAACACTCAACTTATTTCCTGCTTTCACTTGGTTCGATCTAACTTGTACTTGGATCGATCCAAGTGATATTCTTGAAGTTAAAGGTGTTCAAATCATCAATCCAACTCGCAAACAACATTACATATGTTTTTATATAAGTTTGGAGCACATCTAAAAGTATCTCAATATACTTTTTCCAATAGGATAGACATCTTATAACCCAACTGTATCTTATAATACAACTTTTTTAATGGATCGTGTAACATATATCAACTTTAGATGAATTGGATATACCTAGCATGCTCTTATTAAAAGGAATATAATATGAGATATGCAGCAGGTTAAGAGACATCAACCATGATAAACTAGTACATTATGTGGGACCGAACTAATACATATCTCATAATTTTAACTAATGTGACAAATAATATGATAGAAGATGTGATAGATCTCTGCTCAAATAACACATATAACATAATTGTATTTATATGATAAAAGATGTGATATAAAACCATCTTTTTACATTAAAGAACTGATTGCAACACCAGTAGCAATAAAAAAAACTTAATAATTTTATGGTGTTTCAAGATCATAATAGGCCATGACATTTATATTCGGGTATGCCTCCTTCCTTTATCCTGTCGAACATTGTCATTTATGTGCACATCGGCGTAGCCTAAGACCATTTTAAATTTAGGCGAAAAACTTGGCAAGTTTATAGTGACATCATTTGATCCGATTAGAATGAAGGATACGTTTCAATTACAACAGACTTGTCATCGTCACTTCTATTTTGAAAGATTAGATTTCGAGAAGAATAATTTGACATCTATACGTAAAATATTATAATGCATGTTTGGTATTTAAACGTATCCCAATTATAACTATTTATCTTGCTGTTTTTTTCACTTAGTGTGTGCACATAACGTTATTTGCTCATTGTTTTTATGTTGAAGATGATGAGCTAACAAGGCAGAAGAAGGAAAAGAAAAGGTGCATCAGACTAGAGCAGAAGGCTTGATGCAGAAGTTGGCTTGATGGCATGGAAGGTTGGCACGCTTGGCACGATGCTTGACACGCTTGGCACGCTTGGCGCCTCTGGCATGCTCAACAGCATTGGCACTCTGCCGGGTAATCGAAGGAAGGCGCATACATGTTGCAGCGGACCAAACCACCTTCTACACGTGCTGATTATGTTCTAGTTGCTTCTATAGTTAGTATAAATACTTAATATGATTGTAAAATAAAGAAAATATCTTCTATAACCGTCCTTGTTCATTGGCATGCGCTCCTTGGCGCCATCTTCTTGTATATTCGATTTCTTCTGAATTTTGCTTGGTTTTGCTCCATGATTTCTTAGCATTAGTGTTTAATTTAGCTTATGAGTTGATTTTAACATGGTATCAGAGCTCTGATGATTCATCATCGATTCTCTGCTCATCTCAGTTTGATTCTGTTTTTGCGAAAAGGTTCCCCCATAGACGATCAACGTACAACTAAGGTCTGATCATGGCAAATACAAGTGCAGCTTCCTCTAATTCTCATAATAATCACACAAACAATGAAAATCCATCAAGTAATCCGTATTACTTGCATCCAAATGATAGTCCATCAATTGTGCTAGTACAGTCACCACTCAATCCGTAAAACTTTCATTCGTGGAGCAGGACTTTCAAATGGCGTTGCTAGTAAAGAATAAGACATGTTTCATTGATGGTTCTATGCCGAAGCCAACACAAAATGATCTTCAGTTTCAAGCATGGCGGCAGGTAAACACTATGATCCAATCTTGGATCATGAACTGCGTTTCTCCCTCGATTGCATAAAGTATTATGTAATATAATAGTGCATTAGATGTTTGTAATGATTTAACCATGAGGTATGGTAGTGGAGATCCTTTTAGATTGTCTGATTTACTTTCTGAATTTCATACTGTGAAGCAAAAAAATCTCAACGTCAACGATTATTTTACAAAACTGAAGGTGTTGTGGGAAGAGTTAACTGCACTGAGATCTATACCTAAATGTGATTGTCTCAGATGTGTTGGTGATATTACCAGAAAAGTAAATGAATTCATTGAAAATTATTATGTTATAAAGTTTGTTAAAGGTTCAAATGAAGAATTTGATCTTGTGAGATCACAAGTGTTTGTAATGACACCAATGCCGGACATTAAAACTGTGTTTGCAATAGCCTTGAAGTTTGAGAGGAAGCTTGTTAACAATAATGCACCAGTTATTTTCACTAACGCTCCTATAGCCTTGATGAGTAATAATATTGAACAAAAGAGTTTTGTGACCAATGCGTATAATAATAGAAGACAAGAACCATTTAATAGGACAGGAAATGTTAGATTTAATCAGGAACAAACGATTACAATGTACTGATTGTGGCATGATTGAGCATACAAGTGATAGGTGTTACAGAAAGCATGGTTTCCCTCCTGGATTTAAATTTATAAATCAAGTAAATATGTCTGAGACAATAGAGGAGAAGGTCCAAGTCAGCAGTGATGATCATATACCTATGAATTCAGCTGGTACCAGCACAACAAACTTCTGGTCTCACACTTAAACAATTTAGTAAGCTTTTGAAGTTGTTAGATGCTGATGATCTTGTTTCTGGAACAGCAGTGAACAAGGAGTTCCAGGGTACTGCAATGACTGTGCAGGTTGATGTGCCTACAGGTAGATGTTCTGCAAATATTAATTGTGTGTGGATTCTGGATTCAGGTGCCACTGACCATATTTCTTCTTCTTTGTCCTTATTTCATTCCTGTTATTCTATTGATCATGTTGCCATTAAGCTTCCAAACAATATAACAGTTGATGCAATCCCCAGAGGAATAATTAAACTGAATAGTGGACTTGTTCTGAAGGATGTTCTGCATGTGCCTTTATTTTCTTTTAATCTTGTCTCACTCAGTAAACTCACTGATCCCCACCATCTGTGTTATGCCCCGCACCGTCCGTAGAATTATTAAAAGATAATGAAGGAAATAAAAAAATGAGATTAATGATGGTCAACGGTAATGAATTACGAATTAAGTAATAGGATTAATGGGAATTAATTGAGGGTTTAAATATTGGAATTAATTAGTATTTAATTTTTGAATTAAATATTAAAGATTTATCCCTTAAGATAAATAAGAAAATAGGATATAATTTAGAAACTCCAAATTTTCCCTTTACCATATCAAAACTGACGAACGTCAGTTTCTCTCCATTATAGAAAAGAAACCGACGCTTTTCTTTTCCTCTCTACCCTAAGCGACTTCCTCTTCCTCTGCAGCCATAAGGAGATTCTTCGAGCTTTGATCCAAAACTTCTTCCTTTCCTTCAATCCGCATCGAGTAATCAAAGGCAAGTAATCATCTTATAAGTTCCTACGTTTTGCGAAAGAGAAAAGGCCTAGTTTTGATATCTAAATGGATCACCATGCAGTAGTTTCTTTTCGTGAATCTATATGTGATTGAGGTGTTTTGGTTTTGATGTTTTGGCCACTATATGTTGAAAATCGTTTTGTTGTTGTTGACTTCGTGAAATCGTGCAAATCCCTACCCCTTGAATCCCGTCTTGTTGTGATTTCATTGTTGTGTGGTGATTGAGGGTGAGAGGTGAAATCTTTGGATTGATAAGGTTGGGATAATTGAGTTCTAGGCTTGAATCTTTGTTTGGTATGTGTATAGTGTTCAATCTATAGTTTAAGCATGAGATTATAGTAGGGATTAGGCTTAGATTGATTGGGATGAAGTTTGGGATCAATTGGAGTTAGGGTTCTGCAGTTTCTGCAGAAATCGCAAAGTTTCTGTTCTGGAATAGTGGACATCGATCGATCGATGTGAGGGAATGAAGTACTTCGATCGATCGATGTGAGGGTATGATGTTAGGCAGTAAGTATTCTGATGGACATCGATCGATCGATGTGAGGGGATGAAGTACTTCGATCGATCGATGTAGGAAGGGTTGAGAGATCGATGTTCTCTGATGGACATCGATCGATCGATGTGAGGGGATAAAGTACTTCGATTGATCGATGTAGGAAGGGTTGAGAGATCGATGTTCTCTGATGGACATTGATCGATCGATGTGAGGGTATGAAGTCACATTGATCTATCGATGTGAGGGGATGATGTCCATCAGTTTTGGTGGGAAATAAGGGAAGAAAGAGGGAAGCTAGGGGACCCTTTGGGTGACCTTAGAGACTTCTTAGGACCTGATTGAGGTTAGCCTAAGACTTGGGAACATGATTTAAGTTGGTGAATCAAATATGGAGAATTTGAAGGGTATTCGAATCTGATTTCAACGTGAATGACCTAAGAGGGTTAGGAAATGAACGTATGAGGTTTTACAAAGTTCAATGGAGGAACGTGAGGGTTCTCACATTAGTTTTTGAGTTTTAGAACCAATGTTAAGTGTTGATGACCTAGCTTGAAGCATTGGGCATGGATTGGCTGACCAAGAATCATGTCAATATTGACTGTAAACTCAAACAAGTGATCGTTAAGGACCCTGAGATGTATGAGATAACGGTACAAGGAAACGTCAAGCTAACAAAAGCCCCAAAGAAGATATACTTGACGGCGATTCAGGCCTTTAAAGCTTTACAGAAAGGAGCAGAGGAATTTATGGTGTATGCAGTAGATGCGAAGCAGGAAGTTCCCTCTATAGATCAGATACCGGTGATCAATGAATTCAAGGACGTATTTTTGGATGATTTACCGGGAGTTCCGCCATCGAGAGAAGTGGAGTTTGAAATTAATTTGATACCCAGAACCGAGCCTATATCCAAGGCACCCTACAGAATGGCCCCAGCTGAACTTAAGGAGCTTAAAGGACAACTTCAAGAGTTGTTAGACAAGAAATCGATTCGCCCCAGTGTATCACCTTGGGGAGCTCCAGTTCTATTTGTAAAGAAGAAAGATGGCAGTATGAGGTTGTGCATTGATTACCGAGAGCTGAACAAAATCACCATCAAGAACAAATATCCTCTGCCAAGAATAGAGGATTTATTTGATCAACTAAAGGGAGCCCGATGGTTTTCAAAGATTGACCTTCGTCAGGGGTATCATCAGTTACTCGTGAAAGCAGAAGACGTACCTAAGACCGCTTTTCAGACTCGATACGGGCATTATGAATTTTTAGTGATGCCTTTTGGATTAACTAATGCCCCATCAGCTTTTATGGATCTGATGAACACTGTATTCCGAGAACAGTTGGACCAATCCGTAGTAGTGTTCATCGATGACATCTTGGTCTACTCCCCCGACGAGCAAGCTCATGCTGAACACTTAAGAGTAGTGTTGCAAATTTTGAGGCAACAAAAACTCTATGCCAAATTCAGCAAGTGTGAGTTTTGACTAAGAAGTGTAGCCTTTCTCGGTCACGTGATTTCGGAGGATGGGATTTCTGTGGATCCTAAAAAGATAGAAGCCATCATAGAATGGCCAAGACCTACGAACGTGACTGAAGTGAGAAGCTTTCTAGGCTTGGCAGGCCACTACAAGAAGTTTGTTGAGGGATTCTCCACCATAGCAGTTCCATTAAGTCGACTTACACAGAAGAAGACTAAACTCGAATGGACTGTTGAATGCGAACAGAGCTTTACTGAGCTCAAGAAGAGATTGACCACAGCCCCGGTGTTGGCACAACCCTCCGGCACTGACAGTTTTGTGATCTATAGCGACGCGTCCAAAAAAGGGCTAGGTATGTACATCATTGCAATTAATACATTGTGTACACATATGCTAGTCTTAAGCTAATTTTCTGTTTATAGGATGTGTCTTTATGCAAAATGACCGAGTTATTTTGTACGCGTCAAGACAATTGAAACCATATGAGCAGAACTACCCGACGCATGACTTGGAGCTCGCAGCTGTGGTATTTGCTCTTAAGATCTGGAGATACTATTTATACGGGGAAAAGTGTGCTTTGTTCACTGATCATAAGAGCCTGAAGTACCTATTCTCACAGAAAGAGCTAAATATGCGACAGAGGAGATGATTGGAGTTACTTAAGGATTATGATCTAACCATCAACTACCATCCGGGTAAGGCCAACAGAGTGGCGGACGCGCTGAGCAGAAAGTCTAGTCACGCTAGACAGTCTCCGTTGGAAAGAGAAATCGAGGAGTTTGGCCTCGAAGTGGTGGATTCAGTGGCGAATGTTCTTACGGCCTTGTCTATCAACCCAGACTTGGTAGACAGAATTAAAGAAGCACAGTATGATGACACAACACTGAAAGAAACCCGCGACAAATTGACTACGGAAACAGTAAAGGATTTCCAATTACGAGAAGATGGAAGTTTATGGTTTCAGAATAGGTTGTGCGTACCTAATCATGATGAGCTTAGAAAAGAGTTGCTAAGCGAAGCTCATAATTCAAGGTTATCTATCCACCCCGGTAGCACAAAGATGTATAAGGACCTCAAAAGGAATTATTGGTGGATAGGATGAAAAGAAGCATAGCGAAATACGTTGAGAGGTGTTTGGTATGTCAACAAGTTAAAGCTAAACATCAATGACCTGGTGGTTTAATGAAGCCACTAGAGATTCCAGAATAGAAGTGGGAGCACGTGACTATGGACTTCGTGATGGGATTACCCAAGACCAGAAATGAAAATGAGATGATTTGGGTAATTGTTGACCGCTTGACAAAAATAGCTCACTTCATAGCTATGCCACATGGTACATCTTATGAGAAACTATCCAACACATATGTGGATAACATTGTGAGCTTGCATGGAGTCCCCGTCAGCATTGTGTCGGACCGTGATCCCAAGTTCACTTCTAAGTTTTGGAGGGCATTTCAGAAGGCGATGGGTACCGAGTTGAGAATGAGTACCGCGTACCACCCTCAAACGGATGGACAATCCGAGAGAACTATCCAAACCTTGGAGGATATGTTGAGAGCATGCGCCTTGGACTTCAAAGGAAACTGGGATAGCATGCTGAAGTTGATGGAATTCTCATATAATAACAGCTATCGCAATTTAATTGGCTTGGCGCCATTTGAAGCCTTATACAGACGTAAGTGCAGGTCCCCAGTTTGTTGGGATGAAGTTGGAGAAAGGACAATCACTGCACCAGAATTGGTGGAGCAAACTATTGAGAAGGTGAAAATGATAAAAGAGAGACTAAGGGTGGCTCAAGATCGCAATAAGAGTTGGGCTGATACTAAAAGACGACCCTTGGAGTTTGAGGAAGGCGAGAAGGTTTATCTACGAGTCTCACCTACTAAGGGAGTTGCGAGATTTGGGATGAAAGGTAAGTTGAGTCCTCGATATATTGGCCCATACGAGGTGCTTGGTAAAGTTGGTGAAAGAGCATACAGACTAGCCTTGCCTCCGAGCTTATCCCAAGTCCATAACGTATTTCATGTGTCCCAACTAAGGAAATACGTATCAGACACGAGCCATATCCTTGAAGCTCAACCATTGGATGTTAAAGAAGATGTCTCATATGAAGAACATCCAATAAAGATTGTGGATAGGAAGGATCAAGTCCTACGTAGACGTGTCATCCCATATGTCAAAGTTCAGTGGAGTAACCATACGGAGCGTGAAGCCACGTGGGAGTTTGAGGAGCAAATGAAGGAGCTATATCCACACCTTTTCCAATAAGGTACGCCAGTTTCGAGGACGAAACTTTTTGTAAGGGGGTGAAATGTTATAGGGGTGTACATGGTCCGGTTCGGCCGGTTTTTGAGAATCTTATAGACCAAACCGTTTGTCACGGTTTGGAAAACAGAAAACCAAAAACCGGACCAAACCAGTCAATAAACCGTTTGACCAGTCCGGTCCGGTCCGGTTTGGTTTCGGTTTTTTTCGGTTTTATTCACCTGAAGCATTGATAACGTCGATTAAAAAAAATCGAATTTCATAATCAAAATTGAGGACAAGTTTTCTTCCTGATAGGATTTTTCTCAAACTAAAAATAAAACTATACTCCGTTAGTAGAATACTATTATACCTTAATTTATCATAGAATACTACTATACCTTAATTTATCATAGAATATTAAGACAAGTGTGAAATCAATAGGAAGGACCGCTAGAAGACCGAGTCAGAAAAAAGATGTAGACAATAATCCAAGCGACGTGTTTAATGTTTTACTGAAAAAACTTCTGTCTTCAATGAGGCTGAAGATGAAAAAAATCTTTACCAATCAGTATTACCGAAGTTATCTTGGAAATTAGAAAATGGACTACCAAAGGAAAAGAAGAAAACTTTGATTTCATTCTGTCGGACAACCAGAGTCACTGGATCTTAATGTACATTTTCAAACAATCTGGTTAGGAATCAATGCAGTGAGGGATTCCAATATGATGGTGTTTGTCAGTTCATGGAAGGAATATGCAAAAAGCTAGTAGGAAAGATAAGGGCAGATACGGAGGCAACTTCGCTCATAAAAGGGATGGAGGTCAAGAAGGTAGGTCCTTGTATGATCTCGACTCTTATTTCTGAACAGCTCGGGATCAACTGTTGTGTACTCATGGGGGCTAACATTGCTAACGAGATTGCACTTGAAAAATTTAGTGAAGCAACCGTTGGATACCGAGGAAACAGAGACATAAACATCCAATAAAAAACAAAATCACAAGCAACATAGACAAATAACTAAAATACTACTATCATGTATAAAATATAATTAAATATAACGTATAATCAAAATTACATATATTTAATATAACCGGTCCGGTCCAGTTTATACGGTTTGAAATTCTTAAAACCGGAAACCGGACCAAATGAAACAGTTCGGTTTTTAGCATTTGTTAAACCGACCGTAAAACCATGGTCCGGCTTTTTACGGTTTGGTTTGGCCGGTTTGGTACGGTTCGGCCGGTTTTTAAAAATGATGTACACCCCTAAAATGTTATGCCCCGCACCCTCCGTAGAATAATTAAAAGATAATGAAGGAAATAAAAAAAATGAGATTAATGACGGTCAACGGTAATGAATTACGAATTAAGTAATAGGATTAATGGGAATTAATTGAGGGTTTAAATATTGAAATTAATTAGTATTTAATTTTTGAATTAAATATTAAAGATTTATCCCTTAAGATAAATAAGAAAATAGGATATAATTTAGAAACTCCAAATTTTTCCCTTTCCATATCAAAATTGACGAACGTCAGTTTCTCTCCATTATAGATTAGAAACCGACGCTTTTCTTTTCCTCTCTGCCCTAGGCGACTTCCTCTTCCTCTGCAGCCGTTAGGAGATTCTTCGAGCTTTGATCCAAAAATTCTTCCTTTCCTTCAATCCGCATTCGAGTAATCAAATGCAAGTAATCATCTTATTGTTGAGAAATATGTTTGGATAATTTTCAAATTCATGATTTTAAGTGATGAATACTTAAAAATGTCACACATGGTGTTATATGTGATTAAAAGTTGAACAAGTTCACATCGATCGATCTATGTAAGGCAGATAAGTTTAAGACCTTTCTGTGAGACATCGATCTCTAAACCTAAGACACATCAATCGATCGATGTATATCGAACTCTCACTTCGATCGATCGATGTAGGTCAGAGACAAAACCTGAACCTTTATGTGAGACATCGATCTATGAAGCTGAGGCACTTCGATCTATCGATGTCTAGAGTTTTTAGAAATAATTTTCTAAAATATCATAAAATGGTTGTTTTCATTTGTACATGATTTACACATGTTCATTATGTGCTTATTATGTGTTTTTGGTGATTATTATTGTCTTGAGACTAACGTGCGTTGGAAGTTTCTACAACTTACCAAAAAGGGCAAAATTGGTATTTTAAATTTTGTAGGAACATCATATGGTGAAAAATATTTAAAGTGCATAGTATTATCTTGGTTATCATGAAAAAGGTGGTATTATGATTATTTCTGACCATCGGGGTCATTTCTGGAGTTTTTTCTCACTAGGGGCATTTTGGTCATTTTACCCCCGAAGACAGTCTCGGTATTTTTACTCAAGGAATCTCTTGAGTATCTTATTATATTCATTCTGGAGTTCATTTAATATATTCTTGAAGATTATTTGATGGTTTTCTATTTTATTCTCTCATTTGATGATTTTATCGACGGTGGCGGGATATGTGACGGTATTCGATGTCACGTTCTATTTTATCTTGAAGACTCTTATACATATGTTATTGGAGGTTCTTAATCATCATCTTTCAGAGATTACAAGGTGTCCTTGGTGCAAGATTCATCACAATATGTAAAGGAGAAGAAAATATGAATTTTGGTGTTATATGTTGACATAATCTTGTCAACACTTATTCATTATTTTTTATTCACAAAATTTGAGTTGGTATACATACATACAACATCAAAAACGTCCATAAACAGGTGGAGAAGGTGGTGTACTCATTTTATGACTTTTGGACAAGTGGAAAATTCAAAAACAAGCTAGTTGGCAAAAGTTGTCAACTTGAAATTTCAAATTTGAAGTTAATGGAGACAAGGTTGTTGGAGATGATTATGGAGGTGCTTTAATTCAAAATTCTCAGCCATCACATGGTCTAAAAGGTTGAGGGAATATGCCATCAATTCACTCTATAAATAGAAGGCAAGGTGAAGAAGAGAAGACGCACACTTGAAAGCAAAAATTAAAGATTGTTGTCTTGCTATTCTCTTCTCATATTTTCGTTCATACTTTGTGTAGCTAAGGTGTTCCATTTCTAGTTGTTGTCCAGCTACACTATACACACCTTCTTGTGTCTTATTTGTAAGATTGATTAGCCAAATCTATAAGGCTACATCAATAGGTGATAGAGGTGTTGCAACCAAGAGTTGCATAAAGGTGTTCATCCAAGTCTTGAATAGGGTTGGTGTTTAACCCAAGGATCAAGCTTGGTTCTTGCTGTAATTTGGTTCATACCATAGTGAAATCCAAGGAAAGGTGTTCCTTGGGACTGGAGTAGGTCACATTGACTGAACCAGGATAAATTCTCGGTGTTCTTCTCTTGTTTCTTTATTTCTATTTTCTGCCCGTTTTTGACTGCAGTTTTCACACAATTTCTCACAATTTGAAAAAATAGCTAAACATTTTCAAAATTCGTTATTTTTCGTGGAGTTATACTTCAGACTTTTAGCTTTCATTTGCAACAAGAATCACTTGATTTGAGCAAGGGAAAGTTAGTCTTTCAATCTTTGCAAGATAACTGCTCCAATCTGGATGCAATCTGACCAGTTTTGAGAAAACTTAAATTCTGTATTTTTCAAGAGTTGGTTAAGGTCAGGGCCTTTTGGAAACTTCATCTACACATCATAAGGAGTGTTTTGATATAAAGATCAACCTTTTTGGTTGAGTATTCAAAGAGAAACACGTTTTGCAAAATCAGCAACATTCTGTCCAATTCTGTTCAAATTGACCATCTGAATCTTTTTATTTATTTGAAGGGTCAAACGATCTTATTTTTGTCTGATTTTTGGGTACAGTCTTTTTAACTCATTGAAGTTAAATTATGGAAAGTTTCATAATTTTTGGAGTTGTGTACAATTATTTGTGAATTTTTGAAAAATAGGTTCTGAATCTGAGGTGGTATCAGATTCTGTTTTCAAAGGGGATTTTAGCAAAGGGTTGTAGTGTAATTTCCGCTAACCACTATTCACCCCCCCCTCTAGTGGTGTTTATTGCAGGTGCACGGTCCAACATTTCGTATCAGAGCCAGACCAACACCACTCAAAAGAAGCAAGATTCAACACCATACAAGGCCAAGAAACGACGATTCATTATATACTGCTTGTCTCAAATCCAAGGTACATACTATGGCTATTGTTTCTCACAAAGGTGAGTTGGAAGGTATGTCTACACAACGCCCTCCTCTTTTTGATGGCAATAATTTTGTTCATTGGAAACTAAGAATGAGGCTATTCTTAATGGCTATAGACATCGATTTATGGTTTATAGTTGAAGATGGGCCATACATTCCAACGAAAGTTACACAAGTTAGTGAAGTAACTCAAGAAGTTGAAAAATGTAAAAGTGAATGGTCATCAGATGATAAAAAGAAAATGTCCATGAATGCTAAAGCTATGCAATTACTTTTGAATGGACTTACAACTTCTGAAGCAGGATATGTGTCAAATTGCACAAGCGCACACGACATGTGGAAATCACTTGTATTAAAGCATGAAGGTACTAGTGGTGTTAAAGAGTCAAAAATAAACATGCTTATGACTGAACTTGAATCTTTCAAAATATTGCCAAACGAATCCATAACATCTATGGATTTGAGAATCACTAACATCTTCAATGCACTTGAAGCTTTAGGTAAATCTTTTACAAACAATGAGAAGGTTCAAAAGGTGTTGCGAAGTCTTCCTGCTGAATGGGATCCAAAGGTGATGGCAATCGAAGAAACAAAGTCAATTACTAAGATGGATGAATTAATAGGATCACTCAAAGTATACGAGGTAAAATTGAATCAACGAAAATCTGAATTATCAAAGATGTCAAGTAAGTCTGTTGCTTTCAAATCATCTGAGTCATCTCATAAAAACAATGATGGAAGTAATAGTGATAGTGAATTAGATGATGATTTAATATTAATAGCTAGAAAACTTAGAAAGTTTTTCAAACGGCCTAATCGAAATAGACAACAGTCTTCTTCATCCTCTTCTCAACCAAAGAAAAATAATTTTAATAATAACAAGTGGAATAATAGAGAATTAAAATGCTATGAATGTGGTCAAAAAGGACACATTTCTTACGATTGTCCGGAAAAGAAAAATAATAATAAAAATAATAAGCAAGTCAAAGACAAGGAGCCTCAATGGTCCAAAACAAAGGAGCCAAATGTAAGAAAAGGCAAACGAGCAATGAAGGCGAGCACATGGAGCGACTCATCTGACTCAGAATCAGAAAATGAAGAAGCTCAAGTCTGCTTCGTATCCAGCGAGGTAATATCTTCTTCTGACATAGATTCTGATAACGAAATGTCATTTGATGAAATGTATGAAGAATTCTTAAAGATGCATGCTCACTGTAAAAGGCTATCTAAAGAGAAAAAGAAACTAACCGAAGAAAATGATAAGTTGAAGACGTCCAACTTGGAATTTTCTGATCAGTTAGAATCTTTTAAACAAGAGTCTACTAATACTCTTGATTCTCTTAAGATTAAAATTGAGTCACATAGGAAAAATGAAATTACATTGAAAACTGAAAATAATATATTAAAAACTAAGTTAGTTAATTGTGAAAAAGAAATAGCACAACTTACTACATCTAAAATAGATTTAGAAAAAATGTTGGAACAGTTTAAGTCTGGAACCAATATGTTAGATACTTTAATTTCGTCACAAAAATATGGAAATGATAAAAAGGGGTTAGGCTATATAGAAGAAAATGACAAGTTAGACAAAAAGACTAATTTTATATCATCTAAGTCTAAATTGCCATATAGTACAACTAAGTCAAATGTACATATTTTGCCTACTCCTTCCTTTACTCATTCTAAGGTAAAAATACAACATGCACCTCCAAAAGCATCAAGGCAAAACTTTTCATCTAGATCACATAAAAATTATGCATATATGTATAAAAATGTATCTAAGCAAAATCAAATGCATCCAACTTATTATAATACATATAAACCTAAATATAGGCAACATACATATCCTCCTTATAAGACTTATAGGAATTCACATACATCATATGATTATACATACATGGCGCCATTAAAGAAACAAAATCATATGCCTCATACTCATTATCATAATTGGCCAAAATATGATGCATATAAACCAAGATATAACATGTATGACAATGTAACGTCTTTTAAATGGAATCGTCAAATACATGTTAATCCTCTTTATTCAACTTATGAAAAAGCCAAATATGTACCCAAAAGGTACATCCAAGTTTGGATACCCAAAGGGTATATAAACAAGGATGGAACCTCTAACACTCAAGGACCCAAGTAAAGGGTACCTAAAACTTTGTCTCCATTGTAGGAAAATCGTAAAAAGTACAAGAAGGAGGCAAAGTCAAAGAATCTAAAAACCAAGTGGTTTTTAGATAGCGGGTGTTCAAGGCACATGACGGCAACCCCAAACTATTCACCGAACTGGAACAAATCGATAATGGAGGAAATGTGACATTCGGTGACAACAACCAAGGCAAGGTTATTGGAAAAGGAACAATTGGGGACCCTAACACATTTCAAATACGAAATGTGTTGTTAGTAAGCAATCTTTCTTACAATTTATTAAGTATTTCGCAACTTATAGATTCTGGTTATCATGTCTCTTTTCTTCCTAATTGTTGTGATATAATAAATGAAAAAGGAGAGATTGTACTAAAAGGAAATAGGGATGGTAACATTTACACACTATCACTAAATAACATATTAAATGCTAGGATTAAATTCTTAGTATCACATGACTTAGATGTGAACTTATGGCATAGACGACTAGGCCATATAGGAGTTTCAACCATAGAAATATTATCTAAGAAGAATCTAATTAGAGGAATGCCTAAGTTAGACTTACATAATTTTCAATTATGTGAAACATGTATTAAAGGAAAACATATAAAAGAGACAATGAAATCAAAACATGAAGTGAGTACTAGTCATGTACTAGAATTGCTTCACTTAGACTTATTTGGTCCAAGTAGGACAAGAAGTCTAGGTGGACACTACTATGTGTGTGTCATAGTAGATGATTACTCACGATACACATGGACATTGTTCTTAACACACAAAGACGATGCTCCATTGGTAATCGAAAATCTTATTAAGCAACTTGAAAATCTTTATGAAGAAAATGTTAAAAGAATTAGAAGTGATAGAGGTGGATAATTTAAAAACAAAGATATAATTAAGTTTTGTGAATTACATGGAATAAAACATGAATTCTCACCACCAAGAACACCACAACTCAATGGAGTTGTTGAACGTAAAAATAGAACACTACAAGAAATAGCTAGAACTATGTTGTGTGAAAACAAAGTACCTAGATATTTGTGGGCTGAAGCTGTTAGTTGTGCATGTTATATAATAAATAGGCTTCTATTAGAAAGAAATTAAATAAAACACCATATGAATTATTGAATAATAGACAACCTAAGGTAGATTATCTTAGAGTATTTGGGTGTAAATGTTTTGTACTTAATACCAAAGATAATCTAGATAAATTTGAACAAAAGTCTATTGAATGCATATTTATTGGATATTCAACTAACTCAAAGGCATATAGGTGTTATAATCATGCATCTAGAAAAATAATTGAATCTATACATGTAAAATTCAATGAGAATGCATATTTTGATGTAAGTGATAAAAAGAAACAAGAGAATAATGTTGAAAATATGTTTGATGATGATGATCTATTACTTGAGCCTGTTCATGATCATCTAGAAACAACTTCCCCTGAACAAGATGTGCATGAACCTTTAGGTGAAATAAATCAAGAAATTTTACAATTGGAAGATAATCTATCTAACTTACAGGATGTTCCAATTGTATATGAAAATGTTCACACAAATGAAACATTTGAACTAGAAGAAGGTGAACCTAGTCAACTTAGGAATTGGTGGCTTATAGAAGATAAACATAAACACCCTAAAGAGCTAATCATTGGTGATCCAAGTGTTGGGGTTAAAACACGTAGAAACATAAGTCAACCTGAAGGGCATATCTTAATATCACACTTAGAACCTAAAAATATTAAGGAAGCCTTAGGCGATTTATCATGGATAGATGCCATGCATGAGGAGTTAAAACCAATTTATCCGAAATAATGTATGAGACTTAGTGCCTAAACCTGAAAATAAATTTATAATAGGAACAAAATGGATATTTAGAAACAAAATGGATGAACAAGGAAACATCAAAAGAAATAAAGCTAGACTAGTCGCACAAGGTTATAATCAACAAGAAGGTATAGATTATGAAGAAACCTTTGCACCCGTTGCACGACTAGAAGATTGTTACTTGCGATTGCAAGTCTAAGCAATATTAAGCTCTTCCAAATGGATGTCAAGAGTGCGTTCTTAAATGGATACATCCAAGAAGAGGTGTTTGTCAAACAACCCCCTGGATTTGAAGATCCAAAGAATCCTAACCATGTTTATAAACTTAAGAAAGCTCTATATGGTTTAAAACAAGCTCCAAGAGCTTGGTATGATAGATTTGCAAACTTTCTTATTGCAAATAATTATCAAAGGGGGACCATCGACAACACATTATTCCTAAGAAAAAAAGGTAATGATTTGTTAATAGTTCAAATATACGTAGATGATATAATCTTTGGTTCAACTAACCCTACTTTAGTAAAAGACTTCGAAGAATGTATGAAGTCAGAGTTTGAAATGTCAATGGTAGGAGAGTTGAATTATTTCTTAGGAGTTCAAATCAAACAAACCCCTCAAGGAATTCACATTAGCCAACTTAAGTATGTCACTGATATGATTAAGAAGTTTGGCTTTGAAGAGTTGAAACCTACAACTACCCCCATGAGTGTTAGCACCAAACTAGACAAGGATGAAAATGGTAAAACTTTTGATGACAAACTCTATAGGTCTATGATTGGATCACTATTATACTTAACTGCATCAAGACCTGATATCATGTTTAGTGTGTGTATGTGTGCTAGGTTTCAATCTTGTCCTAAGGTATCACATTACAATGCAGTTAAAAAGATCTTTAGATATCTTAAGCATACACCTCACTTAGGACTGTGGTATGATAGAAAGCTAAGTTGGAATTACACGCATATAGTGATGCTGATTATGGTGGTTGCAAATTAGATAGAAAATCCACTAGCGGTACTTGTCAATTCATAGGAACCAACTTGATTTCTTGGTTTTCTAAAAAGCAAGCTAGTGTAGCTCTTTCTACCACTGAAGCCGAGTATATCGCTTTGAGTTTATGTACTACCCAAATACTTTGGCTTAAACAGCAACTTAGTGATTTTGTCATTAAAATGAATAAGATTCCACTTTTCTGCGATAGCACAAGTGCAATCAATCTTTCACGGAATCCGGTGCTTCATTCTAAGGCCAAACACATTGAGGTGCGATATCACTTTCTTCGCGATCATGTTCAAAATGAGGATATAGTGATAAACCACATAAGAACTGATCACCAAATCGCTGACATCTTCACCAAACCCCTTAATCAAGCCACTTTTGAAAACTTACGAGCCAAATTAGGAATGATGACTTACGATACCATTGTATAGTTCTATCTTTTGCATGATTTGCAAAATAAAGGGGGAGATAAAATAAGAACATGATTTTAGTTGGTAAGTCATGTTTTAGTTGGTAAGTCATGATGAATCATATGCTAAGTTTTTATTGGTATAAATTTTGGAGCATAGGTTAAGGAGGAGAGTATGAGTTGAGGGGGAGCAGCATACTATTTAAACGTTGAAAACATAGTTGAAAACATTTGGTTAAACTTTTGGTTAAACATTTGGTTAAACTTTTGGTTATAAGTTGTGACATTAAAATCATGTTAGGTTATTTTGAAAATCATCCAAAAGGGGGAGAATGTTGAGAAATATGTTTGGATAATTTTCAAATTCATGATTTTAAGTGATGAATACTTAAAAATGTCACACATGGTGTTATATGTGATTAAAAGTTGAACAAGTTCACATCGATCGATCTATGTAAGGCAGATAAGTTTAAGACCTTTCTGTGAGACATCGATCTCTAAACCTAAGACACATCAATCGATCGATGTATATCGAACTCTCACTTCGATCGATCGATGTAGGTCAGAGACAAAACCTGAACCTTTATGTGAGACATCGATCTATGAAGCTGAGGCACTTCGATCTATCGATGTCTAGAGTTTTTAGAAATAATTTTCTAAAATATCATAAAATGGTTTTTTTCATTTGTACATGATTTATACATGTTCATTATGTGCTTATTATGTGTTTTTGGTGATTATTATTGTCTTGAGACTAACGTGCCTTGGAAGTTTCTACAACTTACCAAAAAGGGCAAAATTGGTATTTTAAATTTTGTAGGAACATCATATGGTGAAAAATATTTAAAGTGCATAGTATTATCTTGGTTATCATGAAAAAGGTGGTATTGTGATTATTTCTGACCATCGGGGTCATTTCTGGAGTTTTATCTCACTAGGGGCATTTTGGTCATTTTACCCCCGAAGACAGTCTCGGTATTTTTACTCAAGGAATCTCTTGAGTATCTTATTATATTCATTCTTTAGTTCATTTAATATATTCTTGAAGATTATTTGGTGGTTTTCTATTTTATTCTCTCATTTGATGATTTTATCGACGGTGGCGGGATATGTGACGGTATTCGATGTCACATTCTATTTTCTCTTGAAGACTCTTATATATATATGTTATTGGAGGTTCTTAATCATCATCTTTCAGAGATTACAAGGTGTCCTTGGTGCAAGATTCATCACAATATGTAAAGGAGAAGAAAGTATGAATTTTGGTGTTATATGTTGACATAATCTTGTCAACACTTATTCATTATTTTTTATTCACAAAATTTGAGTTGGTATACATACATACAACATCAAAAACGTCCATAAACAGGTGGAGAAGGTGGTGTACTCATTTTATGACTTTTGGACAAGTGGAAAATTCAAAAATAAGCTAGTTGGTAAAAGTTGTCAACTTGAAATTTCAAATTTGAAGTTAATGGAGACAAGGTTGTTGGAGATGATTATGGAGGTGCTTTAATTCAAAATTCTCAGCCATCACATGGTCTAAAATTTGGAGGGAATATGCCATCAATTCACTCTATAAATAGAAGGCAAGGTGAAGAAGAGAAGACACACACTTGAAAGCAAAAATTGAAGATTGTTGTCTTGCTATTCTCTTCTCATATTTTCGTTCATACTTTGTGTAGCTAAGGTGTTCCATTTCTAGTTGTTGTCCAGCTACACTATACACACCTTCTTGTGTCTTATTTGTAAGATTGATTAGCCAAATCTATAAGGCTACATCAATAGGTGATAGAGGTGTTGCAACCAAGAGTTGCATAAAGGTGTTCATCCAAGTCTTGAATAGGGTTGGTGTTTAACCCAAGGATCAAGCTTGGTTCTTGCTGTAATTTGGTTCATACCATAGTGAAATCCAAGGAAAGGTGTTCCTTGGGACTGGAGTAGGTCACATTGACCGAACCAGGATAAATTCTCGGTGTTCTTCTCTTGTTTCTTTATTTCTATTTTCTGCCCGTTTTTAACTGCAGTTTTCACACAACTTCTCACAATTTGAAAAAATAGCTAAACATTTTTAAAATTCGTGATTTTTGGTGGAGTTATACTTCAGACTGTTAGCTTTCATTTGCAACAAGAATCACTTGATTTGAGCAAGGGAAAGTTAGTCTTTCAGTCTTTGCAAGATAACTGCTCCAATCTGGATGCAATCTGACCAGTTTTGAGAAAACTTAAATTCTGTATTTTTCAAGAGTTGGTTAAGGTCAGGGCCTTTTGGAAACTTCATCTACACATCCTAAGGAGTGTTTTGATATAAAGATCAACCTTTTTGGTTGAGTATTCAAAGAGAAAAACGTTTTGCAAAATCAGCAACATTCTGTCCAATTCTGTTCAAATTGACCATCTGAATCTTTTTATTTATTTGAAGGGTCAAACGATCTTATTTTTGTCTGATTTTTGGGTACAGTCTTTTTAACTCATTGAAGTTAAATTATGGAAAGTTTCATAATTTTTGGAGTTGTGTACAATTATTTGTGAATTTTTGAAAAAACAGGTTCTGAATCTGAGGTGGTATCAGATTCTGTTTTCAAAGGGGATTTTAACAAAAGGTTGTAATGTAATTTCCGCTAACCACTATTCACCCCCCTCTAGTGGTGTTTATTGCAGGTGCACGGTCCAACACTTATAAGTTCCTACGTTTTGCGAAAGAGAAAAGGCCTATTTTTGATATCTAAATGGATCACCATGCAATAGTTTTTTTCTGTGAATCTATATGTGATTGAGGTGTTTTGGTTGATGTTCTGGCCACTATATGTTGAAAATCATTTTGTTGTTGTTGACTTCGTGAAATCGTGCAAATCTCTACCCCTTGAATCCCGTCTTATTGTGATTTCATTGTTGTGTGGGGATTGAAGGTGAGAGGTGAAATCTTTGGATTGATAAGGTTGGGATAATTGAGTTCTAGGCTTGAATCTTTGTTTGGTATGTGTATAGTGTTCAATCTGTAGCTTAAGCATGAGATTATAGCAGGGATTAGGCTTGGATTGATTGGGATGAAGTTTGAGATCAACTGGAGTTAGGGTTCTGCAGTTTCTGCAGAAATCCAAAGTTTTTGTTCTGGAATAGTGGACATCAATCGATCGATGTGAGGGGATGAAGTACTTCGATCGATCGATGTGAGAGTATGATGTTAGACAGTAAGTATTCTGATGACATCGATCGATCGATGTGAGGGGATGAAGTACTTCGATCGATCGATGTAGGAAGGGTTGAGAGATCGATGAACTCTGATGGACATCGATCGATCGATATGAGGGGATGAAGTACTTCAATCGATCGATGTAGGAAGGGTTGAGAGATCGATGTTCTCTGATGGACATCGATCGATCGATGTGACGGTATGAAGTCACATCGATCTATCGATGTGAGGGGATGATGTCCATCAGTTTTGGTGGGAAATAAGGGAAGAAAGAGGGAAGCTAGGGGACCCTTTGGGTGACCTTAGAGACTTCTTAGGACCTGATTGAGGTTAGCCTAAGTCTTGGGAACATGATTTAAGTTGGTGAATCAAATGTGGAGAATTTGAAGGGTATTCGAATCTGATTTCAACATGAATGACCTAAGAGGGTCAGGAAATGAACGTATGAGGTTTTACAGAGTTCAATGGAGGAATGTGAGGGTTCTCACATTAGTTTTTGAGTTTTAGAACCAATGTTAAGTGTTGATGGCCTAGCTTGAAGCATAAGCTCGAATGTGTAAGTGAGGGGAATCTTGTGTGATTGATTGATACTGAATGTGAATTGAATTTATGTGAACGAAGAATGTGATTGAAATGAGGAGTCTTGCATCATGGCACTTGCATTTGCATATTGTTTTGAAAAGAGCTGTGCTTCGGCACAGGTTTGCGAAATTGGCTGTAACGTTACATGGGATGGAAATATAAGCCGTGGTGCGTTACAGGGTATAAAGTTGTCTGTAATGTTAATCGGGATGGAAATATAAGCCGAGGTGCATTACAAGGTATAAAGTTGTCTATAACGTTACACGAGATGGAAATATAAGCTGTGGTGCGTTACAGGGTATAAAGTTGTCTGTAATGTTAATCGGGATGGAAATATAAGCCGAGGTGCATTACAGGGTATAAATTTATGTGACCGGACATTGTGACATGCATTGCACTGTTTTGAAAGGAAATTGCCCATGCATTTGTGACTGTGTAGTGTAGTGCATAGTTTGTCATGCATCACGTGAGTAAGTTGGGGTGATTGCTATGTGACTTGAATGATCGTCAATTGTTAATGGTTATGAATTACTGTTTTATGTTCTTGTATTGTTAATTCTACGCGCTTGAAAGTATACAAGACATGTGCCCCATTACCCCTTGAATTGTATATTACTCATGTCTTGCCATGTGTTGATCCCGTATGTCTTATAAGCGGGTTACTTGCTAGCATTTGTCGCTAAGGGTACTACCTTTGTCATTGCAGATGAACCTAGCTATGATATGATTTTCATAGAGGACGATGGCGAGTGGGCCGAATGGGATGCTTAGAGACTTATTGGGTGATAGTCGAGGCTGTTGCTAGTTATTTCAGTTTCTTTCATTACTTCAAGGATTTAGTTGGTTACCATGACACTCTTTTGTAATTTCCTTATACTATGAGGTTCAAATTTGATGGTTTAAATTTATGAGATACGTGTTTCCACACTTATTCTCTTACGTCATTGATGATGTGTATTCGAGAGATGAGACGTCTAGTAGTCTTCTCAGTAAGCTACGACGGGTGCAACGGTTTGGATTCTGCTGTCCGGGCCGGGGCGCTACAATCTGCTTGTTTAATTCCATGATTCTTGTTTTTTTTATCAAGGATCAGTTGTTCAAGAGGATGATTGGTTTAGTTAGAAAGCATCATGGGCTCTATTATTTATATGACTCCAGTCTATCTGTTCAACCTGAAGTTTCAAACCTGTCTCTGTTGCCTTCTGTTCTCTCCTCAACAAGCTTAGACTCCAATTCATATCTTTGGCATGCCAGGATTGGACATGCTTCATCAGCTAGAATTCAAAAAATACATAAATTGTACCCGAATGTTCCATCCTTTAGGTCAGAAAATAATGTACTGTTTGTCCCTTAGCAAGATTAAAGAGAACTCCTTTTCTTGTGTCTATTACTGTCTCTAAACTTCCTTTTGATATCATTCATGTAGACATATGGGGTCCTTACAGACATCCCACTATGTACAATCAAAAATACTTTCTGACTATAGTGGATGATTGTTCTAGATATACGTGGATGTATATTCTCAAATCAAAATCTGAAGCTAGACAGATTTTGCAAAGTTTTTTTCATATATGCAACATGGGTTATTTATCAAACCACTTGTACTTATACTCCCCAGCAGAATGAGGTAGTAGAAAGTAAGCATCACTATCTTCTTGTTGTAACTAGAGCACTCAGATTTTATGCTTCTTTACCCATCACATATTGGGAATTTTGACTTCAACATGCCACATATTTGATAAATTTAATACATTCACCTGTTCTTCAGCATAAGACTCCATATGAGATACTCCATCAGACACGGCCTATATACAATCATCTCCAGGTTTTTGGCTATCTAGCGTTTGCTTGTGATAATAGTCCACAAAAGCCTAAGTTTGAGCCCAGATATATACCTTGTGTGTTCCTTGGGATATCTATGAATGCGAAAGGCTATATTCTTCAAAATATTAGTGACAAGTCTATGTTTGTATCCAGAGATGTTTTGTTCCTTGAGAATTCTTTTCCTTTTTCTGACGCTACACCTTTCACAGCAACATCAGTGCCAACTCCTCATGGGTTAGCAGACAACCTATCATCATCCTTTCAAACTCCTACTCAGCTGAATCCCTTACATATCCTTCCTGCTACTCCTGATATACCACACTTAGACACTATTGAATCACCTCCAGTATCACCTCTTTCTTCATCCTCTACTGATAATTCTTCCTCTTTTGCTCCTTGCGAAATACCTATTACACAATTACAAGTACGATTACCTCCAATATCATTCTCTAATGTACCATCACATGAGACTTCTGACCACAAACCTGCCAGACCAAGACATGCTCCTTCTTATTTACAGGATTACTACTGTGGTCTTGCTTGTTCACCTTATTCTTCTTGCCAGCCATTTCCTTTAGCCTCTGCACCTTACCCTATCCAATTTTATCATTGCCTTGATGATTTTGCCCCTGAATACAAGTCATACATTCTTAATATAAGCATTGAGCAGGAACCTGTGACATATCAACAGGCAGCAGCATCAGCAGCCTGACAGCAAGCTATGCACATTGAATTAACAGCATTGCAGACCACTAATACTTGGACCATTGTTCCCTTGCCACCTAGAAAATAGCCCATTGTCTGTAAATGGGTATACAAGATAAAGAGAAAGAGTGATGGCTCAGCGGAAAGGTATAAGGCAAGGCTTGCAGCTAAAGGTTATACTCAATAGCTAGGTATAGACTATGCTGATACATTTCACCTGTGGCCAAAATGACTTATGTGCATCTCCTCTTTGCTTTGACATCTGTGAATAATTGGCATGCACATCAACTGGATATCAATAATGCTTTTCTTCATAGTGATTTGTATCAGGAGACTTATATGGATCCGTCACCAGGAGTTGAATCTTCTGTATCCAATGCTGTTTGTAAACTTCAGAAGTCATTATATGGTCTTAAACAGGCAAGCAGGCAATGGAATAAAAAATGTACTCTCTATTTGTTGTCTCAATGCTTCCAACAATCTAAGAATGATTACACCATGTTCACCAAGTAGTCTTCAGATTCTTTTATAGTGCTGCTTATTTATGTTGATGATATTATAGTGGCCAGCGATTCATTGCTTTAGATACATATATTCAAAGACCATTTACATTCTACCTTTCAAAACAAAGATTTAGGAACCTTGAGATATTTTTTTATGACGGGAGGTGGCAAGGTATCAGGGGGATCATGATATATCAGAGAAAGTATGCAATGGAATTATTAGAGGAGACAGGTTTCTTGGGTGCCAAACCTGCATTGACTCATATGGAACAAAATCTGAAACTGGAGCATAATGATTCACCATTGTTCCCTGATGTATCTTGTTACAGAAGGATAATTGGAAAACTATTGTACCTTACTATTACTAGACCTGACATATCTTATAGTGTTCAACAGCTGAGTCAGTTTTTAGACACTCCTACAGAATTGAATATGAAAGCTGCTAATAGATTGTTAAGATACATGAAAGGAAATCCAGAACAAGACTTGTTGTTTCCTAGTACAAGATCAAAAGTGCTCAAGGCCTATGTTGATTCAGGCTGGGGTGGATGTTCAGAGACCAGAAGATCCATTATAGGATATTGCATGTTCTTTGGTAATAAACTGGTGTCCTGGAAGGCTAAAAAGCAAACTACTGTGTCTAGGTCATCTTCAGAGGCAGAATACAGGTCACTTGCTGCAGCAACATGTGAGATACAACGGCTACTTTATCTGATGAAAGATCTGGGGGTAAAACAGAATCAACCTGTGGAATTGTTCTGTGACAGCAAAAATGCAATTTATATAGTTGAGAATCCTGTATTTCATGAGATGACAAAGCATATAGAGGTGGATTATCATGTTGTCAGAGATAATTTTCAGGCAAATGTGATCAAGCCAATGCCTATTAAGACAGATTATCAAGTGGCAGATTTGTTTACAAAAGCTTTGAGTTCACAGAGATTGCAATTCTTGACTTTAGCTCTGGGAGTGTGCAATATCTACAAGAAGTTAGAATTGAGGGGGGTGTTGAAGATGATGAGCTAACAAGACAAAAGAAGGAAAAGAAAAGGTGCATCAGACTAGAGCAGAAGACCTGATGCAGAAGTTGGCTTGATGGCATGGAAGGTTCGCACGGTTGGCACGATGCTTGGCATGGTTGTACGCTTGGCGCATTTGGCACGCTCAACAGCATTGGCACGTTGCCGGGTAATCGAAGGAAGGCGTGTACATGTTGCAGCGGACCAAACCTTCTTCTGCACGTGCTGATTATGTTCTAGTTGCTTCTATAGTTAGTATAAATACTTAATATGATTGTAAAATAAAGAAGTGTGTTGAAGAAGATAGAAAATATATTCCATAACTGCCCTTGTTCATTGGTATGCGCTCCTTGGCGCCATCTTCTTCTATATTCGATTTTTTCTGAATTTTATTCGGTTTTGCTCCATGATTTCTTAGCATTAGTGTTTAATTCAGCTTATGAGTTGATTTTAACATTTTCAAAATTTAAATGACATTAATAAAAATTTAAACATTCTACTATGCGACAATATCTTGTCAGCATACACCCTAGATTTTTTTTGGCTTCTTTAGAATAATACTTCATTATATAACAGAGTTGAATGTACTGCACCATGTACCATACTGGAGTAGGGCGCCCTACTTGAGGACTTTGTACATATGCATCAAATTGATAGACGTATAAATAGATACATTAATAAAGAAATAGAAAATACTGAATAGTCCAAACAATGTTCCTGAGATAATCACAGGGTCCAATTTGACGAAGTTATGGTGAACATATTTTATCATAGTTGCCATTCTATTTATGGGTCTATGGCGACATGTGCTTCCTCATCCATCTAAAGTGCGTCCCATCGTGTTGGTTGGTGATTTGCATCGAGTTAGTAGTAGTTCGTAGAGATAGTACTTGTAACATATACCTAAGACACAATCATGTAAGTACATTAAAATTTGGTTCCAATTTTCAACCTATTATGAACACGTTACTATTTAATTTGTTTCCTTGCTTTTGTAAATGACGAGGAGACTATACCCCTGTCCACCTAGAGGGACATGACCTAAATCAAGGCACATGTCCTGTAGTATAATAACGTATGTGCTTGACCTACCTAGAACTGTTTTTATTGCGGACAAATGGTTCAGTCTTTAACCCTAAGGGTTTTATTATTCTAATCCGAACATTGTTACTTAGGGATCCCTAGGTAGAAAGAACATTGTTTAGTGCATACAAAAAGTCTATGTCTAAATCTAGTCTAGTATAAAGAGCTGACAATATATCTAAATTTTTAACTGTCACTCCTTAAATATGTGTATTTAAAGACGATTTGCTATACAAGTATCGTCTGAAATATGTCATGCAGATTCTATAATTATTTTTATTGATCTTCTCTATGTGTGGTGGTCATACATGAAAGATAAACACAAAGGTCTGAATCCGATCCAATTGGGTGTTAGGTTGCATGATCGGTTTGCAGTGGACTCCAATTATAGGTTGTCTAATAACGCCTTACTAATTTAGAAGACCGTTAGGTTCTTCATTGACATCCTCCATTTAATTCTACTGGACTGAGAGAGTGGAGACACGGAGCCAAAGATTTGGCCTTTTGTCCAAAACATAAGCACAAGTTGGTTGGGGACCCCTAAGGTCTTGTCAGATAAGCCAAGTGGCAGACCATACTCTTGCTACCCCACAGTTGTCCCTTCACTAAACTAATCAACTTGAGTATCAAACTATAGCAGATCCCTTATAAAAACCCCTTGCTGTCCCTCATCAACTTCCATGTATTCAAACTTTCATTTCCTTGCGGTTCCATACAAAGAAGCTCAAGTTCTAAGAGGTGGAAAAAAATATGAAGATGAGTAGCAATGGTGTGGCAGGATCCAAGAGAAGAATTTTATGCAAAGGAGTTGGAGGAGTCCTAAAAGAACAAAGAGCTAGGGTCTACATAATAAGAAGATGTATAGTGATGCTTCTTTGTTGCCATGATTGATGAAATCAAGCTTCTCCCTCTTCTTCTTCTTTATCTTGAAGTTGTATAAATGTACAGCTGATATAATTTAGGGATGGACATTTTTGTAGTCTAATGGGCTCCTGTTGGGCCTTACTAATTGTAAGTTGAACTTGAATTGTCCCAAGTATTTTTGCCCATTGCAAGCCTTGAATTCTTTGCATTTCCAAACTCATCATTCAATTTCTTCATAAATGATCCCCTTTGGGATCTGAATTTTTGTGTGCGTATGATATTATGTCTTGTGCTGAAGCAACTAAAATTGGATTAGTGAAATAAAAACTCAAGTAGGATTAGTGGTTGACTTCCTTGCTGTGAGTTGTGGATAATAGTTTATAGTTGGAAATGGACATTTTAAGTGCACATATTTATGAAGAGGATGAGAAGGCCAGAAGACTAATAATTCCATTTTTGAGCGTTTTTCTTTCTCGACCGTCCTCTGGAGAAGGGGGTTTGCTGGGGGGTGGTGGGGGAGTAGTGGGTTCTTTTTTTCCATTTGAATGTCTATTTTCGTTATATTTGTGGGATATACACACCTTTTCCCGATGCACGAATTACCACCACTAAGCTGAGCTTAATTAGGTTCAAGGTTCTCAATCCTTAGCAAGCAAAAGGTGCATGTGTACCTTATTTTTTCTCAATTGGTATTCACTTTGTGCCTTTTAACTTAGATTGTGCCTATTTCTACTCTTAATTTGTTCATGCTTGTACATTTTAGTTATGTTTTAAAATGGTTTAGATATTCGTATTACTTTTAATATGCCTTTATATGTGATGGAAACCACCCATCAAGGAAAACAATTAGTGGTAGAATCAAATAGTATCAAATCAATTTATTTGTTATATTTATTTTCTACCATAGATATTAGTAGAATAGTCTTGTATGCAGATCATTTGTATACAAAACAAAATCAATGAAAAAATCCATTCACAAATCAAACATGATATTAGAGCATAGTTGATCTTGGGACTCATCACAAGTTCATCACTTTTTCGATTACCTCTCTCCCGGCCAAGCGAACAGAAATCGGTCCAGTCACCACAACCTATAAAACAGCCCCTACAAATCTGAATATTCCCTCAAAACAACCACAAACCGCCGGAAAATCTAACTACCAGCAAACAATTTCCCACAAATTCAACATAAATCATACAAAATTCATCACTGCTCGGAAACGCAACCATACAATATACAGTCACACAATTTAGCCAAAGGATTAGGACTTAGAACAAAATCATCATCGCCCCACTAACCTCTCTCGGCCAAAAGACCAACAAACGTAGGAACCATAGTCGTGAATCATAACCATACAACCACCACAAAGTCCATAGCCGAAACAACTATAATGATACGATGGGAAGACAAAGAAAAAAAGGACGGCAGTCATGGCGGTAGTAGCGTTGCCATACACACTGCAGAAAAGGGCAGAGAAAAAACATAGAGACGAGAGCGGCCACCAATCTGTAACCTTGGAAGCACATCGTCACCGGTATCTCTGAGATCACCAAAGGTGGCGCGGTGGTTCCATGACCGTGGACAACCCGTGGTAGCCAAATAGCCGAAGAACGTCACAACAAAAGAAGAGTTGAAAGCTGCGGACAAAGCAAAGAAGGAGAGCCGAAAAAGAGTGGTAGTTGTGTTATGGATTTAAATCCGATGCCTCAACTCTTCAGTTTTGAACTTTTATCCTCTAAAATTTTAAGTTTTGTAAATTTGCCCTAAGAGTCTGGCGATTTTACAAATTTGCCCCCATAATTTGAAAAAATCACAGATTTGCCCAAAGCACACGAAACCTGGTAAGTTATGGCTAAATCCAACGAATTGATTTTTAATTACAGAGCCGTGAACATAATGACCTATGAATGAAAGACTTCTTATACACCTATCCACGCTCTCTAAATATCACATCGAGATGGCTACTATAGAGTCAATAGACATTCGAAGAGAGAGCCACATTGCTTTTTTCCGTAGATAAAATTGAACAATTGTCTCCATGGTCCATCATTATCATCCAAATTACTCTCAATTAGTCAAGTAACGAAAGAACTTAATTTTGTTATGATAATGTATCCTGATTTATGCCTCTTATAGGAAATTCTCACGAAGAAGATTATTAGACGTGGCACCGAGCGCAGAGGCCTCTTCTACGTTAATGAGGTGATTTCCCGTGCTTATGCCATTCTTGCTCACAGAACGGTCACCAAACAGGTTTGGTCAAGGCACATACGTTTGGGTCATCCATCTCTTAGGTACCTTAAACTCTTATTTCCAAACTATTTATAAATAATTTCACCCACATGCCATGTAAAACATGCATTTGTGCTAAGAATCACAGAACTATATTCCAACCAAACAACATGTGGATCGATTCCATTTCTCTAGTACATTTCGATGTGTGGGGACCAGCCTCCATCTCCAATCATAGTCCATTTCACTATTTTGTCTCATTCGTAGATGATTTTTCTCGCACAGACATTGATGTATTTCCTGAAAGATAAATCTGAAACATATGAGAAATGTTTTTGGCTTCTACTAAATGATCCTAACTCAATTTTATGCTAAAATACAAATTCTCCGCTCTGATAAGACTGAGAATTCGTCAACCAGCCTACACAAAGATTCCTCCAGGCACATGGACTAATACACTAATCCACATGTCCTAACATACCATAAACAAATAGTGTCACCGAACGGAAAAATCTGATTCTCCCAGAAATGGCCTGAGTTATGATGATTACATCTCACGTTCCGCTAACTTTTTGGCCGGATGCCCTAACTACGTTTGCTTACCTCCTAAATTGACTACCCACAAACATCCTCAATCACAAAACTCCACACACACCTTAGCTACTCAATCCTCCATTCTATCTTTTTTAAATATAATTGTACAAATTTTATTTTGTAATCAAGCAATGGTCAATCGGTACAAGCGATTCTTTGAAAAGTTGTAAAGATGAAGCACCAAGCATCAAGATGTTTTGAAGAGATCGTTAAACATAACATAAGCCTTTAGACTTTCTCAAAGGGATCAAATCACAAACTATCAAGGGACTTAGTCAAAAGTGTTTGAAAGCTTATTCTCATTGACAAAGACTCTATCATAGTATCTGATATTTTACCTAGTATAACTGAAGTTTGTTGCTTAGAAATGGCAAGTGAAATTGAACTCAGTCTGCTTTACGTCATCTTCATACATGTAATGTAACCATTGAATTTCCTACCAGAAGCTTTTTACTAATTAAGCAAACTATTAATGACCCGTTTTGATACCATTTATTAAGTATTTTAGTAGTTTGTAAGTTATCATATATTTTCTGCATAAGTGCAGAGAATAAAGACAACACATAGATTTTTAACTTGGTTCGAGAAACACATACATCCACGGATTAAACATTATTCAATATGTAAAACAGCACAACTATATAGGACTTGTACAATAAACATACTCCCACGGGATGATTGTTGAATTGTCCATTATATCCTCCACTTTGAAATGTGTCTCCAAGCTCCCGTCGAATTTGATCATAAAATCCTTTTCAAATACTGCACGAACTCCTTTCGTTGCTTACGTTTTTATACCTTTATCCCGATACTAGTTTAAATGGGATTGATGAAGGTTAAACAATGAATAACCATTCTTCTTTGAGCGCAAAAGCTCTCTCGTAACACATATCTTGACAAAATGGTCAATGACACAGCGAACATAACATCATTTAAGAGAGATATGATTTGCACACGAATTTTTTCTCCCCAAAGGATTGACCCCTCTAAGGGATAAACCTCCATTTTATCTATCATAATCCTTATATCTTGAATCTTTGGGTGCTTATTATTTAAACGTACTCCAATAGCTTGTAGAGAAATGTGTCTGTGTTGACTATGCCGCACATCAAAAATGGCTTTGATAATATAACCTTGTCTTTCGATGAGTTCATGTCACAACAGGCTGCACATTCCTTGAACTGAATATTTCCTTTCGCATCAATCTGGTGTTACATCATGTGAATTTATGTAAATAAAAAAGAGTTTTAAATAATAAGGAAAGTACGTTTAATTGCAAAAAAAATGTTTTTGAATGAAAAAAACAAAACCAAAAAAAAGTGAAGCGTCAGGTGATAATAACCCCTCATTAAAAATCCCACCCCAAATTAATGCCTCATTTATTGCCTTATTTTACCCCTCCCTCTTTTGACCGTTTCAAGATACAATAAAAAAATTTTTCACCCTTTAAATTCTCCAGGCAGCCGAATTTGTCAAAATTCGACTCTAGCAGACACAATTCAAATCACTGAACATACCAGCGTATAGAGGAAACTAGAAAAACTGGAGAGAGAAAGAAGTAACTGCCAAGAACAAGAATTGGAAGGAGAAAATTGATTTTGATCATCCCAGCAAAACGTCTAACACCCTGTTTAAGTAGCAGTTGTTTACAACTGAAAAACAGAATGTGTATTTACATAAATGCCCTTATTAACTAACTACCTCCTATTTACATTTAAGGGTAAAACAGACATTTTCCTCCGATTTTAAACGTTTCCCGCGTGCAACCTTCTTCTCCCTCTCTACATCTTCCTCGCCTTTCAACCGCAGTGCAACTCTCCTCTCTGTCTATGATCTCTAGGCGCACCTGCTCCAAAATTGACTAGAGATAGTTCATGGCCTCAGCTTCAGCTACCACCATCCAACAATCTCCACCAGATCCAAGCCTTTGATCATATTGAACATCCACCTTCGATCCTGACTACTTACTCATGCTACACTCCAAATTGTCGCATATCTCAACACCCCCCAAACCAGGCTGTCCAAAGACATCACACACTCCCATGGCCAGACTTAGTTTATGCAATCTCTTGGAATCCAACGCTTTGGTGAAAGCATCCGCCAACTGCAACTCCGTCTTAATAGGCATAGGCTTGATGATTCCTTCTAAGTATTTTCCCCTCACCACATAATAGTCTATCTCAATATGTTTAGTTCTTTCATGGAAAATTGGATTTTCCACTATGTACATAGCGCTCTTGTTATCACAAAACAGTTCTATCGCCTTTTCTTGCTTCACTCCTAACTCTGCCATTAAATAAAGAATTCACTGCACCTCACACGTAGCTGCAGCCATCGCACGGTATTCTTCCTTTGAGAAAGATCTTGAAATAGTAGTTAGCTTCTTGGATTTCCAAGAGATCAATGCTTCACCAAGAAACACGCAGAATCCAGTGACTGACCTTCTCGTCTCAATGCATCCTCCCCAGTCAGAATCCGTAAATGCTTTCAGCTGCATGTCTCCTTTGCTTGAAAATAGCAACCCTTGACTAGGTGCCCCCTTGACATACCTCAACAACCTGCAAGCTGCTTTTGAGTGATTAAGCGTAGGCACATCTAGCAATTGACTCAACTGTTGCACTGCATACGATATATCCGACCTAGTAATGGTAAGATACATCAATTTTTCAATCAACCTCCTATAACCAGAGACATCCTCAATCAATTCAGAGTCATTGTGAGCCAATTTCAGATTTTGCTCCATAGGTGACTTTGTAGGCTTTGAGCCTAAAAAAACCTGTCTCTTCTAACAACTCAAGAGCATATTTTCTCTGATGTATGAGGAACCCCCCTGAGACATAGCAACTTTCAAGCCTAGGAAGTATCTAAGGTCTCCCAGATTATTGATTTTGAATGCCTCATGTAAAGACTATTTAAGAACATCAATGGCTGTAAGAGAGTCACTGGCTACCAAGATATCATCAACATATATAAGCAGAACCAAAAAAGAGCAAGTAGTCTGTCTAGTGAATATAATATAGTCATGTTTGGACTGAACATATCTGTGGGACAAGAGATAACTGTTGAGCTTAGAGTTCCATTCCCTGCTAGCTTGTTTCAGCCCATATAGAGACTTATGCAATCTACAAACAGCATCAGGTGAGGGACAATGCAGACTCTCAGGTGGAGTCATATAAATTTCTTGGTGAAGATCACCATAAAGGAATGCATTGTTAACGTCTAGTTGATGCACATACCAGTTCTTCATGGCAGCTATAGAAAGAAGAAGCCTCATTGTTGTCATTTTAGCCACTGGAGAAAATGTCTCACTGTAGTCAATGCCTAGTTGCTGAGTGTAGCCCTTGGCTACCAACCTAGACTTATACCTTTCAATTGAGCCATCTGCTCTCCTCTTCACTTCATAAACCCACTTGCAGCCAATAGGTGTCTTGCCCGCAGGCAACTGGACCAATGACCAAGTGTGGTTATCTTCCAAGGCTTTCAGGTCCTCCTGCATAGCAAGCTGCCACTCTGCAGTTTGGGCTGCTTCTAGGTAAGTCTTAGGTTCCTGCTGCATACTAATTGACAAAGCATATCTTTTATAGTCAGGAGCTAACCTATCATATGCATGATAAGATTGAATAGGATATGGAGTGGAAGCAGAAATAAAAGAAGGAACTGACTTAGATAATTGATTGCAATAATAGTCCTGAAGGTAAGATAGCATGCGTGTTTGTCTTACTGGTCTGTTGGAAGAGGACTGATTAAGTGGATCAGTAGTAATTGGAAGTATTATTTCTAACTGTGAAGTAATGTCAGGGTCATGAATACGGGTGGAATCTGCTGTGCTGGTTGTTTCTGGTGTTATTGTGTCTGATGAAGTACTGCGAGAATCATGATGAGAAGGATCAAGGTTTTGATTAGGAGTATTGAATTGTGGTGTTAAAGGGCAAGTATAAGAATCAGAATACGAAGGAACGTTAGGATGAGGCTGAGGACTGACTGATTTGTCTGGAGTTGAAGGATTGGAGAGAGTAGAGAAAGGGAAAATGTCTTCATGAAACTGAACATTCCTGGATACAAACACAGCTTGAGTATCCATATCTTGTACAATATATCCCTTAATGTTGTGAGGAAATCCAAGGAACACACATTTCTGTGCTCTAGGAGCGAATTTATCATCATGAGGTACATCATTGTGGCTGTAAGTCAGGCAGCCAAACACCTTGAGTCAGGCATCGTCAGGAGTTTTGTGAAAGAGCAACTGAAATGGTGTATGATTGTATAAGAAAGGTCATGGGATTAGATTTATAAGAAAGGTAGCATGTTGGACACAAAAACCCCGATGGATGATAGGTACATTCGACTGGAACTTCAAAGCTCTAGCTACTAATAGCAAGTGTTGATGTTTCCTCTCTACGATGCCATTTTGTTGAGGGTTATAGACATATGACATTTGATGTATGATGCCTTTGCTAGAGAAAAATTCATTCATTTTGAATTCCTGACCTTGGTCTAACCTTATAACTTTGATCTGTTTGGAAAAATGGGTTTGAACGTAATTGCAGAAACTCATGATGATGTTTCTGGTTTCAGCTTTTGATTTCATCAAGTAGGTCCAAGTATATCTTGTACAACCATCAACCACAGTAATAAAATACTTTTGTCCATATATAGTATTGTGCCTATAAGGCCCCCAGATGTCCATATGGACTAGATCAAACGCATTTGCAGAAACAGAATTTGAAGAAGGGAAAGGTAATTTTCTTTGTTTTGCTAATGGACAAACTTTACAGACATTGCTATTTTCAAGTACTAAAATATCAGGATTACATTTGTTTATCTGCTGAATTCTAGGAATAGAAGGATGTCCCAGCCTATAGTGCCACAGCAGACTTGGGCAAGCTGTCACATCTATGGAGGAGAAGAAACAGTTGGCTTGAGAGGACAATGAAGAACGACTCTACAGATACAATAAAGGCCATGATGTTTTTCAGCTGAACCAATCATCCTCTTGGACAACTGATTCTGGATGACACAAGTATTACAAGAAAAAGAAATGAGAAGATTAGGATGCAAAGTTAATTTGCTGAGAGACAACAGATTAAATGAGAAATCAGGCACAAATAACACTTCATGTAAAGATAAAAGATCATTTATGATGACTGTGCCAATATGTGTTGCGCTTGTCACAGTACCATTAGGCATCTTGACAACCACATCTGTCATAGGTCTGAATGAATGGAAAAGGTGTAAAGAAAATGCAACATGATCTATAGCTCCTGAGTCTATAATCCATATACTGTGACTATTGGGTGCATTGTTACCTTTGACCAACTCAGTAGAAGCAGACAAAACAACAGCATGAGAGACATTTCCACCAGGAGCTTGAACCACAGGTTGCTTCTCATCATCCTTGCTCAGCAACCTTAACAATTTCTGGTGTTGTTCAGGAGTCAATACAGATGGAAACATCTATGACATTTGATCAAAATAATTTTCTTGTGAGTCTGCCTTCCAAGTCTCAGTAACATTAGCTTGATTGCTAAACTTGAACCCCGGGGTAAAACCATGTTTCTTGTAGCACCTATCAATGGTATTGTAGCGCCCCGCCCGGAACTAGGGTTTCGGCACGGTGCACCCGCCATACTCTACTATGAGTAGTACATGTAGGACCTGCAAGAAACCACCAGAAGGGGGGTTGAATAGTGGGTGCGGAAAATTTGGTTTTTAAAATTGTTTTAACCCAAAAACCCAACTTTTGGAAACAGTTCTGTTTTCAGGACCAGTTTTTCAACGTTTTAAAAACTTGGTTACAGGTCTTCAAAAATTCTGAAATTTGGAGAAATCCTAGTTTCAGATGTTATGAGTATCTCCTAAAAATTTCAGATCAAAATTCAACCTTTAACCCTTATAAATAGCGTTGGTGGTCAGATTGCGCAAATCTGCAGAAACGGTAGTCTGACTTGAAAAATTTATTCTGATTTAACCGTGGCTCCAAATGATCTGAATATTTAATGACAAACCCCTTACTATGTTTATTTAATTGGTCTGAAACAATTTTGAAAAATTCCTTTGGGAAGTTAGTCAAATACGTACAAAGTCTCAACCTTTGCAAGCCTGAAAATCAGACTGCACTAGTCTCAGAACTTTTGACGTTTGGATGACTTATACTTGTCCAAAAGGGTTGAAACTTACTCCAAATGAAACTTAAAACGTGTGGCTATGTTTCTGAAAAGTTTTGTGATTTTTGAAATTCGTTTGATATTATAAGATCGCAATGAAGATGATGCACTGTGCTGGAAACTGAAAATAAGTGTTGAAAAGTAAAGGACACAAGGAATTTTATACTGGTTCGGTTAAATCAACCTACTCCAGTCTTCGAGGACACCTTCCTCGGTTATCTTTAATCACAAAAAACAAACAACACCTTACCACACAGGGTTGATGGAGTTATACACCAACTCCAATCCTTTACAAACCTTACAAAGAATCACAATGATCACAAACACCACCACCGAGCGGATGAAAGATTGATCACACCTTGATCAATCTTTCACAACAATATAGCATGTATGGTGGTTTATATGAAGCCTATACAATATGTATGAATATGAATGCAATAGGCTTTGAAAGAGAAGAAGAAAGAAAGGTAGAAGAAGAAGGTGTAGAAAATGTTTTTGCACTATAGCACTTGTGAGACTTGTCTTCTATTTGATTTGCTCTTATTCTCCTATTTTTAACAATTTTGGCCGCCCCCTTCTTCCTTTTCTTCCCCTTGGAAATTATCTTTTAAGTCCTTGGAAGATTACCTTGTGTAATTGTGACATCAACTTGCTTACTTGGCAACACTTCATTAGATGATCATCTTGGCTTTGTATTTTTGGCACTCATTGATTGAATGAGACTTGTCATCATTTGATGACTGTATGAATATGAAAATATCACTTAAAACATATGCCAATTAGTCATAAAAACATTGCCAATTATCTCACAATCAATCCCACATAATTTGGAAAACAAATTGGTCTCATTCATGACCATAAAATCGCCCCACCTTATTCTACACATGCTGAAATTTTCAGCATGTGTGATATTTCAAATATCTTCAAATTACTTCCATAATATCATCAAATAAATCCATTGAAATTGAGAAACCAATTAACCACCATTAAGGTAGTAAAATCAGCCATAATAACACACACATGCTGAATTTTCAGTATGTGTTATATTTGTGACATAGTTTGAAACATTACCTTGTGTAGCTCTCTCCATTATGTCACTAACCTTGTATACTTCATTCTTGGCCAATCAAGATGCCAACTAAGCTCCACATATGCTCCATCAAGGCTGAGCTAGGCATGTGATGTAGGATTGACATGTGCTGAATTTTATTTTTGCAAAATTTATAAAATAGTACACTATAATTATACACATTTTCCAATCAGCCCTAAATTGATTTTTCTAGAAAATTTTAGAATTTATTGAATATGTAAAAAGTGTCTAGATACATATTATATCTCATGCCAAAAATGTTCCATGTGTTGTAATCGTAGAAAACCGAATTTTCGACTTTTGTCGATTACGTGATTTTTCTCCGATTAAATTCCAACTTTTTGCACATGTTATATATATTATGTTACACATAATATACATAAATTAAACTTTAATATTCAGCTCACATGGCTGAGTAAAGTGGCGCCTTACCTGTGCTTAAAAAGATAAATTTGAAATCTCTACAATTTGCCCTTAAGTGGGGGTGATTTGTGTGTGCCAACATGGAATGATTTTATGGCTGAACATATCATGTAAGCCACGAAATTTGCGGCTAGTTTTGAATTGTAGGGGCTGGCCATCTATATATGGCAAGTATGTGACACGTTGGCGAAGTTTTGGTTGTCATCCGATACGACAATTTTTTGGTTTAGAACCTTGTAACGTGTCGTAATATTTTTGTCATCACCATGAATTATATCATATGATATTAGACCTGAATATACTCACAAATATGATGTGAATATAGTGGTGTGACGTTGACGTACGTTTGTAAAGTATATAACGTGTCGGTAGTACATTGGAATATATGTGTATAGTGTATTTTTTTTAAAAAATCTAAATATATATATATATATATGTATATATATATGTATATATATATGTGTATATATATATGTATATATATATGTGTATATATATATGTGTATATATATATATATATATTGAAAACGTGTGATTAAGGGAGGAAAAAGACTTTCCATTCTTCAACTTGTTGCCTTTGTGCCTTTTCCAAATATATCTTCATTTAATGAACTACTTAGTTTATTTAACTTAGTACTTCATTTAATGAACTAGTTTAGTTCATTAATAGTGGCATCTGAAAATAGTTCAAACACAACAAATGTTTGCCATTTGATGTAAGCTTTAAAGCTTCATGGCTTGTTAGTACGGCAACATTATATATAAAATATATAAGGCAGGTTTCATGCAAAAACGTATCAAGTCACAAAACGTGTCATGCATTTCTTTAGTATACGTTATTTAAATCATGTATTTTGTAATCACTCAAACCCCATTTTCTCAACAATCTCTCCCTTTTGATGATTTACAAAATAACCTAAGTTCATGATTTAAATTTTGTCGCTCCCCCTCCAATCGTGCACAAATTCAAATTTTGAATTTTGAATTTTGAATTCTCCCCCCTTGATTTGTGCAATCAATCTCTCTCTCTCTCCCTTAAATCATGCATTATTTCCCCCTTTATTTTGGAAATACAATCAAAAGTGCATGTAAGTATGTAGATAGCAATTTTTTAAAAAAATCATGCATTTCAAATAATAAGTGCGTTCTTAAGGGTTACTTATTCATCCTTTTGAAAATGTCCCTTTTCGTACCCAAATTTGGGTGACCTTTCAAGGTCTTCTAAAAGGTGATAAAATAGATGAAGATATAATATAATAGACGTTTGGTGCAAATCCGTTTGGCCTTTGGCCAAGAATGCCATCATGCACATAGTATGATGTTTGTTTTTGATAAAAATTTTTGTTTGCATGCACGGGGCGTAATCTAGATGCATTTTTGGTAGGTGAATTCCATGTATGCATTATTGGTTTCTTTTCATATTTTTACGACACAAAATTATATCTCGTATGATATGAAGATGAAGCACGATGAAATGTCATAGGGGAAGGTCTAGACATCTTCTTAGATGCCACATATGTCTTAGATGCATCAATTTTCTTCGATGGAATGAATTTGGTTGGTTTGTTTAGTGACTCATTTTTCTCAACGTATCCTAGTCCGGTTTTGTCACTATCATGCTTTTGTGAAAAAATGATGTGATCTAGCATGTTTGTTCCCGTGTCAAATTGTTTCACCATTTTCTCTAAATCCGCATTCCTTGATTTCAAGTTTGAAATTTCGGATTTCATTTCATTATTATGTGCAGTTAATAACGAGATCTCTGATTTTAATGCATTGATGATGCACGATGACTCTTCTTTTGAATAGTTTAATTGAGAAACAAGGTTCGTGTTAGAAGATTCTAACAACTTCTTGTCTTCAATTAATCATTTGTTTTCTTTTGCAAGAGTCTTTGAGAACTTATGCAACTCTAAATATTGACTAAATAAATCATCGTAAGAACATTCAGAATCAGAATCAGAATCAGAGTCGGAAGATACCTCATTTGATGCCTTAGATGTAAAGCATACTTGTGCCTTTTATTCTTCCGTATCGTCAGTATCAGAGTCGGATGTGTCACTCCAACTGGAGACTTTGAAGGCTCTTCTCCTTTGTTTAGGTTAATGAGACGAGTCTAGTTTTGATCCGATCTTTGTTAAGGTGTTTGTTCATTTGTTTGTCTTTGTTAGGGCAATCATATGACAAGTGTCCAAGTTTTCCACATTCATAACACTTTATTTCTTCATTATTTTTATTTCTATGGTTCTTAGATAAAGTAGGATTGTGTTTGTTTTTAATTGCTTTTCTCAAGATCTTTCTTAATCTTTTAGCCATCATGATTAAATCTTCGTCATCGGAATCTGTCTCACTATCATCTATGACGTATTCATTTGATTTAAATGCTATAACCTTGTCATTTTTTAGAAATAGACTCGGAATTTCTTAAAGTGAGTTTGTTTTCATATACCTTTAAAGATCCGATTAGTTCCTCCATTTTTATTGATTTGGTTTCCTTACTTTCCTCTATTGCTGTGACTTTAGGGTTCCATTCGGATGGAAGACTTTGTAGTACCTTTTGGACCTTTTCCTGCGTAGAGAAAGCTTTGTCAAGAGACTCAAGAGAATTATAGATGTTAGTCAATCGTAAATCCATCTCAACAATAGACTCATTTGACAATAATTCAAAAGACTCAAGTGTGGACATAAGCATATTAATCTTGGACTCATTTACTTGGCTAGTCCCTTCATGTTTCATTTCAAGAATTCTCCACATCTCTTGAGCATTAGAGCAATTAGACACATAACTAGACTCACTTTTACTTAGACCGTTTAAGAGTAGTTGCATGGCTTTAGCATTCATGATTAGTCTCTTTTTATCATCACTAGTGTATTCTTGTTTTGGTTTTACAACCTCTAGTGTGACACCATCTATAGTAGATAATTTAGTGGGAATGAATGGACCGTCTTCTATAATCGACCATAGATCGATATCAGTAGTCATAAGAAAGAGTTTCACTCTAAGTTTCCATTGGATAAAAGACTCACCATCAAAAAGAGGAGGCCTTACGGTTGATATTCCTTCTTGCACGGTATTGTAGCTAGTGGGTGCCATCTCACTAAGACCGTTGGATCTCCTTCTCGTGAGTGTGCCTGCGCTCTGATACCACTTGTAGGACCTGCAAGGTCCCACTAGAAGGGGGGGGGGGGGGTTGAATAGTGGGGTGCGGAAAATTTGGTTTTTAAAATTGTTTTAATCCAAAAACCCAACTTCTGAAAACAGTATATGTTTTCAGGACTTGTTTTGCAACATTTTAAAAACTAGGTTACAGGTCTTTAAAAATTCTGAAATTTGGAGAGATCTTAGTCTCAGATGTTTTGAGTATCTCCTAAAAATTTCAGATCAAAATTCAACCTTTAACCCTTTTAAAAATCGTTGGTGGTCAGATTACGCAAATCTGCCAAAAACGATAGTCTGACTTGAAAAATTTATTCTGATTAAACCGTGGCTCCAAATGATCTGAAACTTTAATGACAAACCCCTTTCTATATGTATTTAATTGGGTTGAAACAGTTTTGAAAAATTCCTTTGGAAAGTTAGTCAAATGCATTCAAAGTCTCAACCTTTGCAAGCCTAAAAATTAGACTGCACTAGTCTCAGAGCTTTTGATGTTTGGATGACTTATACTTGTCCAAAAGGGTTGAAACTTACTCCAAAGGAAACTTAAAACGTGTGGCTATGTTTCTGAAAAGTTTTGTGATTTTTGAAATTCGTTTGATATTATAAGATCGCAATGAAGATGATGCACTGTGCTGGAAACTGAAAATAAGTGTTGAAAAGTAAAGGACACAAGGAATTTTATACTGGTTCGGTTAAATCAACCTACTCCAGTCTTCGAGGACACCTTCCTCGGTTATCTTTAATCAAAAAAAACAAACAACACCTTACCACAAAGGGTTGATGGAGTTATACACCAACTCCAATCCTTTACAAACCTTACAAAGAATCACAATGATCACAAACACCACCACCGAGCGGATGAAAGATTGATCACACCTTGATCAATCTTTCACAACAATATAGCATGTATGGTGGTTTATATGAAGCCTATACAATATGTATGAATATGAATGCAATAGGCTTTGAAAGAGAAGAAGAAAGAAAGGTAGAAGAAGAAGGTGTAGAAAACGTTTTTGCACTATAGCACTTGTGAGACTTGTCTTCTATTTGATTTGCTCTTCTTCTCCTATTTTTAACAATTTTGGCCGCCCCCTTCTTCCTTTTCTTCCCCTTGGAAATTATCTTTTAAGTCCTTGGAAGATTACCTTGTGTAATTGTGACATCAACTTGCTTACTTGGCAACACTTCATTAGATGATCATCTTGGCTTTGTATTTTTGGCACTCATTGATTGAATGAGACTTGTCATCATTTGATGACTGTATGAATATGAAAATATCACTTAAAACATATGCCAATTAGTCATAAAAACATTGCCAATTATCTCACAATCAATCCCACATAATTTGGAAAACAAATTGGTCTCATTCATGACCATAAAATCGCCCCACCTTATTCTACACATGCTGAAATTTTCAGCATGTGTGATATTTCAAATATCTTCAAATTACTTCCATAATATCATCAAATAAATCCATTGAAAATGAGAAACCAATTAACCACCATTAAGGTAGTAAAATCAGCCATAATAACATACACATGCTGAATTTTCAGCATGTGTTATATTTGTGACATAGTTTGAAACATTACCTTGTGTAGCTCTCTCCATTATGTCACTAACCTTGTGTACTTCATTCATGGCCAATCAAGATGCCAACTAAGCTCCACATATACTCTATCAAGGCTGAGCTAGGCGTGTGATGTAGGATTGACATGTGCTGAATTTTATTTTTACAAACTTTATAAAATAGTGCACAATAATTATACACATATAGTATATTCCAATCAGCCTTAAATTGATTTTTCTAGAAAACTTTAGAATGTATTGAATATGTAAAAAGTGTCTAGATACATGTTATATCTCATGCCAAAAACGTTCCATTTGTTGTAATCGTAGAAAACCAAATTTTCGACTTTTGTCGATTACGCGATTTTTCTTCGATTAAATTCCAAATTTTTGCACATGTTATATATATTTATGTTACACATAATATAAATAAATTAAACTTTAATATTCAGCTCTCATGGCTGAGTAAAGTGTTGAGAAATATGTTTGGATAATTTTCAAAGTCATGATTTTAAGTGATGAATACTTAAAAATGTCACACATAGTGTTATATGTGATTAAAAGTTGAAAAAGTTGAACAAGTTAACATCGATCTCTCAGGTTGTTGCACATCGATCGATCTATGTAAGACAGAAAAGTTTAAGACCTTTCTGTGAGACATCGATCTCTAAACCTGAGACACATCGATCGATTGATGTACATCGAACTCTCACTTCGATCGATCGATGTAGGTCAGAGACAAAACCTGAACCTTCATGTGAGACATCGATCTATGAAGCTGAGGCACTTCGATCGATCGATGTCTAGAGTTTTTAGAAATAATTTTCTAAAATGTGATAAAATGGTTGTTTTCATTTGTACATGATTTATACATGCTCATTATGTGCTTATTATGTGTTTTTGGTGATTATTACTGTCTTGTGACTAACGTGCCTTGGAAGTTTCTACAACTTACCAAAAAGGGCAAAATTGGTATTTTGAGTTTTGTAGGAACATCATACGGTGAAAATATGTCAAGTGCATATTATTATCTTATTTATCATAACAAAGGTGGTATTGCGATTATCTTTGACCATCGGGGGCATTTCTGGAGTTTTCTCACACAAGGGGTATTTTGGTCATTTTATCCACAAGGGTATTTTTGGTATTTTCACTCAAGGAATCTCTTGAGCATATTATTATCTTCATTCTGGAGTTGTGTTATTATTATTTTGAAGATTATATGGTGATCTTATATCTTATTCTCTCAACCGATGATATTATTGACTATAGCTGGATATGTGACGATTTGAGATGTCACATTCTATTTTTTCTTGAAGACCCTCTTATATATGTTATTGGAGGTTCTTAATCATCATCTTTCAGAGATTACAAGGTATCCTTGGTGCAAGATTCATCACAATATGTCAAGGAGAAATGGGAATTTTGATATTATATGTTGACATAACCTTATCAACTATTATTTGTTGATTTCTCCTCAAACATCTGAGTTGGTATACATATACACAGCCTCCAAAACGTGATTATACAGGTGGAGATGATGTTTTTCTCATTTTATGAGTTGGAGACAAAAAGACAAACCAAAAGCAAGCTAATTGGCAAAAGTTGTCAACTTGAAATTTTAAATTTGAAGTTAATGGAGACAAGGTTGTTGGAGATGATTATGGAGGTGTTTTAATTCAAAATTCTCAGCCATCACATGGTCTAAAAGTTGGAGGGAATATGCCATCAATTCACTCTATAAATAGAAGGCAAGGTGAAGAAGAGAAGACACACACTTGAAAGCAAAAATTGAAGATTGTTGTCTTGCTATTCTCTTCTCATATTTTCGTTCATACTTTGTGTAGCTAAGGTGTTCCATTTCTAGTTGTTGTCCAGCTAAACTATACACACCTTCTTGTGTCTTATTTGTAAGATTGATTAGCCAAATCTATAAGGCTACATCAATAGGTAATAGAGGTGTTGCAACCAAGAGTTGCATAAAGGTGTTCATCCAAGTCTTGAATAGGGTTGGTGTTTAACCCAAGGATCAAGCTTGGTTCTTGCTATAATTTGGTTCATACCATAGTGAAATCCAAGGAAAGGTGTTCCTTGGGACTGGAGTAGGTCACATTGACCGAACCAGGATAAATTCTCGGTGTTCTTCTCTTGTTTCTTTATTTCTGTTTTCTGCCCGTTTTTGACTGCAGCTTTCACACAACTTCTCACAATTTGAAAAAATAGCTAAACATTTTCAAAATTCGTGATTTTTGGTGGAGTTATACTTCAGACTGTTAGCTTTCATTTGCAACAAGAATTACTTGATTTGAGCAAGGGAAAGTTAGTCTTTCAGTCTTTGCAAGATAACTGCTCCAATCTGACTGCAATCTGACCAGTTTTGAGAAAACTTAAATTCTGTATTTTTCATGAATTGTTTAAGGTCAGGGTCTTTTAGAAACTTTATCTACACATCCTAAGGAGTGTTTTGATATAAAGATCAACCTTTTTGGTTGAGTATTCAAAGAGAAACACGTTTTACAAAATCAGCAACATTCTGTCCAATTCTGTCCAGATTGACCATCTGAATCTTTTTATTTGTTTGAAAGGCCAAACGATCTTATTTTTGTCTGATTTTTGGACAGAGTCTTTTTAACTCATTTAAGTTATATTCTGGAAAGTTTCATAATTTTTGGAGTTGTGTACACTTATTTGTGAATTTTTGAAAAACGGGTTCTGAATCTGAGGTGGTTTCAGATTCTGTTTTCAAAGGAGATTTTAACAAAGGGTTGTAGTGTAATTTCCGCTAACCACTATTCACCCCCCTCTAGTGGTGTTTATTACAGGTGCACGGTCCAACATAAAGTGGCGCCTTACATTTGCTTAAAAAGATAAATTTGAAATCTCCACAATTTGTCCTTAATTGGGGGTGATTTGTGTGTGCCAACATGGAATGATTTTATGGCTAAACATGTCATGTAAGCCACGAAATTTGTGGCCATTTTTGAATTGTAGGGACTGGCCATCCATATATGGTAAGTACATGACACGTTGGCAAAGTTTCGGTTGTCACTCGATACGACAATTTTTGGTTTAGAACCTTGTAACGTGTCGTAATATTTTTGTCATCACCATGACTTATATCATATGATATAAGATCTGAATACACTCATAAATATGAGGTAAATATAGTGGTGTGACGTTGACGTATGTTTGTAAAGTATATAACGTGTCGCTAGTACGTTAAAATATATGTGTATAGTACCTTTTTAAAATATATATATATATATATATATATATATATATATATATATATATATACATATACATATATATATTGAAAACGTGTGATTAAGGGATGAAGAAGACTTTCCAATCTTCAACTTGTTGCCTTTGTGCCTTTCCCAAATATATCTTCATTTAATGAACTACTTAGTTCATTTAACTAAGTACTTCACTTAATGAACTAGTTTAGTTCATTAATAGTGGCATCTGAAAATAGTTCAAACACAACAAATGTTTGCCATTTGATGCAAGCTTTAAAGTTTCATGGCTTGTTAGTACCGAAACATTATATATAAACTATACAAGGCAGGTTTCATGCAAAAACGTGTCAAGTCACAAAACGTGTCATGCATTTCTTTAGTACACGTTATTTAAATCATGCATTTTGTAATCACTCAAACCACTTTTTCTCAACAGTACAAGGCGTCGATACTATGCATGCGCATGTCAACATGAATCATAATCGATATAGCGGAAGCAACATAAACATAAGCTCACGACATGCATCATAATAATACAAATCGTTCAAATACGTACAAACCACAAGTACAATGTCTCAAGATAGTCTTATTACATCACAATGAAATAAAGCTCAACACAACTAGTACATAGCTTCGACCTACATCTCAGCTCACAGATACTCTATCGGGGTTCCTCCTCAATGAACAAGGCGTCAGGGTTCCTGTTCTCTGAAATGTTATGAGGCAAGTATGAGCGATAGCCACCAACTTTTAATCGCTCAGCAAGTAGTCTTTCTAGATACTTCATGTGGATCATACATGGGAAGACAGGGTGACAAGTGGTAATAAAGTAATAAACATACATAATCACATATCCGTTTACAAATAATAACATGACATAAGAATAAAACAGGACATAAGATTTTACATCATACCTTAGAGATCATATCTTTCTTCCTCAGCATATCCCTAGCCTACCTTCCATACTTGAATACTTATCCATCTTATGCTAAGGTCATCACTTATAATCATCAGTTCTACATGCATAATCTTCCTTAATCATCTTAAAGCATAATGATCGTACAAGTATTCTAATCATCACCTAAGGGAAATGATCATGACATGATCCATAAAACATGACTTTTCATAAAATGACTTTTCGTAAACATTACTTTTCATAAACATGACATTTCATAACTTGACGTGATTTTCATAACTTGCGTAAAATGACATATTCATAACTTGCATAATATGACATTTTCATAACATGAAGACATAACATTTTCATCATGGATATAGCACTTTTCATAAGAATAATAACATACGCCATACCGATTGATTTCCCATATAATACATGTACGACATAAAACATCATAAACATATGTACATGTACTAAAGGTGAAGCGCTATGACGGAGATCCCGTGTCCCAGACCCGTTGTTACACTCGGCCATATACGTAATCATATGCCCCTGACATCTACCATCCCGGTATCGATGTCACGCCAGCAAACATAACATAGTCATAACCATAAACATAACATAACATATCGTGTGTCAATGAAATCGATTGTCTCGCGTTTATTATTAACATGCATATGAACTTTTAAAACATGATATGCGCAAAATAACTTTTCAAACTTTATTTTCGTGCAACATGAGACTTGATCATATGAAGTATTATGGTAGGACTACAACTTATAACATCACTTACTTATTTTCATCTCCGTATCATAACTTAAAGAAAATCCCACTTTGACCATCAAAGGTGGCCATTCAGCCATAGCAACCAAAACAGCCTCCTTTTTCTCATTTTCATCCAACACCACTTTCTTAATTTGTATTTTCCAAATACAACTCATATTCCAACATTTAAGAAAATTAACTTTTAATTCCTAATTCCTTTAACTCCTCACATACAAATACCTCAACTTATACCATACTTTATTCATTTCCACATCTTATACATATATCTGAACATAACATGAAACTTAAGTCATTATATTGCATAAATGGCCTTAAGGCCGAAAGTATATAATTATATATACATATATATATATAATATTACATATATATATAAGATGATTTATATTCTTAATACCTTAAGCCGTGTATATATATGTATAACTATATCCATGCATACTTCTTTAACATGTCACATTTCATTTTATCATATTAACACTATGTGGCCGAAAGTTTGGCCATTTATTATACATATTTATATTTCATCTTTCCTTCTTTTATGTACATGTTGTATGTTGTATGTTATCATAACTAACATGTACATATTGCTTTCCTTTCTTTTACTTAATCTTAAGATTATAACACTAAGAAAATGCATACTCATAAACATGATGGAAAACATAAAAAGTGTACTTCTTGAGCCATATTCATCATATAATACACATCTTGAAGATGGAATCATGAAACTCAAATGGAGTACTCAAATAGGCCACTTGGCCGTGTATATGTGGTGTATATATAAAGATGGTGATCATCAAACAATCATTGAGACCACTTATATAAGTCATGCTTATGATGCATACATAAACATGTTAAAGACATGATCTTGAAACATATGAACACTAAGAATACATAAAAGTACAAACTTGATGATCATCATAAAAGAAAACATAATCAAATCAACTAAAGTTGTATTCTTTGAACACTTTCCTTAAGATTCTTCATTTTATACTATTTATTCTAAGTCTATATATATCTATCTATCTATCTATATATATATATATATATATATATATATATATACCTAGCCATATATATATATATATATATATATATATCTATATATATATATACCTAGCCATATATATATATATGTTGCATTATATATACATAGCCGTTTATAGTTACATTTATATATATTTATATATTTGTAACACTTACAATCATAGATCTTTCATATTCTTATGACAAAACTTGAACTTACTACATGATGATCCTATTTTGATATGAACATAAGTATTTAAATTTTGAAATCCATGATGGATCTAGGAAGAGTACTTGCCTTGGTTCACTTTCTTACTCTAGGAGATGATCCTCACTTGAATTTGAAGAAGACACTTCTTCTCCTTTTCCTTGGGTATACGGTTTTAGAGTACCAAAAAGAGGGTTAGTGAGAAACTTATTAAACTAATTAGATGGAAGAATTAAACTTAAACGTCATAAAGTTTTTACCTTGATTTCCTTTGATTCTAGATTCTACAACCTTCTTGAACCTCTCTTAAGTGATGGAGTGTTTATGTAGCTTGATTTGAGTGATGTTGGTGTGAAGAAAGGAGAAGAAAATCTTCTCCTTGTTGAAGAGCAACTTTCGGCCAAGGGTAGGGGGAAAAGGGTGTTGGAGTGTTCTTGCGTTTTTCCTTGGAGATAGGATGAAAATGGTTGGTTGAACATGTAATTTTGTGAGGGGTTAAAGAAGAAATAATTTCCTACTTTTCCTAAGGGGGTGGCCAGCCAAGCATGGGGAGGAATGGGGTGGGAGACAAACTTTTGGCAAGTATGGGTTGGAGGGATGGGTCGGTAGGATAAGATTCTTAAGCATGCATTATTATATATAAGCTTTAATAAATAGTAAGACAAGTTGTCTTACACTTCCTTTTCCTTTTTCTTTTATTTTATTTCATGTGTATATATTTGTTTTCCTTTTATTTAATGTAGTATAAAATTGTTGTGTCATGTATTTCTTTTTGATTTAATTTATCCTAATAGTTTAAGTTGTTACTAACTAATCAAATTTGGGTTTTTATTGTATAGATTCAAACGTTTGTGATATTTTTGCTGCTGTATCGATATACAAGACTAGTTTTATGAATCGTACACCTACGAAATTATGTTTACGGTATTGGAAGTTGTTACGACATAACGAAGTTTTTTGGGCTGTAACATTCTCCCCCCTTATAGAAAGTTTCGTCCTCGAAACTTACGTACCTCATACAAAAAGCTGTGGATATTGCTTCTGCATTTGCTGCTCTGGCTCTCAAGTCGCTTCTCACTCAGTATGATTACTCCACTGTACTTTCACGAAGGGGATTGTCTGTTTCCTTAGTACATGCTCTTTACGGTCCACGATCCGTATAGGGATTCTTCATACGTAACGTCATCCTTAATAGTTACGGGCTGCTGCTCCAATATATGATCCGGATCGTGTAGATATCGCCGCAACTAAGATACGTGAAACACATTATGTACCTAGGATAATGTAGGAGGTATGGCCAACCAATATGCAACAGCTCCAACTTTCTCTAATATCTTATAAGGGCCAATAAATATAGGACTCAGTTTTCCCTTAGTCCCAAATCCAATCACGCCATTGGTCGGTGAAACCCTCAAATATACTTTCTCGCCTACTTCAAACTCAATCGGTCGTCTCTTTGTGTCTGCCCAGCTTTTGCTACGATCTTGAGCAGCCTTCAATCTATCAAGTATCACCTTGATCTTTTTCAGAGTCTGCTATACCAGTTTCGGACCCATAATAGCTCTCTCGCCAACTTCATCCCAATACAATGGAGATCGACACTTCCTTCCATACAATGTTTCGAATGGTACCATACCAATAGAACTGTGATAGCTTTTATTATAAGAGCACTCAATCAACTCTACTGATTTGTCCCAGCTACCCTTGAAATCCAAAGTACAAGCGTGTACCATATCTTCCAACGTCTGTATGGTACGTTCTGACTGTCCGTTGGTCTGCGGATGAAATGCTGTACTCATCCGGAGTTCGGTACCTATGGCATTTTGAACGCGATAAGGCGTATTCAGCCATGTTGGACAATTATTAAGGTTCTTAGCGAACCTTTTCCATACAAAGGAGTGGCTTGCACCACTATCAAATAATACGTTGGCAGGTATGTTGTTTGCTAATATAACACCTGAGGCAATTCATAATTCAAATATGCAATTCTTAAGCAAACAGATAATATCATAAATTTTTTTTCCAAAATGAAATATACCTGTCACAACGTCTGGGGCATCCAGAACCTCCTCATCTGTCATCACATGTACTATGACATTGGCCCTTGAGCCATCTCTCTGTTGAGGTGCAGCCCTCTAGGGTCCCTTATTGGGCTCAGGACAGTCTTTGATCATGTGGCCAATCTTGCCACAGTTGAAGCAAGCTCCAATCTTCAGCAAACATGTTCCAGTATGCTGTTTCTGGCAATTAGGGCATCTCAGAATCGGATTCGCCTGTGGTAGACGCTGCTGTTGTGGCTAGCGTTGCGGCCGAGGCTATTGCTGAGAATTCTGCTGACATGCACATCCATCATCTCCTCTGGCAGTCTTAGCCCCTTTACCGTAGTGACCATCTCTAAACTCTTGGGGCTTCTTGCCCTAGGTATCAGCATCACGTCTGATGATGTCCCTCTCTACCCGACAGCAGGCATCCAGTAATTCACCAAATCCCTCGGGTTGGCATACACAATCCAGGTGCGAATGCGTGGGTTCAATCCTCTCTCAAACTTAATCATTTTCAGTTGTTCATCCCCCATAATCGCTGGAACATATCTTCCCAATGAAGTAAATCGGTTGGCATAGTCTGCCACTGTCATCCCAGGCGTCTGAATCAAAGACTCGAACATCCCTATCTTCTGTAAGGTAACTGATGGTGGAATATAGAATTTGTGGAACTCTCTCAGAAATCGCTCCCAAGTAACTGGAGTTGACAATTGCTGTAAATTAGTAGTCCACCACTGATCGGCCTCACCAGTCAGAAGAGGCTTGATAACATGGGCTTTTATCTCCTCTGGTACCTGAATCAACTCAAAGTTATTCTGTACTTCTTTTAGCCATTTCTTGGCTATGTCAGGGTCAGATCCACCCTCAAAATTAGGGATGGGGGCCTTCTTCAGCTCTCCGTAAAAGAAATGAGTACACTGCTGTGGTGGAGGTGGCGGTGGCGGTGGCGGTGGGGGTGCCGTATGATTCTGGTGGCCGTTGTTGCCTACTGCCTGTCCTAACTCTACCAAGGCTTGCAGAACGGCCTACTGAAAATCTCCCTGACCTGCTGCTGTGGGGGTGGAGGCACATGCTCAGTGTAAAGTGGAACCGGCCCTGTCTGCAGGGGTATCTGTGGCGGTGGAGGAGGAGGTAACTGTGCCGGTCTGTCAGCGCATGGTCTACCTCTAGGTCGTGAAGACATCCTATCGAAAGCAGTATTTTTTATGTCAAATTAATTTGTCTACATGTTTAGTTCAGAATTTGTAAGATTAGGTTTTTTTTTAATTGTGCACTTTATACTTCAAGTAAAATTTCAAATCTTATTTGACTATCTGTAACCATTCTAAGGATCCTAATCTAAGGATATCACTCTTGATCTAAGATCATAACTTAAGTTCTATGATCATCACTTAATTTTCTAAGTGCTTACTTTACTGTTCCCGCCGTGGATCTAGAGCCTTTTCTCTGATACCAACTGTAGCGCTCCGCCCGAAACTAGGGTTTCGGCACGGTGCACCCGCCATACTCTACTACGAGTAGTACAAGGCATCGATACTATACATGTGCATGTCGACATGAATTGTAAACGGTATAGCGGAAGCAACATAAAAATAAGCTCATAACATGCATCATAATAATACGAATCATTCAAACGCGTACAAACCACACATACAATGTCTCACGATAGTCTTATTACATCACGATGAAATAAAGCTCAACACAACTGGTATATAGCTTTGGCCTACATCGTAGCTCACAGATACTCTATCTGGAGTTCCTCCTCAATGAACAAGGCGTCAGGGTTCCTATTCTCTAAAATGTTATGAGGCAAGTATGAGCGATAGCCACCAACTTTTAATCGCTCAGCAAGTAGTCTTTCTAGATACTTCATGTGGATCATACATGGGGAGATGGGGTGACAAGTAGTAATAAAGTAATAAACATACATAATCACATCTCCGTTTACAAATAATAACATGATATAAGAATAAAACAGGACATAAGATTTTACATCATACCTTAGAGATCATATCTTTCTTCCTCAGCATATCCCTAGCCTACTTTCCGTACTTGAATACTAATCCATCTTATGCTAAGGTCATCACTTGTAATCATCAGTTCTACATGCATAATCTTCCTTAATCATCTTGAAGCATAATGATCGTACAAGTATTCTAATCATCACCCATGGGACATGATCATGACCTGATGTATAAAACATGACTTTTTATAAAGTGACTTTTCGTAAACATGACTTTTCATAAACATGACATTTCATAACTTGACGTGATTTTCATAACTTGCGTAAAATGACATATTCATAACTTGCATAACATGACATTTTCATAACATGAAGACATAACATTTTTATCATTGGCTATAGCACTTTTCATAAGAATAATAGCGCATGACATACCGATCGATTTCCTATATAGTACATGTACGACATAAAACATCATAAACATATGTACATGTATTAACGGTGATGCGCTATGACGGAGATCCCGTGTCCCAGACCCGGTGTTACACTCGGCTATATACGTAATCATATGCCTATGACATCTACCATCCCGGTACCGATGTCATGCCGGCGAACATAACATAGTCATAATCATGAACATAACATAACATATCGTGTGTCAATGAAATCAATCGTCTCTCGTTTATTATTCACATGCATATGATCTTTTAAAATATGATATGCGCAAAACAACTTTTCAAACTTTATTTTCGTGCAACATGAGACTTGGTCATATGAAGTATTATAGTAGGACTAAAACTTATAACATCACTTACTTATTTTCATCCTACATATCATAACTTAAAGAAAATCCCACTTTGACCATCAAAGGTGGCCATTCGGCCATAGCAACCAAAACAGCCCCCCTTTTCCTCATTTTTCATCCAACGCCACTTTCTTAATTTGTATTTTCCAAATACAACTCATATTCCAACACTTAAGGAAATTAACTTTTAATTCCTAATTCCTTTAACTCCTCACATACAAATACCTCAACTTATACCATACTTTATTTATTTCCACATCTTATACATATATGTGAACATAACATGAAACTTAAGTCATTATATTGCATAAATGGCCTTAAGGCCAAAGTGTATAATTTTATATATATATATATATAATATTACGTATATATATATATATAAGATGATTTATATTCTTAATACCTTAAGCTGTGTATATATATGTATAATTATATCCATGTATACTTCTTTAACATGTCACATTTCATTTTATCATATTAACACTATGTGGCCGAAAGTCTGGACATTTATCATACATATTTATATTTCATTTTTCCTCCTTTTATGTACATGTTGTATGTTGTATGTTTCCATAACTAACGTGTACATATTGCTTTCCTTTCTTTTACTTAGTCTTAAGATTTTAACACTAAGAAAATAAACAGTCATAAACATGATGGAAAACATAAAAAGTGTACTTCTTGAGCCATATTCATCATCTAATACACATCTTGAAGATGGAATGATGAAACTCAAATGGAGTACTCAAATAGGCCACTTGGCCGCGTATATGTGGTGTATATATAAAGATGATGATCATCAAACAACCATTGAGGCCATGTATATAAGTCATGCTTATGATGCATACATAAACATGTTAAATACATGATCTTGAAACATATGAACACTAAGAATACATAAAAGTACAAACTTGGTGATCATCATAAAACAAAACATAATCAAATCAACTAAAGTTGTATTCTTTGAACACTTTCCTTAAGATTCTTCATTTTATACTATTTATTCCAAGTCTATATATATATA
>AP025053.1:23637795-24058819 GCA_036186865.1 Eustoma russellianum | reverse complement strand
ATATATATATATATATATATATATATATATACCTAGCCGTATATATATATGTTACATTATATATACATAGCCGTTTATAGGTACATTTATATATATTTATATATTTATAACACTTACAATCATAGATCTTTCATATTCTTATGACAAAACTTGAACATACTACATGATGATCCCTTTTTGATATGAACATAAGTATTTAAATTTTGAAATCCATGATGGATCTAGGAAGAGTACATGCCTTGGTTCACTTTCTTACTCTAGGAGATGATCCTCACTTGAATTTGAAGAAGACACTTCTTCTCCTTTTCCTTGGGTATACTGTTTTAGAGTACCAAAAAGAGGGTTAGTGAGCAACTTACGAAACTAATTAGATGGAAGAATTAAACTTAAACTTCATAAAGTTTTTATCTTGATTTCCTTTGATTCTAGATTCTACAACCTTCTTGAACCTCTCTTAAGTGATGGAGTGTTTATGGAGATTGATTTGAGTGATGTTGGTGTGAAGAAAGGAGAAGAAAATCTTCTCCTTGTTGAAGAGCAATTTTCGGGTAAGGGTAGGGGAAAAGGGTGTTGGAGTGTTCTTGAGTTTTTCCTTGGAGATAGGATGAAAATGGTTGGTTGAAGATGTAATTATGTGAGGGGTTAAAGAAGAAATAATTTCCTATTTTTCCTAAGGGGGTGGCCGGCCAAGCATGGGGAGGAATGGGATGGGAGACAAACTTTTGGCAAGCATGGGTTGGAGGGATGGGTCGGTAGGATAAGATTCTTAAGCATGCATTATTATATATAAGCTTTACTAAATAGTAAGACAAGTTGTCTTACACTTCCTTTTCCTTTTTCTTTTCTTTTATTTCATGTGTATATATTTGTTTTGCTTTTATTTAATTTAGTATAAAATTGTTGTGTCATGTATTTCTTTTTCATTTAATTTATCCTAATAGTTTAAGTTGTTACTAACTAATTAAATTTGGGCTTTTATTGTATAGATTCAAACGTTTGTGATATTTTTGCTAATGTATCGGTATACAAGACTAGTTTTATGAATCATACACCTGCGAAATTATGTTTACTGTATTGGAAGTCGTTATGACATAACGAAGTTTTCCGGGCTTTAACAGGTACGCCCAACCATGCCACAATGAGTACACTGTGCTTTCCTTGTGTTATCCGGATAAAACCTTCCACTGCCTCTCCTGTATCCTGTACCTTGTGCCTTGTTAAAATAGACTGTGGATTCAGTTTTACCATGGGAATCTTATTCTGTCATAAGTGCTGTGGGTGAATCAACAAAAACTCCTTGAGTCGAAGAGCCTATAACCTTTCTTTCAATTTTAATTGCCATAGAGAAAGCAGTACTGATACTAGGCAGGGGAGTCATTACAAATACCTTTGACTTAACAGTTTCATACTCCTTGGTGAGACCTTTTACAAATTTGATTACATAATCACTCTCACCAAATTCCATCATCCTAGTGTTGATATTACATCTAAAGCCTTGGTAATTACATTTAGGCAGCGGCCTAAGCACCATCATTTCTTCCCAAACAACCTTGACTCTCGTATAGTATTCATTCACTGATAAGCCTTCTTGTTTGATACTGTAAGATTTTTCCAAAAGGTCTGATAGTCTAAAAGAATCTCCACTTCCAAATCTGAGTTTGAGATCTTTCCAAGCATCATATGCACTTTCATACCACATAATACTTTGAGCTATCGAAGGTGATGCAATATTCATGATCCAAGAGTGAACCATGGTATTCACCTGCCTCCAAGAGGCCAACTGAGGATTATTCGCTGGGGGAATAGGTATACTACGATCAATAAAACATATCTTGTTCTTAACCACTAACGCCATTTGAAACATATGACTCCATGAATGAAAATTATGAGAATTCAATGGAGGCTGCGCAAGCACACTCGTAGGAATATCATTAGGATGTATGTATAGAGGATTACTTACAGAACTTTCAGGCGTTTGATTAGCATTCAACATTCGCCATGATGATAAGAAATTGCAGAAGAACATCACAATTCCATGAAACAACAAGATGACCACTACGGAATCCAACTATTCCAACCGTAGCTCTGATACAATGTCAAAATTTGACTCTAGCAGACACAATTCAAATCGCTGAATATACCAGCGTATAGAGGAAACTAGAAAAACTGGAGAGAGAAAGAAGTAACTGCCAAGAACAAGAATTGGAAGGAGAAAATTGATTCTGATCATCCCAGCAAAACGTCGAACACCCTGCTTAAGTAGCAGCGGTTTACAACTGAAAAACAGAATGTGTATTTACATAAATGCCCTTATTAACTAACTACCTCCTATTTACATTTAAGGGTAAAACAGACATTTCCCTCTGGTTTTAAACGTTTCCCTGCGTGCAACCTTCTACTTTCTCTCTGCATCTTCCTCGCCTTTTAACCGCAGTGCAATCTCTCCTCTCTGTCTATGATCTCCAGGCGCACCTGCTCCACAATTGACTAGAGATAGTTCATGGCCTCAGCTTCAGCTACCACAATTCAACAATCTCCACCAGATCCAAGCCTTTGATCATATTGAACATCCACCTTCGATCCTGACTACTTACTCATGCAGGACTCCAGATCGTCGCATATCTCAACAGAATTCCCCAATATACAAAACAAAAAGAATTTTTGTTTCTTTCCTCCTCAGCAAACAACCAACGAAGAAGGAAAAAGGGTTCCAACATCATATTCATCACATTCGGCCTAGAGCTTCTAGGAAAAGAAGGAGGAAACTTTACACCAATTCAACCCCAAAGCATATACGGTAAAGTGTAGAGGATTGGAGGTGAGTAACCTTGATGTATTTACTATGAATTTTGTAAAACTTATACATACTTTTGATATTAAATTTGGATCATGTATTTGTACAAGTGCATTCATATATTGTCGGTTACATTTATAATTTAGTGTGTGATATATAAACTTTATATGTGTGTGGTGTGCAACTGGTAAAAGGGATAGTGGCCACACGGCTACTGTTTAAAGATTTAGATAGACCAGGAAGTTACTAGGACACCTTTCCTCTAGCAGCAGGATGAGACCCTATACCATCAGGATAGCTGAAGCGGGTTCATGTTTTGTTTTGACAGTAGTGTCGGAACGCGACTAGGCATAAGTTGAGATCATAGCTACTAAGGAATGATCTATAGTAGAATGATAGAAATTATGTATCGATTTATAAGCATTATGATCAGTAGAGATTTAGTGAAAGATATTGTACAAATGAATTTATAGTCTCGGGTTAAGATGTTGAATGTAGTGTTATCAAAATAGTTCGACGATATTAGTTTTATTAGATGATTGATCGATAGCGACATGCAAGAATCGACTATAGTATGTGCCTTGGAATGATAAATTGTCACAAAATCTTTAGTTAAGTGTTGATTTCTAGAATATTGGGTTACTTGACTTGGATCTGGTAGACACGAATTGAAAAAGTGTAAGAATGAACAAGTAGGGGTGACTTTACGTGTGAGATTTAACCAAGTTAAAATTTAACAGTTTAAATTACCAAGTAAAGGAGAACTATGGATCAATGTGGCACGCGGAAGCATGGTGAATTAGAATAACTTAAGTCGATAAATATTTAGTGTGCCATGCTAGGATTTGACAATCTAAGTTAAGGATTTTATCATAATAGGCGAAGGTTAGGCTTATAAGAAACGGTACATATGTGAATTTTCATTTGACAGTAAGGATGGCTTAGAAGAACTATATGAAGTATTGGACTGTAATTTTCCAAGTAGCCCACTGTTTTCATATAAGCACGTGCACTAAGATATATTCTATATTTTAAAGGTACTTCAAAGATTTTGCGTCTAAATATTTTAACTAGTTCGTTTATTTACATAGTCCATTAAATTTACAAGACTATATTTTCTTTCTGTATTTGTATATGAACCCAATGGAACTTCGACTAATCCTTGACAACTCTAAAAAATAGATATATATTTCCAAAGGTTGATGTTTTCGAAGATCGATATGTTTACATATTTCTCATAAAATATTCTAAAATTTTGCTTTCAGTTATGGCAATTTTGTCGAAATAAATTATATTTGCCAACTATTGATGTTGCAAGCATTTATCTAGTAAATGTTTCAGAAGTTATTAAGCTTGCAAAGAATTTACTTAATTTTGCGAAACAAAATGTAGCTTTAAAAATATATATTTCTTTTGGAAAGAAAAGACACTGTGTTCAAATTATTTTATTAAAAAAAATTTTTACGATTGCCGCATTACAATTGTTTTAAAGTTGTTTTACCCGTAATACTTTTACAAAAAAGTATATACTACTTTGGTTCATGGACTTACAAAAGTAGAATGGATACTATTTGAAATAATTGAAGTTATATTCTAAAATTATAGCTACGTGAGCTACATTTATTTGAAGAAAACATGTTCATACACATATTCGTATATTAGGCTGCTGATAATATACCGAAGGAGTAAAGATATGGTCATAGAGTTAGTTCGTAAATCTATAAGAGGTCATTTGAGAGCTATGTTCTGTGTTGAGGGGGTGCAATGATTAAAATATGTGAGTACTCAATGGTTATTTAGTTTGGTTATATATCTAAGAGGTGAATCACAAATGATGAGTTTAAGAACCCAGAATTGTAGATTACCAGTAAATAAGTTGAATGATATATATTAAGTGATATAACTGAAATTAAGGGATTAACGACCTAAAGGTAAGGTTGATATAACGATATTCGTGACGCATACTAGGTAAAGGAATTAATCGAAACTACACTAAATTATGAACCACGTAATACACAAGTTTCGAGGACGAAACTTATTGTAAAGAGGGAGGTCTGTTACATCCTGTGAATTTATGTAAATAAAAAAGAGTTTTAAATAATAAGAAAATACATTTACTTGCAAAAAAAAAATGTTTTTGAACGAAAAAACCAAAAAAAAAGAAGGTGAAGCGTCAGGTGATAATAACCCATCATTAAAAATCCCACCCCAAATTAATGCCTCATTTATTTTCTTATTTTCCCCCTCCCTCTTTCGGCCGTTTCAAGATACATTAAAAAAAATCTTTCACCTTTTAAATTCTCCACGCAGCCGATTTCCCCAATATAAAAAACAAAAAGAATTTTTGTTTTTTTGCTCCTCAGCAAACAACCAACGAAGAAGGGAAAAAAGGGTTCCAACATCATATTCGTCACATTCGGCCTAGAGCTTCTAGGAAAAGAAGAAGAGGAACTTTTACACCAATTCAACCCCAAAGCATATGTGGTATAGTATAGAGGATTGGAGGTGAGTAACCTTTATGTATTTACTATGAATTTTGTAAAACTTATACATAATTTTGATATTAAATTCGGATCATGTATTTGTGCAAGTGCATTCATTATTGTTGGTTATATTTATAATTTAGTGTGTGATATATAAACTTTATATGTGTGTGGTGTGCAACTGGTAAAAGGGGCAGTGGCCACACGGCTACTGTTGGAAGATTTGAAAAATGAAAGAAATAGTATTGTGGAATGTTAAATAAAGTGGCTACTGTGGGTGTGTAATTGAGTATATTATTTGGCTATATTGGAACATATGAGTGTATAGGTGTATATAGAATTATGTCTGCTCGTGGGAAAAAATTGTCTGCATTATGTGCCTTAACCGATTTCTTTTTGAATGTTATGGAGAAGTTTGCTGGTGGCCAGGGGGAAGACTGGTGGGGTAGGTGAGATATGAAATGGGAAAATTAAGGTGTGTATTGATATGATTTTTAATCGGGTTAAAATTGGGGGTTACGTTTTGGAATTTGATATATGGTGTGTTTATATATCCATGGAAACAGCGGCCGAATTGGCCACTGTTTGGTGTAGGTATATTGCATATAGGGGTTAAATGTGTGCATAAGTATATATCTTTGCATATGTACGCATATGTATTTATTGATTATAAGCTGCATAAAGTATTAGTTTTGGTTGATTTTTTTAATTATTTCTACGAAGTTTCTTGTGGCAAGGGCAAATAGAGGATGGCTTCATTTATTTGCTTTCTGATGAGGATAATTTCCATATGAATATTATGATGACTTTGTAGAGTTATTACATGTATATAATATTTATTTTTTTATTTAATTTTTTTATGTAAGGTGATATATTATTAGAAAATCCTCACTTGTGGTGGAGGGAAACTATATTACAATGAGTCCGCATAAGAAAATAGGTGATGAAGTGAGCTATGAAGTTTCAACCTCCAATCATATATGATATGTCGCATTAAAACCTTGGCAAGTAAAACCACCTTTGTGGATAAAACCTTGACGAAGGAAAAAGCGTGCATATTTATATGACTGGAGCGATGAAATAATACAGTTGAAGATGAAAATATGAACATATATGAAATACAATAATTGTGTGACGGGGAATATATGGTCGATGCAACCGCCAATGCTCTGATGATAAAGTAGCGCCAAATAATTAAGCGAGGCATGCCCCCTTGGTGCTGGCGATGTGACTTCAAAAGTGTGAATTTCAGCCGAAGTGATGTAGAGTGGCACAGTAAGGTATAGCAGTCCATTCCAGTGTTTATACTCCAAGTCAGTCTAGCGTAGATAATGCTGAGGATCAACGAAGAAGAGTATGGACCCCAAGAAGAAGTTTCAGCCCATTTCACATCATTAACAAACATGAGAGCAGACATCAGTAGCGTATAAATGGAAACACAGGCAATGCGATGGAATAATACTGGTGAAGTGAGAGACGAACCAAAGTTTCCTGTGTTAAATGGAAACACAGGCAACCAAGAAGAGAGATTGCTAACATCTTCATCAGAGGCGCAGAGCTGGCAGCTGCAGATCCAAGCAGATTGCCCCCTAACCTCAGTATGAAGAGCTTGTAGAGTCTGATAACACTGAACGCCATCTGCTCTATAACCATGTCGTGCTAATAGATGAGCAACTGTGTTCGCTTACCTTGGACAATGTTGAACTGTGGATTGATTAAGAGATAAGAACATGATTGTGCGGCGAATATCATCTGCTAATATTCCCATTATCCTCCTAGAGTCCAAGAGCAAAGGCAGTAGTGATTTACAATTAGTTTCAATAAGGATGTTGCTATATTCTCTTGCATAGTAGATCAAGGCTAGTGATAGGGTCATGAGTTCCGCACGCATTAGAGTAGTCATAGGAAGAGCGAAAGAAGAGCGAAACTAAGAGCTGAAATCAGTTGACCATGGTGCCCTCTCAGAATAGCTCCGCCAGCTGCTTGACCGTCCCATTGCTGCATCAACGTTTAATTTGAGTTTTCCTGAAGGTGGCAATTCCCATCGTACGAGCCTAATTCTCTTTGTGCGTAATGTAGGTGAAAAATGAAGAGCCACGAGATGAGACATTGTCATTGAAAATTTTTTCCCATTCATTGCTGCACACCATGTATAGATAGTGCTTCTTACCCGTTCAGATAGTCTAGTATAGATAAATTTTTCTGATCCAAAACGTATTGCTGCATATTCCTTCCATATGATCCATGTCACAATCGAAGGCACTATGGCTCGCAGTTGTCCGATCATGGTAGTTCGATTTGCTAGTCGCCACCACCGGTAAAGATGCCCTGTAATGTTGTTGCTGCGTGGCATTGGACCTAAAAAAACCATGGATATTTCCACCCACAAAGGCTGTACCTGCGGACAGTGTAGGAAAACATGGTCTTGGGAATCAGAGAACACTCAACAAAATGGGCATTGTGATGGAAGTATTGTGAGCCAAATTTTCAAGTGATCAACCATGAGCAAGGCTCTATTCCATAACCTCCATAAGAAAAGCTGCAATGCTGGGGAAGATTGTTTCCACCAAATATATCGAGTTTCAGAACGTGGAGTATCTATGGTGCTGATGACATTATATGCAGACTTTATAGAAATCTGGCCGTTGTTGTCCGGTATCCATTGAATGTATTGTAGCGATCGCTGGGTGTGCAGTTCCATGAAAACATTGATGCGACTAATACGTTTCCACGTGGGTGAGTCATAGATGTGAGAATACAATGAATGACGATTACCATATTTGCGCTTACAAAACTCAACCCATAATGTATCAGAGTGGTGGTATTTCCACCACAGTTGACTGTCATATGCTTTCTGAACATGCGCAAGATTTCTAACTCCCAGTCCACCGTATTTTTCTTAGCAGCATATAGAGTACCATGATTTCCAGTGTTACTTATCATTCCAGAGAAAAGATGCCATTTTGCGATGCAAGATATCGATCACACTCTTTGGCAAACGAGAGCTTGCAATAATATGTATGGGCATCGTACTTAAAACATGCTTCAACAGCACCAACCGCCCAGCCATCGACAGCAACTTATTGGACCAAGTATTTAGTTTGGCCTTAAAATGAGTGATAAGTGAAGAACAATACCTGGACATGTTCACACCCTTATATAGATAGGTACCAAGATACTTGATTGGCAATGATGATAGTCTCATTCCTAAGGTCGCAGATGCCATTTGTCCGTTAACCCCCGTGCCTACAATAACTTGACTTTTATGATAACTTACTAATTGTCCTGACGCTCTCTGGTATGTTGTCAGAAAAACTCGAAACTTTTCGAGATTACGTGAAGAACCATTTAAGAAAACCAATAAGTCATCTGCAAATCCCAAATGAGATACACTTGGGACACGGCTGGCTGTGAATCCTTTTACTGTACCAGACGACATCAATGATTTTAGTCCACGGGAGAATCGCTCAGGAGAAATGATAAATAACAATGGGGATAAAGAACCCCTTGTTTGACTCCGCATTTGATGGGGAAAGGAGTAGATCGCTTGCTGTTGATGAGAATGGAGCAACTGGTTGATTATAAATTATTAAGCAAGATTCGAACTATTCTTGATGAGTAGCCCATACGGTGCAGCAGTAAATCAAGATAATTCCAACTTACTCTGTCAAATGCTTTGGCCATGTCAAGCTTAACCATGACATGTCCTCCTCGCGTGCGTTTGTCAATAATGTGTACCATTTCTTGAGCTAATAAGTTTTGTTCCGTAATACCCCTCCCACTCAAGAAACCTGACTGTTCTGGTGAGATAATCTTAGGTAGAAAATTACTTAATCGAGATGAAAACAGTCGAGTGATGACTTTGGAAATAAAATTTGTCAAACAAATAGGACAAAAATCTGCAAATGTTTGAGGGTTGGTGATTTTTGGAATAAGAACAACCGTTGTTTCTACCACCCTCTGGTGGAACTCGTATACCCAGATAAAATTCTTGAATTGCCTTCATAACATCAGATTGGATGACACCCCAGAAATGCCTGTAAAAACTCCCTGGGAAGCCGTCTGGTCCAGCAGCACTTGTGGGGCTTAGATCCCATACAGATTGTTTGATTTCTGGTAACTGTGGTATTTCTTGCATTAAAGCATTGTCATCGGCGGTCGGTAGTGAGGGAATGTACTGCAAAATAGTATCACAATCATCCACTGCCTCTGCTGCGAAGGGACTGGAGAAATAACGCACTGCTTCCGCTTCAATTTCCGCCCTTTGCAGACATTCAGTATCATTTGGACATTGTATTCGACGAATGGTTTGTCTTCGTCTTTTATCTTACATTGTACTATGGTAAAATGCAGTATTGGCATCACCGTCCTTAATCCATTTAACGTTGGCTTTTGTTTCTAGTAAAGGAAGGCGCGCTTCTGTTTAAGTTGGAGCTCTGCCATACTTTTATGGTACTGTGCCTTATTCAATTCTGTGGCATCTAAGTCAAAGGTCCTTTCACAAATTTGGGCTTTTTTTCTGCTTCTGCGACAACATCAAATATGTTGCCAAATACCTCCTTGTTCCATCTCTTAAGTTCTTTCGGTAGACGATGCAGTTTATCTGCGAATCCCCACATACCTCCTACTGTCGGAAATGAGTTCCAGTGATATATAACAAAGTCATCGAGATCTTGGTGTGACTGCCAAACATCAAGATATCTAAAAGCGCCTGGAACCCTATTATTGTCCGAAGAGTCACATATCAATAATAATTACGCATGGTCCGATGTTGCCATAGCAAGGTGACAAACTTGTTGAACAGGAAATATATTAGTGAATGTCGACGAACACAGAAAACGATCAAGCCGACGCCATACGTGACCTAATCCCCTTCCGCCGCACCAAGTAAATAATGACCCTTGGAATGGAATTTCTTGTAGATCACATGCTTGTATACAGTCATTAAATGCTTGTAGTGAACGTAATGTGGGCGATGATCTTCCACGATGTTCATCCAACGAATAAAAAGTATTAAAATCACCACCCAATAGCCATGGTATATTTAAGGAGGAATGAAAAAGTTGTAAGTCTGTCCACAGAAGCCTTCTAGCCGACAATGTGTGCATGCCGTAAACAGCTGTGAGCCAAAATTGTTCTCCTGATGCTAGCCATCGATATTTAACCGAGTGATTTTGCATTCCAGTTCTGTCAATTTCCAATGCTTATAAAGTGGTCTTCCAAAAGAACTAGATATGATCATTACATGCAGATAAAGAATTTGAGAAGCCCAGCTGGAGTTGATACGAAAATAATGAAGACAAACGAGCTTTTGGTTCTATAACTATTAAAATATGCAAATTGTGTTTGCGGACAAGATAGACCAATCGATTGATCGAGGTTTTAATACCAAGAATGTTCCAAACTAGTATCTTCATTGAGATAAAGCTTCAAAAGAGTTAGAGAGATGCGCTGCTCTTAACCTGGTGAGGTGCGGTGAAGTAGGAGCGGGCTGTTGTGAGCGACGAAGCAGTCTTGGGACTGTTTGTTGAGGAATCGTAGGGACGTCAGTGGCATCTTCTGAATTGTTGACGTCCAAATATGCTAATTCCATTAGAGCGGTCAGTTGTGCATAAATATTTCTGCCATGTTCATCTAGACAATTAACGTCCAGTGGTATCGCCAGTTCACTATCCCAGTGAGATGTTTTTGGTAACAGGCACATGGAGATCGCCTAGCATACAATCGTCAACACCACGTAGGCAAGAAATCTCCTGTATGTCTGATATTACCTCAGTTGGCACTAGATCCGGAGAGGAGGCCAGACCCTGATGTTGAGATGTCTGATATGTTGATGAATCAATATGCTGCTTCTGCGAGAAGGTTGTAGTTCATTCAGCATAGCGTCTGGGGATGTTTTTTTTTGGAGTCCATCGTTGATTTTTCGATTTGGATACCTATCTCTTATCTTTATTATTTTTGTTATCGCGAGCTGATGTGGGTTCCTGTTCAGACAAGTCTGATTTGCCACAGTTGGTTGTAATATGCCCTAGTCTGAAGCATGTGGCGCAGTAGGGTGGCAAATCTTCATATATAACATTTTGCATGATAATCCGCGTCGGCGCTTGAATATGAACACGGCAGTAAGGTGGCAAATCTTCATATATAACATTTTGCATGATAATTCGTGTCGGCGCTTGAATATGAACACGCTGTGGGAGATCTTTTGAAACATCCAGTTTAATGCAGATGCACGCCACTGACGGACGATTTGCAGTCGTGGTTGCAGTATCAAGTTTCAGAGGTGTCCCCAGCATTTGTGCAATCTGAAAAAGGGCATCTTTACGATGAAAATGGATTGGGAGTCCCAGAAACGATACCCAGATTGGTACAATTGGTACTTCTACTGCCGGATCATAATCCGCTTCCACTTGGTAATACGCATATTTCTTCCCGATATCATCCAACTACGACATGAGAAGCATCGAATATAATCCTTCTCTTGATCAAAGTGGAGAAGAACATGGTTTGCGTCCAAAAGGCCAACCTTTTCAGCACCCGCAAAACCAATGCGATCTATGGAGGATCTGACCGTGGCAAGAGAGGGACGTCCATACCAAAACGTTCCAACCAATGTGAAGCGATAAGGGGCTGCTAGTGATTGTATTTCTTCCTCCGTAAATAAGATCATTGGACCGCCCTTATATTTTTGGATCGGTTTGGGTGCCATGCTTGTTGTCGGATGCATAAACAATGACACAAAAGTTCATGGCGGCACCGTCGTGGCTGATGGCGGCTGAATAGGGTTAACTGTGGAATCCTGATTCATGGCTATAATGGTGATACTGCTGCAAGGGAAATAAGCAGAGATCGATCAAGAGGAGAAGGGAAGAGATAAGAAGATGGGAGGCAGTAATCGCTTGGGGGCGGCTAAGAGCGCATGGAGAAGCTATATATATGTATATTGTATATAATGTTTATGTTATAGATACACACACACACACACACACACACACACATATATATATATATGTTGGTATGACAAATAGGAAAAATTAGAAAGCTATGAACTAATTATTTTAAGTAAGTCAAATTAACCTTTATTATTAGGTATTGATTTTTATAATATAATTGTTTAGATTTGAGCCTAGAAGAGAAGGAAGTGAATACTAGATACAAGGTAAGTGGTCTATTTATGCTTGTTGTGCTTATCATGCATCAGTGAGTTGTTTGTTATATATCTGCAATTGGATTTTCTCTATATGCAAGTTGTGTGTATATGTGAGGTATGTAAGTATATATGAACTGGGTGTATGTATGGTTATACGATTTCAATGCGTATCGCATATGTATATGGATGTGTGGGGGTATACATGCACGTATATGTGCACGTGTATGGGTGCGAGCATATATATGGGTATGGATGCACCAGATTATGAGAGATTATGCATTTGCATTCATGCATGAGCATTGCATTGGCCTATGTGCCGTGTGGCCCTATGAGGCGTGTGGTCCCACGGGACATGTGGCCCTATGAGGCATGTGGCCCGACGGGGCGTGTGGCCTGACGAGGCGTGTGGTAGGATCACCTCAAGGTTCATGCATTGCACGGTGGAGATAAAAGCATCATACATGACATGATTTTTGTTGTGTGTGACACGTAGAGAAAGGCATACATCATGAAGTTGCGCATTATTATGTGGAGTGACTTACTTTTCACAGTTTATTTACTCCATTGGCATGTATTGTTCTCTTCTTTGTTTATGTGTTTGTTTGTCTGTTGTGTATGTCATATTTGAGAAAAGCATGCATCACGGAAATGTAGATTGAGCTGATGGATTTACCTATCTTTGTTTGAACATTCTTGATGTGTCAACTTTTAAGGATATTCAAGCGAATTTAATTGTTTAACATGTATGTTGAATTGTAAATGTTATCTATATTTGTTTCTGCATGTATGATTTCCATGACGGGTATATGTAGGCTGCTTACTGAGCCTGTGTATTTGGCTCACACCACCACTCACCAGTATTGCAGGTAGGAGCAGTTAGGGTATGCTTACACAAGAGTTAGTATACCGCAGAAGATCGGGACGAAAGATTTCGAGACTAAGGATATTCAGATGAGACTTTCGAGGATTGGTTGAGGCAGTTATTTCGATATTCGAGGTATATGTGTTTTCGAGATTAGTGTTTACATACATTTGACTAATGTATTGATTTAGAGAATTTTAATGATGATGATTATTTTATCGAGGATTTTAGTAATGACTTCTGCTGACATCGATTTATGTTATTATGATGACGTACAGTTGATTTGTATCGACGCCTTGTATTCTCCTTAGCGAGATACGGTGGGTGAGTCCTTTCGAGTACTAGGACTCGGGACGGGTCGCTACACTTGGTGTTTAGGAAGAGACAATCAGTGGATCACTAGACTGGCTGACCAAATTATGCTGCCTAGAGGCTGTTCCACAAGCGTAGGTAGATGGCACCACCGAGTCCGTCTCTAAAAACATAGGCAGTGTCTATGACTCAATCCCACCACTTGGTGAATCTCATTCAGTAGACGTTTGACAAGAGGTAAGTGACTCATACTTCAGTAAATGTCCATCTAATATCACTACTACTGTTGCTGCTAATGTTTAAAACACAAATGTTGAGAATGCAAATGAACAGCAGGTTGAGAATTCAAGTGAGTAGCAACCGTTTGTTCTACCATGAAGAAATAGAGGAGTATCTCCTGAGTGATACTCACCAGAACATGTGTCCCAAAACTACTTGTAACCAATCAACATAGTAAGGGGGAGACTTTCAGATAGTGCACGTACTTTTTTCACAACTCTTTTATCAGAATCTATCTCAAAGATAGCACATGAAGCAAGTGCAATAGCAGAATGGAAGCAGGTTACAAATATGAAGATGGAATCCCTAAAAAATTAGAATGTAAGAGAAAAGTATATCACCAAAGGTAAAAGAATAGTTGGATGTCGGTGGGTTCACCATTAAACACAAGACCAAAAGCACTATTGAGCATTACAAAGCTAGGTTGATTTCTAAAGGTTATACTCAGACGTATTACATTGATTATTCAGAGACCTTCTATCATGTTCCGAAGATTGATATGGTCAGCATGCTTTTCTAATAAGCGCAAAGAGAGGCTGACCGCTTCATCAATTCAATGTGAAAAATGCTTCCTTACATGGAGACTTATCAGAAGAATTATATATGGAGGCAATACAAGGTTTTTCTGTAGAGCTCAAACATAATGTAGTATCTAGACTCATAAAAGCTTTCTATGCAGTCAAGAAATCCCCACGTTTCTGGTTCAGACAGTCGACGATGACGTTGAAATAATATGGGTATAAACAAAGTGATGTGGACCATATGTTGTTCTTCAAGAGACGAGAAGAGTGGGCAACCTGTCTAATAATATATGCGGATGACATGATTATAACTGGAGGCAATAAGCAGGCAAATGATCAACTTTAGAAAAATTCTGTTTGCATAATTTCATATGAAAGTTCAAGGTGGCCTATCGTATTTTATAGAGATTGAACTTCTCCATTCAAAAAGGGGAATTTTTATATCCAACGATAATACATACATGATTTACTGACTGAGGTTAGGATAGTGGAATGTAAGTTCAATGATACTTTAATGGTGGTGAATCACTGGCTCTAGATGATAGAAGGAGGTATGCTAGCTGACAGAAAAAAAACATGTGATTAGTGGAAAACTTGATATACTTGTCCAACATGAGACTTGATATCACATATGCTGTCAGGATTGTGAGTCAGTTTATGCATCGACCTCAGAATAAACATATGGAGGAAGCAACGAGGATAGTATGATACTTAAAGGGCACACCGGGTGTAGCGTCCTGCTCTCGAGCCCTAACTACAAGGCATCGATGAAGCTTCTTACACGTCAAAAACTACGTAGAAATTTCTTTATTCGGGGAAACGATGATTAAACAGTCAAATTCAATTTATAAATAATCTCAATACGAAAATAAATAATAGTTTAGGGTTGACGAAACTCAATCAACGAAAGCCTAAGTGTCTGACATGAAAGAAATAAGTATGAGATCCATCAAATATCCCCAAGTAAATCTCTCGCAAAGCTTCACTCGTCCCAGCTAGCATGGTCTGATTCGTCCTCAACAAATATATAGTCAAACTTTAGCTTACATGTGGAAGGAATAATAGGGGTGAGTGATATGGAACCACCCGTAGATTACCCGTCTTTTCCCAGAAAGGAATCACACTTACAATAAATATACAAATACATATAGCAGATAACACATATCCAATCCGATTTGCATAGTAAGATTTCCTGTAACTTATCACAACCACAACATAAGATACACAAAAATGATATAATCACTTATCCAAATGCAATGCACAACTTCATGATGCATGCTCCTTCCCACTATCGTGTCACACGCACAACCAGATCATATCACACGTCGTGCTCCTTCTATCCAGAAAAAGCTATACATGTCCTGAGTCCTATCACACACTCCGTAGCATAGAGTCACTCGTCCCGAAGGGATCACACACATCTGTATCATAGAGTCACACTTCTCGAAAGGATGCAATGCACGTGCCATGAATGCTGCACACTTCCACACTCTTCTTTTTTCTCCTATGTTACATGCTCCATTCTATATTGCGCATTACCTATATTGCGCATGGTTCATTACTGTATTTTATCTTCTACTGTATTTTATCTTTCTAGACTTTATTTTAGGTTTCTATACTTTATTTTATCTTTCCTAAATTGACAAAAGCTTTTCTATTTTTATTTTATCTTATCTTATTCTTATTTTATTTTATCTTATTTTTAAAACCATAATCCAATTTAATTTCTTTCCAAATTCAATTAAACCTCCAATTTAAATCCAAATCAACTCCAACTAATTTCATTTAACCCTATTTAATCCCACACACACACTACACACTCAGAGGCAGCACGTGGGCTGCATACGCCGCCCATGGCCACGCGTGGCCTTTACGAGCTGCCACCATCCGCCGTGTGTGTGCTACACGCGCCACCCTCCAAACTTGTTTTTCAATTTTCAGTCCAATTCCAACATAATTTTCGAGCTATGTGATCTATTTCTAATGCTATTCATGCAATTCTCCATTAAATCACATAAAAAACCATACTTTTAATTTATTTTCAAATTACACAATCATTGCCACCGTACACACACATATACCCGTAGACATGATCATCATAAGGCAACATACATACAAAAACATATACACATAGCACATAGAGAATTTAATGCAAGTACGATCAAACACACGAGGGTGCGGACAAATCTGAGAAGGGAAGAAGGTAACCTACCTTTTCGGCGAATAATTTTCCTACGCGCTTTTCTTCTTTTCCTCTCCTTCCTATGCCTTTCGGCCAATGCTAAGCAAGAGCTGAATATTTGTTTTCTTTTTCTTTAGGGACGGCCGAACCACAAGAAAGGGTTATGGTTTTGTTTATTTTTTTCTTTTTGGGTAGGGGATGGCTGATGGCAAGAGAGGGGGAAATAGGGTTTGTATGTTGTGGGTTATGTGTATAATTACAGAGGGTAGGAGATATAAGATAGGTACAGATTTCCTATGTAGGTTAGGTTTAGGTTTCTTATGTATGTCCTATTTCCATTTAATTTATCTATATCCCTTTTACTTAGGAAAACATAAATATTATATCTTTTTTTAAAACTCTCGGTTATAACATCGGGTAGGGGTATTCTATTTGCGAGGAATGGACATATAGATATTGAGTTGTTTACTGACGCTGATTGGACGGAAAACCCAAATGATACGATCTATTTGAGAGTATTTTGCCTTTGTTAGAGGAAATATATTCACATGGTGGAGCAAAAGCAGAAGTTAGTAGCACTGTCTAGTGCCGAGACAGAGATTAGAGGAAACGCAAAGGGTGTTATGGAGGTTTTGAGGCTGAAGAAGTTGATGCATGAAATTGAATTCCCACATATACTCTCGGGGTTAGTTGATGTGTGATAACACGATAATAATTAGTATTTTTGAGAATTCGATTCAAGACGACCGAACCAAACATGTTGAAGTGGATAGACACTTCATCAAAGACAAACTTGGAGACGACATCATCAACCTTCCATTCGTATGGTACGAAGATTACTTGTCAGATATTCTCATGAAGACAGTCATCAGAAGGATCTTTAATTCAATGTTGTACAAGTTGGATATTGGTGATCCCACTACTCAACTTGAGGGAGAGTGATAGAAAACACTAATCAAGAAAGATCATTTGTGGTAGAATTAAATCGTATCAAATCGGTGTATTTATTGTATTTATTTTCTACTATACATAGAGGTAGATAATACTATATGTAAACTCCTTGTATACATAACGAAATCAACGAAAATAATTATTTCACAAATCAAACCATATGCTAGTCCATCTTATTGTGTTATGTTTTAAAATGGTGTGGATAAGGACATTGAATGATACAAATAGTCACGTCCTTAACTTATTACGAGAACATTGATATATAATTGAAACTATATCAAATTCTTATTTTTACTCTTTCTCGTATAGTTTTTAGCATTTAACATATTTTTTATTTTAATATTAATAAAAAATTTAGTATATGACATACTTTTGTAAAGGTTAGCATAAAAATAGACAATTTAGACATAAAAAAAATACGCTGTCAATGCAAATATAAGAGGGAAAGAGTAAAAGATAAATGATAATGAGCAATGACTAGATTAAGAATGTGTTACTCGAAAATTTACTATTCGACTTTTGATATTTCACAGACTTGCAAGTTTGCAAACCTATGGGAACTTCGCCAAACTTTGTTTTGTCATCTAATGTGAGCTTGGAATATTAGTGCCACGAGATAAGGAAAAAAGGAAAATGGGACAGATAATACTACAAAAATAAAAATGAAAATTTTATCATGATCAGTTTTACTTGTATAATAAATTTACATATCTTTGAGAATATTTCTAGACGGCCTTATGGGACAATATTTTATGGATATCACAACTTTTCCCCTTGAAATAAGATGCTACATTCTTCTCCGAACAAGTTGGAGAATGGATAAAAACTCTATCTTGTGATTCTTTTTTTTAAGGAAAAAAAAGGAAAACATAGAAAAAAATACATTATAGGACAAGAGACGAGTCTAATCTTCAGAAAATGAAAAATAAAAAGACACTAGTCTAGAGCTTCCAATCGGGGATTATTTAAGTTTTTTGTGCGGAACTTCAGCAGAAATGAGTTAAGAAAAAGTGAAGTATTTCTTAGTCATGCTTGGCTGAAGTTCCTCATAGGCTCCATGGCCCTTCCTCACATGCAATCATCATCTCAACCGATTCCACATCCTCTCTTGTTGTTATCAATACTTCAAATGTCACCAAACTCACTTTCACCATCTATCTCATCGAGCCTTCAACTATAAAGTCTCCTTGATGGCTATGATTCCTTGGGTTCTTTGATGGCTCCCATGTTTGGAATGTACGTTAAAAAGTACTTTAAAATGTATTCTAAACTTATATACAAACATGTAAGATGTCTGTTTGGGAAATTAAAAAATGATTTGAACACTTTAAACTTGAAAGAAATCATTTGGATCGATCCATGTGTAAGTTGGATCGAACCAAGTGAAAGCTACAATGAAGTTGAGTGTTCTAGTGGACATAGATTGACCACATCGATCGATCAATGTGGTGAGGATGCAAAGCTGGAACTCTCTGTCCAACATAGATTGATCACATAGATCGATCAATGTCATCGATCGATCTATGTTGGCAGGATGAAAAGTTGGAAGTTTCTGTCTGACATCGATCGATCACATCGATCGATGTGTCAACAGTTAGAACTTTTCATTTTGAATTACATCCTTTGATCCAAGCTTTATCTCCCTTCACATATGAACGGAAGGCAACTGACTAGGAGGAGTTCTAAACTGCTGAAATGAGTTTTACTAGTTGTTTATAACACAACCCAAGGTCTATATATAGTAGGTCTTAGTATCTTGAACAATATACTACATTTTTGCAAAATCCTGAAATTTCAGCATCGTTTCTCCTCTACACTTTCTTCTTCCTCTACTATGAAATACTTCTCTTGTGCAAGTTCATCTTCCTCTCGTAGAGCGAAGGAAAGGAAGAAGCCGTTATATCCTGGGAGGCTTGTGCCGCGTAGTTCACCTCGCTCGTGGTGGAGGCATTTTAGCTTTAAGAACAACAACTTTTGTTGTGTCACGGCTTTATAATCTTCTTGTTGTTATTATTTTTGGTACCATATCATACTTATTGTCTAATAATCTTAAAGCTAAAATATCATTCGATATGGCCACCAAACATCATACATTCCCTGATATGTTCAAGGTAGAACCTTTCGACAATAAATTCTTCAAGAGGTGGTTTGCTAAAGTTCTATTTTTTCTTGAGATGTTGTCTGTCTCTTACGTTCTCACCAAGGAGAAACCAACTGATGAAGGAGAAGCACTCAAGTATGAAGCCGACAACACTACCTGCAGGGGTCATATACTGCATTTCCTGTCAAACTCCCTATTTGACATTTAAGTCAAGTTTTCGTCTCCAAGGGAGATTTGGAAAGTACTCCAGAACAAGTATGGTTCTGAAGATGTTGGAAAGAAAAACTATTTGTTTAGTGAGTTTCTCAAGTTTCAAATGGTTGACCACATACCCATCAATGATCAAATCCATCAATTCCAACAATTGGTGGATAATCTCGAACAAGAAGGCATCAAGATAGATGAGACATTACAGGCTGCCTCCTTGTTACAGAAATTACCTTCTTCTTGGAACAAATACAAGAAGAGAGGTAAACATGATGATGCCAAGCTTACCATGGATGGTGTCATCAAGCACATCCGCATTGAAGGAACAACCGACTGAAGGATGCAGAAGGTGCTGAGAATGAATCTCAGGCCAACATTCTGGAGCACAATACAAGAGCAAACAAGCAAAAAGTTCAGAATGTCAAAGCTCACAACAATAATGGTAAACATTTTGTGCAGGGACAAAAGAAACCCAAAGGAGTGTGCTGGGTTTGCGGAAAGGCTGGACACAAAGCCTTCTTCTGCAACAAGAGGAAGGGACAATCAAGTGGCCATGCAAACCTGACGGAGCACGATGAAAGAAGCAGAAGAAAGGACAATGAGATCATTGTTGCGGTCGTCGTGGACGAGGTAAACCTTGTTGGAGGTGCAGCAGAATGGGTGGTTGATACTGGAGCCACCAGACACATTGTTACCAATAGAGATCTATTTCTTGATTTTCAAGAAATGGATAGTGGAGACCGGGTTTTTCTCGGAAAAGGAAAAGTGCTCCTCAAGTTAACTTCGGAAAAAGGCTGGAATTGAGTAATGTGCTGTATATTCCTACTATACGTAGGAATTTTATTTCTGGAGCACTTCTAAACAAGGCCAATCTTAAACTTGTTTTTGATTCTGATAAGTTAGTGCTTACTAGAAATGGATAATTCACCGGGAATGGGTTTTGTAATGCCGGGTTATTTGTACTTGATGCTACCTGTATCACTAATAATAACACTTATTCTTCGGTGTACTTGATTGTTCTTATGACATTTGGCATGCTAGACTAAGTCATGTTAATCTTGATGCATTAAAAAGATTAAAAAGCATGAATGTCATATCTATAGCAAACGAAGATACGTTTCAAAGATGTGAATATTGTGTTGAAGCTAAGCATCATAAGAAACCATTTAGAAGTGTTAAAAGAGTCTTAGATAAACTAGACCTCATTCATAGTGACTTAGGTGATTTCAAGAATCACGTTAGTAAAGGAGGTAAAAGATATTACATTACCTTCATTGATGATTACTCAAGGTTCACTGGAGTATATTTACTTAGTCATAAAGATGAGGCTGAAGACATGTTCAAGAAATTTAAGAATGAAGTAGAAAATCAGTTAGAAAGAAAAATCAAAAGATTAAGATCAGATAAAGGAGGTGACTACACGACTACTTCATTGCAAAAATTCTGTGAAGAACATGCAATAATTCATGAAGTAACACCTCCTTCACTCCACAGTCTAATGGTGTAGTTGAGAGGAAGAATAGAACACTTAAGAACATGATGAATGCTATGCAATTGCATGAGAAATTTGATAATGCTTTGATAGTGAATGGCTATGTAGTAAATGAAAGTGATAGATGTGTTTATAAAAAATTTGAAAATCTTGATGGTGTGATTATTTGCTTATATGTTGATGACATGTTGATATTTGATATAAATTTGGATGTTGTTCAAAAGACCAAAACGTTTTCGTCATCTTTTTTTGATATGAAAGATATGGATAATGCTGATTATATTCTTGGTCTTAAGTTGATATAGAAATGTGGGGGTTATATGCTTTGTCAAAGTCATTATGTTGAAAAAGTATTAAAGAAGTTTAATAACTTTGATTGCAAAACTGTGAGTACGCCTTTCAATCCTAATGGAAGATTAGAAAAGAATAAAGATGATAGTGTTTCTCAATGTGAGTTGCAAGAATAATTGGTAGTGTAATGTATCTAATGAATTGCATTAGACCGGATATTGCATATGTTGTAAATAAACTTGCTAGATACACACATAACCCAAGTAATGCACATTGGTTTGCTATAAGAAGACTTTTGAAATATCTTAGAAGAACCATGAATCTTGGTTTGTTCTTTAGTGGAAGTACTTGTGTTTTAGAAGGATTTTGTGATGATAATTGGGTAACAGATAATGATGACGTTAACTCAACTAATAGTCATGTGTTTACTTTGGGCGGGAGTGCCATTTCATGGAAATCATCTAAGCAAGCATGTAAAGCAAAGTCAACAATATAATCTGAATTTGTTGCCTTAGAACTTGCATGTACAGAAGCCGAATGGTTAAGGAATTTGCTTGTAGATATTCCTTTGTAGACTAAACTTATGCCTTCTGTGTCTATACATTATGATTCATAGGCTGTGATTGCTCGAGCAAAGAACACAGTTAATAATGAAAAGAGCTGGCATATTCGACTGAGACAGAATATTGTACGAGATTTTATGAGTTCAAGGGTGGTTAACTTGGAGATTGTAAGGTCTGAGTTTAACTTGCCTGACCCTTTGACGAAAAGACTATGCAAAATGTTGGTCTTCGAAACATCGAGGGGGATGAGACTTGTTCCATTTGACGTGGATTATGTGTGATGACAACCCAACCCACTACTAGCAGAGATCCTGCGAACGGGGCTCAATGTGGTAATAACAAGTCACAGAAGAATCCTACTTAGCACTATCAATGTGTCCCTCCCTATGGTGTTGTTGAAGATAGTGCTCGCTGAAAGTAATTGAGGGTGAGATTTTTTAGAATCTCTTAATGGAATTCATAGAAGTGCACACTTGATGAATTCTACCTATATAAGCGTGGAGTGGCGCCGCTTCCTATGAGAGTTTGGAACAACTCACTAGAGTGCTTATGAAAACCTGGGACTGGGTGCATGGCCAATATCGCACCACACCGCGAACTTGCCTGAAGCTAGTCAATGATATGTCGGTTGTAAGTTTATGTAAACAATAGAGAGGTAAGATTCAATACGTCAATGTCATCTTATTTCTATTTATATACTTCTTGTGCTAAGTGGCAATTCAAGACGCGAGTCATTGTCCATTATGTATCATTCTCTTCATTTGATAGTGGAGAGGTCGGCTTAATAACGGTCGGAAATGTTTGTATATAAGTTTGGATCATGTGGGGGATTGTTGGAAAGTACGTTAAAAAGTACTTTAAAATGTGCTCCAAACTTATATATAAACATGTAAGATGTTGTTTGGGAGATTGAAAGATAATTTGAACACTTTAAACTTGAAAGAAATCACTTGGATCGATTTGTTGGAAAATGAATTGTTTTGATGAATTTAAATGATTGTTGAAAATGAGATAAAAAGATATTTCATAATTTGGAATTAGAACAAAATGAGAAAAATCCATTGTGTGAGATAGATCTCTCACATATGGGGGGATTGTTGGGATATGAATGATTTGATGAAGCTTAAAATATGTTTGAAAAAGGAATGAAAAGTCGTTTTATACTTGGAAATAAGAAATCAACATCATACCCTGACATAGATCTCTAAACAGAGATCGATGTACATCATACCCTGACATAGATCTCTAAAACAGAGTTCGATGTACATCATACCATGACATAGATCTCTAAAATAGAGATCGATGTACATCATACCCTGACATAGATCTATAAACAAAGATCGATGTACATCATACCCTGACATAGATCGATCGATGTACATCATACCCTGACATAGATCGATCGATGTACATCATACCCTGACATAGATCGATCGATGTCATCCAGAATCTTTCTGAAATCATACTGTCCAACATCATACCCTCACATAGATCGATCGATGTACATCATACCCTCACATAGATCGATCGATGTCCCCCAGAATTCAAATTTTTATGAACGTTGGAACAAAATCCAAGGGAGATTCATGGTGTTTTCTCTTTCCAATCTTGCTCAAAATTCTTTTGGACTTTACTCTAACATAATACATGCTTCCTTGACTATTATATCCATGTCTAAGCTATTCTAGGTTGGCTATTGAGGATCAAATCACTCCATAGGGTGGCTAAAGATTATGTGGACATTATCTTGACATTTGATGTAGTTGAAGACATGGTGGAGGCTTCAAAAACGTGGTGAACATCTCCTATAAATAGATGAAGCTTGGATGAGGCAAACACACACTTTCACCATCATCAAGCTTCATTCTTCATTGTTGTATATTTCTCTCATATATGTAAAAGTGCTTAAAGCTTGTTAAGCCTTTCTTTGTTTCTCATTGTTGTATTTTGAGAGATAGTGAGTCTAACCCAAGAGAAACCATAAACATTTGATCTCTTGCTTGTGTTTAGACTAGAGAGAAAGTGTGATCCCCATTACTTCCTTCAACCCACTGTGAGAAAGTTTTGAGAGAACTTTGTAGAAGTTGTGAGGAAGCAAGAACTTATTTTTGCTTATAGTTGTTGTTGTTGTTGTTGTTGTTGTTGAGGTTGCACAAAGTGTATGTGCAACAAGTTGCTGCTGCTATTGTTGGTATTGCACATATTGGTTGTGCAATAAGTTGCTGCTGTTGTCGTTGTTGCTTGCACTAGAGTTAGTGTAAGTGTTGCTATTGTTGTTCTTGTTTCTTATCAAAGGTAATAAGAATGTTGTTGTTGAAAATCCACTTTGAAAGCAAAGTGATAGTGGAGCAGAATCATTTAAGATTCAAACCACTCTAAATCTTGTGTCTTCAATCATTATCTCTCATCTCCTTCATTATTGATTTTGAGTGCCTCTGTTTTGTATTGAGCTAAACAGAGAAAATTCTGCAAAATTGCCCAACACTCTATTCATCCTCCCTCTAGAGTGTTCATCACGGACCTTACACGATTCATGTGTAAGTTGGATCGAACAAAGTGAAAGATGCAATGAAGTTGAGTGTTCTGTTGGACATAGATCGATGTGGATGACATCAATCGATCGATGTGGATGACATCGAACGATCGATGTGGTGAGGATGCAAAGCTGGAACTCTCTGTCCAACATAGATCGATCGATGTGACATCAATCAATAAATCGATCGATCTATGTTGGCAGGATGCAAAGTTGGAAGTTTCTGTCCGACATCGACCGATCGAAGTGACATCGATCGATCGATGTGCCAACAGTCAGATCTTTTCATTTTGAATTGCATCCTTTGATCCAAGCTTCATCTCCCTTTACATATGAACGGCATACAACTGACTAAGAGGAGTTCTAAACTGTTGAAATGAGTTTTACAATTTTTTTTAACACAACCCAAGGCCTATATATAGTAGACCTTGGTATCTTGAACAATATACTACATTTTTGCAAAATCCTGAAATTTCAGCATTGTTTCTCCTCTTACACTTTCTTCTTCCTCTATTATCAAACACTTCTCTTGTGCAAGTTCATCTTCTTCTTGTAGAGCGAACGAAAGGAAGAAGCCATTATATCTTGAGAGACATTTTAGCTTTAAGGACAACTTTTGTTGTGTTTTGGCTTTATAATCTTCTTGTTATCGTTTTTGGTACCATATCATACTTAATGTCTAACATCCCATACATGCCCTCCATCTACTATCACCACCCGAACACTCTTTTCAAAAAGTGATAAGATCGTCTCCTTTTCAGTGCTCCCCTTGGCGCACTCTCCCTCCCCCTTCAACCTCATATACCTCAATGCCTTACCTCCCATGATACATGGGTCACACTCAAAAATACATATCGAAAACTCTCCTATGATACGAGATGGGATCACCTCACCTCTTTTTTCCTCATCCCTCTCTCCCTGTTCGCTACGTGGCAGTAGGGGAGATTGGTGAGACTAGATAAGGGCTGACCAGTAAGAAATGTATGAGGGGGTGGAGGTCACGTGGCGAACGGTAGGAAGAGGGTGAGGTGATCCCACCCCCTATGATACATGGTTTAAGCTCAAAAATACATATGGCGAACTCTTGTATGGGCGCATCGAACAAATTAAAGACCAATTGAAACAATGTGTCAAGGACACCAAAACTATCACCCTGCACGCACTTTATAAAGCAAAGGGCAGATAAACTTGCTCTTCTAAGAAAATCATTTGATGATGAAAACTTGATTATATAATTTTTGATGGTCTTGGAGAAGAATACAAAAGCATAACTGATGCCGTTCATGTTCGGAAAACCTTTATATCTTTTGATGAAATCCAAGAGAAACTCCTCAATCATGAAGCCAATCTTCAACGCCAGATACTTCCTTTCTCCATGCCACCGCCCATCCTACCTCCCAACATAAACAGAATTGGCGACTATCAACCAACCCCACCCCACCACCCATGCCATATCGCCACCACCACATGGACTGGCCGCCCACCACCACGCCCCTACATGGGTTTTGTCAAGCCTGTGGTGTTCAAGTCCACAATGTTTAACTACGTCCCATGTTTGGCTTAATTCAAAATCAGAACCCGGCAGCACCACCCTCCAAACGCCCCATCCCTGGCAACCCTGGGCGAATTTCACCACTGATGAAGCCAGATATTCACCAAGGATCAGAGATGATCCGAAATAAACGTCGTTAACTTGCTTGGACTTGTAAATTCAAAGTACTTCCTTGATGACCTACACAGGGAAGCAAAGATCGGAGGTCCTGGGGTCACAAACTCTACGATGCTCAAGTCAGTTTGGGCCATTCTCACTGAGATATGTTTATGTTTGAAGAGTTGAGAAGATCTCACAGTTTGTGTGTATGAAGATTTCTGTGAATTAGCTCTTGGAGAGGAGAAAAATGTTTTCGAATCCCCTTCTTTGTGTCCACTGCCTTGCTTTTGTTGCTTTCCTTCCGTCCCTTGTCTCTGACGGCGGATGGGACCCTTGCTTGGGCAGTGAGGCTATGACATTATAGGTCTGCTGAGGGGACCATTAAGCCTACTGGTTGGACCAGTAGGTCTACTGATGGGACCTTGGCGTGTGTAGGTTGAAAAGTCTGATATGTACCCGTCCTTTATACTGTACATCTGCCAGGTGTTCCCGTAATGAAGCTGAGTTGCGCTTGACACCTGGCAAGGGTTTGCCGAGGTGCAAAAGTGGGTCTGGATGATGTCCTGATCAGAGTCCTGCTCTGATCTGGCTGAAGTGATTAGGAGTACGCCTCTTTCAGGTAAAGGCCGAGGCTGGGGCCAGGAGCCGAGGTGAAAACCTTAATGATTTACCAATCGTTTCTGAAATGAAGCGGATGCCTTAGTAAAGTAATATCTTGTCGAGATGAAGTACAGGTTAACTAAGCAGAAGTGCATCCTGCCGTGCTGCAGGAGTTGGTGGCGAATTTGGATTTGCCGTTGACTGTTTGTTGACTGACAGATGAATATTTTTGGTTTATCAACCACTATTACACCACTCCCCACCTCCAATTGGCTTCTTAACAGTGGCACATCACATCATGTGAAGAATGATTTGCAGAATTTATCACTTCACACTCCATATGCAGAGCATGATGACGCTATGATCGGCGATGGCTCACGTCTCCCCATCTCACATACTAGTTCCACTATTCTCTCTTCTCTTACTCGACCTTTTCATTTAAATAATGTTCTCTAAATATCCACTATGAAACATAATCTAATCTCCGTTGGTCAACTATGTGACACTAATGATGTCTCCTTTGAATTCTTCTCACATGGTTTTCAGGTCGAAGACAGGCACACGGGAAAACTCTATTTATGGACAAAATTAAAGATGGCATACATGAGTGTCTTATAGTGTCTACATCCTCAACTCCACTCCTTGCTTTTTCTCACTAAAACTGCCACTTCTATGGCGTGACACTCTCGTTTGGGATACCCATCCCCATATACTCTCTAACATATATTGTCTAAATTTTCTTTACCTTCTCTCTTCCCATATACTCATTGTCATGCGTGTGCTAGTAATAAAAGTCACAAAGTGTTATCTATGCTCCCCTGCTATTCTCCTCTACAAATTATCTTTTCGGATGTTTGGATGTATCCACACGTTATGTATGTTTCTACTCTCTCAAAAGAAAATACAGTGTATATAACGTCTTCACATGATTCAAGCCTTTTGTAGAAAATTATTTTCATCAATCAATTGACACATTATATTCCAACAATAATAGCGAGTATCAAGTCCTCTCACAATATCTTTCCTCTCATGGCACCTCCCATTTCACATCTATTCACCATACTCCCAAATACAATGGCATGTCCAAACGCCACCATCGCCATATTGTGGGAACAGGCTCAGGTCTTCTCACCTATGCCTCCTTGTCCTGTTTTTGCCATACCCGCCTATCTTATAAATCATATGCGCACACTCACTCTTTCCCTCACATCGCCATATGAACCTTTTTTCAAGCACCTCCCAACTACAAAACAAAGACGGTGTTTTTGGGTCCTATGCTATTTTTGGCATCCCCCTCTACACAAATTGTTGGGTTTGGTGGAACTGAAGTCAGTCGGACTGAAGAGGCCGAGATCAAGGACTTAGAGTTGTGAGCTGATGTCAAGTAGAACTGCCGAGCTGAACAGAAGCAATGCCGAGCAGAGACCTCAGCTCGACCATATGCCAGAGAATCACGGGATTGGATATTTCTTGATTGGAGATTTGATTGATACGAATCTTGTTTAGATGGAAACTTCCATATTTATCTTTTGTATAAAGAATATCCGGTAGAATCCTACTTATGGTATGATTGTGATGTAAAAGGACAATTCCATACTCTATGCTAATCCTTTTACACCCTCATAAAAAGACCCCGATTAGACGCTGCCTTTTGCAACCGAGATCAAAAGTTGGTGATAGTGAATTTCTTGGCTTGCTGCCTCTGTGGGTGTTTCTTTCTCTTGAGGGTTTTCCTACATTAAATCTTGTGTTCTTCGTATATTGTCTTTCTTTGTTCATTATTAATTACTTTTGTGCGTTCTTGCGATTATCGTTGTGGTTGTTCTCCATTGTTCCGCAACCCATTTCCCCAACAACTGGTATCAGAGCCGAGAATTCTCTGTTCGAGTTGGAGCAATGGCCGACGATAGCAAATCTAGAATTTAGAGATTTGATGGATCAAACTTCGGTTTCTGGAAGATGCAGGTTGAAGATTATCTATATCAAAGAGATCTATATCTGCCTCTTGAAAGGAAAAAGGTGAAGCCTGCTGAAAATGACGAATCGAGAATGGGAGATTCTTGATCGCAAAGAACTCGGTTCCATCAGGTTATCTCTGACCCAAACCGTTGCATCCAATATCTCAAAGGAGAAGACCACAAAGGATGTGATGAATGCGTTGACAAGGATGTATGAGAAGCCCTCTACCTCCAACAAGGTGCATCTGATGAAGAGGCTCTTCAACATGAAAAAGACGGATAATAAAACGATGTAGGAACACTTGGGTGAATTTAACACGATCAATAGTCAACTTGAAGCGGTTGGGATCGTATTTGACGATGAAGTTTTAGCCTTGGTGATACTGTCAAGTCTGCCTGACAGTTTGGATGGAGTTGTTATGGCTGTAAGCAACTCATCCGGAGAAGGTACGTTGAAGTTTGAAAACGTGGTAGATGTACTACTTGATGAAGATTTAAGGAGGAGGAATAGTGGCACCCCTGAAAGTTCTGGAGCCATGATGAACACAGAAGAGCGCGGCAGATCTGCCAAGAGGAGTAATGACAGAGGTGGGAGATGGCAGTCTAGGAAGAGCAGGTCAAAGGGCTCAAATCTGACCTGCTGGAATTGCATGAAGAAGAGTCACCTTAAACGCGATTGCAGAGTCAAGAAGAAGGCTGATCAGACGGACAAGTATGGGGATGAGATCCATGTCTCTCAAGCGTCTGGATCTGATAGTGATGGGCTGATTCTAAGCTGTGAGAGCCGAGCCGACGCTCTCTGGATTTTCAATACTGGGGCCTCATCTCATGCCACATCCAATAGAGGATAATTTACAAATTACAAAAGTGGAAACTTTGGGAAAGTATACCTTGGGGATGATGACTCCTATGATATCGTTGGCAAGGGAGATATCATATTGACTCTACCAGATGGAAGGCAGCTGAAGCTGCTTCAAGCAAGACATGTACCTCGACTGACCAAGAACTTGATTTTAATTACGCAGTTGGCTGATTATTTTACCTTGAAGGAAGGTTCAACAAAACTCACTTGAAGTTTGTCAAAGGGTCCTTAATTGAAGCACAGGGTTTGAGAGGAGGAACTCTCTATAAGTTCTCAAACCATAGCTCGGCAAATGTAGTCAGCTTGGCAAGTGACGCCGAGCTGTGGCATCAGAGACTTGAACACATGAGTGTCAAGGGAATGAAGGTAATGGCGTCCAAAGGGAAGCTAGAAGGTCTATCCAACATTGATATACCATTTTGTGAAACTTGTGCGATGGGGAAACAAAAAGCAGTTAGTTTTACAACAAACAAGAGAAGTCCCATAGCTAAGAAGTTGGAGCTTGTACACACAGATGTATGGAGGCCCTCAGGTCTGCCCTCTCTAAATGGTTCACGCTATTATGTCACCTTCATTGATGACTCAACAAGGAAGCTGTGGGAGTACTTTGTGAAACACAAGTCTGACGTATTTAATGTCTTCAAGAGATGGAGAAGTCTTGTTGGGAATGAAACAGGGCTAAAGCTAAAGTGCTTGAGATTGGACAATGGTGGAGAGTATTGCAACAAAGAGTTTGAGAACTATTATGCTAAGAACGGGATTAGGAGGAAAAAGACGGTGCCAAGAACACCTCAACACAATGGTGGTGCTGAAAGGATGAACAAGACAATCTGTGAAAGGGCAAGAAGTATGAGAATACATGCAGATCTGCCGAAATCCTTCTGGGCCAAGGCGGTGAACACCGCTGTTTATCTGATCAATGGAGGACCATCTACTGCCATTGACTGTAAATTTCCTGAAGAAGAGTGGACTGGCAAGAAGATCTCACCTGTCCATGTCAGAATATTTGGTTGCACTGCCTATGCACTGGTAAAGCCGGATGAAAGGTCAAAAATTGACTCCAAGTCAAATTTATGTTCTCTAATTGGCTATGGAGGTGATAGTTTTGGATATAGGCTCTGGGATCATATAGGGAGGAAGGTGATGAGGAGTAAAGATGTGGTTTTCAATGAAAACATACTTTACAAGGACAGAGTAAAGAAGGAGAAGCAGCCCGTGGAGCCTAAATATTTTGAGCTAAGTGACGGTGGTCATGCCGAGCGAGCAGACCTGCTGACCAGACTGCCGAGGTGCTGACCTTGGAACATGAAACTCATGATGAGCAAGTCACACCACTCATTGTTGTTCAGAGAGAGGAGAACCATTACTGCACCTGCCAGATTCTCACCTTCACTTTACTATTTGCCTCTTACTGATTGTAATGAGCCGAGCTGCTATGAAGAAGCAATAATTTCTAACAAAAGTGAAGGCTGGTGGTCAGCCATGGAAGATGAGATGAACTCTCTGCAAAGCAACCTCGCCTGGGATTTTGTAAAGAAGCCACCAGGGAAGAAAGCTATTCAGAACAAATGGGTGTACAGGTTGAAGCAAGAAGCTGACGGCATTCAAAGGTATAAAGCAAGACTTGTTGTGAAAGGGTTCAAACAGAAAGCTGGGGTTGACTTCACCGAGATCTTTTCACCTGTGGTCAAGCTGTCAACCGTCAGAACTGTCCTGAGTATTACAGCTGCAGAAGATATGCACTTAGAGCAACTTGATGTAAAAACAACCTTTTTTCACAGAGATCTGGAAGAAGATATCTACATGTTGCAGCCACAGGGCTATGAAATACTTGGTAAAGAAGACCTAGTATGCAAGTTACAGAAGAGCTTGTACAGTCCGAAGCAAGCTCGACGCAGTGATACAAAAAATTTGACAACTTCATGGCAGAGGTTGGCTACAAGCGCTGCCATGGGGACCACTGCTGTTACTTCAAGAGATTTGAAGGTTCATACATTATCCTCCTACTTTATGTTGATGACATATTAATAGCAGGAGGAAGCACTGCTGAGATCAAGAAGCTGAAGGAACACTTAGCTAAAAAATTCTCTATGAAGGTATTGAAAGAGATAGGAAGAATCAAGTGCTGAGACTGAGCCAAAAAGATTACATCTTCAAGGTACTGAAAATATTCAATATGGAGAATGCAAAACCGGTGTCTACACCTCTGGCAGGACAGTTCAAGAATTTGTCAAATAAGCAATGTCCTAAGACGAAGGATGAACTTGAACGAATGAAGAAGGTACCCTATGCCTCAGCCGTGGGTAGCTTGATGTATGCTATAGTGTGCACCCGACCAAACATAGCCCATACAGTGGGAGTTGTGAGCAGATTCATGTCGAATCCTGGTCTTGATCATTGAGCTGCAGTGAAGTGATACTAAGGTACTTAGTGGGAACGCAAGACCTGACACTGCAGTTCGGTAACGATGATCTAAACCTGCTCGGCTTTGTAGACTTTGATATGACTGGAGACGCTGATGAACGCAAGAGTACTACAAGGTATGTTTTCAAGCTTGGCAGTGCTGCAATCACTTGGGTATGAAGATTGCAGAAAATTGTAGCATTGTCAACAACAGAAGCTGAGCACGTGGCAGCAGTTGAAGCTACCAAGGAACTGGTATGGTTGAATAGTTTACTGAATGAGTTGGAGCACTCTCAGGTCACTACAAACTATTCAGTGACAGTCAGAGTGCGATACACTTGGCTAGAAACTCTGCTTATCATGCAAGGACGGAGCATATTGACATTAGATATCAATATATAAGAGATATGCTTGAGGGAAAACAGTTCGACTTGGAGAAAATTCATACAAGCCAGAATCCAGTAGACATGATGACGAACATTGTTCCGAAAGATAAGCTTGAGTTCTGCAAGGCTTCTCTTGGTCTCGCTACTTGATGAAAGTGCTGAAATGGCGGCAGTCCGAAGAAGAAGAAATTCATGATGTGTCTGAGTTGAAGTCAGTTCCAAGTGGAAGATTTTGTTGTGTTTGGTGGAACTGAAGTCAGCCGAGCTGAAGAGCCCGAACTCAAAGACTTAGAGTTGTGAGCGGATGTCAGGCAGAACTACCGAGCTGAACTGAAGCAGTGCCGAGCAGAGACCTCAGCTTGGCCATATGCCATAGAATCACGGGATTGGATATTTCTTGATTGAAGATTTGATTGATATGAATCTTGTTTAGATGGAAACTTCCATGTATATCTTTTATATAAAGAATATCCGATAGAATCCTACTTATGATATGATTGTGATGTAAAAGGATAATTTCATACTCCATGCTAATCCTTTTACACCCCCATAAAAAGACCCCCATTAGACGCTGCCTTTTGTAACTGAGATCAAAAGTTGGTGATAGTGAATTTCTTGGCTTGCCGCCGCCGTGAGTTTTTCTTCCCCTTGAGAGTTTTTCTACGTTAAATCTTGTGTTCTTCGTATATTATCTTTCTTTGTTCATTATTCATTACTTTTATGCGCTCTTGTGATTGTCGTTGTGGTTGTTCTCCAATGTTCCGCAACCCGTTTCCCCAACACAAATTACAAACTTGACTTTTGTTCGACTCTGTATATATTTATTGGATACTCGATAACTCAAAGTGTCTATTTCTGTCATCATCTTGCTACGTCTTAAAGCTACACCTCTCGTCACGTTCAATTTGTGGAGGATATATTTTCCTTTAAAACACTTCGTCTAAATCTACCTCGCAGACACCATTCAAGCACGGTAGTCCAATATTCTCACTCTTCCAATTGCAGATACCCCACCTCGCTACAGCCCCTATTTCACCCCCGTGACCCTCAATTTGTGACCCCCGTTTCCAGTGCCCTCAGTCCTCACCCCCTGACCCTACACCCCCACCTCACCCCCCTCCTCACATCCCTCTCAGCCAACTGTTAGAAACTGTAATCAAAACCAGTGTTGTGTGTGTGTTTGTGTAAATTGACAAAACCGCAAGCAAAACCGAGGCGAGTCTAAGGACTCTGTTCTTAAGACGAATTGCTCCGGTATACTGTGTCCAACCAGTGAAGCAAACGTCTCTCAGGATATAATGGCAAACAGTTCACACGAGCGGCACTGCAGCATAGGAACTCATCGAACCTGTAAATGCACTGACTTCACGATCACTGGAAAGAATGAATGCAGCAGTATGTATGCGAGGAAGAAAGCTGAAGAAATTTTCGCAGTGTGTAGAGGTCTGGAGAAGCAGACCTTTAAATAGGAGGGAAGGAAAAGAGCGGTTCAAAGCAGTTTTCAATCTCAGCCGTAGGATCTGACGGTTTTCATCCACAGCCGATAAATCGTAAACCGCAGCGGTTTTAAACGTAGACCGTCAGATGAAGAAACTGATGCCAGATACGATCTCAGCCTTTAGATCATAATCCGTGTAGACTACGATCTACAACCGCTAGATCTTGCAACAGTTATGATCAGAAATATTTCAACCGTTGGATCACTTGATTTATTTTTCTGGAAAAATGTAAAAGAAAATTTCTCCAAAAAGATAAGAACCAGCTAGGCCCATGAGCCTGAGCCGAGCCGAGCCAGCCAGACGGGTGGGTGGCGGCGCACGCACGCGCGTGTGGTGCTCTGCCTTGTCTGACCTAGGTCCTGCCTCCGCCAAAAACTTTTAATGCCCTAAGGGAACACTTAAAAGGGACCAAACTAGCACTATATATAAAGGCTAATGCACTTCATGTGAGCAATGTGGTATTCACACAAGTTGGTGATGTGGCTTCTTCTTATGTAGCCACATCACCTATTTTTCATTTTCCCCACATTTTTACTCCCACTTTGAGCATTAATTTCTCATTCCCCCGAACTCGGAATTGAGTGATTCAAAATCCTAAATTCATCTACTAGTTACGCAGATAATTTTTAAGCCATTAGTTTTCTGTTTTGATTAACGAACACTAATCATAATTAAGCTCAAATTATGGTGCTAGTCAACTTTTGACAAACCCATTTGTCCAAAAATTTTTCCTTCCTTCCAATTCTTTCCAACTTCTCCAACAATCCCCCACATGAATGAAAATTAATGCAAATGCAGACTCTATCGTGAAGTCAGACAGGATATATTGCATAAGAAGAGGTAGCTTTTGGCTTTGAACCTTTCATAGTGGCGTATCATCGGATCCACTCAGCTATTTAGTGACTTGATGTCTTGAACCACTCAGCCATTGGTGTGAATCAAGACAACGATACTCACACAACATTTCCTTTAACACCCTTATTTGGTTCTCATGGTTGTGTTCATTTTGTCCATGAACAACCTAGTTTCAGAAAGTGTTTTAAAGAATTCTTGCCTCACAGAATTCTTATAGAAGCGGCCCCACTTCACACTTACATAGGTTATTCCTATCAAGAGTATTCTGCCATACCCCACTTGACATATCAAGGTATAGGAAATCATTAAAAGCATTAGCTTACCCTAACTTTCCTGCAGATAGCACTTTTGGTTAACAGAATGAGTAAGTGCTTCACTGAACCTTTGTAACTTAGTTGTCCCATTGAACCACGATTCTGGGATCTCCAGTCAACAAGGTTGGGTTACTTTTACAAAGATCCTTGCGTTGTAGGCTTAAGTCCCATTTCGAGTTGTCAACTTTGACATCTGATCTCTAGGCAAGCCTTTTGTCAGCGGATCTGCAAGATTCTCCTTTGATTTTATGTAATCAATGGAAATCACGCCATTAGAGATCAACTGCTTAATGGTGTTATGTCTCCGACATATATATCATGACTTACCATTGTAGATGCTTCTTTGAGCTCGTCCTATAGCTGATTGACTATCACACTGCATGCTAATAGGAGCGATTGGCTTAGGCCAACATGGAATGTCCTCCAGAAAATTCTGAAGCCATTCAGCCTCTTCTCCAGCTTTGTCTAATGCTATAAACTCGGCTTCCATTGTGGATCGAGCTATGCATGTTTGCTTAGTGGATTTCCATGACACAACACCACCACCAACAGTGAATAAATATCCACTAGTGGACTTAGAATCTTTACAATCTGATATCCAGTTTGCATCGCAGTATCCTTCTAATACCGCTGGATATCTTGTATAATGTAATCCAAGATTCATTGTGTACTTCAAGTACCTCATCACTCAATTTAGAGCTTTCCAATGATCTTCACTTGGATTACCTGTAAACCTGCTCAAATTGTTTACGGAACAAGCTAAGTCTGGTCTTGTACAGTTCGTTATGTACATTAGAATTCCAATCACTTGTGAGTACTTCAATTGAGCTACTGGTTTACCTCAATTCTTCCTTAAGTGCACACTTAAATCAAGTGGGGTTTTTACTGGTTTTACATCAAACATATTGAATCGTTTGAGGACAGACTCGATATAATGACTTTGTGATATGACTAACGCTTCAGTTACCCTAGAAATCTTAATTCCTAGAATAACATTTGCAACCCCCATGTCTTTCATGTTAAAATTCCGTGTTAACATCTTCTTGGTATTCAAGATGATTTCATGAGTACTGCCCACGATTAACATGTCATCTACATAGAGACATACTATCACATAGGCATTAAGTGTGTTTTTGATGTAAACACACTTGTCACACTCGTTGATCCTGAAGCCGTTTGACATCATTACCTGATCAAACTTCAAATGCCATTGTTTTGGTGCTTGTTTAAGTCCGTACAAAGACTTAACAAGTCTACAAACTTTCTTCTCTTGTCCTGGCACAACAAACCCCTCTGGTTGTTCCATATATATCTCCTCCTGTAAATCACCATTCAGAAAAGCCGTCTTAACATCCATCTGATGGATTTCTAAGTTATAGACTGCTGCAATCGCGACTAGCACTCTGATTGATGTAATCCTTGTCACTTGTGAGTAAGTGTCAAAGTAATCAAACCCTTTTTTTGTTGATAACCTTTGGCTACCAACTGCGCCTTGTATTTGTTGTTAGATCCATCTTCTTTAAACTTCTTCTTGAAAATCCACTTGCATCCGAGTGGTTTACTTCTTGGTGGAAGATTGACCAGCTCCCAAGTGTGATTTTGGAGAATAGATTCTATCTTACTATTTATCGTCTCTTTCCATAATGGAGCTTCTGGTGTTGACATTGCCTCTGAAAAGGTCCTTGGCTCGTTCTACCATAAAATTTAGAAAATATGGTCTAAAAGGAGTGGGTGTTATGGCTCGCTTGCTTTGACGGGGTTCGTCAATTTCTTGAGAAGTTGTATCCCAAGCTCGCTTACTAGTGCTGGCTTCTTCATTATTTCTATCTTTCTTTAGAAAGACATCTTCAAAAAACACTGCGTTTCTTGACTCCATGACAACATTTTCATGTATGTCAGGGATGTCAGACTTGTGCACCAAGAATCGATATGCACTACTGTTTGTTGCATATCATATGAATATACAATCAATTGTTTTGAGCCCTATTCTAACTTGTCTTAGTTTAGGTACTATTACCTTAGCCAGACACCCCCACACTTCTAAGTATTTGAAACTAGGCTTATAACCTTTCCAAAGTTCATAAGAGGTTTTATCTATCTTTTTAGATGGAATTCTATTTAGAATGACATTAGCGGAGAGAATTAGTTCCCCCACAAGTTCTGAGGTAAACCTGAACTTATCAACATAGCATTTATCATCTCTTTAAGAGTTCGATTCTTGCGTTCAGCAATACCATTGGATTGTGGTGAGTATGGCGCATTTGTTTGATGAATAATGCCATGTTTTGAACAGAATTTATTAAACGGTGTATCATATTCACCACCTCTATCACTACAAATCATCTTAATTCGTTTGCTAAGTTGATTTTCAACTTCATTCTTATAATTCTTAAAAGCATTAACGGCCTCATCTTTGCTACTTAGCAAATAAACATAACAGTATCTAATGCAAACGTCAATAAAAGTTACAAATTACTTTTTACCGTTTCTTGTTTGCACAAACTTTAAATCACATACATCTGTATGAATTAAATCTAACACTTCAGTGTTTCTTTCAATCAAAGGAAAAGGAACCTTAGTCATTTTCGCTTCAACACAAACTTGACATTTTTCCTTAGTCAAATTCAGTTTGTGCAACGAATCAAGATTAATCATTCTTTGAATTGATTTGTAATTAACGTGTCCCAAACATAAATGCCATAAACAAGAAGACTCAAGCATGTAAGCAGAAGTAGATGCGTTTTTATTAGCCACTACGGGCACAACTTTTTCCTTCCTAGGTACAATGGCCATAACATTTAATTTAAACATCCTGTCTACCGAGTACCCCTTTTCCAAGTACAACCATTTCTTAGTAATGATAACTTTGTTAGACTCCAACACGAGTCTAAAACCATGCATCACCATCAATGCACCAGAGATCAAATTCTTCCTAATATCAGGAACATGCAGAACATTATGCAGAGTCAGAAACTTTCCAAAAGTCAACTTCAGAACAACATTTCCTTCACCTTCAATCTTTGATGAAGCATCATTTCCCATGTAAAGCTGTTCACCATCAACAGGCTTGTATTCTATGAACATTGCCTTGATTGCACAAAGATGTCTCGTAGCCCCCGTGTCCAACCACCATTCGCGCGGATTTCCCACAATGTTGCATTCACTCACAACAGCACAAAGATTCAGATCTTCCATTGCACCAACCAGATTTGCCTTCGCTTTCTCTTGCCTCTTCTTCGGCTTGCGACAGTCACTGCTCCGGTGCCCTTGAATGCCACAGTTGTAGCATTTTCCTGTGAACTTTTTGGCGATCTCTTTGCCTTTGTTGTTCACTCCCAAATTGCCTTTCTTTTTCTTCGTCGCCTCTACGACATGAGCATTTTGACCAGAATATTGAGAAGACTTTTTCTCAGATATGCGATTGTCTTCTTCGATACGCAATCGAACAATCAGATCTTCCAATGACATCTCCTTTCGCTTATGTTTGAGATAGCTCCTGAATTCCCTCCACGAAAGAGGTATCTTCTCAATCACAGCAGCAACAAGGAAAGATTCACTAAGGGACATACCCTCTTCTTCCATTTCAGCCACTAACATCAGAAGTTCCTCAATATGAGAAACAACAGTTCTAAAACCAGTCATCTTAAAATCAAGAAATTTACCAATGATAAATTTCTTAGCACTAGCATCCTCTGTGCGGTATTTCTTGTCTAAAGCCTGCCATAATGCTTTTGCAGTTTTAAAGGTTCTATACAGTCCATACAATGAATTATCGAGACAACTTAAAATATGACTCAAACAGACATAATCATTATATTTCCATGCTTCAGCGATCAAACTATTCTGCATATTCACGTTCTGATCCTCGACTAGTATCACCACCGGAGGATCCTCGATCAGCAACTTTATCAGCCCCAGAGTTGTTAAAAAAACAGCATCTTCTGCTGCCAACATTTGAAGAAACTGCCTACAAACTTCTCCGGTTTCTCAGCCTGTCCAGCAGCAGGAACAGGAGCAGGAATGGCAGCGGGTGCAACTGGAACACCAGTGTTCACTTCTTCGGATGGACCAAGGTTCACGCCATTGAAGGAGTTCGAACTTTCGTTCTCCATTTCAGATTCTATAAATGCAATACAGAAACAAAACACAAAACCGATTAGTCTCGTACAAATAGAAGCTATAAACAAAAACAGAAAACCGAAACAGATTAGAAAATAATCTATTTTGCAGTACAGAACAGATTATATTATATAGAATTTGTCTTAAGAATATTAGAAACTGTAATTAAAACCAGTGTAGTGTGTGTGTTTGTTTAAATTGACAAAACTGCAAGCAAAACCTTGGCGAGTCTAAGGACTCTGTCCTTAAGACGAATTGCTCCGGTATACTGTGCCCAACCAGTGAAGAAAACATCTCCCAGGATACAACGGCAAACAGTTCACACGAGCGGCACTGCAGCGTAGGAAATCATCGAACCTGTAAATGCACTGACTTCACGATCACTAGAAAGAATGAATGTAGCTGTATGTATGCGAGGAAGAAAGCAGAAGTAATTTTTGCAGTGTGTAGAGGTCTGGAGAAGCAGGCCTTTAAATAGGAGGGAAGGAAAAGAGCGGTTGAAAGCAGTTTTCGATCTCAGCCGTCGGATCTGACGGTTTTCATCCACAGCGGTTAGATCGTAAACCGCAGCGGTTTTAAACGTAGACCGTCAGATGAAGAAACTACTGCCAGATACGATATCAGCCTTTAGATCATAATCCGTGTAGACTACGATCTACAACCGCTAGATCTTGCTACGGTTATGATCAGAAATATTTCAACCGTTGGATCACTTGATTTATTTTTCTGGAAAAATGTAAAAGAAAATTTCTCCAAAAAGAAAAAACCAGTCAGGCCCACGAGCCCTCGAGCTCGAGCCCGAGCCGAGCCAAGCCGGCCAGACGGGCGGGCGGCGGCGGCGCGCGTGCGTGTGGTGCTCTGCCTTGATTGAGCTAGGTCATGCCTTGTCAAAAACTTCTAATGCCCTAAGGGCACACTTAAAAGTGACCAAACTAGCACTATATATGAAGGCTAATGCACTTCATGTGAGCAATGTGGTATTCACACAAGTTGGTGATGTGGCTTCTACTTATGTAGCCACATCACCTATTTTTCATTTTCCTCACATTTTTACTCCCATTTTGAGCATTAATTTTTCATTTTCCCGAACTCAGAATTGAGTGATTCAAAAGCATAAATTCATCTACTCGTTATGTAGATAATTTAGAATCCATTAGTTTTCAGTTTTGATTAACGAACACAAATCATAATTAAACTCAAAATATGGTGCTAGTCAACTTTTGACAAACCCACTTGTCCAAAAATTTTTCCTTCCTTCTAATTCTTTCCAATTTCTACACAAAATAGTCCCACAGCCCCCCCCCCAACCAGTGCATCAGACTTCGCACAAAATCCACCTCCGGCCCCCGCACAGACCCCCCAACCCACTCATCCAATAACCACCAAATCCCGCCATATAATATACAAACCAATCAAAAAATTACACCTCACAATCATCTCCAAATCTCCTCCACCCAATTAACCACACACTCTTTACCCAAATCCTCAATGACACGTGAGAACTTGTTCCTCGTCATCCGCAACAAAATATCATTGATCCGCAACAAAATATCGTTGGCTGCAAATGTCTATTCCACACTAAATTTTTGTCTTATAGTACCATTGACATGTAAAAAGCGAGACTTGTCACCAAAAGATTTCACCAACGTCCTAGCCTTGACTATCATGATGCGTTCAGCCTAATGATGAAAGCCTCCACTATTCGGCTAGAGTTAAGCCTTGATCACAATCATGGGTGGCCGTTGTGCAAAGTTTATGTTACTAATGCTTTTTATTTAAGGTATTTTGAATGAAGATGTTATAGAAGTTCTAACAAAGTATAGAGAAGAATAGAAATGATAAAACATTCATCTTATTATTCATTGTCTTGTAGCATACATATACATACAAATCAGAGCTTGGAGAGAGAAATTCCTCCAACGGCTATAACAGAAAAACAAACATAAAAGCTATTTTCTATACTCCCCCTCAAGCTTGGCATATATATTGATGCACCTAAGCTTGGATACTAACTTATGAAATAAACCAGGGGTGACAGACTTAGTTAGTATATCCGCAATTTGTTCAAAAGATGAAATGTGCAGAATACTTAGAGTTTGATCCTCAAGCCTTTCTCTAATAAAATGTCTATCAATCTCAACGTGCTTGATTTTGTCATGATGTATTGGATTTTCTGCCATATGAATAGCATAAACATTGTCACAATAAGCCTTAATTTATGAGTCTGGTTGTTGTAGATCTTGCAAATCTCTTCGTATCTATAGTCCCTGGCATAATCCCAAAGCTAAGGCCCTTAATTCTGCCTCTACACTGCTACGGGCCACAACTGACTATTTTTTACTCCTCCAGGTCACTAAGTTGCCCCAGAGAAAAGTTCCATATCTGGAGGTTGACCTCATGTCTCTTTTTGATCCTCCTCAGTCTGCGTCTGTATAGACTTGAATATCTCTTCTTTCATACTTCCCAAAGAATAGGCCCTGACCAGGAGCTCCTTTAAGATATCTAAGAATCCTCATAACTGCTTGCAGGTGTAGATTAGTAGGTGAATGCATAAACTGACTTACATAACTGACTGAGTAACAAATATCAGGTCTTGTATGAGACAAATAAATTAACTTGCCAACTAACTTTTGATAAGAGTGTATATCAGAAAGTAATTCATCATTCTGGAACTTGGTAGTGTTGAGAAATATGTTTGGATAATTTTCAAAGTCATGATTTTAAGTGGTGAATACTTAAAAATATCACACATGATGTTATATGTGATTAAAAGTTGAAAAAGTTGGAAAAGTTGACATCGATCTCTCAGGTAGGTGAACATCGATCGATCTATGTACATAGATCTATCACATCGATCGATCCATGTAAGGAAATGAAAGTTCAAGACCTTACTGTGAGACATCGATCTCTAAGCCTGAGACACATCGATCGATCAATGTACATCGAGCCCTCACTTCAATCGATCGATGTAGGTCAGAGACAAAACTTGAGCCTTGCTGTGAGTCATCGATATCTAAAGCTGAGGCACTTTGATCGATCGATGATGTGTTAAGATTGTTTTTTTCATTGGTATATGATTTATACATGCTCATTATATGAATCTTATGTGATTTTGATGATTTTAAATGTATTGTGACTAACGTGCCTTGAAAGTTTATACAACTTACCAAAAAGGGCAAAATTGGTATTTTGAGTTTTGTAGGAACATCACATGGTGAAAATATTTCATGGATGTATTCTTATACTATTTATCATGAAAAAGGTGATATCATGATTATTTCTGACCATCTGGGTCATTTCTGGAGTTTTCTTATACCAGGGGTATTTTGGTCATTTCACCCCTGAGGGTATTTTTGGTATTTTCACTTAAGGAATCTCTTCAGTATATTATTATCTTCATTCTGGAGCTGATTTATTATTAAATTGAATATAATATGGTGATTCTTTATCTTATTCTCTCACATGATGATATTATTGACTATAGTTGGATATGTGACTATTTGAGATGTCATATTCTATTTTTTCTTGAAGACACTCTTATATATGTTATAAGAGCATATTTATCATCATTATTCAGAGTTGTTCAAGGTGTCGAAGGTGTGGAAATGTTCATGACATATAAGAAGAAATATTGGGAATTTCGGTGTTACAGGTTGACATAATCTTGTCAACTATTATCTATTTATTTATTCTTCAAAAATTTGAGTTGATATACATGTTTGCCAGCATCCAAACGTGTATAAATATTTGAATATGATGTGTAATTCATTTTGTGAGTTGGAGGCAAGTGGACCAACCAAAAAGGAGCTAGTTGGTAAAAATTGCCAACTTGGATTTTTCAAATATAGCCAAATTGCTACTTGGTGTATATGGCTATTCTTGGCAGATTTTTTGAGTCGAAATAGAGCTCTCACATGTCCTATTATTGTGCTTGAAGTTGGGGATATTTATGTGATATTATCCTTTCTTATTTTATTAAGAAAAATCAAAGTTTTGTTTTGGAAAAAGGAAGTAGCCAACGGCTACTTGATGGATAATTAGAGCTGATTTTTATTTTGAATTTGTCAACACCCACATGCCTATTATCTTGCCAAAGAGTTGAGAAAACGATGGAGTTGTTATGGCCATATTATCTTCACAATTTCAAGATAATTCCAAGTCATTTCTTGGAGCTAATTTTCGGCCAACATCATTTTGTCAAGGTGGACCAATTATGTTGTCTTATTTTGTCAAGTGTACAACGCCAACCAATGATGAGAAGACATTTGGGATTGATGATGAAGATGGTGACGCATTGGAAGTCTTATCTCCAAGGCTCAAATCACACTATAAATAGAGGCAATGGTGAAGAAGATGAAACACACTTGAAGCTCACAGGCATTTCTGAATTGTCTAGCTATCATCTTCTTCTTGTTGCTGTTCCTATTCCATTCTTTGTAACAAAGGTGTTCTTGTTGTTTTTGTTGAGCTACAAGCCTCTTGAGCTTCATTTGTAATATTGATTAGCTATTTCTACAAGGCTATATCAATAGGTTGTAGAGGTGTTGCAACTAAGTGTTGCATAGAAGGTGATTATCCAAGTCTTGAATAGGGTTGGTGTATAACCCAAGGATCAGGCTTGGTTCTTGTTGTAAGGATTCATTTGAAAGCGAAATCCAAGGAAAAGTGTTCCTTGGGACTGGATTAGGTCACATTGACCGAATCAGGACAAATTCTCAGTATTCTTGTCTTGTTTCTTTATTTCTGTTTTCTGCCCGTTTTTACTGTAGTTTTCACACAACTTCGCACAATTTGAAAAAATAGCTAAACACTTTTATTGTTATAACCGTGTTTTAACAAAAAAAAGGGAAAAGAAAATAGAGATAAAGGATAACTAAATGTTTGAATTCATTAAATTCTATCCTAATCAATTAATTGACCCCTTTTAATTTTCCTCAAATCTCTCACTCCCATCTTAATCTCTTATCAAACCTAATCATCCTCCTTTCTCCCTCAAATTCGGCAGCCACTCCTCCTCTCTCTCCCACACAATTTTTGGCCACAACAAGAAGAGAAAAGAAGGATCCTTGATCCAAGGTTCAAGAGAAGGAAGATCACACCGCCAACGCCATCACACTCTCGTAAACCAATCAACTCTCGCTAGGAATCGAGGTAGGTGCATACTAATTATTCCCTCAAAACGGTATGAAGGTTGCATAGGCAAAAAGGGTATTTTTATGTGTTGTCGCTGTCGTTAGTCGTGATTTCGATATTGGATCTTGATTATGTGGCCAATGTGTTTATTTTCTGTTATACGTTCTTGATTTTAATATGATCTTGCTGTTGTACGTTTCTATGTGGGGTTGAGAAGTCGTTATGCGTGTATGGTTATGTGGGATGTGGTGAAAGGTTGAATGGGATTGAGGATCGGATTGCAGAAATTTCAGAATGGAAATTCTGAAATACAGGGACATCGATCGATCGACGTCCAGTAGCTGAGGGTTCGACGTGCCTCAGCTGAACATCGATCAATCGACGTCTAAAGGGTGAGGGATCGATGTACCTCAGAAGTACATCGATCGATCGACGTCAACTGAGTGAGGGTTCGACGTGTCTCAGTTGGACGTTGATCGATCGACGTCAGAGGATGACGTCCCACTGTTTTTCTTTCCTTTTCTCTTGCATTCATGGCACGTGCATGTGCATGAGGTACCCATTGCCTGGGGCGTGCATGTTCAGAGGATGCGTAGCGTCTATAGGGCGTAGGGGCCGCGATGATACGCAGCGTCGGTCGGGCGTGGGTGTCATGCGATACGCAGCGTCTATAGGGCGTGGGTGTTGTGCGAATACGCAGCGTCTATAGGGCGTGGGTGTCTGAAGATACGCAGCGTCTATAGGGCGTGGGTGTCGTACGATACGCAGCGTTTATAGGGAATGGGTGTCCAGAACAGCAAGTGGTGGCTAGAGACCATGACGCTGGAGTTAGAACCCGGGAGCATGCATTGCATATAGGTCTAGGAGCATGTTGCCTGACATATTCCTAGTTGCGAATGACACGTTATGTGAGCATGCATCACGTACTTGCACATGCATCTTGTATGGATTGTTTACTTTCCGTATAAGGCATGTCGGGTTGTGTTATGTCGGTTACATGGAATGTCTTACTTCCGATTGCTTGCTATGTGTCTTATGTGATTACGTGGAAATATCTTTTTGGGTATGTGAGTTCGTATTGTTTTGAGAGGCACCTACTGGGTGATTACCATCACTCACCCCTACTATTCCATATGTAGCCGAGACGGAGTATGATTATATCTACGTTGAGGATGGGACCGACACCGTGGAAGGGGCTGAGTAACTCGTAGAAGTGCGTGCGGCAAGGATGGAGACGGGATTCGTAAGATGCCATGGGATGACACAGACATTTTTATATTATGTATTACTTTTGAAACAATTTCATGTTTTTTTTAAACTTATACTTTTGATCTTGACTTGTAAGGCCTGGTCAGCCTAGAATTCCCGTCGTTATATTCTTGAAGTGCATTAATTTCAAATTATCGTTGTGGCTTATCGTTTCCGCAGAAAGAAAAGGAAAACTTTTCTATGTCAGCGCTGACGTATAGCAGGTTGATGTGATGCCTTGTATTCTCCTGAGTGAGATACGGCGGGTGCACCGTTACCGAGGACGGAGCTCGGGAGCGGGGCGCTACAGGTGGTATCAGAGCCCAGGTTTCAGATACGCCTCGGGAACGTAAAGATTAGTTAATTACCCTAGGATAAGTGACGATCCGTTTTCAAATGATTTTCAAATTTGTATAAAATAAAGTAGACATAAGCTATGACTGGGGTTTTGGTTGGTGAGTGCCGTTAGTAAGTAGACGGGATAGGTTATCTTTTCCTTTGGCCTCCATTCCTGTGTCTCTTTTACAATACTCTTAAGTCAATCTTGTCTAACGTACTTTAAATTGTCCACAGACAATGCCTCCACGACGTGAACCATCAGGGAATGGTGGAAATGACGGAGATGAACGTCAGGGGCAAGGGGCGATCCCCCAAAATCTGACAGACACACTGGCCAATCTGACGGCCTTAATAGCCCATCAGCAGACGCAGATGGCACAACAGTATACACAGATGACACAGCAACAGGCACAGATTGCCCAAATACTTCAGCACACTCAGCATCAACAGCAACAACAACCACCACCACCACCTCCACCGCAGCAGGGTTTGAGGTTCTATTACAGGGAGATGCAGAACTCCCGAATACCGATGTTCCGGGGTACCACTCGGCCTGAGGAAGCCGAGATTTGGCTCAAAAACATAACTGAACAGATAAGACTGATACAAGTACCCGTAGATCTGAAAGTGGAGGTGACTACCCCGTTCTTGGAAGGGGAAGCTGAGAGGTGGTGGAACGGAGTGAAACGCAAATTGACTCCACCAGTGACTTGGGAGCAATTTGTTGAGGAGTATAAGAAGCACTATGTTCCGGGTAGTGCGATACAAAGAAGGATGGCAGAATTCCAGCTGTTGACACAAGGGTCCATAGCGGTTGATCAATACTCTGAGAAATTTCATGAGCTGGGCCAATATATGTCATGCATCATGGACAACGAGGAGGCCAAGATGCTAAAGTTCCATACAAGGTTAAGTTTTCGCATCCAGCAGGCGATTGTTTGTGCAGAGACCACCACATTTGAAGGATTGCTGGAGGTATGTCGACGGGTCGAGAGAAATTTGGAAAGAGCAGCTACACTAGAAAGACTGAAGAGGCCCCGTGAGGAGCTGCAGACGGGCAGGTCAGGGAGATGGCTGAAAGTACCTCGGCGCCCACAGTCCGGGCAACCATTCCAACCAGAACGACAGCAGAGGACAGCGATTCAGACCCCGATGATTGAGGGTCCGACACCGACTGATGCACAACCAGTAAGGGCTGCGGCACCTATCCCACGGTGTACACTGTGCAGACGTTTTCATCCGGGACCATGTCGAAAGGATCAGAGAGCGTGCTATAACTGTGGGAAGCAAGGACATATTGTTAAGGAATGCTCAACACCGGCTCAGGTGAACTCGCAGACACAGGCTCAGCAGGGAGGACGAGGCCGGACCAATGCCCGGGTACACGCAATGACGGATACCGAAGTCGAGGAGTCGGGCGACGTGGTGACGGGTACATTTATTTAAGTACTTAAATTTAAGGTTGGATTAAATTCTAGTTGCTATTGATGCATGTTGTGTGCTAAACCTTGAATATGGTAGGTGTAATTTTAATTAACAAAGTGCTAGCCAACGTTTTGTTCGATAGTGGGGCGAGTCACTCGTTTGTGGCAAAGAGGTTTGCTAAGAAGCTGGATGTTCTTCCCGAATGGCTTGAGACTCCCTATCGCGTACAAGCCGCTGGCGGCCAAGTACTCGTGTCTCATCATCGTTACAATGGATGTGAATTGGAGATTAATGGTTTGCAGTTCTTTGCGACTTTGATACCGATCCAGATGTTCGATTTCGATGTTATCTTGGGCATGGACTTCTTGGCAAGGTATCATGCAAATATTGATTGCCGACAACTCCAAGTCAGCATGAAGACACCGGAGCTGGGGGAAACCATTTTTCAAGGGAACCCTAAATTGAAGAAGGCGCCCCAGAAGCTTTATTTGACTGCGGCTCAGGCCTTTCAAGCACTAAAGAAAGGGAGAGAGGGATTTCTGGTTTACACAATGGGTGCTGAACAGGAAGTTCCGCAGATCGACCAAACACCTGTGGTAAAGGAATTTACAGACGTTTTCTGCGAGGAGTTACCAGGACTACCACCGGAAAGGGAGGTAGAATTCGAGATAAATCTCATACCTGGTGCTGAACCCATATCCAGAGCACCCTACCGCATGGCTCCAGCAGAGCTCAAGGAGTTGAAAGAGCAATTACAAGAACTGCTGGACCGTAAGTTTATCCGACCCAGTGTATCACCCTGGGGTGCTCCAGTCCTGTTCGTGAAGAAGAAGGATGGAAGCATGAGATTATGTATAGACTACCGGGAACTCAACAAGATCACCATCAAGAACAAGTATCCATTACCTAGAATTGAGGATCTCTTTGATCAACTACGGGTAATGATAAGTTAAAAATTATAATTTGACCTTTCGATTATTCGATAAACCTCACCACTAACGAAATCTCTTTTAGGGGGGCCAGAGTATTCTCTAAAATTGATTTGCGATCAGGTTATCACCAGTTGAGGATCAAATCTGGAGATACAGCCAAGACCGCCTTCAGGACACGCTATGGCCATTACGAATTCTTGGTTATGCCTTTTGGACTAACCAATGCCCCGGCTGCCTTTATGGACCTAATGAACACAGTATTTCGGAAACAACTGGACAAGTTCGTAGTTGTGTTCATCGACGATATCCTTATATACTCCCCTGACGAGGATACTAATGCGGAACAATTGAGGGAGGTTTAGAGACCCTTCGGAGAAGCAAATTGTACGCCAAGTTCAGTAAGTGTGAGTTCTGGCTGAAGAGCGTAGCATTTTTGGGTCATGTGGTCTCTGAAGAAGGAATTTCTGTGGATCCAAAGAAAGTGGAGGCAATCACCGAATGGCCTAGACCCACTAATGTGACGGAAGTAAGGAGTTTTCTCGGTCTGGCTGGGTACTACAGGAAGTTTGGAGAGGGCTTCTCGTCGATTGCAGTGCCTCTAAGCCGATTGACACAAAAGAAGTCAAAATTCGAATGGACCATCGAGTGCGAGCAGAGCTTCGCTGAACTAAAAAGGAGACTGACCACAACCCCTATTCTTTCTCAGCCCTCCGCATCAGAAGGGTTTGTTATTTACAGTGACGCTTCTAAGAACGGGCTAGGACGCGTGTTGATGCAAAACGACAAGGTCATTGCGTACGCTTCACGACAGCTAAAACTATGAGCTGAATTATCCGACGCATGATCTGGAGCTAGCAGCAGTGGTGTTGGCACTGAAAATCTGGCGCCACTATCTATATGAAGTGAAGTGCGAGGTGTTCACCGATCATAAAAGCCTTAAATATCTGTTCACGCAAAAGGAGCTGAACATGCGCCAAAGGAGATGGTTAGAGTTGTTGAAAGATTACGACTTGACCATCAGCTACCATCCAGGGAAGGCCAATTGAGTCACTGATGCCTTAAGTAGGAAGTCGAGCCATGCACGGCAGGCTACTCTAGAAAAGGAGATGGCGGAGTTTGACTTGGATCTGGTGGATTCTACCGCAGATATCTTGGCCACGCTAATTATCACTCCAACCTTGGTGGATTAGATTAAAGAAGCCCAGAAGAATGATGTGACAATTAGAGGAACACGAGAAAGAATGCTAACCAGCCAAGTGGATGGATTTCAAGTTCATGATGACGGCAGTATGTGGTACCAAGGAAGGTTGTGCATACCTGATGTTGAGGAACTCAGGAGGGAATTGTTGAAAGAAGCACATAATTCGAGACTGTCTATTCACCCTGGTGCTACGAAAATGTACAACGATCTAAAGAGGCATTATTGGTGGAATGGCATGAAGAGGCATATTGCTGAGTTCGCGGAAAGGTGCCTCGTTTTCCAGCAAGTTAAGGCGGAACACCAAAGACCGGGTGGACTGATGCGACCTCTGGAGATACCCGAATGGAATGGGAGCATGTGACAATGGACTTCGTGGTTGGACTTCCAAAGACAAGAAATGGGAATGATGTGATATCGGTAATCGTAGATCGATTGACTAAGTCCGCTCATTTCTTTCCTATTCCCACATGACTTACTATGGAGAGGTTGGTAACTATGTACATTGATAACATTGTTTGCCTCCATGGAGTGCCAGTCAGCATAGTATCTGACCGTGATCCGAAGTTTACGTCTCAGTTCTAGGCAGCGTGCCAGAAGAAGATGGGGACGGAGTTGCGACTGAGCACTGCTTTTCACCCTCAAACCGATGGTCAATCTGAGAGGACCATTCAGACCCTGGAGGACATGTTGAGGGCGTGCGCATTGGATTTTAAAGGAAATTGGGATAGCATGCTCAAGTTGATAGAGTTCTCTTACAATAACAACCACCACAGTGCCATAGGCATGGCACCCTTCGAGGCCTTGTACGGACGCAAGTGTAGGTCACCTATTCATTGGGACGAAGTTGGTGAACGTAGGTTAACGGCCCCCGAGATCATCGAGCAAACTAAAGAGAAGGTGAAACTAATTCGTGAACGTCTTAAGACGGCTCAAGATAGAAGCAAAAGTTGGGCCGACACGAGAAGACGACCTTTGGAGTTCAAGGAGGGAGAAAAGGTCTATCTTAAAGTGTCACCCATGAAGGGTGTGACACGGTTTGGAGTTAAAGGGAAATTGAAGCCGCGTTATATTGGACCATACGAGATACTCGAGAAGGTTGGAGATTTAGCATACAAATTGGCATTACCTCCGATGTTGGCTCAAGTGCACAACGTGTTCCACGTCTCGCAGTTAAGGAAGTACGTACCTGACCCGAGTCATGTGTTGGATGCACAACCACTTAAGATCAGGCCCGATGCTTCCTATGAAGAAGTACCAATCAGAATTCTTGATCGCGAGGACCAAGAACTCAGAAGGAGAATCATCCACTACGTAAAGGTCCAATGGAGCAACCACCGAGAGAATGAGGCAACATGGGAGCTAGAGGAGCAAATGCGCGATCGCTATCCCCACCTTTTTGAGTAAGGTACGGCAAGTTTCGGGGACGAAACTTTTTGTAAGGGGGTAGGATGTTATAACCGTGTTTTAACAAAAAAAAAAGGGAAAAGAAAATAGAGATAAAGAATAACTAAATGTTTGAATTAATTAAATTCTATCCTAATCAATTAATTGACCCCTTTTAATTTTCCTCAAATCTCTCCCTCCCATCTTAATCTCTTATCAAACCTATTCATCCTCCTTTCTCCCTCAAATTCGGCAGCCACTCCTCCTCTCTCTCCCACACAATTTTCGGCCACAACAAGAAGAGAAAAGAAGGATCTTTGATCCAAGGTTCAATAGAAGAAAGATCACACCGCCAACGCCATCACACTCTCGTAAACCAATCAACTCTCGCTAGGAATCGAGGTAGGTGCATACTAATTATTCCCTCAAAACGGTATGAAGGTTGCATAGGCAAAAAGGGTTTTTTATGTCTTGTCGCTGTCGTTAGTCGTGATTTCCATATTGGATCTTGATTATATGGCCAATGTGTTTATTTTCTGTTATACGTTCTTGATTTCAATATGATCTTGCTGTTGTACGTTTCTGTGTGGGGTTGAGAAGTCGTTATGCGTGTATGGTTATGTGGGATGGGGTGAAAGGTTGAATGGGATTGAGGATTGGATTGCAGAAATTTCAGAATGGAAATTCTGAAATTCGGGGACATCGATCGATCGACGTCCAGCAGTTGAGGGTTCGACGTGCCTCAGCTGAACATCGATCGATCGACGTCTAAAGGGTGAGGGATCGATGTACCTCAGAAGTACATCGATCGATCGACGTCAACTGAGTGAGGGTTCGACGTGTCTCAGTTGGACGTCGATCGATTGACGTCAGAGGATGACGTCCCACTGTTTTTCTTTCCTTTTCTCTTGCATTCATGGCACGTGCATGTGCATGAGGTACCCATTGCCTGAGGGCGTGCGTGTTCGGAGGATGCGTAGCGTCTATAGGGCGTGGGGGCCGGATGATACGCAGCGTCGGTCGGGCGTGGGTGTCATGGGATACACAGCGTCTATAGGGCGTGGGTGTTGTGCGAATACGCAGCGTCTATAGGGCGTGGGTGTCGTACGATACGCAGTGTCTATAGGGCGTGGGTGTCCAGAACAGCAAGTGGTGGCTAGAGACCATGACGCTGGAGTTAGAACCCGGGAGCATGCATTGCATATAGGTCTAGGAGCATGTTGCCTGACATATTCCTAGTTGCGAATGACACGTTATGTGAGCATGCATCACGTACTTGCGCATGCATCTTGTGTGGATTGTTTACTTTCCGTATAAGGCATGTCGGGTTGTGTTATGTCGGTTACATGGAATGTCTTACTTCCGATTGCTTGCTATGTGTCTTATGTGATTACGTGGAAATATCTTTTTGGGTATGTGAGTTCGTATTTTTTTGAGAGGCACCTACTGGGTGATTACCATCACTCACCCCTACTATTCCATATGTAGCCGAGACGGAGTATGATTATATCTACGTTGAGGACGGGACCGACACCGTGGAATGGGTTGAGTAATTCATAGAAGTGCGTGCGGCAAGGATGGAGACGGGATTCGTAAGATGCCATGGGATGACACAGACATTTTAATATTCAGTATTACTTTTGAAACAATTTCATGTTTTTTTTAAACTTATACTTTTGACCTTGACTTGTAAGGCCTGGTCAGCCTAGAATTCCCGTCGTTATATTCTTGAAGTGCATTAATTTCAAATTATCGTTGTGGCTTATCGTTTCCGCAGAAAGAAAAGGAAAACTTTTCTATGTCAGCGCTGACGTATAGCAGGTTGATGTGACGCCTTGTATTCTCCTGAGTGAAATACGGCGGGTGCACCGTTACCGAGGACGGAGCTCGGGAGCGGGGCGCTACATTTATAATTCGTGAGTTTTGGTGAAGTTATACTTAAGACTGTTAGCTTTCATTTACAACAAGAATCACTTGATTTTAGCAAGGGAAAGTTAGTCTTTCACTCTTTGCAAGATAACTGCTCCTATCTGGCTGCAATCTGACCAGTTTTGAGAAAATTTAAATTCTGTATTTATCAAGAATTTCATAAGGTCAGGGCCTTTTGTAAATATCATCTACACATCCTACAGAGTGTTTTGATATAAAGATCAACCTTTTTGGTTGAGTATTCAAAGAGAAACACGTTTTGCAAAATCAGCAACATTCTGTCCAATTCTGTCCATATTGACCATACGAATCTTTTTATTTGTTTGAAGGGTCAAACGATCTTATTTTTGTTTGATTTTTGGTTAGAGTCTTGCTAGCACATTGAAGTTAAATTATGAAAAGTTTCGTAATTTTTGGATTTGTGTACAATTAGGTTTTAATTTTTCAAAAACGGGTTCTTAATCTGAGGTGGTCTCAGATTCTGTTTTCAAAGGGGATTTTTACAAAGGGTTATAGTGTAATTTCCGCTAACCACTATTCACCCCTCTCTAGTGGTGTTTAATGCAGGTGCACGGTCCAACAATTGGTATCAGAGTGAGGTTAACACCACTCAAAAGAAGCTGGACTCAACACCATACGAACAATACAAGGCCAAGAAACAACAATTCATTATATACTGCTTGTCTCAAATCCAAGGTATATACAATGGCTATTGTTTCTCACAAAGGTGAGTTGGAAGGTATGTCTACACAACGCCCTCCTTTTTTCGATGACAATAATTTTGTTCATTGAAAACTAAGAATGAGGCTATTCTTAAGGCTATAGACATTGATTTATGGTCTATAGTTGAAGATGTGCCATGCATTCCAATGAAGATTGTGCAAGTTTATGGAGTCACGCGGGAAGTAGAAAAATATAAAAGTAAATGGTCTTCTGAAGATAAATAGAAAATGTCTATGAATGCTAAAGCCATGCAATTGCTTTTAAATGGACTTACGAATTCTAAAGCAGGATATGTGTCAAATTACACAAGTGCACATGATATGTGGAAATCACTTGTATTAAAGCATGAAGGAACAAGCGGTGTAAAAGAATCAAAAATAAACATGCTCATGACTGAATTAGAGTCTTTTAAAATGTTGCCGAACAAATCCATAACATATGTGGATTTGAGAATTACTAACATTTTCAATGCTCTTGAAGCTTTAGGAAAATCATTCACGAACAATGAAAATGATCAAAAGGTGCTACGAAGCCTTCTTGCTGAATGGGATCCAAAGGTCATAGCAATTGAAGAAACCAAATCAATCACAAAGATGGATGAATTAATCGTTTCACTCAGAGTATACGAGGTAAAATTAAACCAGCGAAAGTCTGAATCGTCTAAGTCATCCGGTAAGTCTATAGCTTTTAAAACAACTAAGACACATGCTAGTAATGATGATAGTCAAAGTGATAATGAATTAGACGATGATTTGATATTGATAGCAAGAAAACTTAGAAAGTTTTTCAAACGTCCAAATCGGAATCGACAACTTTATTATTCTTCTTCTTCTCAATATAAGAAAAAGAACTAACAACAAATGGTATAATAAAGAGTTAAAGTGCTATGAATGCGGTAAAAAGGGACATATCTCATATGATTGCCCAACAAAGAAAAATAATGAAAACAACAATAATAAACAAGCCAAGGACAAAGAGGCACAAGCAACTAAGGCAAAGGAGTCCAAGTCAAAGAAAGGCAAACGAGCAATGAAGGTGAGCACATGGAGCGACTCATCCGATTCCGAATCTGGCACAGAAGAAGCTCAAATCTGCTTCGTATCAAATGAGGTAAGTTCTTCATCTGATAGTAATTCTGAAAATGAAATGACTTTTGATGAAATGTATGAAGAATTTTTAAAAATGCATGCTCACTGTAAGAGGATCTTTAAAGAAAAGAAGAAACTAATTGAAGAAAATGGCAAGTTGAAGACGTCCAACTTGAAATTTTTCGATCAATTAGAATCTTTGAAACAAGAGTCTACTAATACTCTTGATTATTTAGAGAATAAAATTGAATCACTTAGAAAAATGAACAAAAGTTAAAAACAGAAAATAGTATGGTACAATCTAAGTTAGAGAGTTGTGACAATGAGATAATGCAACTTAAGTCTTCTAAACTTACCTTAGAAAAAATGTTAGAACAATTTAAATCTGGTGTAAACATGTTAGACACACTCATATCGTCACAAAAATATGGAAATGATGAAACCGGCTTATTCTATAAAGAAGAAAATGTAAAAATAGATAAAAAGACTAAGTTTGTCTCATCTAGTACAAAGTTGCCGTATAATACAACAAAATCAACTTTGCCTACAACATCTTCTTCTACACCTTCTTCTGCTTATATCAAGGCAAAAATACAAAACACACCCACACATATACACACGTATAAACATACAATAAGGCCTAATTTTGCATCTAGACAACCTAGAAATTATGCCTACACGTATACAAATGCAACTAGGCCGAATAAAATGCATACAACTTATTATGAACCTAAGTATGAAAATGATAAAACCGGCTTAAGTATAGAACGTCATTCAAGAAACAAAATTACATACCTTATCACACTATCAAAATCGGCCAAGGCATGGTAGCTATCAACCGTGGCACAACATGTATAACAATGCATCTTCATTTATGTCGAATGATCATCTAAATGCTAATTCTTCTTATTTTCAAAATTATAACAATGCTAAAAATGTGCACAGAAGGTATGTTCAAGTTTGGATACCTAAGGGATATCTAAACAAGAATAGTGCCTCTAACATTCAAGGACTCAAATAAAGGGTACCTAAAATTTTGTCTCCATTTTAGGTAAAACGCAAGGAATGTAAGAAGGAGGTAAAGTCAAAGAATCTAAAAACCAAAATAGTTTTTAGATAGTGGATGTTTGAGGCATATGACGGAAAACCCCAAACTATTCACCGAGTTGGAACAAATCAAGAATGGAGGAAAAGTAACATTCGGTGACTACAAAAAAGGACAAGATGTTGGAAAAGGAGCAATTGGGGACCCTAACACATTTCAAATACGAAATGTGTTGTTAGTAAGCAATCTCTCTTATAATTTACTTAGTATTTCTCAACTTATAGATTGCGGTTATAATGTCTCTTTTCTTTCCAATCTATGTGATATAATAAATGAAAAAGGAGAAATAGTTTTAAAAGGAAATAGAGATGGTAACATTTATACTCTTACCTTAGATAATATGTTAGATGCTAAGGTTAAGTGTCTAATATCACATGACTTAGATGTGAATTTATAGCATAGAAGATTAGGCCATATATGAATTTCAACCATTAAGAAATTATCTAAAAAGAATTTAATTAGAGGCATGCCTTAGTTGGACTTAGATAATTTTCAAATGTGTGAAACATGCATTAAAGGAAAACACATTAAAGAAACATTAAAACCGAAACATGAAGTGAAAACTAGTCATATACTAGAATTGCTTCACTTAGACTTATTTGGTCCAAGTAGGAAAAGAAGTCTAGGTGGACACTACTATGTGTGTGTCATAGTAGATGATTACTCACGCCATACATGGACATTGTTCTTAACACACAAAGACAATGCTCCATTAGCAATTGAAATTCTTATTAAGCAACTTGAAAACATTTACGAAGAAAATGTTAAACGAATTAGAAGTGATAGAGGTGGAGAATTTAAAAACAAAAATGTAGTCAAATTTTGTGAACTAGATGGAATCAAACTTGAATTCTCACCACCTAGAACACCACAACTCAATGGAGTTCTTGAACTTAAAAATAGAACAATTTAAGAAGTTGCTAGAACAATGTTATGTGAAAATAAATTGCCAAAATATTTATGGGCTGAAGCTATTAGTTGTGCATGCTATATTATAAATAGGCTTTCTATTAGAAAGAAATTTAAATAAAAAACCTTATGAATTGTTAAACAATAAACAACCTAAAATAGGTTATCTTAGAGTATTTGGATGTAAGTGTTTTGTGTTGAACACTAAGAATAATCTAGATAAGTTTGAACAGAAGTCTATTGAATGCATATTTGTATTCAACTAACTCAAGAGCATATGGGTGTTATAATCCTTCATCTAGAAAGATAATTGAATCCATACATTTAAAATTCAATGAAAATACATGCTTTGAGGTTAGTGATAAAACTTAACATAAACCTGAGAATAATGTTGAAAATATGTTTGATGATGATGTATTACTTGAGCCTGTACTTGATCATCTAGAACCAACTCCCCCTAAACAAGACATGCATGAACCCTTAGATGACATAAATGAAGAAACGTTGCAATTAGAAGATAATGCAACTAATGATCAAATTACATATGATAATGTTCACACTAATGAAACATTTGAACAAGATGAGGGTGAACCTAGTCAATCTAGAAATTGGTGGCATCCTAGAGAACTAATCATTGGGGATCCAAGTGTTGGGGTTAAAACACATAGAAATATAAGTCATCTTGAAGGACATAGCTTAATCTCACAATTAGAACCTAAGAATGTAAAGGAAGCCTTAGGTGATATATCTTGGATAGATGTTATGCATGAGGAATTAAATCCATTCACAAGGAACAATGTGTGGGACTTAGAACCTAAACCCGAAAACAAGTCTATAATAGGAACGAAATGGGTATTTAGGAATAAAATGGATAAACAAGGAAAAATTACAAGAAATAAGGCTAGACTAGTCGCACAAGGTTATAATCAACAAGAAGAATAGATTATGAAGCCTTTGCACCCATTGCACGACTAGAAGCAATTAGATTGTTACTTGCTATTGCAAGTCTAAGCAACATTAAACTCTTCTAAATGAATTTCAAGAGCGCATTCTTGAATGGATACATCCAAGAAGAGGTGTTTGTCAAACAACCCCCTGGATTCGAAGATCCAAAGAATCCTAACCATATTTACAAGCTTAAGAAAGCTCTATATGGTTTGAAACAAGCTCCAAGAGCTTGGTATGATAGATTTGCAAACTTTCTTATTGCAAATAATTATCAAAGGAGAACCATAGACAACACATTGTTCCAAAGATAAAAAGATAATAATTTGTTAATAGTTCAAATATATGCAGACGATATTATCTTTTGTTCAAGTAACCCTAACTTAGTAAAAGACATCGAAGAATGTATGAAGTCAGAGTTTGAAATGTCAATGGTAGGAGAGTTGAATTATTTCTTAGGACTTCAAATCAAACAAACCCTTCAAGGAATTCACATTAGCCAACTTAAGTATGACAATGATATGATTAAGAAGTTTGTCTTTGCAGAATTGAAACCAACACCTACACCCATGAGTGTTAGCACTAAACTAGATAAGGATGAAAATGGTAAACCTTTTGACGAAACACTTTATAGGTCTGTGATTGGATCACTGTTATACTTAACTGCATCAAGACCTGACATCATGTTTAGTGTATGTATATGTGATAGGTTTCAATCTTGTCCCAATGTATCACATTACAATGCGGTGAAAAAGATCTTTAAATATCTTAAACACACACCTCGCTTAGGATTGTGGTATGATAGAAACGCTAAGTTGGAGCTGTACGCATATAGTGATGCTGATTATGGTGGTTGCAAGTTAGATAGAAAATCCACTAGTGGTACATGTCAATTAATAGGAACCAACTTGATCTCTTGGTTTTCTAAAAAGCAAGCTAGTGTAGCTCTTTCTACCACTGAAGCCGAGTATATTGCTTTGAGTTTATGTACTACCCAAATACTTTGACTTAAACAACAACTTAGTGATTTTGGCATTAAAATAAAAAAGATTCCAATTTTCTGCGATAGCACAAGTGCGATCAATCTTTCTTGGAATCCGGTGCTTCATTCTAAGGCCAAACACATTGAGGTGCGATACCACTTTCTTCGCGATCATGTTCAAAATGAGAATATAGTCATAAACCCTATAAGAACTGATCACCAGATAGCTGACATCTTTACCAAACCCCTTAATCAAGCTACTTTTGAAAACTTACGAGCCAAGATAGGCATGATGACTTACGACACCATTGTATAGTTCTATCTTTTGCATGATTTGCAAAATAAAGGGGGAGATAGAATAAGAACATGATTTTAGTTGGTATTTTAGCTGGTAAGTCATATGCTAAAATTCAATTGGTATAAGGAGAGTATAATTTGAGGGGGAGAGTACAAGTTGAGGGGGGCGTACTATTTAAAAGTTTGTTAAAAACAAAGTTTGATAACCAATTGGTTATAAGTTGTGACATTAAAATCGTGTTAGGTTATTTTGAAAATCATCCAAAAGGGGGAGAATGCTGAGAAATATGTTTGGATAATTTTTTAAGTCATGATTTTAAGTGGTGAATACTTAAAAATGCCACACATGATGTTATATGTGATTAAAAGTTAAAAAAGTTGGAAAATTTGACATCGATCTCTCAGGTAAGTGCACATCGATCGATCCATGTAAGGAAATGAACTTCATTCTGGAGCTGATTTATTATTAACTTGAAGATAATATGGTGATTCTTTATCTTATTCTCTCACATGATGATATTATTGACTATAGCTGGATATGTGACGATTTGAGATGTCACATTCTATTTTTTCTTGAAGACGCTCTTATATATGTTATAAGAGCATATTTATAATCATAATTCAGAGTTTTTCAAGGTGTCAAAGTTGTAGAAATGTTCATTACATATAAGAAGAAATATTGGGAATTTCGGTGTTACAAGTTGACATAATCTTGTCAAATATTATCTATTTATTTCTTCTTCAAACATTTGAGTTGGTATACATGTTTGCCAGCCTCCAAACGTGTATAAACAGTTGAATATGATGTGTAATTTATTTTGTGAGTTGGAGACAAATGGACCATCAAAAAGGAGCTAGTTGGCAAAAATTGTCAACTTGGATTTTTCAAATATAGCCAAACAGCTACTTGGTGTATATGGCTATTCTTGGCAGATTTTTTGAGTCAAAATGTAGCTCTCACATGTCCTATTATTGTGCTTAAATTTGAGGGTATTTTGGTGGTATTATCCTTTCTTATTTTATTAAGAAAAATCAAAGTTTTGTTTTTGGAAAAAAGGAAGTAGCCAACGGCTACTTGATGGATAATTAGAGATGATTTTTATTTTGAAGTTGTCAACACCCACATGTTTATTATCTTGCCAAAGAGTTGAGAAGATGATGGAGTTGTTATGGTCATTTTCGAACAATGAAAAGGTTCAAAAGGTGCTACGAAGCCTCCCTGCTGAATGGGATCCAAAGGTGACTGCAATCGAGGAGACAAAGTCAATCACTAAGATGGATGAATTGATCGGGTCTCTTAAAGTTTACGAGGTTAAATTAAACCAACGAAAGTCTGAATCGTCTAAGTCATCCGGTAAGTCAATAGCTTTCAAAACAACCGAAACACATGCTAGTAACGATGATAGTAATAGTGATACTGAATTAGACAATGACTTGATATTGATAGCTAGAAAACTAAAAAAATTTTTCAAACGTCCAAATGGGAATAGACAACGTAATTCTTCTTCTTCTTCTCAACCTAGGAAGAATAACACAAAAAAATGGTATAGTAAAGAATTAAAGTGTTATGAATGCGGTCAAAAAGGACATATTTCATACGACTGTCCCACGAAGAAAAATAATAATAATAACAACAATAATAAACAAGCCAAGGACAAGGAGGCTCAAACGACAAAGGCAAAAGAGTCTAAGGCAAGAAAAGGGAAACGAGCAATGAAGGTGAGCACATGGAGCGACTCATCAGACTCAGAATCCGAAACTGAGGAAGCTCAAGTCTGCTTCGTATCCAACGAGGTATGTTCTTCTTCTGATAGTGATTCCAATAGTGACATGACATTTGATGAAATGTGTGAAGAATTCTTAAGAATGCATGCTCACTGTAAGAGGCTCTCTAAAGAAAAGAAGAAACTAGTTGAAGAAAATGACAAGTTGAAGACGTCCAACTTGGAATTTTCCGATCAACTAGAATCTCTTAAACAAGAGTCTACTAATACTCTTGATTCTTTAGAGAATAAAATTGAATCATATAGGAAAGATGAACAAAAGTTAGAAATGGAAAATAAAATGTTAAAATCTACGTTAGAAAGTTATGAAAATGAAATAGTGCAACTTAAGTCTTCTAAATTTACCTTAGAAAAAATGATAGAACAATTTAAATCTGGTGCAAATATGTTAGATACACTTATATCATCACAAAAGTATGGAAATGATAAAACTGGATTGGGGTATAAAGAAGAAGATGACAAATTAGATAAAAAGACTAAGTTTGTATCATCAACTACGAAACAACCTTATAAAGTTATAAAAACAAGCTTGTCTGCTAAATCTTCTTCTACTCCTTCTTCTTCTTATTCAAAGATAAAGATGCAGCATGCACCCATAAAAACACACACGCATAACTATACATCTAGACCAAACTTTGCATCTAGACAACCTAAAAATTATGCCTACATGTATACAAATGCAACTAGACCGAATAAAATGCATACAACTTATTATGAACCTAAATATAGGCAACACTCTTATAAGTCTTGTAGAAATGCCTACAAACACACTTATATAGCGCCATATAAGAAACAAAATCGCATGCCTTATGCACATTATAAAATTCGGCCATCCTATAATGATTATCAACCATGGCACAACATGTATAACAATGCATCTTCACTTATATGGAATAATCATGTATATGCTAATTCTTCTTATTTTCCAAATTATAACAATGCTAAAAATGTGCCTAGAAGGTATATTCAAGTTTGGATACCTAAGGGATATCTAACAAGAATAGTGCCCCTAATATTCAAGGACCCAAATAAAGGGTACCTAAAACTTTGTCTCCATTGTAGAATAAACGCAAGGAATGCAAGAAGGAGGCAAAGTCAAAGAATCTAAAAACCAAATGGATTTTAGATAGTGGATGTTCGAGGCATATGACGGGGAACCCCAAACTATTCATCGAATTAGAACATATCAAGAATGGAGGAAAAGTAACATTCGGTGACAACAAAAAAGGACAAGTTGTTGGAAAAGGAACAATTGGGGACCCTAACACATTTCAAATACGAAATGTGTTATTAGTAAGCAATATATCTTATAATTTACTTAGTATTTTTCAACTTATAGATTGTGGTTATAATGTCTCCTTTCTTCCCAATTCTTGTGATATAATAAATGAAAAAGGAGAAACGGTTTTAAAAGGAAATAGAGATGGAAAAATTTATACCCTTACCTTAGATGACATGTTAGATGCTAAGGTTAAGTGTCTAATATCACATGACTTAAATGTAAAGGTGTTATAATCATGCATCTAGAAAAATAATTGAATCCATACATGTGAAATTCAATGAAAATGCGTGCTTTGAAGTTAGTGATAAACATCAACATAAACAAGAAACAAATGTTGAAAATATGTTTGATGATGATGTATTACTTGAGCCTGTACTTGATCATCTAGAACTAACTCCCCCTGAACAAGACATACATGAACCCTTAGATGAAATAAATCAAGATACTCTGCAATTGGAAGATACAACTAATGATCCAATTACATATGATAACGTTCACACTAATGAAACATTTGAACAAGATGTGGGTGAACCTAGTCAATCTAGGAATTGGTGGCACCCTAGAGAACTAATCATCGGGGATCCAAGTGTTGGGGTTAGAACACGTAGAAATATAAGTCAACTTGAAGGACATAGCTTAATCTCACAATTAGAACCTAAGAACGTAAAAGAAGCCTTAGGTGACATATCATTGATAGATGCTATGCATGAAGAATTAAATCAATTCACAAGGAACAACGTGTGGGACTTAGTACCTAAACCTGAAGACAAGTCTATCATAGGAACTAAATGGGTCTTTAGAAATAAAATGGATGAACAAGGAAATATTACAAGGAATAAGGCTAGACTAGTCGCACAAGGTTATAATCAACAAGAAGGAATAGATTATGAAGAAACCTTTGCACCCGTTGCACGACTAGAATCAATTAGATTATTACTTGCAATTGCAAGTCTAAGCAATATTAAGCTCTTCCAAATGGATGTCAAGAGTGCGTTCTTGAATGGATACATCCAAGAAGAGGTGTTTGTCAAACAACCCCCTGGATTTGAAGATCCAAAGAATCCTAACCATGTTTATAAGCTTAAGAAAGCTCTATATGGTTTAAAACAAGCTCCAAGAGCTTGGTATGATAGATTTGCAAACTTTCTTATTGCAAATAATTATCAAAGGGGGAACATCGACAACCCATTATTCCTAAGAAAAAAAGGTAGTGATTTGTTAATAGTTCAAATATACGTAGATGATATAATCTTTGGTTCAACCAACCCTACTTTAGTAAAAGACTTCGAAGAATGTATGAAGTCAGAGTTTGAAATGTCAATGGTAGGAGAGTTGAATTATTTCTTAGGACTTCTAATCAAACAAACCCCTCAAGGAATTCAAATTAGCCAACTTAAGTATGTCAATGATATGATTAAGAAGTTTGGCTTTGAAGAGTTGAAACCTACAACTACCCCTATGATTGTTAGTACCAAACTTGATAAGGATGAAAATGGTAAACCTTTTGATGACACACTTTATAGGTCTATGATTGGCTCATTGTTATACTTAACTGCATCAAGACCTGATATTATGTTTAGTGTGTGTATGTGTGCTAGGTTTCAATCTTGTCCTAAGGTATCACATTACAATGCAGTGAAAGATCTTTAGATATCTTAAGCATACACCTCACTTAGGACTGTGGTATGATAGAAACGCTAAGTTGGAATTACACGCATATAGTGATGCTGATTATGGTGGTTGCAAGTTAGATAGAAAATCCACTAGCGGTACATGTCAATTCATAGGAACCAATTTGATCTCTTGGTTTTCTAAAAAGCAAGCTAGTGTAGCTCTTTCTACCACTGAAGCCGAGTATATCGCTTTGAGTTTATGTACTACCCAAATACTTTGGCTTAAACAGCAACTTAGTGATTTTGGCATTAAAATGAATAAGATTCCAATTTTCTGCGATAGCACAAGTGCAATCAATCTTTCCCGGAATCCGGTGCTTTATTCTAAGGCCAAACACATTGAGGTGCGATACCACTTTCTTCGCGATCATGTTCAAAATGAGGACATAGTGATAAACCATATAAGAACTGATCACCAAATCGCTGACATCTTCACCAAATCCCTTAATCAAGCCACTTTTGAAAACTTACGAGCCAAATTAGGAATGATGACTTGCGATACCATTGTATAGTTCTATCTTTTGCATGATTTGCAAAATAAAGGGGGAGATAGAATAAGAACATGATTTTAGTTGGTAAGTCATGTTTTAGTTGGTAAGTCATGATGAATCATATGCTAAGTTTTTATTGGTATAAATTTTGGAGCATAGGTTAAGGGGGAGAGTATGAGTTGAGGGGGAGAGGCATACTATTTAAAAGTTGAAAACATAGTTGAAAACATTTGGTTAAACTTTTGGTTATAAGTTGTGACATTAAAATCATGTTAGGTTATTTTGAAAATCATCCAAAAGGGGGAGAATGTTGAGAAATATGTTTGGATAATTTTCAAAGTCATGATTTTAAGTGATGAATACTTAAAAATGTCACACATGGTGTTATATGTGATTAAAAGTTGAATAAGTTGAACAAGTTGACATCGATCTCTCAGGTTGTTGCACATCGATCGACCTATGTACATAGATTTCTCACATCGATCGATCTATGTAAGGCAGAAAAGTTTAAGACCTTTCTGTGAGACATCGATCTCTAAATCTGAGACACATCGATCGATCGATGTACATCGAACTCTCACTTTGATCAATCGATGTAGGTCAGAGACAAAACCTGAACCTTTATATGAAACATCGATCTATGAAGCTGAGGCACTTTGATCGATCGATGTCTAGGGTTTTTAGAAATAATTTTCTAAAAATGTCTTAAAATGATTTTTTATTTGTATATGAATTATACATGTTCATTATGTGCTTATTATGTGTTTTGGTATTTTCACTCCAAGGGTATTTTTGGTCATTTTACCTCCAAGAGTATTTTTGGTATTTTCACTCAAAGAATCTCTTGAGCATATTATTATCTTCATTCTGGAGTTGTGTTATTATTATTTTCAAGATTATATGGTGATCTTATATCTTATTCTCTCAACCGATGATATTATTGACTATAGCTGGATATGTGACGATTTGAGATGTCACATTCTATTTTTTCTTGAAGACCCTCTTATATATGTTATAAGAGGATATTAATCATCATCTTTTAGACATTACAAGGTGTCCTTGGTGCAAGATTCATCACAATATGTAAAGGAGAAGAAAGTAGGAATTTTGGTGTTATATGTTGACATAATCTTGTCAACACTTATTCATTATTTTTTATTCACAAAATTTGAGTTGGTATACATACATACAACATCAAAAACATCCTAAACAGGTGGAGAAGGTGGTTTACTCATTTTATGACTTTTGGACAAGTGGAAAATTCAAAAACAAGCTAGTTAGGAAAAGTTGCCAACTTGAAATTTCAAATTTGAATGTAATGGAGACAAGGTTGTTGGAGATGATTATGGAGGTACTTTAATTCAAAATTCTCAGCCATCACATGGTCTAAAAGTTGGAGAGAATATGCCATCTTTTCACACTATAAATAGGAGGCAAGGTGAAGAAGAGTAGACACACACTTGAAAGCAAAAATTGAAGATTGTTGTCTTGCTATTCTCTTCTCATATTTTTGTTCATACTTTGTGTAGCTAAGGTGTTCCAATTTTTCTGTTGCCCAACTACACTATACACACCTTCTTGGGTTGGATTTATATGATTAATTAGCCAAATTTATAAGGCTACATCAATAGGTGGTAGAGTTGTTGTAACCAAGAGTTGCATAGAGGTGATTATCCAAGTCTTGAATAGGGTTGGTGTATAACCCAAGGATCAAGCTTGGCTCTTGTTGTAAGGTGTTCATTTGATGGTGAAATCCAAGGAAATGTGTTCCTTGTGGCTGAGTAGGTCACATTGACGTAACCAGGATAAATCCTTGGTGTTCTTCTCTTGTTTCTTTATTTCTGTTTTCTGCCCGTTTTTTACTGCAATTTTCACACAACTTCTCACAATTTGAAAAAAATAGCTAAACATTTTCAAAATTCGGGATTTTTGGTGGAGTTATACTTCAGACTGTTAGCTTTCATTTGCAACAAGAATGACTTGATTTGAGCAAGGAACAGTTAGTCTTTAAGTCTTTGCAAGATAACTGCTCCAATCTAGCTGCAATCTGACCAGTTTTGAGAAAACTTAAATTCTGTATTTTTCAAGAATTGTTTAAGGTCATGGCCTTTTGAAAACTTCATTTAAACATCTTAAGGAGTGTTTTGATATAAAGATCAATCTTTTTGGTCAAGTATTCAAAGAGAAACATGTTTTGCAAAATCAGCAACATTCTGTCCAATTCTGTCCGGTTTGACCATCTGAATCTTTTTAATTTGTTTGAAGGGCCAACGATCTTATTTGTATCTGATTTTTGGACATAGTCTTTCTAACACATTGAAATTCCATTTTGGAAAGTTTCACTATTTTTGGAGTTGTGTACATCTATTTGTAAATTTTTTTAAAACGGGTTCTGAATCTGAGGTGGTCTCAGATTCTGTTTTCAAAGGGGATTTTAACAAAGGTTTGTAGTTTAATTTCTGCTAACCACTATTCACCCCTCCTCTAGTGGTGTTTATTGCAGGTGCACGGTCCAACAAACCATGTCCTTGGAGATTGTTTTATTCCATAAATAGACCTTTTCAACTTACAAACATTGCCCTTAGTTTTAATTGATTCAAAGCCAGGTGGAATATCCATAAATACTTGTTCTTTTAGTTCTCCACTCGGAAAGGCATTTTTGATGTCTAGTTGTGCAAGTTTCCAGCCAAGGCTTACAGAAAGTGAAATTATAATCCTAATGGTATTTAACTTAGCTATATGAGCAAAGGTCTCACCATAATCAATTGCGTGTGATTAAGTGAAACCCTTTGCCACCAACCTAGCCTTGTACTTGTTAAGTGATCCGTCTGAGTTATACTTTAAAGAAAATGTCCATTTACATCAAAGTGGGATAACATCCTTAGGTTTAGTAACCAATTCCCGAGTATTATTTAAGAAGTGTTGTTATTTCCTCATTTACTGCCCTTTTCCATTATTTATGACATAAGGCCTCTTCAATGGATCAAGGAATCGGCTAGGTGTCTAAATTTATTATAAATACCTTAAAACTAGATTTTAGGTTATCATAAGACACAGCTTGATTCAGTGGATAGACAGAAGAGTATCCTTTATTACTTAAGAACTTATGGTATTTAGTGCATTCACGAGCTCCTTTTCTTACAACAATAGGTAAATCAGAATCAGCTTTCCTAGATTCATGTGCACCTTCAGTACTACTGGAATTTAGATGTTCAGTGATGGGATAGTCAGAAGAAGATACCTGATTCTTCCTTCTTGAGTATACCTGAGTGATGGGTAGATAAATTCTCTCCTGTCATTGTTCTCCTTCCAGAGAAATGTTGCTATCATCAGTAATTTTTCCAGATGATTGTGTCTCTGTAGAAGTGTTAGAATTGCTGCCTACTATTGAAATACAAATAATACTCCAATAATTTCCATGGTTAGTATTCATGTTACTTGATACAGAGGGTAGATAGTAAGAAGTATTTTCATCAAAATAAACATCCAAAGTAGTATAAAATTTCCTAGTATTCGGGTAGAAACATTATACCCTTTTTGAGAGCCTGAATATCCAAGAAAAATGCATTTGATGGATCTCTTGTCAAGTTTGCCTCTAAACTGTGATTGCAGATACACATATGACACACAACCAAATGTTTTTAAAGGAAGTTCAGACAATAGTCGACAGTGAGGGAATGTATCAAAGAGTCTTTCTCTTGGACTTGCAAATCCAAGTATTCTAGAAGGCATTCTATTTATCAAGTAAGTGGCTGTAAGAACAGCCTCACCCCATAGGAATTTAGGAACATTCATAGAAAATATTATAAATCTGGGTACATTTAGAATATGTCTATGTTTCCTCTCAGCAACCCCATTTTGCTGAGGGATATAAACATTTGAGGTTTGGTGATAAATTCCTTTTTTTGTTAAAAAATACTTTACCTTTTTGTTAAGGTATTCAATTCCATTATCTGATCTGAAAGTTTTTACACAAGTATTAAACTGATTTTGGATAAGTAGAATAAAAATCTTAAACATTTGTGACAGCTCATACTTATGTTTCATCAAGTAAATCCAAGTAACCCGTGTGTGATCATCACAAATATCACAAACCATCTACTGCCATTCACATTAAGAACTCAAGAGGGTCCCCAAAAATCAGAATGAACAAGATTAAAAGGCTTGCTTTCTTTATATACCTTAGCAGGGTACTGAACTCTGGATTGTTTACGAAACAAACATGTTTCACACTTGAGACAATCAAGGGAAATATTATGAAATAACTGTAGCTTGATTTTCTTTAGATACAGAAAGTTGGGATGGCTTAACCTTCTATGCCACAACAAAATAAGGGCTATCCTAGAACTATCTGTTCCAGGAGCATAATTACTGTTCATACAAGAATACACAATAGGACAACTCTCCAAAATGTATAGCCCCTCCTAATGATTAGCACTGCCAAACATCTCCTTGTTCACCATCTCCTTCATTGCTTTCTCCTTGAAGCAAGAAGAAGAGGAAGGTAGGAAGTAGCATTTACTAGATGTAAATATGGTCCAACAGCCATTGTTGCTCATCAGTTGTCTAATAGAGATAAGGTTACAGTCTAGTTTAGGTACATATAACACTTGTCTAAGGATAAGCTTATTAGTTAACTTGATATTCCCAACACCAAGAATATCAATGTTATCCCTATTGACAACCTTAACCTTCTTAGGACTACTAAATTGTCCAAAACAACTTAACAAAGACTTGTCAAATGTCATATGGTTAGTAGCACCTGAGTTAACAACCCAGATTTTAGACTTTTGAGACTTACCACCTATACATATGCTGGCCATTGTGGCCTTGATCTGATCTCTGTGAGTCTGGGCTCTTTGACTCTCTAATACTCGAAGTACTGCATTAGGTCCTCTGTCTGCCATTACAGCTCTAGGAGGTTTCCAAGAATAATCAGCATCAGTCCTCCAGCTACCTGAGTCAGATTTACCAGAATTTGGTCTCATGTTGTTCTGTCTAAAGAATGGAGGTGGTTTTACGGTTGACCCAGGCCTCCTATAACATTCCTCAAGTAAATGTTCGTCCCTACGACGATACCTACAGTATTTGTTTTCCAGAATTTCTAGTATCATTTGATCCAAATTTTGAACCAGACTTTCTTGCTATAAAGCTGATGTCCTTTTTGTTCTCACTTTCTTGTGCTACAAGAGCAGAATACTTAGAGGATACAACATTTGGTCCCATCATCACCTTAATCCGGCTTTCTTCTTGGCGAATGTCTGAGAATGCAGTGTTCGTAGTAGGTAGAGACTTTGTGCCTAAGATTCTGCCCTAACAGCATCGAAATCTTTGTGTAACCCTGACAAAAAACCAAACAACCTTCTGGTGTCTTTGATTTTTCTGTACAACTGGTCATCAGCTGTATGCCCCCACTGATATGTTTCTAGGCAATCGATCTGTTTCCAAACCTGAGATAAGTTACTGAAGAACTTAATAACAGTCTGATCACCTTGTTTCATGTCTTTCAACTGGGTTTCAAGTTCGTAAATTTCAGAAATGTTGTCCCTTTTTAAATACATTTCTTTTGTTGCTTTCCATATAGCAACTGCAGTTGGATACAACATAAAGATGTTACTAACTTCTGGAGTTATAGATCCTAACAACTATGACATAATCATGGAGTTCTCTGCCTCACAAGTAGAGAACTTTTCATCATTTTCAGATGGACTTACAGATTTCTCAGACACATACTCCTTCTTTCCTCTTCCTGTAATGAACAGCTCTAGGACACGACTCCATGGTAAGTAATTATTACCATGCAGTTTTTGGTTTATGATCGTTATTGGGGTTGAATCAAGAAGGGATCCTTGAATTACAAAAGTTTTTTCTCCTGTAGTTCCAGACACAACTTCACTTCCTTGGTCAGCCATCAGTACAGATGGTGGAGAAAAAATGACAGAGCAACAGGAAGATTTGAAGGTTTACTAATTTTGGTGAGGCATCAGTGAAGATGAAAAATTTTAAGAATGAAGGAAGAGAAGGTTGGGTTATTGCACACGAGAGAAGATGAAAAATGAGTGAAAGGATGAAAACAACTGACGAAGAAAGTTGGAGGTGACATATTTGAAGCTAGCATGCTTTGTTACTGTCCTTTTGCGTATAAGAAATAATGAAATTTACCTTTGAAACAGACAGCTCCAGTTGTGCATTTAATGCTTCATTGGGAAAAATCATTTTAGAAAATCTTGGATGATTCTTGAAAAAACGAGTACAACTCTTTTTCCTTATTGTGTCAAAAAAATGTTTAATCGTCACATGCCGAATGGACACGTTTACATATACTTGGCACGTGTCCTTGGATCTCTTTTCCTTTAGCTTGCCACGTAATAGATTAGACACGTAGGTGATATTTTGTTTTCCCAGGGATGTAATTGAAAAAATTTATTCTTGAAAGTCCGAAAAAGCCACTGCGAACTAATTGATTTCTTTCTTTCTTTCCACATGAAGAGTCCTTCTTCTTCTTAAGTGGAGATGACTTTCAATGCTGCAATTTACTACCAACTTACAGTCCTAGCCAATTTTTCGTAGTCAGAGAATTTGCCAGAAGTGATGTGAAATTTTTGTCGCTTCTCACGATTGTAAATTTCTTCAGATGAGGTATATTTAATTTCTGAAAGATGTCGGAATACTTGACAAATGAATATTTCAAACAGAACCTTGATATAATGAAGTATTACAATGTTGCAATCTGCAAGCTGGAAAAAATTGATCTCCTCTTCTTAAGGCTCTAATACCATATAGAAGTTCTAATAAATTATAGAGAAAAATCGAAGAGATAAAACATTCATCTTATTATTCATTGTCTTGTAGCATACATATATATACAAATCAGAGCTTGGAGAGAGAAGTTCCTCCAAGGGCTCTTTCTGAGGAAGTCATCAAGTAGATGACATGGACATGATTAAATACAATGGCTAGAACACAAAAACAAACATAAAAGATATTTTCTACAGATGTTTTCATGGCTCAACCTCCTGGCTTCGTTGAGCCAACGCATGTGTGTAAGCTATGTAATGCAATTTATGGTCTTAGACGGTACAATTTATTGACCTTGGGCTTTTTTCCTAATTCTGGAACCTCTCATTTATCGATAATTCATATGACATTACACTTTATCTTCTTGTCTATGTTGACTTTCCATTTCTAATGGAGTAAAGAACACACTCTTTCTGACTTTGGAATATGATGTAATAAAGCTAAATGACTCACTAAATTGATTGCGCATCCTATATTGTGAAGTAGGAGTTGATCGACAAATGTTGACGGAATTTTTATTATAGGTCATCGAGAAACAACTTCTACGTGTTTTTAACACATGAGTATGGTTGTTGAAGGTTCAGTTGAAAGCAAGAAATGCAAAGAAGCACAATCCAATCGTAAATAGCATTGGATCAGCGGTAACCATCGAATTAAATAAAGGATCAAAGACCAAGATGCTAAGATGATGAGTTGGCATTCCTTGTAGAAGCTTTGCAACTTCTTGGAGTGTGTGAATCACAAAGAATCCGAAGCAGAGGTAGTGTCGAAGAAAAGGAAGACAGACAGAGAAGAAGATGCACTCGCGGGAGATTTTAAATATATGAAATGACTTTGTTACCCTTATCTTTACGTTAGCATAATAATAGAAAGCAAGGATAGAATATCTTTTTACCATTTTACTTTTCTTGTCATTTCAAATGTATAAAAGGGACCTGGGTTCTTCTTCCATGCCCGACGAATTGGATGAGAAAACTCTCCCAAATTTCTTCATCTCATTCTCTCGATTTTTTTCAGCATACTTCTTGTTCTTGGTGCTTTTGATTTCAATAGTTAATTTTGACATGATATCAGAGATTTTATTGGCTACTGATATAGTTATTGTGTTTGTTGTTTGATCATTGTCCATTCGTTCTTGAATTTTGTTGAATTGTTGTTCTGGCTTTAAATTCTAGAAGTCAAAGAACTGGTGGTTTGCAACTAGCAGAAAATATTACATGCAATCCGTATTATCTCCATCCTAATGATAGTCCAGCTATCATTCTTGAACAACCGCCGTTGAATCCTCATAATTTTCGTTCATGGAGTAGAATGTTCCAGATGACACTTCTTATTAAGAATAAAATTGGGTCCATTGATGCTACCATTGAGCAACCAACAGTGAATGATCCACAGTATAATGTGTGGAGGCATGTAAATTCAATGGTGCATTTTTGGATCATAAACACTGTGATGCCTTTTGTTGCACAAAGTGTGATGTGGTATGACAGTGCGGTGAAAGTATGGAATGACATTAAACGTAGGTACGGTACTGGAGATGCTTTTAAATTATTTGATGTACTTGAGAATTTTTACTCTATTAAGCAAGAAAGTGACACAGTGAACGACTGCTTCACCAAAGTGAAGGTTATGTGGGAAGAAATGATGGTGTTAAGGACTCTTTCCATGTGTACATGTCGAGGTTGTAGATGTAATGTTGGAACAAAATTGTGTGAGTTTATAGAGACAGACTATGTCATCAAAATTCTAAAGGGACTAAATGAAGAATTTGGACCTGTTCAGTCACAGGTGTTTGTAATGTCATCTTTGCCTAAGATTGATGAGGTTTTTGTCATGGCCTTTAAGTATGAGAGGAAATTGATTAGATTGAACTTACAAAACCCTTTCATTAATAGTCCCACGACACTTATGGCTGAAGAGCATGATGGCAGGAATATGGTTGCAAATGCGAATTCTTATGTTGGTAGAGGTGGAAATGGTGGTTACAGGAAGGGAAGTGGGAGATTTTTTCCTGATGGTAACAGAAAACCACAATGCACATATTATGGTATGATTGGACATGTTGAACAAAGATGTTATTGTAAGCATGGTTTCCCCTCCTGGTTTCAAATCAAGGAGCCAAGTGAATTTCTCTGAAGCTATTGGTGGTGACTGTGAGTCTTTACAGATGGAGCAAGAAAATAAGGCAGGTCAGGCTCCTTTGCTCACACAAGAACAAACTCAAAGGTTGTTGACATTGCTTGTAGTGAGTGATAGAGACAAGAATGCCTTAGCCCATGGACAGGTTGTTGGAGGCCTGGGAGTAGTGATGTCTGCTCTCTTAGGTAATGATCAAGGTAAGTGTCACTCTAATAATATGAACATTTGGATTATAGGCTCAAGTGCTACTGATCATATAGCTTATGACCTCAGACTATCCCAATCCTATAAGTCTGTTGAACATGTATCTATTAAACTGCCAATAACTTCTCAGTTTCTGCAACACGCATTAGAACAGTAGTTGTCAACCTATGCTTGATTGTTCACAATATGCTGTGTGTTCCTACTTTTGCTTATAACCTTCTTTCCCTTGGCAAATTACTCTCTATTCCTTCTATACTTATTCAGTTCTTGGGTAACTCTTGTATCATTCAGGGACATGTATCCCTGAAGATGATTGGTTCAGCTGATCAGCATAGATGTATGTTCTACCTTCATGGCATTCCCAGACAAGCCACCTCTTCTTCTTCAATCAGTTGCTTGTCAACTACTACTCAGTCCACAAACTCTTTTTCGTTATGGCACCATAGATTAGGACATCCATTGCAATCTAGAATAAAAGATATACAAAAGATGGATAGATCTGTTTGTTATCATGACCACTTTTGATAATTGTACTATATGCCCTTTGGCAAAAATGAAGAGCAATTCTTTTCATGTCTCTGAATCTACCTCTAAACACCCTTTTGGCCTTTTGCATATTGACATATGGAGCCCTTACAAACACCCTACTGTGTATGGCCAACGTTATTTATTAACCATCGTTGATGATCATACAAGATACACATGGATACACTCGTTGAAACAGAACTCAGAAACTAGACATATCACTAAAAGCTTTTGGCAATATGTCACAAAACAATTTTCCAAATGCATCACATGCATAAGGACAGATAATGGTCAGGATTTTAAGATGGACCATTTCTTTATGGCCAAAGGCATAATTCACCAAACTAGTTGTGTTTACACTCAACAAAAATATGGAGTTGTTGAACATAAATATCAACACATACTCACAGCTAGAGCTCTTAAATTTCATGTCAATGTTCCCATTTGCTATTGGGGATTTTGCATAATATGCAGTTCACCTTATCAATATCCTACCCACTCGTTTACTCAAACACAAACATCTCATCAGCTCCTTCTTAGAACCCTTCCCACTTACCAGAATCTCAAGGTTTTTGGTTGCTTGGCTTTTGCGAGCAATACCTCACCTCATAACAATAAGTTTGATCCCAGAGCCATTCTTATGTTTACATGGGTATACCTCATCACACAAAGGGATATATTTTACTCAATCAAAATACTAAAATCATTTTTATTTCAAGGGATGTTCAGTGTTATGAACATATGTTTCTCTTTGGTTTTCATATCTCTACTACATCATCACCTTCTTCTCCTCTTGATGCTTCTTTGCATGACCTTGTACACTTCAGTTCCCATGACACCTCCATCTAGTCCTATACTAATATCTCCTCCTGAGGTCTCTGATGATTTGACTACATCTTCGTCTAGTCCGTCTACTTCTACAACCACTCCACCTCCTATGGATATTCATCCTTGCACTTTATTGAGGTTCATTTGCCCCTTTTATCCCTCATGCTACCTCTGGGAATACTACATCTAGTAGAGTCAGTCACCCTCCTAAATATTTGCAAGAATATAACTGTGGTCTTTTGTCTGCCTCTTCTATTCCATCCATTCGTCCTTCTATTCCTTATCCTATTGAGAATTACATGTCTTTTAATTCACTAACACCTGACTGTAAATCATATGCTCTCAATATTAATGTGCATTAGGAACCAAGATCTTACCAAGAAGCAGCCAAATCTACACACTGGCAGAAGGCAATGTAGCGGGAGTTAGCTGCACTTGAGGCCAATCACACATGGTCAATGATTCCCTTGCCTGATAAAAGACACCCATTGGATGTAAATGGGTTTATAAAGTTAAACACAAGTCTGATGGCAGCGTTGAGAGATACAAAGCAAGGCTAGTGGCAAAATGTTACACTCAACATTAGGAATTGACTACATAGATACCTTTTCTCATGTTGCTAAGCTTACTACTGTCAGATTGCTTTTAGATTGCTTTCCTACACGGTGACCTTAGCCAAGAGATTCACATGACTTTGCCTGATGGGATTTCTGCTCCATCACCCAATACAGTCTGCAGACTTTATAAATCTCTCAATGACTTGAAGCAAGCCAGTAGGGGATGGAACTTTAAACTCATGCAGTTTCTACTGAATCAAGGTTGTGTCCAATCTAAACATGATTACACCATATTCATTAGAAGAACCCTAGATGCCTTCTTAGTCATTTTAATCTATGTTGATGATATCATTGTGGCGAGTAACTCACTTCCGCTGATTAATCAATTGGAGAGAGCTTTGAACCATGCTTTTCAAATCAAAGATTTGGGTCCCCTCAAGTATTTTCTTGGCATTGAGGTGGCGAGGTGACAGGGGTGATTATGAGTTGGTGGAGCAGGCAAGATTCTTGGTTTCTAAGCAAGCTAAAAGTCCAATGGAGCAAAATTTAAAATTAGCACATGGTGATTCTACACTTATATATAGGAGGCTCATTGGTAAACTGTTGTATCTTACTATAACCAGACCTAAAATTTCTTTTGCAGTACAAAAATTGAGTCAGTATCTTGATGCACCTACTGAACTACACCTAAGAGCAGCACACTGATTGCTCAGATATTTGAAAGGTATAGCAGTAGAAGGGTTGTTCTACCCTAGCACAGGCAAGCTGGAGTTAAAGGGGTTCGCTGATTCGTGCATGTTTCTTGGTTACTCTTTGGTATCTTAGAATGCCAAGAAGCAAAGCACTGTGTCCAGATCCTCATCTGACGCAGAATACAGGGCTTTGGCATTGGCAACATGTGAGGTTCAATGGCTTTCATAATTGCTCAATGATCTGGGCATAAGGCACTCCAAATCTGTTGAGTTTTTATCTGATAGTAAGAGTGCAATCTACATTGTTGAGAATCCGATTTTTCATGAAAGAACAAAGCATATAGAAATAGACTGTCCTATTGTGAGGGATAAGTATCAACAAGGTCTGATTGTTCCTGTGCAGTCAAAATTGAGCATAACTGGCGGATGTCTTTACAAAAGCGTTTGATTCAATGACACTTCAGATGCTGACTTCTGCTATGAGTGTGTGCAACATTTTCAACAGTCAGGTTTGAGGGGGGTGATGAAGGCTCAGTTGAAAGCAAGAAATGCAAAGAAGCACAATCCAATCGTAAGTAGCATTTCAGCAACGGTAACCAATAATTTAAATAAAGGATCATAGGCCAAGATGCTAAGATGATGAGCTGGCAGTCCTTGTAGAGCTTTGTAACTTCTTCGAGCGTGTGAAGAATCCGAAGTAGAGGTAGTGTCGGAGAAAAGGAAGAAGGCCGGAGAAGAAGATGCACTCATGGGAGATGTTAAATATGTGAAATGACTTTGTTGCCCGTATCTTTACGTTAGCATAATAATAGAAAGTAAGGGTAGAATAGCCTTTTTACCATTTTATTTTTCCCTTTTATTTCAAATGTATAAAATGGACCCGGGTTCTTCTCCCATACTTGACGAATTGAATGAGAAAATTCTCCCAAATTTCTTCACCTTATTCTCTCGATTTTGTTTCAGCGTACTTCTTGTTCTTGGTGATTTTGATTTCAATAGTTAATTTTGACAATAGTTGCGTACATCCGGACTCCATACCTCGTCATAGGCGGGAGTCTTTAAGATAATGAGGTAATGTTGTTGTTACTTCTTTTCTATGTTGATGACATTATCGTCAAGGCTCTTATGATTCCATTGTTCAACAATTTATTGATGCTCTTGCTATGAACTTCTCTCGTAAAAAATTTGGTAATTTGGATTATTTTCTTAGAGTTGAGATTGTTCCAATGCCCACTGGCCTTGTTCTATCTCAGCAAAAATATATTACTGATCTTCTCTCGTGCACCAATTTATATGGGCCAAATGCGTCTCCACTCTTAGTTCCGATGGTCTTCATCTCAATATGGAGTATCGTTTGATGGTAAGTGGCTTACAATATCTAAGCCTTAGGCAACGTAACATTGCGTATTCTATCAAGAAATTATCCGAGTTCATGTACCGTCCCACTACGGAGCACTGGGCTATAATGAAACGCTCGTTGTGTTATCTTGTTGGCTGTGTGGATGATGGGTTGGCCCTTCATCGCTAGTCTCTCTTTTATTTTTCATGTCTTTTCTGATGTTGATTGGGCCAGCAATAACAATAACCATACCTCCACGAGTGCATATATGGTTTATCTTGGTCGTAAGCCTATTTCGTGTTCCTCAAAGGAACGACATAAATTTGCGCACTTTTCTATTGGGCCTAAGTACCATGCTGTTACTCCTGCTGATGCTGAACTAGCTTCGGTTTGTTCTCTTTTTATTGCTCATGATGTCCGCTTTCCCTCGGCTTAGGTCATTAATGTGATAACTTGGGCGATACTCATCTAAGTGCCAATCCTATTTTCCACTTGTAAGAAAATGACAGTAAACAACCAAGTAAATAATAAAGCCGAGACGTGACAAGATAGTCACTGTCCTTAAAGCAATTTTGCTCCTATGAACAAGCAAGGTAGTCTTCAAGCAAATATTTTTCAGGATATAACGGCTATCTTCTTGTCTTTTGCTCTAGGAGAGAAAGGCTGAACGTACTTTTAGACTCGATTGATAATGGAGGAGAAGAAGAAGAGGATAGATGAGGAAAAAGTGCTGAAATATTCAGATTTTTAGCAAAAGTTGTTGCATATCTTTTAAGATAACAAGGCATATATATACACTTTGGGTTGTGTAAAAGACCAATCTTAAAACTCATTTCAGCAATTTGAACTCCCCTAAGTCAGTTGTTTACCGTTCATGTGTGAAGAGAGATGAACCTTAGATCAAAATATGCAATTTAAAACGAAAAGTCCTGACTTCTGGCACATCGATCGATCAATGTCATCGATCGATGTTGGATGGAGAGCTCCAAATTTTTATCTTGGCCACATCAATCGATCGATGTTGGACAGAGACTTCCAGATTTTCATCATCACAGCATCGATCGATCAATCTCATCGATCTATGTCCAACAGAACACTCAATTTCATTTCAACTTTCACCTCGTTCGATCCAACTTGTACATGGATCGATCCAAGTGATCTATTTCAAGTTCGAAGTGTTCAAATCATCTTTTAATCTCCCGAAAAACATCTTGCATGTTCATATATAACTTTGTAGCACATTTTAAAGTACTTTTGATGTACTTTTCCAACAATCCCCCACATGATCCAAACTTGTATACTAACATTTCCGAACGTTAATAAATTGACCTCTCCAATATCAAACTAAGATAATGACACATAACGGAGTAGTGACAAACGCCTTGAACTGGCCGGTAGTACAATTTGTAGCTATATAAATGGAAATGTGGTGACAATCGTCTTGAACTACATATTTCACTACTGTTTATACAAACACACAAATGACATGCCAATATCTAACTTCATACAAGTTCACAGTGTTGTGCATTAATGGCCATGCACTCAATCCTAGGATTCATAAGTGATCTAGAGAGTTTCTGGGCTCTCATAGGAAGCGGTCTCACTTCCACACTTATATAGGTGATATTCATCAAGTGTGTACTGCAACACACCACCATTTATAATGACTATGAATTATCCATTAAGAGAATTGAATCTCACCCTCAAATATGCAGTAAGTACTATGCTCAGACATCAACACAGGAAGGGACATATATGATAGTACTTGACAGAACTCTTCTACGACGTGTTTTTACCACATTGAACTCCGTTTGTAGGATCTCTACTAATAGAGAGTTGGGTTCCTATCATAGAGAATTCGCATCCGATGGAATTAGTCCCATTCCTCTCGATGTTTTTAGAACCATCCTATGGTTCAGTCCTTTAGTTAAAGGGTATACAATGTTCAACTCGGTTCTCACATACTCTAAATTAACCACCCAGGACTAATTAAATCACGCACAATGTTGTTCCTCAAACGGATGTACCGGCTCTTCCTATTGTACATCTTATTCTTTGCTCGAGCGATTGCTGCCTGTGAATCAAAAGGAATAAACACGAAAGGTATAGGCTTAGTCCACAAAGGAACATCAACAAGTAGATTCCTTAACCATTCCGTTCTGTACATGCAAGTTCTAAAGCAACAAATTCTGACTCCATTGTTGATTTAGCTTTACAAGCTTGTTTAGAAGATTTACATGAGATAGCACCACCACCCAAAGTAAATACACACTGACTAGTAGAGTTTATTTCATCATTATTTGTGACCCAATTGGCATCACAATAACCTTCTAACATTGCTGGACCTAATTGGCATCACAATAACCTTCACATTGAGATACACCATCATTTTTATTCTTTTCTAATCTCATAGATGCATCATATAGAGTGCTAACATGTTTAACATCAAAGTGATTGAATTTCCTCAAATCTTTTCAACATAATGAGATTGAGAAAGCATATACCCCCATATTTCTCTACTATCTTAAGGTCAAGTATAAAATCTGCTTTTTCCATATCTTTCATTTCAAAAATAGAGGACAAAAACGATTTAGTACCATTTACAACTACAATGTTAGTTCCAAATATTAACAAATCATCCACATATAAGCAAAAAATCAAACCATCAAGATTTTCGAATTTGCTATAAATACATCTATCACTTTCATTTACAACATATTCGTTAGCTAACATAGCATTGTCAAACTTTTCATGCAAATGCTTGGGTGCTTGTTTTATACCATACAATGATTTCTTCAATCTATAAACCTTATGTTCTTGACCCTTAGCAATCATTCCTTCCGGTTGTTTCATATAAATTATTTCTTCTAAATCTCCATTTAAAAATGCGGTTTTAACATCTATTTGATGTACAACTAATTTATAAATGGAAGCTAATGCTACTAACACCCTAATAGATGTTATTCTAGCAACCGGTGAATATGTGTCAAAGAAATCTATTCCTTCTTGTTGGGTGAAACCCTTAGCAACAAGCCTAGCTTTAAACTTATCAATTGTTCCGTCTGCCTTTAGTTTCTTTCTAAAAACCCATTTACAACTGATAGGTTTATAACCTTTAGGCAAGTCTACGAGTTCCCAAGTATTATTGCTAAGTATAGAATCAATTTCACTATTAATAGCTTCTTTACAAAACTTAGAATCTTTAGACTTTATAGCTTCTTGATACGTCTTCGGGTCATTTTCTATAATAAAGGCAGTAACGAAATCATCTCCGAATGATCTTTCTACTCTTTTCCTTTAACTTCTTCTCGGTGAGTTATTATCATTATTTGCAACTTTACTAGACTCACCTCTTTCATAGCCCAAACTTACCATTTCTTCTTTCTTCATAGGAAAAATATGCTCAAAAAATTTAGCATTCTTAGATTCAATAATGAAACCATTATCTACTGACAAGAATCTATATGCAGCACTATTTTGACCATAACCTAGGAAAACACAATCATTAGTTTTAGGACCTATTTTACTCCTTTTGAAATCCGAAATTCCAACCTTGGCTAAACACCCCCACACCTTGAATTAATTCTAGTTAGGCACATAGCCTTTCCAAAGTTGATAAGGAGTTTTATTAGTCTTCTTATGTGGAATTCTATTTAAGAAATGACATGCTGAAAGAATTGCTTCTCGCCACATATTATTGGGCAAACTGGAACTTATTAGCATGACGTACATCATATCCTTAAGAGTTCTATTTTTTTCTTTCACCAACTCTGTTAGATTAAGGGGTGTAAGGTGTTGTAAACTAATGAATAGTTCTATTATCTTCACAAAACTTTTGTAAAGACAATACATTATACTCACCACCTCTATCTGTCCTTAGTATTTTAATCTTTCTGCCCAGTTGATTTTCAACTACATTCTTATACATAATGAACATGCTTTCAGATTCATCTTTATGAGCCAACAAGTAAATTCTAGTGTATCTATAAAAATCATCAATGAAAGTAATATAATATTTCTTGCCACCTTCACTTGTATAACCTTTAAAGTCTCCCAATTCACTATGAATAAGTTCCAACTAATCTGTAACTCTTTCAATTGACTTAAACGAATTTTTATGGTGCTTAGCTTCTACACAAAATTCACATTTATCAAAATCGTCATTATTTATGAAAGATATCAAGTTAGCAAACTTTAACCTTTTTAAAGCATCCTTATTAACATGTCCTAGTCGTGCATGCCAAATATCAAGAGAATCAGTAATATAAGTAGAATTAGATGAATTCTTATTATTAATAACACAAACAGCATCAAGCACAAGTAAACCTTCCGAGCAAAACCCTTTCCCAAAAAATTCCCCATTCTTAGAAAGTATAAGCTTATCAGATTCAAGAACAAGTTTGATATTAGCCTTGTTCAGTAGTACTCAAGAAATCAAGTTCCTACGCATGTAAGGTACATGTAGCATATTGCTTAATTCCAGTCTTTTGTCCGAAGTCAACTTGAGAAGCACCTTTCCTTTTATAAGAACTTGGATACCTTGTGCATCTCCCAAGAAGACTTGTTCACCATCACCTATTTCTTAATAATCAAAAAATAGACCCTTACTGGTAGCAATGTGCTTGGTAGCTCATGTGTCTACCACTCATTCTGTAGTACCACTAACAAGGTTTACCTCATACAAGACGGCCGTCGTAATGATATCTTCGACAGCTGTTGAATTCTCCACCAGATGCATTTGGCTACTGGTTTGTCCTTTCTGCTGGTTGCACTTGGCTTCTCGGTGACCATACTTTCCACACACCCAACAGGATCCTCAAAGTTTCTTCTGTCCTTGCCCCCTGCACAAAAGTCTTACCTTTGCCATTGTGCTGAATCTTTTGCTTTTTGGGTTTGTGCTCCACCACGTTGGCTTGGGAGTCTCTTTCATCGCTCTGCTAGTCATCCACAGCCTACTATTTTCTTCAATACGAATATGCTTGATGACTCCATCCATGGTTAACTTGGCATCATCATTCTTCCCTCTCTTCTAGTATTTGTTCCAAGAAGATGGAAGCTTCTCTAGTAAGGAGGCTGCTTGAAAGGTTTCGTCAACTTTGATGCCTTCTTGGTGCATATTATCCACCAATTGTTGATATTGGTAAATCTGATCATTGATTGGTATGTGGTCCACCATTTGAAATTTTAAAAATTCACTGACCACGTACTTTATTTTGCCAACATCTTCAAAACCATATTTGTTCTGAAGTTTTGTCCAAATGTCCTTTGCTGACGAGAATTCGACATAATTGTCAAATAGTAAATTGGAGAGGAAGTGCAAAATATGTCCTCTATAATTTTTATTGCCAGCATCATATTTGACACTTTCTGTTTCATCTGTTGGTTTATCTATGGCCAGCACATATGAAATAGAGAGCATCTCAAGGAAGAAAAGCACCTTGGCCGCCCATCGTTTGAAGAATTTGCCATCGAATGGCTCCATCTTAGACATATGGTGCGTGTCTGGTTGCCATATTCAAAGAAAAATGGCTTTAAGATTGTAAGAAAAAGACAGTAGGAATACGAACAACCAAGTAAATAATAAAGTCAAGATGTGACAAGATAGTCACTGTCCTTAAAGCAATTTTGCTCCTACGAACGAGCAAGATAGTCTTCAAGCAAATGATTCCTAGGATATGACGGCTATCTTCCTTTCCGTTTCTCTAGGAGAGAAAGATTGAACTTGCTTTTAGAATCGATTGATAATGGAGAAGAAGAAGAAGAAGATGATAGAGGAGGAAAAAGTGCTGAAATATTCGGATTTTTAGCACAAACTGTTGTGTATCTTTTAAGATAACAAGGCATACTATGTATACACCTTGGGTTGTGTAAAAGACCAATCTTAAAACTCATTTCAACAGTTTGAACTCCCATAAGTCAGTTGTTTATCGTTCATGTGTGAAGGGAGATGAACCTTGGATCAAAAGATGCAATTTAAAATGAAAAGTCCTGAATTCTGGCACATCGATCGATCGCTGTTGGACAGAGAGCTCTAACTTTTCATCATGACCACATCGATCGATCGATGTATCGATCGATGTTGGAAAGAGACTTCCATATTTTCATCCTTACAGCATCGATGGATCGATGTCATTGATCGTTGTCACATCGATCGATCGATGTCACCGATCTATGTCTAACAGAACACTCAACTTCATTTCAACTTTCACTTGGTTCGATCCATATTACACATGGATCGATCCAATTGATCTCTTTCAAGTTTGAAGTGTTCAAATCATCTTTCAATCTCCTAAACAACATCTTACATGTTTATATATAAGTTTGGAGCACATTTTAAAGTACTTTTGATGTACTTTTCCAACACCTTTCTCATATGAAACATGTTGTTCGCGACTATCATTTTATTTATGATCAATTTTGACAAGGTGTTTTACAAGTTCGGCATGTGTCTTTTGCTGATTAGCTTGCGGATCTTCTTACGAAACCTCCTTCTTGTGCATGTTTTCATCTCTAGAAGGACAAGATTGGCTCGCACATCAAGCTCCATCTTTAAAGAGCATGTTAGATTAATTAATGTCTTGGTGAATAAGTTGTCAGGTTGAATAAGACATAGTATCACTAGATTGTTTTACACGCTTGTATCCCTCCCTAATCAAAGGTTCAATATTCTTCTGTTGGCCCTCTCATCTCCTGCTGAAGTTTACCATATGGAACTGAAATAACACCATAATTATTTAAAGACAGAAAAATTTCCTTGGGTTCTGTCGTAGGATGTTTCACTGAAACGATCATCAATACATGGAATCACCAAACGAGCCAAACTCAAATTATTCTTTGTCAAAGAAGAGGAATTGTGTGAAAAATGTCAATCAACAATGAAATCAATGATCAACAAGAAGGAGAAACAGCAATTTGCAGTTTAAGAAGAAAAACAGAAGAAGAAATAAGAGGAGAAAATTGCTTCAATGAGGAAGAATTGGTGTTGCAAAAATGAACCAGACGGTTTCTACATTGCTGCAGCTAAGCCTTATGTAGAAGAAGGCTGAACAGTCAAAATTACAAGAACTTCCTTCTCCTAACTGAAATTACAACATGACTTAAAGGGACAATATAGTCATTTCATCTATTTAAAATGTTTAACCGCCTAACTACTCCTTCTTCTTCCTCCCCCGATTGCCACTTCCGTGTAACACATTCTTGACCCCTCCTCATTGCCATCATGTGCTCCATCACACCCTTCCATCTATCCAACAAACACAATTCATAAACATCTTAATCGTTGATCTACGCAATGATCCAACGTTCATTTGATTAGTTTGCCACGGATCACGATCAGCACTTCAACCAGTTCCAACTGTGCTGCCATGTTCATCATTGTGCCTGCATCCATCTTCAACACCCTCCGTCAAGCTTGGTTTGACTTAAAGATTATACATTCCAAGTGTAGACACCATCTGATCAAACTTTCTAATATCAAGGGGCTTAGTAAACACATCAGCCACTTGCAATTCTGTTCTAATGGGCATCAATTTCAGCACACCTTCTTGCACTTTATCTCTAACAGCGTGGCAATCAATTTCTATATGTTTAGTGCGTTCATGAAATACTAGATTTTCAGCTTCTTTACAAATCAGTTCCTTGTTACAACAATCTTAGAGTCTTTGGGTGCTTGGCATTTGGGAGTAATACTCAGGGGCACATTGAGAAGTTTGGTCCCAGGGCAAGAAGAAGTGTGTTTTTGGGTTTATCATACACTACCAAAGGTTATATTCTCCAGGATCTTGAGACTAAAGATGTTTATGTGTCTAGGGATGTTGTGTGTCGTGAACATTTGTTTCCCTTTGCATCTGATGCCACAGTACCTGCCATTTCACGTTCTGGTGGTGATGCTTCTATTCCTGTCTTGCCAACTCCTGGTAGTGATATCTCAGCATATTTTGATTCCTGTCCTTCCATGCCATCACCGAGTCCTTTGTCTTGTGAAGAATGTACAAGCCCAAACATTCCTGTGGATATAACTGTTCTTCTTCTCCCCCGTCCTCTTCCTCAAAACTTCAAGTCCAATCATCTTCTACTCCATCCAACCATTCATTTGAATCATCTCTCAGTTGTTCTATCCAATCACCAAAATCTCTTCCACCCTCAACATCGAATTTTCCTCCTTAGAGCTGGTGATTGATTTTCCCATCACATATGCCTCGTCACAGCCTGATTGCTCAGCCACAAATGGCTGAGCAATCAGGCTGTGACGAGGCATATGTGATGGGAAAATCAATTAATAGCTCATAAGGAGGAAAATTCGATTACTTATCATATGATCAATTAACTCCAGCGTACAAATCATATGCTTTAAGTCTTGTTGCACATAGAGAGCCTAACAATTATGTAGAAGCATCTAGTGTTTCTGAATGGCAGGAGGCTATGAGTTGTGAACTTGCAGCTTTGGAAGCCAACCAGACATGGACATTGGTTTCTCTGGCCCCAGGCAAGACACCCATTGGGTGTAAGTGGGTGTACAAGGTGAAGCTGAAGCCTAATGGACAGGTGGATAGGTATAAGGCTAGGTTGGTGGCAAAGGGGTACACTCAACAATATGGGGTTGACTACCAGGAAACTTTTTCCCCCGTGGCCAAAATGACCACAGTTAGATTGATGTTGGCACTGGCAGCACAGCACCATTGGCACATTCACCAACTTGACATCAACAATGCATTTCTTCACAAAGACCTACATGAAGACATTTACATGACACCCCCTCCTGGGGTTGTTTTACCCACAGCTGGCTTAGTATGTAAACTGCAAAAATTTTTATATGGACTCAAGCAAGCTAGCAGAGAATGGAATGCCATGTTGACTATGTTTTTGCTTGCTCATGGTTTTGAGCAGTCAAGGTCTGATTACACCTTGTTTTTCAAATTTATTGGCAGTTCACTTCTGTGTCTGTTGGTGTATGCGGATGATATCATTGTCACTTGTGACAATGAGGGGGTGATTGAGGATATAAAGAGGTCTCTACATGATGAGTTCAAAATTAAGGATCTAGGCAAGCGAAGGTATTTCCTAGGCATTGAATTGGCTCAAGAAGAGAGAGGGATACATATCAACCAGAGGAAGTATACTATTGAATTGCTTGAACAGATGGGTTTCTTGGATGCTAAACCGTCGAAGAGTCCTATGGAAAGTCATAGCAGCTTAGCCAAGAATGATTCAGCCTTGCTTCCAGACGTATCTCAATATAGAAAGTTGGTGGGAAAGATAATTTACCTCACTATAACTAGGCCATACATATCTTTTGCCGTTCAGCAACTGAGTCAGTTTCTAGACTGTCCTATAGAGAATCACTTAAAGGCAGCCCATAGGGTGTTAAGGTATGTGAAGGGGACTGTTGGAAAAAGTCTGTTGTTCCCTAGAGCTGGAGATCTTAAGCTTAGGCATTTGTTGATACGGATTGGGGAGGTTTTAGTGATACCAGAAGATCAATTACAGGCTATGCAGTATTTCTTGGGGATGCATTGATTTCTTGGAAGGCCAAGAAACAAACAACGGTTTCTAGGTCCTCAGCTAAAGCTGAGTATAGAGCCATGACAATGGTGACATGTGAGGTAGTATGGTTGTTGGCTCTACTGAAGGAATTGAAGGAGAGGAATCAGAACCTTGTAGAAGTATTTTGTGATTATAAGAGTGCTATATATATAGCTGAAAATCCAGTATTTCATGAACGCACTAAGCATATAGAAATTGATTGCCACGTTGTTAGAGATAAAGTGCAAGAAGGTGTGCTGAAATTGATGCCCATTAGAACAGAATTGCAAGTGGCTGATGTGTTTACTAAGCCCCTTGATATTAGAAAGTTTGATCAGATGGTGTCTACACTTGGAATGTGTAATCTTTATGCTAAGCCAAGCTTTAGGGGGGTGTTGAAGATGGACGCAGGCACAATGATGAACATGGCAGCACAGTTGGAACTGGTTGAAGTGCTGATCGTTATCCGTGGCAAACTGATCAAATGAATGTTGGATCATTGCGTAGATCAACGATTGAGATGTTTATGAGTTTTGTTTGTTGGATAGATTGAAGGGTGTGATGGAGCCCGTGATGGAAATAAGGTTACACTTGGTCAATTGACTGAGAGATATAAGACTGAAGGCAAAACTGGGAACATGAAAAAAAAATTCAAAAGTATCAATTGTGAATTTACAGTGACTGTACCAATGTGAGTCATAGAAGTATAGCTTTGATCTGGTAGCCTAACAGAGAGAGATGTGACTGTATGGTAAGAATCAAATAGTTCAAGGAAGGGACAAACATGATCACTAGCTCCAGAGTCCGAAATCCAAGTGTTTAAGTTTTGAGCACATACATTACCTGACGCATTACCTTCCACATTAGCTTTCTAAGCTGATATTATGGCATGAGGTTGCTAGTACTCATGTCCTGCACTGCTTTGTTGCTCCTCTCCTGCTTCTCTTGCAACAAACTAATGAGCTGGGCATATTGCTCCTGTGTGAAGCCTTGGGATAACTGCACATTAGGATTAGATTGCTCCTGACTGTATGTCTCATAAGCTTCACAGAACTCATACTCTCCCTGACTTCCAGTTTAACACATCTGCTGGTTACCCCCAACACTATAGGCATCACCACTCACCATACTCACATGTGCCTTTGTTTTGTATCCAGGTGGATATCCAAGTTTCTTGTAACACCTATCTACTGTATGCCCTGTCATATTGCAATATGTGCAGTATGGCACCTTGCCACCACCAGAACCAAACCTGCCACAATCTTTCTTATACCCCCTTCCAAACTGTCTTTGAGAAGTCATGCCACCAGGACGTTAGGTCTTGGCATGTATGAGTTGAATCTAGATGCATTGCTAACGTTCATCACCACTGAAGGATTATTAACGAAATGACCTGATCTTTCTGTGTAAGTCATTTCCCTCTCAAGTTTTACGGCCATAGCAAAGGCTGATTTCAAATCTGGTAATGGTGTTGTCAACAAGATTTGTGACTTAACAGCCTCAAACTCATCATTGAGGCCTTTCAAGAATTTAATCACGCAATCATTTTCCAAAAATTTATTAAATTGAACCGTAAGGTTACAAGTGCACCGTCTACAAACACAACTAGGTACACATCTCAACACTGATAGTTCTTCCCAAATTGATTTCACTCTAGTATAGTAGTCAATAACAGAACTGTTACCTTGTTTAATTCCATAAAACTCCTTCTGCAAGTCTGATAATCTGAAAGCATCATCACTTCCATATCTGAATCTCAAATCGCTCCAAATATCTGCTGCTATATCAATCCAATTGACACTCTGAGCAATGCTTGCAGACAAAGAATTAATAAGTCACGATGACACCATATTGTTGGTCTTCAGCCACGCATTATATCTTTTGTTTCCTTTAATTGGCTTAGGAATAGTTCCATCCACGAAGCTAACCTTGTTCTTGGCTTCCAAGGCTCTTCTTGCCGCTCTGCTCCAACTATGATAATTGCCACCTTCAAGTAATGGCTGCACCAAGATCATAGCAGGATTATCACTAGGATATATATAATACATGTATATAATACGGATCCTCTGCAGGATCATTGATTGCAGACGCAGAATCATGAGGATTCGAAGTCGAGGGAGAATGATTATTGTTATTTGAAGCCATAAATGTGTCAAAGTTCATGAATAACGCTCTAATACCATGTGAAAAATCTCAATCAACAATGAAATCAATGATCAACAAGAAGGAGAAACAGCAATTTGCAGTTTAAGAAGAAAAACAAAAGAAGAAATAAGAGGAGAAAATTGCTTCAATGAGGAAGAATTGGTATTGCAAAAATGAACCAGACGGTTTCTACATTGCTGCAGCTAAGCCTTATGTAGAAGAAGGCTGAACAGTCAAAATTACAAGAACGTCCTTCTCCTAACTGAAATTACAACAATGACTTAAAGGGACAATATCGTCATTTCAACTATTTAAAATGTTAAACCGCCTAATTACTCCTTCTTCCTCCCGCGATTGCCACTTCCGTGTAACACCTTCTTGACTCCTCATCATTGCCATCACGTGCTTCATCACACCCTTCCATCTATCCAACAAACACAATTCATAAACATCTCAATCGTTGATCTACGCAATGATCCAACGTTCATTTGATCAGTTTGCCACGGATCACGATCAGCACTTCAACCAGTTCCAACTGGGGCTACCATGTTCATCACTGTGCATGCATCCATCTTCAACAAATTGTATTATATCATTTAAAAAAATAACATGTATAGAATGAGACATTATCTTTTTATAATAAGCCTGAATGTCTCGGTGTCATAAGTAGTCCATGAAACAAGAACCCTCATGATCATGTGAGGACACTCCACTACCCAATTTTTTGAGGTTGAACATGCAGTGGATACAATTTTGGAGTGTCTCATCTAAATAGATACTATTGGCACAATAATGTAAAAAATGGGTTCCGATTTTCTGCTCATTTACTATGTAAAGCGATTTTTAGCACTTGCAAAAGAGTAGGAGAGTGGCCAAATTTTCAGCTTATTTAGTAGGTACTTTGCTTCTTAGCACTTGCAAAGGAGTCGGAGAGATCGTTTTAGATACAATTATAATTGTGATTTAAATCATCATTTGAGTTATTATGACCAAACTTAAACTTTTGACTTAAATCAATGACGGATTTATATTCGCTTCAAATCTTGAGTCATCAAATTTTGATGAAGGTATAAATATAGACAGTATAAAATATTCAATACGTTACTCATTTAGTTCGTTTTAATAGTTTTTTTTTACAATCTCTTAAAAATTTAAAATTCGGCGAAAGCACCATTCAATTGTCGGCATGAAAATTATCACTAACTTTTAGTTTCAAACTTTGATAGGCTAGGTACAATTAATGCATTGTGTTTATTGGTTATTTGTAATGCTAATTTGAAAGTAAATATAATTTCATTGGTTTATTATAGAAAATAAATAGCATTTTAGACATCCTGAAAAGAAATACTAGTGTAAAAGCAGGGATGCAGGATTAAGTATATCATAATTAGCATTTACAAACAGTGTAATCATCTTACAAGAATGCTAGTTCAATAACAAATTAAATTCTAAAACTCGGTTACAAGTAACTGTCACGTAATTTTCGCTGTGACTGCGCCGGCGATTTCTCCACTAGTGTAACATTCTGGCAACCTTCTGTGCAGGCAGATCATGGATCTGGACTCTGTTTCTGGTGGTGGGGAGCGCACAGTTAAGGAAATAGACCAATTAGCCCGTAGTATCAAGAAGTACAAGTGGCATACAGATGGAGAAATTGCTCTGCATGTAGATGATCTTACTCCGATGGTGGGTGCCTCGGGACGGAAAAGCTTTACTGAGGTTGTAAGAGGTGTCAGGACGGAGAAGACTGTCTAGGTTAGCGATGGAGAAGATATCAACATCGATATGGAGTTTGATAAGGATGCAGATGATATTCGCATGGTGGAGGATGACAAGACTGGCAGAGTATCTTTGGTGATTACTAATGGTGAGCGTCGTCAGCTATGTAAGCCCTGGAGGCGTGCTTTAATTATTAAGGTACTGGGCAGAACTCTTTCTTTCCGGATTTTGGAACAAAGGCTGCATTCCTTGTGGAATCTGACTGATGGATGGGTTGAGAAATATGTTTGGATAATTTTCAAAGTCATAATTTTAAGTGGTGAATACTTAAAAATGACACACATGGTATTATATGTGATTAAAAGTTGAAAAAGTTGAAAAAGTTTACAAGATCTCTCAGGTTGTTGCACATCGATCGATCTATCCACATAGATCCCTCACATCGATCGATGTATGTAAGGAGTGAAAGTTCAAGACCTTACGGTGAGACATCGATATCTGAACTTGAGACACATCGACCGATCGATGTACATCGGACCCTCACTTCGATCGATCGATGTAGGTCAGAAACAAATTCTGAACCTTACTATGAGACATTAATCTCTGAAGCTGAGGCACTTCGATCGATCGATGTCTAGGGTTTTTAGAAATATTTTTCTAAAATATGATAAATTGGTTGTTTTCATTTGTATATGATTTATACATGTTTATTATGTGAGTATCATGTGTTTTTGATGATTATAATTGTCTTGTGACTAACGTGCCTTGGAAGTTTCTACAACTCACCAGGCAAAACTGGTATTTTGAGTTTTGTAGGAACATCACATGGTGAAAATATTTCAAGGATGTATTCTTATACTATTTATCATAACAAAGGTGATATCATGATTATTTCTGACCATTCGGGTCATTTCTGGAGTTTTTTCATGCCAGGGGCATTTTTGTCATTTCACTCCCGAGGGTATTTTTGATATTTTCACTCAAGGAATCTCTTGAGCATATTATTATCTTCATTCTGGAGCTGAGTTATTATTAATTTGAAGATAATATGGTGATTCTTTATTCTCTCACATGATGATATTATTGACTATAGCTGGATATGTGACGATTTGAGATGTCACATTTTATTTTTTTTTGAAGACCCTCTTATATATGTTATAAGAGCATGTTTATCATCATTATTCAGAGATATCAAAGGTGTTAAAGGTGTGGAAATGATCACGACATTTAAGAAGAAATATTGGAAATTTTAGTGTTACACGTTGACACAATCTTGTCAACTATTATATATTGATTTCTTCTTCAAAAATCTGAGTTGCTACACATAAAAGTATGCTCAAAAACGTGTGTTATACAGTTGGATATGATGGTGTACTCATTTTATAGCTTGGTGACAAGTGGACAACTCAAAAAGGAGTTAGTTGGCAAAAATTGCCAACTAGGATATTTTCAAATGTAGCCAACGGCTACATGACTATTTGTGACAGATTTATTAGTCAAAATGAATCTCTCACATGTCCTATTCTTGTGCTTGGAGTTGAGGGTATTTTGGTGGCATTCTCCTTTCTTATTATCTTCATTTTACAAAGGATAATCAAGAGTGTTTTTCTTGGAAAATTTAAAGTAGCCAACGGCTACTATGGGTTTCTTGGACATAATTTCTGTTTTGAAAAATGTCAAACTCTCACATGTCCTATGTTTATGCCAAGAAGTTGAGGTATTATCTTCTCCATATTATCTACATTTTGCAAAGGATAAATGATACCAAGTGTGTATTTTCGGCCAATAAGGTGTTGCCAAGGTAGACCAATTATGTTGTCTTATTTTGCCAAGTGTACAAGGCTAACCAATGATAAAAAGACATTTGGACTTGATGATGAAGATGGTGACACATGTGCATTCTTATCTTCAAGGCTCACTGTAGCGCCCCGACCCGGACAGCGGAATCCGAACCGGTACACCCGTCGTAGCTTACTGAGAAGACTACAAGACGTCTCATCTCTCGAGTACACGTCATCAATGACGTAGGAGAAATAAGTGCGGAACCATATCTCGTAAATCTAAACCATCAATGTAGTACATCAAAGACAACGTGAATACCAAAAACTGTATATGGTCGCAGCCATCTAAATCTCCAAATGAACTAAGAAACAGAAATAACAAAATCCATCTAGTCAATCCCCTCAACAGGGTCTAAGTATCCCATTCAGCCCACTCGCCGTCGTCCTCTATGAAAATCATATCGTAGCTAGGCTCATCTGCAATGACAAAGGCAGTACCCTTAGCGAAAAACGCTAGCAAGTAACCCGCTTATAAGACATACGGGATCAACACATGGCAAGACATGAGTAATATATAATTCAAGGGACTTATGGGGCACATGTCTTGTAAAACTTCCAAATATATAGGCGAATAACGTAATAAAGCAAGTACAACAATTTGCACGCAAATAACAATTCATTGGCTATCAAATACCATGCACATCCATACCACATTGACTCACGTGATGCATGTCAGAATATGCACTACACTACACAGTCACAAATGCATGAGCCATTTCTTTTCAAAACAGTGCAATGCATGTTACAATGTCCGGTCTCGTATCTCGTAACCCTGTAACGCACCCCGGCTTATATTTCCATCTCGGTTAACGTTACAGGCTCGTTATGCTCTGTGATGCACCTCGGCTTATATTTCCATCCCGATTAACATCACAGACTCGTAATACTCTACAATGCACCTCGGCTTATATTTTCATCCCGATTAACATTGCAGAGGACTTTATACCCTGTAACACACCCCGACTTATATTTCCATCCCGGTTAACGTTACAGTCTTTTGTGTCCTGCAATGCACCCCGGCTTATATTTCCATCCCGATTAACATTGCAGGTCACCTTCGCAAATCTGTGCCGAAGAACATCTCTTTTCTCAATATGCAAATGCAAGTGCCATGATGCAAGGCTCCTCGTTTCATTCACATTTCTCGTTCTCGTATGCAGCTCATATTCACATGCGCAAGTAAAAGCAACACACAAGATTTCCCCCACTTACCCATCAAAGCTTAGGCTTCCACTAGGTCGTCAACACTTAGCCCTGATTTCACAAGTCTTAAACCAATGCGAGTACCCCTATCTTTCCTTCATGGAACTCTATAACACCTCATACGTTCATTTCCTAACCCTCCTAGGTCATCCTCGTTGAAGTCCGATTCGAAAACACTTTTGAATTCACCAAGTTGATTCACCCTCCTAAATCATGTTCCTAATACTTAGACCACCTTTAATCAGGCCCAAAGAAGTCTATAAGGTCACCCAAAGATTCCCCAAGCTTCCCTCTTCCTTCCTCTATTTTCCCACAAACTGATGGACATCATCCCCTCACATCGATCGATCGATGTCCATCAGAGAACATTGATCTCTCAACCCTCATCTACATCGATCGATCGATGTCCATCAGAGGACATCGATCTCTCAGCCTCCTCTACATCGATCGATCGATGTCCATCAGAGGACATCGATCTCTCACCTCCACTCTACATCGATCGATCGAAGTACTTCATCCCCTCACTTCGATCGATCGATGTCCACGATCTCAAGACAGAAACTTTGCGGTTTCTGCAGAAACTGCAGAACCGTAATTCCAATGGATCTCAAACTTCATCTAAATCAATTCAAGACTAATCCCTGCTACAATCTCATGCTTAAACTATGGATTAAACGCTACACACATCACAACACAGAGATTCAAGCCTATAACGCAAGTATCCCAACTGTATCAAACCAAAGTTTCCATTTTCACCCGCAAATCCCACACCACGATGCAATCACAGCAAGGAGGGATTCAAGGGGTAGGGATTTGCACGATTTCACAAAACCAAACAACAACCAAAATGATTTTCGTCATATAATGGCCAAAACAACGACACCAACCACATAAATCATAAGCAAGAATCACAAAACGAAACTACTGCATGGTGATCCATTTTAGTATCAAAATAGGCCATTTTTCTTTCACAAAACGTATGAACTTATAAGATGATTACTTGCATGTGATTACTCGAAGACGGATTGAAGAACGGACGGAGTTTGGATCAAAACCTGAGGATGTCTTCCTCTCCTACACCTTTGAGAAAACGGCTAGGGCTTAGGGGGGAAAGAAAGTCGACGTTTGTGAATGGGAGAAACAAAACTGACGTTGTCAGTTTAATAGGGAATAGGGTAAGATTTGGAGTTTCTAAATTATATCTATTATCTTATTTATCTTAAAAGATAAACCATTATTATTTAATTCTAAAATTAAATACAAATTAATTCTAATATTTAATTTTCTCATTAATTTCCAATTAATCTCATACTTAATTCCTAATTCATTACCGTTGACCGTCTTTAATCTCCTTTAATTCCTTCTTTGTCTTTTAATTATCCTACGGAGGGTGCAGGGCATAACACTCACTTCACACTATAAATAGGAGGTAATGGTGAAGAAGATGAAACACACTTGAAGCTTACAAGCATTTGTTGAATTGTCTAGCTATCATCTTCTTGTTGTTGTTCTTGTTCCATTCTTTGTAGCAAAGGTGTTCTTGTTGTTTTTGTTGAGCTAAAAGTCTCTTGAGCTTCATTTGTAATATTGATTAGTCATTTCTATAAGGCTATATCAATAGGTTGTAGAGGTGTTGCAACTAAGTGTTGCATAGAAGGTGATTATCCAAGTCTTGAGTAGGGTTGGTGTATAACCCAAGGATCAAGCATGGTTCTTGTGGTAAGGTGATTCATTTCATAGTAAAATCCAAGGAAAGGTGTTTCTTGGGACTGGATTAGGTCACATTGACCGAACCAGGATAAATCCTCGGTGTTCTTATCTTGTTTATTCATTTCTGTTTTCTGCCTGTTTTTACTGCAGTTTCCACACCAATTCTCACAATTTAAAAAAATAGCTAAACACTTTCAATATTCGTGATGTTTGGTGGAGGTATACTTCAAACTGTGATATTTCATTTGCAATAAGAATCACTTTATTTGAGCAAGGGAAAGTTAGACTTTCAGTCTTTGCAAGATAACTGCTCCAATCTAGCTGCAATATGACCAGTTTTGAGAAAACTTAAATTCTGTATTTATCAAGAATTGTTTAAGGCCATTTACTTTTGGAAACATCATCTACACATCCTAAGGAGTGTTTTGATATAAAGATCGACCTTTTTGGTTGAGTATTCAAAGCGAAACACGTTTTTCAAAATCTGCAACATTCTGTCCAATTCTGTCCAGATTGACCATCTGAATCTTTTTATTTTTTGAAGAGTCAAGTGATCTTATTTTTGTCTGATTTTTGGACAAGTCTTGCTAGCACATGGAAGTTAAATTCTGAAAAGTTTCATAATTTTTGATGTTGTGTACAATTATTTGTGAATTTTTCGAAAACGGGTTCTGAATCTGAGGTAGTCTCAGATTCTGATTTCAAAGGTGATTTTTACAAAGAGTTGTAGTTTAATTTCCGCTAACCACTATTCATCCCCTCTCTCTAGTGGTGTTTATTGTAGGTGCACAGTCCAACAATTGGTATCAAAGCAAGGTGTACACCACTCAAAGAAGCAAGATTCAACATTGTACAAACAACAAAAGGCCAAGAAACAATTACTCTTTGTAGCCTGCTTATCTCAGATTAAAGGTACATACTATAGCAATAGTTTCTCACAAAGGTGAGTCGGAAAGTATGTCCACTCAACGTTCTCTTTTTTTTATGGCAATAATTTTTTCATTGTAAACTAAGAATGAGGCTATTCTTAATGGCTATAGACATTGATTTATGGTCTATAGTTGAAGATGGGCCGTACATTCCAATGAAGATTGTACAAGTTAGTGGAGTCACACAGGAAGTAGAAAAATATAAAAGTGAATGGTCTTCTGAAGATAAAAAGAAAATTTCTATGAATGCTAAAGCCATGCAATTGCTTTTAAATGGACTTACAAATTCTGAAGCAGGATAAGTATCAAATTGCACAAGAGCACATGACATGTGGAAGTCATTAGAATTAAAGCATGAAGGTACAAGCGGTGTAAAAGAATCAAACATAAACATGCTTATTACTGAGTTACAATCTTTCAAAATGTTGCCGAACAAATCCATAACATCTATGGATTTGAGAATTACTAACATTTTCAATGCTCTTGAAGCCTTAGGCAAATCATTCACGAACAATGAAAAGGTGCAAAAGGTGCTACGAAGCCTTCCTGTTGAATGGGATCCTAAGGTCACGGCAATTGAAGAAACAAAGTCAATCTCTAAGATGGATGAATTAATCGGTTCACTCTGAGTATACGAGGTAAAATTAAAGCAACGAAAGTCTGAATTGTCCAAGTCATCCGGTAAATCTATAGCTTTTGAAACAACTGAGACACATGCTAGTAATGATGATAGTCAAAGTGATAATGAATTAGACGATGACTTGATATTGATAGCAAGAAAACTTAGAAAGTTTTTCAAATGTCCAAATAGGAATAGACAAATTTCTTCTTCTTCTTCTTATCAAAATAAGAAAAAAACTCTAACAAAAAATGGTATAATGAAGAGTTAAAGTCCTATGAATGCGGTAAAAAGGGACATATCTCATATGATTGCCCAACAAAGAAAAATAATGAAAACAACAATAATAAACAAGCCAAGGACAAAGTGGCACAAGCAACTAAGGCAAAGGAGTCCAAGTCAAAGAAAGTCAAACAAGCAATGAAGGTGAGCACATGGAGCGACTCATCTGATTCCGAATCTGACACAAAGGAAGCTCAAATCTGCTTCGTATCAAATGAGGTAAGTTCTTCATCTGATAGTGATTCTGAAAATGAAATGACATTTGATGAAATGTATGAAGAATTTTTAAAAATGCATGCTCACTGTAAGAGGATCTCTAAAGAAAAGAAGAAATGAATTGAAGAAAATGACAAGTTGAAGACGTCCAACTTGGAATTTTCTGATCAATTAGAATCTTTTAAACAAGAGTCTACTAATACTCTTGATTCTTTAGAGAATGAAATTGAATCACTTAGGAAAAATAAAAAAAAGTTAAAACGGAAAATGGTATGTTACAATCTAAGTTAGAAAGTTGTGACAATGAGATAATGCAACTTAAGTCTTCTAAACTTACCTTAGAAAAAATGTTAGAACAATTTAAATCTGGTGCAAACATGTTAGACACACTCATATCGTCACAAAAATATGGAAATGATAAAACTAGCTTAGGCTATAAAGAAGAAAGTGTAAAAATAGATAAAAAGACAAAGTTTGTCTCATCTAGTACAAAGTTGTCGTATAGTACAACAAAATCAACTTTGCCTGCCACATTTTCTCCTGCACCTTCTTCTACTTATATCAAGGCAAAAATACAAAACGCACCCACACATATACATACATATAAACGTACAACAAGGCCTAATTTTGCATCTAGACAACATAGAAATTATGCCTATATGTATACAAATGCAACTAGACCGAATAAAATGCATACAACTTATTATGAACCTAAGTATAGAAAACACTCATATAAGTCTTATAGAAATGCATATGAGCATACATATAGAACGTCATTCAAGAAACAAAATTACATGCCTTATACACACTATCAAAATCGGCCAAAACATAGTAGTTATCAACCATGGCACAACATGTATAACAATGCATCTTCACTTATGTGGAATGATCATCTATATACTATTTCTTCTTATTTTCCAAATTATAACAATACTAAAAATGTGCCTAGAAGGTATGTTCAAGTTTAGATGCCTAAGGGATGTCTAAACCAGAATGGTGCTCCTAACATTCAAGGACCCAAACAAAGGGTACCTAAAACTTTGTCTCCATTGTAGGAAAAACACAAGGAATACAAAAAGGAGGCAAAGTCAAAGAATCTAAAAACCAAATGGTTTTTAGATAGTGGATGTTTGAGGCATATGGCAGGAAACCCCAAACTATTCACCAAACTTGAACATATTGATGGTGGAAAGGTGACATTTAGTGACAACAACAAAGGAAAATTTGTTGGAAAAGGAACAATCGGGGACCCTAACACATTTCAAATACGAAATGTGTTGTTAGTAAGCAATCTCTCTTATAATTTAATTAGTATTTCCCAACTTATAGATTGCGGTTATAATGTCTCTTTTCTTCCCAATTCATGTGATATAATAAATGAAAAGGAGAAATAGTTTTAAAAGGAAATAGAGATGGTAACATTTATACTCTTACCTTAGATAATATGTTAGCTGCTAAGGTTAAGTGTCTAATATCACATGACTTAGATGTAAAGTTATGGCATAGAAGATTAGGCCATATAGGAATTTCAACCATTAAGAAATTATTTAAAAAGAATTTAATTAGAGGTATGCCTAAGTTAGACTTAGATAATTTTCAAATGTGTGAAACATGTATTAAAGGAAAACATATTAAAGAAACATTAAAACCGAAACATGAAGTACTTGTCATGTACTAAAATTGCTTCACTTAGACTTATTTGGTCCAAGTAGGACAAGAATGTAGAGAAAAGGGGGTTTGAGTGATTTCAAAATAAGTGACCTAAATGCATGATACATACACAAACGTGCATGATATATACATGTATGCAATGATACATTGCTATTACTTGCCTTATTTAGCTTATATATAATGTTGCCGGACTAACGAGCCATGAAGCGTTAAAGCTTACATCATATTGCAAACAATTGTTGTGTTTATACTATTTTCAGGTCCCACCATTAATGAACTAAACTAGTTCATTAAGTGAAGTACTTAGTTTATTAAACTAAGTAGTTCATTAAAGGAAGCCACATTGGAAAAGGCACAAAGGAAACAAGGCTAAGGAAGGAAAGTTTTCTCCTCCTCCCCTCTTAAATATGCACACGCCATATACATATAAAATACATATATTTTCAGATTTTTTGAAAAAGGCATATACACATGTATTCCAATGTACTACTGACACGTTATATATTTTACGTACGTATGTTAACGTCACACCACTATACTTAACTCATATTTATGAGTATATTCAGGTTTTATATCATATGATATAAGACATGGTGATGACAAATTAAATACGACACGTTAAAAGGTTCTAAACCAAAAATTGTTGTATCGGGCGAATACCGAAACTTCCCCAACGTGTCACGTACTTGCTATAAATAAATGGCCAGCCCCTATAATTCAAAAATCATCATAAATTTCGTGGCCTACATGATATTTTCAGCCAAAAATACTTTCCATATTGACACACACAAATCACCCCACATTAAGGCCAAAATGTGAAGATTCCAATTTTAATTTTGACACATGATAAATGGCGCCACTTTAGACCAGCCAAGGGCTGAGATTTAAATTATATATTATATATATTATGTGTAACATAATATATATAACATGTGCAAAAGTTGGAATTTAATTAGAGAAAAATCAGGTAATCGATAAATATCGAAAATTTGGTTTTCTACACACACAACACATGGAACGTTTTTGGTACATCATATGACACGTATCTAGACACTTTTTACATATGTTATACATCTTAAAGTGTTCTAGAAAATTAAATTAAGGGCTGATTGGAATATAACATGTGTGTATTATTAAATGTGCACTATTTTACAAAGTTAGCAAAAATAAATTTCATCACATGCACATACACTATGCAACGTCCCTACAGCTGAGATGGAGCTTATTTGGAGCCTTGTTGGCATATTGATTGGTCAAGAATCAATCATACAGTCTTGGTGAATTAAAGAAAGAAGCTACAAATGGTAAGATTTCAAACTTTGTCTCACTTATAACACATGCTGAAATTTTCAGCATGTGTAAGCTTGGCTGGCTGATTTTTGCATGTTAATGTGACATAGTTTATCATCTTAAATTATGTGATTGATTGGAAGAAGAAATGGAAGTATTTTAAATATTTTTCAAAGCCAAAAATAGTGATATCTTCGATATCACACATGCTGAAATTTTTCAGCATGTGTAGTATGTATAATGGCCGAAAATGAGGCCAAGTGAGAGACCAAATTTCATTTCCAAATTGATCAAGATAATTACCATCAATTGGTGATTTATTTTAAAAAGAAAAATCAAAGAAAAATGGTAATATTTTGAACTTTATCTCCATGTGTCACATGCTGAAAATTCAGCATGGTATATACTCATTATGGCCGATTTTTTGCTTGGTTGGGAAGGAATTTTGTCTTGCAACATTTATATGACAATCTTTAGCTTTATGGAAATTATTTTGTGATTGATATTGGCACATGTTTTAAGTGTTATTCTCAGATTTTTCCAAGTCATCAATGATGACAACATCCAACCAATCATGAAGTGCCAAGTAAGCAAAGCTTAAATGATCATCCAATGAGAAGATGCCAAGTAAGCAAGACCATGTCACAATGATGTCTTACATTCTCCCAAGGACTTAGAAGATAATTTTCAAGAGGGGGAGGACACATAGGGGATGGCTGCAACAAGCTTAAAACGAAAGAAGTTGAGCAAAAACAAGAAGCACAAGCATTGCAAAATCAAAGTGAAAAACGTCTAGCTCTTCTTCTTCTACATTCTCTTTCTTTCTTTCTTCTTGAAAGCCTATTCTATTCGTATTTTTCAATCTTGAATAGTCTTGATATAGACCACCACATATTCCATATCTTTGTAAAAGATTGATCAAGGTGTGATCAATCTTCATTCTTGCGAGGTGGTGGTGTTCGTGCATATTGTATTCAACGTACAAGGTTTGTAAAGGGTTGGAGTTGGTGTGTAACTCCATCAACCTTGTGGTAAGGTGTATTACGTGTGTGTGACTAGTGTGAACCAAGGAAGCTGTTCCTTGAAGACTGGAGTAGGTTGTTTATAACCGAACCAGTATAAAATTCTTGGTGTCATTTACTTTCAGCATTTACTTTCTGTTACTGCACAGTGTACTTTTTTTGTTGGTGTTTGTAAAAATAGTAAAAGACTTTCAAAAATCACGAAAATTTCCAAAAACATAGCCACATGTTCTAGGGTTAATTTGGCACAAGTTTCAACCCTTTTGGATAAGTATAAGTCGATCAAACATCAAACGTTCTGAGACTAGTGTAGTCTGATTTTCCGACTTACAAAGGTTGAGACTTTGGTTGTAATTGACCTACTTCCCAAAAGAATTTTGCAAAACTGTTTCAACCCACTTAAAAATAGTATATAAGGAGTTAGTGGTTAAAGTTTCAGAGCATTTGGACTTGCACACAATTAGGAATAAATTTTTCAAAACCGTCTACCGTTTCTGACAGATTCGCGCAATCTGATCACCAACGGTTTTTGAAGGGGTTAAAGGTTGAATTTTAATTTGAAATATTTAGGGGACCCTCATAACATCTGAGGCTAAGTTCTATCAAAATGTCAGAATTTTTGGAGACCTATAACCTGGTTTTAAAAACGTTTTAAAACTGGTCCTGGAAACAGAATCTGTTTTCAGAAGTTGAGTTGTTTAGTTTTAAACAAATTTTAAAAACCACATTTTCCGCACCACCTATTCAACCCCCCCTTCTAGTGGTGCCTTGCAGATCGTACAAAGAAGTCTAGGTGGACACTACTATGTGTGTGTCATAGTAGATGATTACTCACGCTACACATGGACATTGTTTTTAACACACAAAGACGATGCTCCATTAGCAATTGAATCTATACATGTAAAATTCAATGAAAATGCATGCTTTGAAACTCAACATAAACATAAGAATAATGTTAAAAATATGTTTGATGATGATGTATTACTTGAGCCTGTACATGAACATCTAGAACCAACTCCCCCTGAACAAGATATGCATGAATCCTTAGATGAAGTAAATGAAGAAACTTCGCAATTAGAAGATAATACAACTAGTGATCAAATTATATATGATAATGTTCACACTAATGAAACATTTGAACAAGATGAGGGTGAACCTAGTCAATCTAGGAATCGGTGACATCCTAGAGAATTAATCATTGGGGATCCAAGTGTTGGGGTTATAACAAGTAGAAATATAAGTCAACTTGAAGGACATAGCTTAATCTCACAATTAAAACCTAAGAATGTAAAAGAAGCCTTATGTGATATATCTTGGATAGATGCTATGCATGAGGAATTAAATCAATTGACAAAGAACAACGTGTGGGACTTAGTACCTAAACCCAAAAACAAGTCTATAATAGGAACAAAATGGGTGTTTAGGAATAAAATGGATGAACAAGGAAATATTGCAAAAAATAAGGATAGACTAGTCGCACAAGGTTATAATCAACAAGAAGGAATAGATTAAGAAGAAACCTTTGCACCCGTTGCACGACTAGAAGCAATTAGATTGTTGCTTGCTATTGCAAGTCTAAGCAACATAAAACTCTTCCAAATGGATGTCAAGAGTGCATTCTTGAATGGATACATCCAAGAAGAGGTGTTCGTCAAACAACCCCCTGGATTCGAAAATCCAAAGAATCTTAACCATGTTTACAAGCTTAAGAAAGCTCTATATGGTTTGAAACAAGCTCCAAGAGCTTGGTATGATAGCTTTGTAAATTTTCTAATTTAAAATATTTATCAAAGGGAACAATAGGCAACACGTTATTCCTAAGAACAAAAGACAGTGACTTTTAATAGTTCAAATCTACGTAGATGATATAATCTTTGGTTCAACCAACCGTACCTTAGTAAAAGACTTCGAATAGTGTATGAAGTCAGAATTTGAAATGTCAGTGGTAGGAGAATTGAACTGATTCTTAGGGCTTCAAATCAAACAAACCCCTCAAGGATTCCATATTAGTCAACTTAAGTATGTCAATGACATGATCAAGAAGTTTGTCTTTGAAGAGTTGAAACCAACACCTACACCCACGCGTGTTAGCACCAAACTAGATAAGGATGAAAATAGTGAACCTTTTGATGACACACTTTATAGGTCTATGATTGGATCACTGTTATACTTAACTGCATCAAGACTTGATATCATGTTTAGTGTGTATGTGTGCTAGGTTTCAATCTTGTCCTAAGGTATCACATTACAATGCAGTGAAAAAGATCTTTAGATATTTTAAACACACACCTCACTTAGGACTTTAGTATGATAGAAACGCTAAGTTGGAATTACACACATATAGTGATGCTGATTATGGTGGTTGCAAATTAGATAGAAAATCAACTAGCGGTACGTGTCAATTCTTAGGAACCAACTTGATCTCTTGGTTTTCTAAAAAGCAAGCTAGTGTAGCTCTTTCCACCACTGAAGCCGAGTATATTGTCTTAAGTTTATGCACTACCCAAATACTTTGGCTTAAACAACAACTCAGTGATTTTGGCATTAAAATGAATAAGATTCTAATTTTCTGCAATAGCATAAGTGCAATCAATCTTTCTCGAAATCCGGTGCTTCATTTTAAAGTCAAACACATTGAGGTGCGATACCACTTCCTTCGAGATCATGTTCAAAATGAGGATATAGTTATAAACCATATAAAAACTGATCACCAAATAGCTGATGTCTTTACTAAACCCCTTAATCAAGCCACTTTTAAAAACTTACGAGCCAAGTTAGGTATGATGAATTACGATACCATTGCGTAGTTCTATCTTTTGCGTGATTTGCAAAATAAAGGGGAGATAGAATAAGAACGTGATTTGAGTTGGTAAGTCATGCTAAGTTTCAATTGGTATAAGTTGAGCATAGGTTGATGGGTATAGTATAATTTGAGGGGGAGTACATAAGCATATGAATACATGAGAGTTGAACGTTTAAAAACAATGTGAAAACAATTGTTAATTGGTTGGATATTAGTTTCTAAAACAATTGATACAAATTTGGTGAAACAATTAATATATTTATGATAGACAATGAGTTATAAGTTGTGACATTAAAATCATGTTCAGTTATTTTGAAAATCATCCAAAAGGGGGGAGAATATTGAGAAATATGTTTGGATAATTTTCAAGTCATGATTTTAAGTGGTGAATATTTAAAAATGACACACATGGTGTTATATGTGATTAAAAGTTGAAAAAGTTGAAAAAGTTGACATAGATCTCTCAGGTTGTTGCACATCGATCGATCTATGTAAGGTAGTGAAAGTTCAAGACCTTACGGTGAGACATCGATCTCTGAACTTGAGACACATCAATCGATCGATGTACATCGAACCCTCACTTCGATCGATCGATGTAGGTCAGAAACAAATTCTGAACCTTACTATGAGACATCGATCTCTGAAGCTGAGGCACTTCGATCGATTGATGTTTAGGGTTTTTAGAAATATTTTTCTAAAATGTGATAAATTGGTTGTTTTCATTTGTATATGATTTATACATGTTTATTATGTGATTATCATGTGTTTTTGACGATTATACTGTGACTAATGTGTCTTGGAAGTTTCTACAACTTACCAAAAAGAATAAAATTGGTATTTTGAGTTTTGTAGGAACATCATATGGTGAAAATATTTCAAGGATGTATTCTTATACTATTTATCATGCCAAAGGTGATACCATGATTATTTCTGACCATCCGGGTCATTTCTGGAGTTTTCTCATACCAGGGGCATTTTGGTTATTTCCCTTCCGAGGGTATTTTTAAAATTTTCACTCAAGGAATCTCTTGAGAATATTATTATCTTCATTCTGGAGATGAGTTATTATTAATTTGAAGATAATATGGTGATTCTTTTTTCTCTCACATGATGATATTATTGACTATAGCTGGATATGTGACGATTTGAGATGTCACATTCTATTTTTTCTTGAAGACCCTCTTATATATGTTATGAGAGCATGTTTATCATCATTATTCAGAGATATCAAAGGTGTTAAAGGTGTCGAAATGATCATGACATATAAGAAGAAATATTGGGAATTTTAGTGTTACACGTTGACATAATCTTGTCAACTATTATCTATTGATTTCTTCTTCAAAAATCTGAGTTTCTACACATATATGTATGCTCAAAAACATGTGTTATACAGTTGGATATGATGGTGTACTCATTTTATAGCCTGGTGACAAGTTGACAAATCAAAAAAGAGCTAGTTGGCAATAGGATATTTTCAAATGTAGCCAACGGCTACATGACTGTTTGTGGCAGATTTTTTAGTCAAAATGAATCTCTCACATGCCCTATTCTTGTTCTTGGAGTTGAGGGTATTTTGGTGGTATTATCCTTTCTTATTATCTTCATTTTACAAAGGATAATCAAGAGTATTTTTCTTGGAAAATTTAAAGTAGCCAACAGCTACTATGGGTTTCTTGGAGAATTTTTGTTTTGAAAAATGTCAAAGTCTCACATGTCCTATGTTTATGCCAAGAAGTTGAGGTATTATCTTCTCCATATTATCTACATTTTGCAAAGGATAAATGAGACATACCAAGTGTGTATTTTCAGCCAACAAGGTGTTGCCAAGGTGGACCAATTATGTTGTCTTATTTTGCCAAGTGTACAAGGCTAACCAATGATGAGAAGACATTTGAACTTGATGATGAAGATGGTGACACATGTGCATTCTTTTCTTCAAGGCTCACTTCACACTATAAATAGGAGGCAATGGTAAAAGAATCATACACACTTGAAGCTTACAAGCATTTGTTGAATTGTCTAGCTATCATCTTCTTCTTGTTATTCTTGTTCCATTCTTTCTAGCAAAGGTGTTCTTGTTGCTTTTGTTGAGCTACAAGCCTCTTGAGCTTCATTTGTAATATTGATTAGTCATTTCTATAAGGCTATATCAATAGGTTGTAAAGGTGTTGCAACTAAGTGTTGCATAGAAGGTGTTTATCCAAGTCTTGAGTAGGGTTGGTGTATAACCCAAGGATCAAGCTTGGTTCTTGTTGTAAGGTGATTCATTTCATAGTAAAATCCAAGGAAAGGTGTTCCTTGGGACTGGAGTAGGTCACATTGACCGAACCAGGATAAATCCTCGGTGTTCTTGTCTTGTTTCTTCATTTATGTTTTCTGCCCATTTTTACTGCAGTTTCTGCACAACTTTTCACAATTTGAAAAAATAGCTAAACACTTTCAAAATTCATGATGTTTGTTCGAGTTATACTTCAGACTGTGATCTTTCATTTGCAATAAGAATCACTTGATTTAAGCAAGGAAAAGTTAGACTTTCAGTCTTTGCAAAATAACTGCTCCAATCTGGCCGCAGTCTGACCAGTTTTGAGAAAACTTAAATTCTATATTTATCAAGAATTTTTTTTAAGGTCAAGGCCTTTTGGAAACATCATCTACACATCCTAAGGAGTGTTTCAATAAAAAGATCAACCTTTTTGGTAGAGTATTCAAAGAGAAACATGTTTTTCAAAATCAGCAACATTCTGTCCAATTCTGTCCAGATTGACCATCTGAATCTTTTTATTTGTTTGAAGAGACAAACGATCTTATTTTTATAGGATTTTTGTAAAGAGTCTTTTTAACAGATTGAAGTTAAACTCTGGAAAGTTTTATAATTTTTGGAGTTGTGTACAATTATTTGTGAATTTTTCAAAAACGGGTTCTGAATCTGAGGTAGTCTGAGATTCTATTTTCAAATAGGATTTTTACAAAGGGTTGTAATGTAATTTCCACTAACCACTATTCACCCCACCACTATTCACCCCCCTCTAGTGGTGTTTATTGCAGGTGCACGGTCCAACAGTATGTGCTATAATTGATTAGGAAGATGGATACTATGTTGTTTGCTTTTACTCCAAACTAGACTATCATCATGTACTTGAAGGAGGGCCATGACTTATTCAAGGCCATTACCTAACAGTTATGAAATAGAAGCCGTTCTTCCGACCTGAGGGCCATGCTATCAAATCCACAATTGCATGGGTTAGATTTGCCAAGCTTTAACTTGAATTCTACAATGAGCAAGTGTTACTGCAGATTGGAAATAAACTGGGCAAGGCAATAAAAGTGGATGCCACAACAATTCGGGTAGAACGAGGAAAATATGCGAGGGTGTCTGTGGAGGTGGACCTAACACAACCTCTTATAGCTGTGGTTACCTTAAATGGGCAGGATTATAAGGTAGAATATGAAGGACTTCGCTTGATCTGCTTCAAATGTGGTAGATATGGACATCGTGAGGATACGTGTAGGGAGACAACTGTAGTGGCGTCAATGGAAAATCAAAAACCACAACAGGGAACTATACAAAGGATTGAGGAACCATTTGGTCCTTGGATGGTGGCTTCCAACACTCGGCGCAGACGCGCCCAAACACGGGAGACTGTAGTCATTGAATTAGTACAGCAGGGACATGGAAATGGAAGTGATTCTGTATCACATGGTAACTTGAAGGAATCTAAGGTGATGAAGAAGAAGAACTTTAGAGATGATCAAGGCTTGGTAGAGGGCAGTGGGTTGAATCAACACCACAAGTCGAGGTTTGAAGTGCTTGTAGTGGAAGATGAGGCCAATGAGGCTACACCAGCCTTTAGTGTAGCTGCTCTTAGACTATCAACTATAGGAGGTCCAAAGGATGGGCAAGGAAGTGGTTTTTTCATCACATTCAAAGGAGAGAGGGGATTCAATTAAATCTAAACCAAAGGAAGGGGTACTTGTGAATAACTGTTTGAAGGTCAAGCCACAGATTCGTGTAGCCCATGCTGAGAAAGTGGAAAATATAGAAGGGGGAAGAGTGTCCCTGCAGGATAGAGCAAGGACCCAGACTCTTCCGTCTGTAAATGACATGACAAATTTCGTCCCAACTCCTAGCCAGATTCAGCAACCTTCGGAGAAGTATGCTAATAGTCCATTGCCGTTAGGCACAGTTTCAGCACAAAGTGGGCAGTATACCAAGTACCACCCACCGGATATAGAATTCAATGCACAAAACTCTCTGCATACTCCTAATGTGGTTGGGATCCAGTCATTGCAGGATGTGTGTACTTCCATAGTGGATGAACATGGTTTAAGGTTATAATGGATGATACTGGGAATCCTCAAGGTCCCTCTAATTAGAAACTGTGTCCAAATGAAGATTTTATCATGGAACTGCAAGGGTGCATCATCCCCTACCTTTTACACTTCTTTAAAAGATTGGATTCACAAATATGAACATGATGTAATGTTTCTCATGGAGCCTCGTGTGAATAGTAAGAAGGGCCGTAAGATCTTGCGCAACTTCTTCTTTACTGATTTCATTGTTGTTGAAGCTGATGGCTTTGCAGGAGGTTTGTGGTGCTATTGGAACTCAATAGTCGTGGAAATGGAAGTTCTTAATTATTCAGACCAGTGTATCAGTCTAGTTATCACTAGGAGTGGGATGGTCCAGTGGATCCTCACCCTTGTCTAAGCGTCTCCACTGGATTCATCCAGGCAGAAACTGTGGTGTGACTTAGAGGTATTGGGGAGAATCTTTCAATGTCCTTGGTGCCTTATTGGTGATTTTAATGAAGTGTTGTCACAGGAGGATAAGAGGGGTGGAAGGAGAGTTACGGGCAACAGTGGACTTAGTTATGTGATTGACGGATGTGGGCTGCTTCAGCTACCATATTCTGGACCAAAATATATGTGGACAGATAATAAGAGTGGAGATGGTAGAATCCTTGAACGTATTGATTATACCTTTTGCAATCGCTGTTAGAATGTCAAGTTCCCATAAGCACTGCTACATCACCTCCCCAGGACCACTTCTGATCACCATCCTTTATTTCTGCAGTTACTACTTACAAGGGACAACCAGTGGGGAAAGAGCAGGTTTATGTTTCAAGCATGCTGGATTGAACATAACATATTTAAAGAATTTCTTAAGGAGAGTTGGTGTGACCAGGGCCGTCCATTGCATGATGTATTTTCAGATTGTGCTGGCACGCTGCAATGATGGAGTACTAATGTCTTTGGATGCCTAAGGAAGGAAGGCGAGGTGTTTGGCCAGGCTGGCAGGAATACAGAAGACTATGTATACAAGGCCTTCCTCTTATCTGTTTAAATTGGAAAAGGAGATCCAACAGGAGCTGCAGGAATGTCTTATGCAGGAAAAAATTTATTGGCTTCAATGGTCTAATCTAAACTAGATACAAGAAGAGGAACGCAATACAAGATACTTTCATGCTACATCATTGTTGCGAAGAAGGAAGGCAGTCATTAGTCGTTTGAAGGATGACAGAGGGATATGGCAGGAGGATGATAAGATCTTGCAAGATATGGTAACTCAATTTTACTGTGGCCTATATGCTCAAGATATTGAGGTGGGCGTTCCTTCTTATCAACTTCGCTTTCTCACCCTTACATCCTTGGAGGTACAAACATTGAATAGGCTGGTATGTGAATCTGAAATATATGCAACAGTCTGTCAAATGGGCGCCTATAAGAGTCTGGGACCAGATGGCTTCCCACCCATATTCTTCCAACAGAATTGGGACACTGTTGGTCCAACAGTCACCAGGTTTGTGTTGGAGAGCTTTGCTATCAAGAAATTTCCTGCTCATATGAATGCATCCTTTATAGCATTAATACCCAAGATTGCCATACCTGAGAAGATTTCACAATTTAGGCCCATATCATTGTCTAATGTTGTGATCAAAATTATTTCCAAAACAATAGCCAATAGGCTCAAGCTGGTAATTGGGAAACTGGTCAGTGACAATCATTGTGGCTTTATCCCGGGACATCAAGCAAGTTATAATATCATAGTAGCCCAAGAAATATTGCATACTATGCGAAGAAAAAGCAGGCAAAGTGGGATGATGGCAGTTAAGCTAGATTTAGAAAAGACTTATGATCGAGTAAAATGGCAATTTTTTCAAGTAGTCCTTCAAGCTGTGGGCTTTAGTGCAGATATGGTGGAGATGATAATTTTTCTGGTCACCTCAGTTAGAATGAGTGTGCTGTGGAATGGTTGTGTCCTGGAACCTTTCCATCCGCAGCGGGGCTTGCAGCAAGGTGACTCTTTGACAACTTATTTATTTGTGTTATGCATGGATTTCTTGAGTCAGAGAATACATACGAAGGTAGCTGCTAACCGCTGGAAGCCAATTAAAGTATCCAGAAGCGGCCCAGCTGTCTCTCACCTTATGTTTGCAGATGACCTCCTGTTGTTTGGAGCAGCAATAGAGGGACAAGCTGAACATATGTACTCTTTACTGCAGGAGTTTTGTGCTATCACTGGACAAAAGGTGAGTATCAGTAAGTCCCAATTATATTTTTCTCCTAATGTGACACATCAACGTGCAGAGGGCATTAGTACTAGATTTGGAATACCTATTACTGGGGATCTGGACAGGTATTTGGGAATGTCATTACTCTATAGTCGTGTAAATGCGGCTACCTCCAGTTACTTGATTGATAAAACAAGAATGAGACAAGCGTCATGGAAGGGTAGGTTGATGTCCAAGGCATCTAGGAATGTTCTTATTCAATCAGTGTCTTCCACGATACCTTACTATGCCATGCAAACGTCGTTGTTACCAGTTGCAATGGTGGAGCAGTTGGAAAAACTTAATCATGCATTCTTTTGGGGAGAATATGAGGAATCAAATAAAATGCATATGGTTGCATGGGATAAGATCTGCAGACCGAAATTGGTAGGGGGCACTGGTCTGAAACGCTTGCGCTTGATGAATTGTGCTATGATAGCAAAGTTGTTGTGGAAACTGTTGTTGAATGAAGATGTGATGTGGGTGAAAGTGCTAGCTGCGAAGTATGGTAACCCGCTTCAACTGAATCCGCCTAGGAAGCCATGTATGCATACTTGGAGGAGTATCATGGTAGTAGTCACATTGGTCCTCGCAGGTTTAGCTCCACCAACGTCAAGTTATGTACCATATGAGGAAAACTATAGTAGCTGGGTTTGAGGAGGCAATAACAGTGGGCACTTCACTGTTGCATCAGCATACCAGCTGCAGATCCATGACGACAACAATACAGATAAGCGACAATGGAAGCACATTTGGAGCTTGAAAGGACGGCAAAGAGGAAACTTCCTCCTATGGCAAGCATGCTTAGATAGACTCCCAACAGAGGCAAAGTTATACCGCAGGAACCTACGAGACTCACCCTCTTGCACCCTGTGTAATCACCCATTTGATACTAATATGCATTCTTTAAGAGATTGTGTTTGGGTAACTAGAGTTTGGAAGCGGATTGTCCCTATGCAACAGGTTTCGGCCTTCTTCAATGACCATGGTGATGTGCAAAACTGGATTGACTATAACTTAAAGAAGCTACAATCAAATGAGCATTTGGGGGAGGCTTGGCCATACGTATTTCGAGAGGCATTACACCAAATATGGACAACGAGGAACAAGATGTTATTTCAAGAGGAGTTTGTTAGACCATGTACATCTGCTATAGTCAATTGCATTTATGAGAAAGTGCGTAATATTCGTATAGCGTGGCAATTATAGTAGGTGGATACGTAGTAGCATATGGAGGTAGGAGTTGATATATGTATTCATATATTTAATATTGTACAGTCGTTTGACTTTGTTTATGAATAAAATGATCCATTTCCCAAAAACAAATCTTACAAGAATGCTATTTTCTTTTAAGGAGATAAAAACAACTAGTTAAAACTTTTAGAAAGAAACGTGTTTTTATTTAAATTATTGTCTAGATTTAATGACTAAGGTCATGACAAATATATCCTCCCAGACACAACCTAAATTACTCTAATACCCCTATCACTTGTACAACAATATATAAACTACGTGCTTGACCTTGCTGAAATTTTTTTAATCGAATATTCCCTTGAGGGGAAGGTACATGGTAGATAAGCCAGCACAAGACTTAGGGGACCTGTTCAATGACATGCCAACTAACTGAAGGGCAATCCAAACACTTGATTACCCACAGTTGTCTCTTCAATAAAATACTCCGGTCGAGGATCAAACTAGGAAGTACCTTATAAAAGTCCTTTGTTGTAATTCGTCAGTTTCCTTTGAGTTCTAACTTTATTTTCCCTGCAATTCCACATAAAGAAGTGCATGTTCGTATAGGTGAAAAGAAAATGAAGGTAAGTGGAATTCCATGGAGGATCAGGAGAAAAATTGTAAGCAAAAGAATTAGAACAAAGAGCTAGGGTCTACTTAGATTTATAGTTATACTTCTTTGTTGCCATGATTGATGAGATCAATATTCTCTCTTCTTCTTCTTTGATTTGCAAGTTTATGGACACACATTTAAGGTGTCTCCCGCCTATGGGCATTGTTAAAGTTGCAAGTCTTCAAGGCTTTAATATGTGTTGGTGATGCAAGGCAAGTTGAGTTTAATCCGTCATAGGGTCAATCAATGATTAGGAGCTTTAGTTACCACATCAGCATCTTGGTGTAGCGAGGGAGCAATGGTTGCATAGTGGTTCTATAAATTTTGGAGGTAGTGGCATTAAAGGAGCTTGGATGGCTGGAGGAAAAAGAAGAAAGAGTTAGGCGGGAATGTTTAAAACATGTGAAAAGACGTTTTTACTCAAACTGAAATAACTGCAGTGAGATTTAGTTGGAGGATATTTTGGTCTTTTCAGCTATTTTGTTCTTCCCTTAACTACTCTGTAACCGCCTAGCTGAAGAGTGTTTGATCACACTTTCTTCCATTGAATCCATTGAGCCGTTTTTTGATTTCTCTCTCCGTTCTTGCTTCTCTATCATCTATTATCATGATTCTTTCTGTGTGTTGTATGTTAAGTTGTTGGCATATTGATTAGCTCGTTATGGTGAGTTTTTCTATATGGTATCAGAGTGTAATTGATGAATTTCGGTACATTTATGGCGTCAAATAACAATCCTTCTTCTTCTTCTATTTCCCCTACTGCTCATGTGGATCCTGCTGATGATCCATTCTATATTCATCCGAGTGATAATCTGTCTTTGATATTGGTGCAGTCCTTGCTTGATGGAAACAATTATCACGGTTAGAGTAGATCCGTGAGAAGAGCCTTAGAATCAAAGAACAAAATAGTTTTGTGCATGACTTGATTGAGAAACCTGGAGAGAGAACAAGAAGGTATAATGCTTGGATAAAATCCAATCTTCTTGGTTAGTTATTTCATTAACGCCTAGTATTGGTCAAAGTGTGGTTTGGTTGGATTTTGTGGATGACATCTAGAATGACCTGAAGTTTAGGTATGGCAATGCTGACTCATTTAGACTTTCAGATTTACAGGAAGGATTCTGTTCCATTAAGCAAGAAGCTAGTAGTATCATAGAGTATTACACCAAGTTGAAGAGTGTGTGGGAAGAATTGATGATACTGAGGTCCGTTCCCGCTTGTACATGTCACAGGTGTACTTGCAACCTTCTGTTGAAATTAATAAGTTTGTTGGGAATGACTGGGTAATCAAGTTTCTGAAAGGCTTAAATGAGGAGTTTTAGGCAGTTAAGTCGCATGTGCTGCTTTCTACTCTTTTGCCAGATCTAAAAACTGCCTTTGCTATGGCAGTGAAACTGGAAAGGAAGATGACTTACTCAGGCAACCAGGCACAGTTTATCAATAGTCCTTCAACAGCGACGAATGTTAATAGTGCCACCATGATCAGTTCATATGTGCCTAGACCTTCTAGTGGTGGATTAATAAATACTTCTTTGCAGAGACCACGTGGGAGAGGTTTCAGACGAGACATGCCAATGCCTTATCAGAGTGGCGTTAGAGTGCCTTTCTACACTCATTGTAACATGACATAGCATACAGTTGATAGATACTATAAGAAGCATGGGTACCCTCCAGGATCAAACCCAGAGGCCAAGTTAATATGGTGAGCAGTGAAGGAAGTGGTGTGCAGTTTGAGGATGTTGAGATTCAGGAAGAGTATGAAGGGTATGGCACTTATGACAGTATGGATCCAGAGGAAAATAATTCTCATACTCATATGCACCAGATGATACCAGCTCTGACATACGATCAATATGCTCAATTGATGAGTATGCTGCAACAACGCCCAGAAGGCAGCAGAAAAGGTGTTGTTGATCCTGTAGGTAGCACAAGCACTCACCATACTGTTATGTCAGCACAACGGACTATAACTTCTGATAAGGTGTCAGGTAATGTATTACAACAAAACTTGAACATATGAAGTTTGGATTCTAAAGATAGTGATCATATCTGTTATTGTATCCATCTGTTTGTATCTTGACATCCTGTTAACACCATCTCTATTAAATTACCTGATAAGTCTCTTGCTAAAGTACAGACATTGGCACAGTTAAGGTTAACTCAAACTTGATCCTTACTGACGTTTTCTATATACCAACTTTTGCTTTAATTTTGCTATCACTCAGTAAACTTACCCAGTCAAAAATGTTTGCCCTGATTCAGGACCTCAGAACCAAGAAGATGATTGGTTCGATTGAGGTAGATCAATGCTGATACCATCTCCATGGCACACCAAATACTATTTCCTCTCATGTCTCTCCCTTTGCATATGTTGTCAACTCTTCAGACTCTTTGCTATGGCACTCAAGACTTCGACACATGTCTACATCAAGAATAAGAGAAATTCATAAGGTTGAACCCCTTGTAACAGTTCCTGATTCTCCACATCTGTGTATTGTGTGCCCTCTAGCCAAAAATGTATAGACAATATTACTTTCTTACTGTCGTTAGTGACTACAGTAAGTATTGTTGGGTGTATTTGATGAAAAGCAAAGTTGAAACTAGGTCCATTGTTGAAAGCTTTTACCATTTTGCTTCTGTGCATTTTGATACCACTTTTAGATCTGAAAATGGGCAAGAAATCAAAATGACTGCATTCTTTGCTTCTTATGGCAGCATTCATCAAACTAGCTGTGTCAACACACCATAACAAAATCAGACTGTTGAGAGGAAACACCAACATATACTTAGAGTAGCAAGAGCATTTAGATTTCAGTCTCATTTACCTTCTCCCTATTGGAATTTTTGTGTGCAACACACATCCTACCTTATCAACCTTACTCTTTCACCTGTCCTCCATCATAAAACACCTCGTAAACTTCTTTATAAAGCATCACATGTCCACGATCACCTTAAAGTCTTTGGGTGCCTGGCCTTTGGCACTAACTCACAAAAGCATAAGGAGAAGTTTGCAGCTATAGCACAAAGGAGTGTCTTCCTAGGCCTTTCCTATACTACCAAGGGATACATCCTCAATACCTGGATACTAAGAGCATCTACATCTCAAGAGATGTTTCCTTAGACAATCTTTTCTCTCTCTCTCCAACATCTCAAACAAAGCCCCTTGGCATGTAGTCCTCACCTTCTGCTAATGCCAGTCCACATACATTTTGTGATGATAACTCACAGTGTATCTCTCAACCCATAAACCATGTAGACCCTCTTATTCCACCTATGGACACTTCCAGTCCACCTAGTTCTTCTTTGCCTTTTCCTATTCCTCACTCTCCTCCATCTGAGTCTTATACCTCTCCTTCCACCAGTTCAGGTGATCATGCTTTTGATCTTCCCTCACCAAATACTCTCATGCCTTTTGGTACTATTGTCACTGAATTGCATATTGCTCATAGTGATGGGCATGTTCTTAGACACCAGCGTGACAAACAACCTCCTGTGTACCTTCAGAATTATCACTGTAATTCTCTTACCTCTTCACATACCGCTACACCTTCTGCTTATACCTCACCTCCATCACTCCACAAGTTCATGAGTTATGCATCATTAACTCCACATTACAAAGCATATATTTTAAGTCTGAGTGTAAATACAAAGCCTAATAGCTATGCAGAAGCTGCTGGTTCAGCTGTCTGACAGACAGCTATGGCCAATGAGTTGGCATCCTTGGAGGCCAACCATACATGGAGTATATTACCTTTGCATGAAGGTAAAACAACCCATTGGGTGCAAATGGGTATATAAGGTCAAGTTGAAAGCTGATGGTACAGTGGAAAGGCACAAAGCAAGGCTGATAACCAAGGGACACGTTCAGCAATATGGCATAGACTACTAGGATACCTTCTCCCCATTGGCTAAGATGACTACAGTCATGGTGGTTCTGGCCATGGCAACAAGTTTTCAGTGGCACATTCATCAGCTAGATGTCGATAATGCTTTTCTACATGGTGATATTCATGAAAACATCTATATGTTGCCTCCTCCAGGTCTTAACCTTTTAGGGTCTAATATGGTTTTTAAGTTTCACAAATCTCTCTATGGTCTCAAACAGGCAAGTAGAGAGTGGAATGCCACCCTTACCAAGTTTCTGGTTGCCAAAGAATTTTAGCAATCGAAGTGTGATTACACTCTATTTACCAAATCTGTTGGTTGTTCTCTTTTGATCGTTTTGGTGTATGTAGATGATATCATTGTCACTTATGCCAATGTAGGGGCCATTGCAGACATTAAACAGTCCTTGCATAATGAGTTTAATATCGAGGATTTGGGACAGTTGATATTCTTCTTAGGCATTGAGGTGGCTCATGCTAAGGGGGGGGGGGGTGTTCTCATCAATCTGAGGAAATATACTTTTGAGTTTCTGGATGAGGCTGGGTTTTTGGAGGCCAAACTTGCCAAAAGTCTAATAGAGAGTCATGTTAGCCTGACACACCAAGATTCAACACCATTACAGGACATTACTCAATATAGAAGACTGGTAGGCAAGTTAGTTTATCTTACCATCACTAGGCCTGATATTGCTTTCTCTGTGCAGCAATTCAGTCAATTTATAGATTGTCCCACTAAGAATAACTTTTAGAGTAGCACATAGAGTACTTATATATATCAAAGGGACTGTTGGAAATGGGTTGTTGTTCCCTAGAGCTGGTGACTTGAAGTTGAAAGCATTTGTGGATGCAGACTGTGGAGGATGTCATGAGACCAGGAGATCAATCATAGGGTACTGTGTCTTTCTTGGAGATGCACTAATTTCTTGGAAAGCCAAGAAATAGACAACAATATCCAGATCATCAGCGTAGGTAGAGTATAGAGTCATGGCTATGCTAGCGTGTTAAGTTCAATAGATCATGTACCTTATGAAAGATATAGGACTGGGAGAGCAAAGACATGTGGAAGTCTTTTATGACTACAAGAGTGCAATATACATTGCCGAAAATCCCGTCTTCCACGAAAGAATGAAGCACATAGAGATTGATTGTCATGTGGTAAGAGATAAGATGTAAGATGGTGTACTGAAGTTGATGCCTACACGCATTGAATTACAACTTGCAGATTTGTTTACTAAAGCATTGGACTATAGAAGATTATTATAGTTAGTTGATGCACTCGGGGTTCATAACTTGTATGCCAAGCTATGAGCTAGCTAAGCTTGAGGAGCGGTGTCAAAGTTACAAGTCTTCAAGACTTTAATCCTTGTTGGTGATCTGAGACAAGTTGAGTTTAATCCGTCAGATTAAAGGTCCAATCAATGATTGGGAGCTTTAGTTGCCACGTCAGCATCTTGGTATTACGCGGGAGCAATGGTTTCATAGTGGTTCTGTGAATTTTGGAGGTAGCAGCATAGAAGGAGCTTGGATGGCTGGAGGAAGAAGAAGAAGGAGTTAGGCGGGAATGTTTAAAAATTTTGAAAAGACGATTTTTGTCCTTACTAAAATAACTGTAGTGAGATTTTGCGGGAGGGTATTTTGGTCTTTTCATCTGTTTTCTTCTTCCTTTAACTACTCTATAACCGCCTAGCTGAAAAGTAATCGATCACGCTTTCCTCCATTAAATCCATTAAGCAGTTTCTTTATTTCTCTCTCTCTCCATTTATGTTTCTCTATCATCTATTATCATGATTCTTTCTTTGTGTGTTGTATGTTAAGTTGTTGGCATATTGGTTAGCTCGTTATTGTGAGTTTTTCCACAGTCATAGTGACTCTTTGGTACAGCAACAGGTGAAATCGATGGATATGTTCCGAATGGCCAGAGATCTATAAGAGACCTAGTGTGATAGCGGCCCATTGACCCCCTCTGCTGAAGCATCTCTATTAGGTCCATAAATAACACTTTAAAAGGACATTAAATATAGTGTTAGGCAATTTTTAGATTTTTTTCACTTTAGCTTGCATTAACTCACAATACTCGTCAAAATAATAAAGAGGAATATGAAAATTAATGAATTGAAACACATAATTTATAGTTGTTCGAATTTTCTTGATTCTACTCTACTACCACTTTTTTCCAAGTGGATTATCATCAGCTACTAGAACAACTATTGCACCAACAAGTATTGCAACAACAACTCCTACAACAACTACAAGCAAGAGCTTTAGAGCTTTTTTTTTCTTCTTCACAAATTCAATAAAGATATGGTTAAGAACATTGACCAAATATGTTTTTGAAGAAGAAGTGCAGTGACAATATCAAAACAAGCCTAAATCACAAGCAAAAGATCAAATATGTTTAATTCCTTTTTTGTTAGACTTCAATACTCTCACAATACACCAATAGAAAACAATCAACAAGAGCTTAATAAGTTCTAAAAAATTTGCACTTGAGAGCTTTTGAGATGAAAAGAAAATAGAGCTTAAAGAGGTTGAAGGTGTGTATTTGCCTCTTCTGTGCTTCTTCAATGTATAGAGAGGATCATTTTGTTTTGCATCCTTCTTCAAAGTCTCACACTTCATTAATTTCTTTGAAGAAGCATAGTTTATGTTCAACTACCCTATTCTTCAATTGGTTGAATTGTAGCCACCCTAAAAGAGGTTGGATCGGTTTATGACACTCAATATAGTATTAGTCACGTTGGTAATAAATGCACAACAAATTTAGTTACTGGAGGGAATACAACGTTCAGTCCTTCTTGGGTTGAGACTTAAGGCTATAGCGCCCCGACCCGGTCAGCGGATCCGAACCGGTGCACCCGTCGTAGCTTACTGAGAAGACTACAAGACGTCTCATCTCTCGAATACACATCATCAATGACGTAAGAGAAATAAGCGCGGAAACATGTATAAAATAAAGTCTAAAACCTATAACTTTGTATTCCCAAAAAACATAAGTAATTAAAATTGGTTATGGACGCAGCCATCCACAGCCTCAATGAACGAAAGAAAGCTAAGATAATAAGAAACATCTAAAACAAATCCCAAGATAAGCACTAAACGTCCCATTCAGCCCACTCGCCGTCGCCTTCTATGAAAATCATGTCATAACTAGGCTCATCTGCAAAACAAAGGTAGTACCCTTAGCGAAAAACACTAGCAAGTAACCCGCTTATAAGACATACGGGATCAACACATGGCAAGACATGAGTAATATTTAAATCAAGGGGTCATGGGGCACATGTCTTGTATACTTTCAAGAGCATAGATTAATAGCATTGCAACATAAGAGCAGCAACTCATAAACATTCAACAGTTCAATAACAATCAAGTTACAAATCCATCATACCGTAGCGACTGACGTGATGCATGACAAGATATGCACTACACAGTCACAAATACTTATGCAATTCTTTTAAAAACAGTGTAATGCATGTCACAATGTCCTGTCACATAACTTTATACCCTGTGGTGGGCCACAGCTTGTCTTTATACCCTCTGACGCACCACAGCTAAACTTTATACCCTGTAATATGCCACAGCTTGTCTTTATACCCTATGACACATTACAGCTCACTTTATACCCTGTGATGGTTACAGCTTGTCTTTATACCCTGTAACGCATCACAGCTCATTTCGCAAACTTTATACCATGTGCCGTGGCACAGCTCTTATCAAAACATAATGCAAATTCAAGTGACATGATGCAAAAATGCACGACTTCTCATCATTCAATCACATTCAAATGTCAATCAATCATTCGAGACTCACCTCATTCACACACTCGAGCGTATCCTTTCCGACGAGTCAACATCACCTAAACATTCATTCTAGAACCCAAAGGATAATGTAAGAACCCTCACATTCCTCTTTTTGAACTATATAGAGCCTCATACGTTCATTCTTAACCCCTTAGGTCATTCACTTTGAAGTCCGATTCAAATACCCTACGAGGTCTCCACCGTTGATTCACCATCTTAAGTCGTGTTCCTAAGACTTAGACTAACCTCAATCAGGTCCTAAGAAGTCCCTAAGGTCACCCAAAGGACCCCCTAGCTTCCCTCTTTCTTCCCTCATTTTCCCACAAAACTGGTTGACATCATCCCCTACATCGATCGATCGATGTCACTTCATACCCTCACATCGATCGATCGATGTCCATCAGCATACATACTGTCCAACATCATACCCTACATCGATCGATCGAAGTACTTCATACCCTCACATCGATCGATCGATGTCCATCAGAATACTTTATGTCCCACATCATACCCTACATCGATCGATCGAAGTACTTCATCCCCTCACATCGATCGATCGATGTCCACAATTCCAGTAAAGAAATTCTGCGATTTCTGTAGAAACTGCAGAACCATAAACCCCAAATGATCCCAAACTTCATCTCAATCAATCCAGGCCTAATCCCTGCTATAATCTCATGCTTAAACTACAGATTGAACGCTACACACATCCCAAACAAAGATTCAAGCCTAAAACACAGAGATATCAACCTACGAATCCAAAGATCCCACTTTTCACCCTCAACCACTCTCATAGCAGTTCAATCACAGCAAAGGGGGATTCAAGGTTGGGGATTTGCAGGAATCCACATATTTACCAACATCAAATTAGATTTGCAATATACAATGGCCAAAACAACGAAACTACCACACAGAAATTGCACAGAATTCACAAAGGATAAACAAGGGCATAATACTGCATGGTGATCCAATTTTGATACAAAAATAGGGCCTTTTCTCTTTCACAAATTGTAGGAACTTATAAGATGATTACTTGCCTGTGATTACTCGAAGACTGATTGAAGAACGAACGAACTACGGATTGACTCCGGAAGAATCTTTTCTCCTAGGGTTGCAAAAAGGATGGGAATCGCCTAAGAAGAGGAGAAAGCGTCGGTTTCTGATAAAATGAATCAGAAACTGACGTTCTGTCAGTTTTAATACGGGTAGGGGTGAAACTGGAATTTCTAAATTGTGTTTTACTTAAATCCTTTTCTTTAATAATTAAATTCTAATATTTAATTCTAAATTAAATACAAATTAATTCTAGTATTTAACCCCTCAATAAGTACCAATTAATCTAACATTTAATTCTTAATTCATTACCATTGACCGTCATCAATCTCATTTAATTCTCTTTTACCCTTTAATTATTCTACGGATCGTGCAGGTCATAACATTCCACCCCTCTTACAAAAAGTTTCGTCCTCGAAACTGATGTACCTTATTGGAACAGATGTGGATATAACTCTTTCATTTGCTCCTCAAGCTCCCACGTGGCTTCACGCTCCGTATGATTACTCCATTGCACTTTGATATACGTAATCACGCGCTTGCGCAGGACTTGATCTTTCCTATCCACAATCTTCACTGGATGTTCTTCATATGCGACATCTTCTCTAACATCCAATGGTTGAGCCTCAAGGATATGACTTGGATCCGGCACGTATTTTCTCAGTTGTGACACATAGAACACATTGTGGACTTGCGATAAGATAGGAGGCAAGGCTAGTTGATATACTCTTTCACCAACTCAGCCAAGCACTTCGTATAGACCAATATATCTAGGGTTTAACTTGCCCTTCATTCCGAACCTCGCAACTCCCTTGGTGGGTGAAACTCGTAGATAAGCCTTTTTACCTTCCTTAAACTCCAAGGGTCGTCTTTTAGTATAGTCCCAACTCTTACTGCGATCCCGCGCCACCCTTAGCCTCTATCTTATGATTTTCACTTTTCCGATTGTCTGTTCGACCAACTCTGGCGCGTTGATCGTCCTTTCTCCAATCTCATCCTAACAAACTGGGGACCTGCACTTGCGTCCATATAGAGCTTCAAACGGTGCCATGCCAATTGCACTGTGATGGCTATTATTATAGGAAAACTCCATCAACTTCAGCATACTATCCCAGTTTCCTTTAAAATCCAGAACACAAGCTCTCAGCATATATTCTAAAGTCTGAATTGTCCTCTCCGACTGACCATCTGTCTGAGGATGATAGGCGGTACTCATCTTTAGCTCGGTACCCATTGCTTTCTAGAAGGCCATCCAGAACTTAGAAGTGAACCTGGGATCACGGTCTGATACAATACTGACAGGAACTCCATGCAAGCTCACAATGTTATCCACATATATGTTGGACAATTTCTCATAAGAGGTACCATGTGGCATAGCTATGAAATGAGCTGTCTTTGTCAAGCGGTCTAAAATTACCCAAATCATCTCATTCCCATTTCTGGTTTTGGGTAACCCCATCACGAAGTCCATTGTCACGTGCTCCCACTTCCATTCTGGAATTTCTAGTGGCATCATCAAACTACCAGGTCGCTGATGCTCCGCTTTGACCTTCTGGCATACCAAGCATCTCTCGACATACTCCGCTATACTTCTTTTCATCCCTATCCACCAGCAATTTCTTTTGAGGTCTTTATACATTTTTGTGCTTCTGGGGTGAATAGATAGCCTTGAATTATGAGTTTCACGTAGCAACTCCCTTCGAAGCTCATCATTATCAGGTACACATAACCGATCTTGAAACCATAGACTCCCATCTTCCCTCATCTGGAAATCTTTTAATGGTCCCGTAGACAACTTGTCGCGGATTCCTTTCAGTGTGACATCATCATACTGAGCTTCTTTAATTCTGTCCACCAAACCTGGGCTTATAGATAAGGCGGTAAGGACATTTTCCACTGAGTCTATAACATCCAACCCGAACTCTTCGATCTCTCGTTCTAACGGAGACGGTCTTGCATGGATAGACTTTCTACTCAATGCGTCTGCCACCCTATTTGCTCCCGGATGATAGTTGATGGTTAAGTCATAATCTTTAAGTAATTCCAACCATCTTCTTTGTCTCATGTTCAGCTCTTTCTGCGAGAACAGGTATTTCAAGCTCTTATGGTCCGTGAACACTACACACTTTTCTCCACACAGATAGTGTCTCCAAATCTTAAGGGCAAATACCACAGCTGCGAGCTCTAAGTCATGCATCGGATAGTTCTGCTCATATGGTTTCAACTGTCTCGACGCGTACGAAATAACTCGTCCATTTTGCATCAAGACACAACCTAAAAACAGAACGTTAGTTTAAGACTGGCATATGTATATAAAATGCATTAGTTGTAATGATATACATACCTAGTCCTTTCTTGGACGCATCACTATAGATCACGAAACCGTCAGTGCCGGAGGGTTGCGCCAACACTGGGACAGTGGTCAATCGATCCTTGAGCTCAGAAAAGCTCTGCTCGCATTTAGCAGTCCATTCAAACTTAGTCTTCTTCTTGGTAAGTCGACTCAATGGAACTGCTATTATGGAGAATCCGTGAACAAACTTCCTATAATAGCCTGTCAAGCCTAGGAAGCTTCTGACTTCGGTCACATTCGTAGGTCTTGGCCATTCAGTAATGGCTTCCACTTTCTTAGGATCCTCTGAGATCCCATCCTCCGAAATTACATGACCGAGAAAGGCTACACTTCTTAGCCAAAATTCACACTTGCTGAATTTGGCATATAGCTTCTGCTGCCTCAAAATTTCCAACACCACTCTTAGGTATTTTGCATGGGACTGTTCATCAGGAGAGTAAACCAAGATATCATCGATGAGCACCACAACGAATTGATGCAGCTATTCTCGGAACACGATGTTCATCAAGTCCATAAAAGCTGCTGGGGCATTAGTCAACCCAAAAGGAATCACCAAAACTCATAATGCACATATCGAGTACGGAAAGCGGTTTTAGGAACATCACTTGCTTTCACGAGCAACTGATGGTACCCCTGACGAAGGTCGATCTTTGAGAACAATCAGGCACCTTTCAATTGGTCAAATAAATCATTGATCCTTGGCAGTAGATACTTATTCTTGATGGTTACTTTGTTCAGCTCTCTGTAGTCAATGCACAATCTCAAACTGCCATCTTTCTTCTTGACAAATAAGACAGGGGATCCCCAAGGTGATACATTGGGTCGTATCAACTTCTTGTCTAACAACTCCTGTAGTTGACCCTTTAACTCCTTAAGTTCAGCGGGGGCCATCCTGTAAGGTGCCTTGGATATAGGCTCAGTTCCAGAAATCAAGTTGATTTCAAACTCCACTTCTCTTGATGGGGGTACCCCAGGCATATCATCTGGAAATACTTCTTTGAATTCATTGATTACCGGAACCTGGTCAATAGAGGGAGTTTCTTGCTTACTATCCATAGCATAAACCATAAATCCCTCTGCTCCCTTTTGCAAAGCCTTAAAAGCTTTAATCGCCGTCAAATAAATTTTCTTAGTGGCCTTTGTCAGCTTGAACCGTCACCTCGTTCATCTCGGAATCCTTAATGGTCACTTGCTTAAGTCTGAAGTTGATGTTGGCATGATACTTAGTCGACCAATCCATGCCCAATATCACATCAAAATCCCACATCGCAATCGGAACTAATGTGGCGGGAAACATCTTCTCATCCAACTCCAATTCACAATCTTTATACTGATGATGTGACACTAGAACTTGATCACCAGCTGCCTGTACTCTAAAGGGGGTCTCAAGCCACTCTGGCAGACAATCAAGTCCTTCGGCGAATTTCTTAGATATAAAAGAGTGACTTGCTCCACTATCAAATAATACATTTGCAGGCACTTTATTAACTAGTACCGCACCTATACGCAAAGAATATAGCACATAAAGGTTTTCATGTATAACACATTCAATTTCAACTTAAACGACTAAAATTCAACTTAAACAACTAAGATTTAACTTAAATCGTACCTGTCACAACATCAGTGCTCTCCTGCACCTCAGCGTTAGTCATGACATGTACCCTCGCGTTGGGCTTGGGTCTACCCCTTTGCTGCTGCGACGGCCCTATTTCTACTTGTGGCTTTTGCTTCCACTCTAGGCAGTCTTTTATCCTGTGGCCTGTCTTACCACATTTATAGCAAGCTCCCGCCTTCTTCCAACATTCCCCAACATGATTTTTCTGACAATGTGGGCACACTCCGGGCGCCTGACGATCAGGCTGACTCGGCTGCGGTGCCCTCTGAAACGGTCCTGCCTGGCCTTTTCGGGGAATTTTGACCCAACGTCTGGGTCTACCTCCACTTCTATCCTCTCTGGACCTCTTGCCTTTGTCATCACGAGCCTCTCTAGGCTGTGACCTGCGCATGTCGCTCTCCACCGGATAACAAGCATCCAACATCTCCTCGAAGGTTTTCAGACTAGACCCCGCGATAGCCGTCCGAATGCGAGGGTTCAAGCCTTACTCAAACTTGAGCATCTTCATCCTGTTGTTCTCTAGCACCATGGGCGTGAACTTCCCCAAGGCGTGGAATCTGTCAGCATAATCTAATATGGACATTCTTTCTTGCTCCAACTTGTCAAACTGCCTCATCTTCTCCAAAATAGCAGTCTCTGGTACATACTAGTCCTTATACAACTCAACAAAGTGTCTCCACAAGATAGGAGGAGTCATCTTGGGTAGCATACCATTCCACCAAGCGTTAGCCTGGCCACTCAGCAAGGGCGTGGCCACATCAACCTTGAGCTCTTCAGGCACTTGTACCAGCCCGAAGCACTTCTCAACTTCGTCCAACCAAAACTCGGCCGCCTCTGGATCAGTGGTCCCTTCAAAGGTGGGGGCATGCATCTTCCGCATCTCCCCAATATAGTATCGGATACCGTGCTGAGACGGTGGTGGTGGAGGGGGTTGTTGTTGCTGCTGCTAAGCAACACCCTGTGCTATCACTGTTATAGCATCCATAAGGGCCTGAGGTAAGACCATCTGGGGTGGTTATGGGTTTTCGTTCCTGTTGCCACCGTTTCCTTGGTTTTCCCTTCTAGGAGGCATCGTCTGCAAAATCAACGCTTATTAGCATTCAGTAATTCCAAGGATAATCTTGAAAGCTCATATGCGTTATACAGAATGGAACTCATAAACCAAAAGGATAATAAAGCTGATTAATTAAATTTTTTTATCGCACTCGAACACACCCAACCCAATCAAACTTATATCTAAGGTCATATACTTAGACCTATGGATCAACTTAGGGTCAAAATCATAGCTTAAGACTATACATGACATAACCTAGGTCTCCGAGGTAGATCTGAAGCCTAGGCTCTGATACCACCTGTAGCGCCCCGACCCAGTCAGCGGATCCGAACCAATGCATCTGTCGTAGCTTACTGAGAAGACTACAAGACGTCTCACCTCTCGAATACACATCATCAATGACGTAAGAGAAATAAGCGCGAAAACATGTATAAAATAAAGTCTAAAACCATTAACTTTGTATTCCCAAAAAATATAAGTAATTAAATTTGGTTATGGACGCAGCCATCTACAGTCTCAATGAACGAAAGAAAGCTAAGATAATAAGAAACATCTAGAACAAATCCCAAGATAAGCACTAAACATCTCATTCAGCCCACTCGCCGTCGTCTTCTATGAAAATCATGTCATAACTAGGTTCATCTGCAAAACAAAGGTAGTACCCTTAGCGAAAAACGCTAGCAAGTAAACCGCTTATAAGACATACGGGATCAACACATGGCAAGACATGAGTAATATTTAAATCAAGGGGTCATGGGGCACATGTCTTGTATACTTTCAAGAGCATAGATTAATAGCATGACAACATAAGGGCAGTAACTCATAAACATTCAACAGTTCAATAACAATCAAGTTACAAATCCATCATACCGTAGCGACTCACGTGATGCATGACAACATATGCACTACGCTACACAGTCACAAATGCTTATGCAATTTTTTTCAAAACAGTGCAATGTATGTCACAATGTCCGGTCACATAACTCTATACCCTGTGGTGGGCCACAGCTTGTCTTTATATCCTATGACGCACCACAGCTCAACTTTATACCCTGTAATGTGCCACAGCTTGTCTTTATACCCTATGACACATTACAGCTCACTTTATACCCTGTGATGGTTACAGCTTGTCTTTATACCTTGTAACGCATCACAGCTCATTTCGCAAACTTTATACCATGTGTCGTGGCACAGCTCTTATCAAAACATAATGCAAATGCAAGTGCCATGATGCAAAAATGCACGACTTCTCATCATTCAATCACATTCAAATGTCAATCAATCATTCGAGACTCACCTCATTCACACACTCGAGCGTATCCTTTCCGACGAGTCAACATCACCTAAACATTCATTCTAGAACCCAAAGGATAATGTAAGAACCCTCACATTCCTCTTTTTGAACTATATAGAGCCTCATACGTTCATTCTTAACCCCTTAGGTCATTCACTTTGAAGTCCGATTCAAATACCCTACGAGGTCTCCACCGTTGATTCACCATCTTAAGTCGTGTTCCCAAGACTTAGACTAACCTCAATCAGGTCCTAAGAAGTCCCTAAGGTCACCCAAAGGACCCCCTAGCTTCCCTCATTTTCCCACAAAACTGGTTGACATCATCCCCTACATCGATCGATCGATGTCACTTCATATCCTCACATCGATCGATCCATGTCCATCAGCATGCTTACTGTCCAACATCATACCCTACATCGATCGATCGAAGTACTTCATACCCTCACATCGATCGATCGATGTCCATCAGAATACTTTCTGTCCCACATCATACCCTACATCGATCGATCGAAGTACTTCATCCCCTCACATCGATCAATCGATGTCCACGATTCCAGTAAAGAAATTCTGCGATTTCTGCGGAAACTGCAGAACCATAAACCCCAAATGATCCCAAACTTCATCTCAATCAATCCAGGCCTAATCCATGCTATAATCTCATGCTTAAGCTACAGATTGAACGCTACACACATCCCAAACAAAGATTCAAGCCTAGAACACAGAGATGTCAACCTACAAATCCAAAGATCCCACTTTTCACCCTCAACCACTCTCATAGCAGTTCAATCACAGCAAAGGGGGATTTAAGGTTGGGGATTTGCAGGAATCCACATATTTACCAACATCAAATTAGATTTGCAATATACAATGGCCAAAATAACGAAACTACCACACAGAAATTGCATAGAATTCACAAAGGATAAACAAGGGTATAATGATGCATGGTGATCCAATTTTGATACAAAAATACGGCCTTTTCTCTTTCACATATCGCAGGAACTTATAAGATGATTACTTGCCTGTGATTACTCGAAGACGGATTGAAGAACGAACGAACTACGGATTGACTCCTGAAGAATCTTTTCTCCTAGGGTTGCAAAAAGGATGGGAATCGCCTAAGAAGAGGAGAAAGCGTCGGTTTCTGATAAAATGAATCAGAAACTAACGTTCTGTCAGTTTTAATATGGGTAGGGGTGAAACTGGAATTTCTAAATTGTGTTTTACTTAAATCCTTTTCTTTAATAATTAAATTCTAATATTTAATTCTAAATTAAATAAAAATTAATTATAGTATTTAACCCCTCAATAAGTACCAATTAATCTAATATTTAATTCTTAATTCATTATCATTGACCATCATCAATCTCATTTAATTCCCTTTTACCCTTTACTTATTCTACGGATGGTGCGGGGCGTAACAAAGGTAACACATAAAAAGAAAGTAACATTTAACTAGAAAGAGTCTTAGAATAATTGTCTAAAACTCTAAAGACGAAAAAAGATGGTACAGGAGGAAATAAAGGTCTACCACTATTCATAGAGTAAGCTGTAAATTTTGTGCATATGAGGTCTTGAAATCAGCCAAGGAATTTCCTTGCAGAAAGAATTGTAGTCGTATAAGGAAACTAATTTCAATGAGATTCTCGCATACATTTTGAGCTGTTTAATTTTTGGACCGCATCCAAAGCTACACTTATCCAAATTAAATGATTCAAAACTGGAAAGCTGTTTTCCTGTATTACAACTTTGATACGGACACCATAATCTGATTCAGACGTTATCATGATCAAAATTGTATTAAAAATGAAACTATATAAGGTGTCAGCTTTCCTTTTCTTTTTAGGATTCCGTATCGATGGCTCCTTTAACTTATTTGATCTTTCGTTCAAGATGCAGTTGTTCTATACATAAAAAATAAACTAACTAAAAGTGATATGTTTCTCCATGTTTATCTTAATTAAATCATACTCATCTAAATAAACTCTAATTAAAAAAACGTGCAATGTCCATCACTAATAATTCAATGTATTACTTAAAATCACTTGATATGAGGTGGTAAAATATGTATAAAATTATCACAAATAAAACATGAAAAGCTAATATCACACGTTACAAGCAAAAGAAAAAGAAAAAAAAGCACACACTGAAAATTAGATGTTGATCTTGGCGATGCATTATGTTAGATAGACCTATGTTCGAGGATACTCATATTGGTTCTTTGCCTTTTAATATTCCCTGGACTGGATTCATCAACACTTGCTTTCTCCATCACAGCTTTGAGGGCTTCTTTGATCGAGTTTATAGAACATATCTGTTGATCATCACCGTCCATTTCCTCATCAGCGGTGATGAACAGCACATTCTTGACACGGCCGCCCATTGTTGCAATCTCAGCCTTGAGGGTTCTTAACCTCAGATCTTTAAGGGTTTTGATCAAATCAGTCAAGAGGTCGGATCGATCATCGCAACAAAATGATGCTTTGATAATGGATTTCCCTTCTTCATCAGATGAATTATCAACCATCAACTCATCCATCTCTGTTGGAATAGGACTTGATTCAGCTATCAAAGATGTCTGCCGTTTGAGCTCTTTCACATGTTGTATTACTTCAGCTAACAGTGAAGCTTTGTCGGTCTTCAAAAAAATGATGCAACAATATATGTACAATTAATCAGTAAAACATTGACATTTTCAACATAGATATGAGCTCATGCACATAAGTATAATTCTGGGCATTTGCCGCATGCATAGATAGATGCAAGGCGTCCACGTTAGAACGGTTTTCCACTATCACAATAAAGTCTTTGCCTTTACGGTAAATTTTATGGTGTGAAGTATTACATAAAGAGAATTGAAATTCTTCTTTTAAGTCTTGATGTAGGACCTATCTTTGAGTACTCCAAGGCCATTATCTTATTAAAGATTATTTACTTTAAGAATCACAAAGATGGCAGACGTTAGAGCAACTGGTAAAATTGCTACTTTGTGACTATGAGTCACGGATTCGAACCGCGTAACAGCATCTTGTACAAATTACATCAGATCGTGAAACGGTCCAGTCCTTTCCTGGATCTTACATAAACGGGGAGCCCATAAACCCGGTCTTCATTCAAATAGAAGCGTCCTATCTGAAGAAAGTATGGAAGTCACCATTGGTATTTCTGGTACCCTGTATGCCGTGGTGTATCATTAAGTCAAAAAGTTTGACGTACCGTACTGTGATACTCCACCCGCCCCATGAATTGGTTATTCCTAAACGAGTCATGAAGGATATAACGAACTAACTTGCTTTTCGAAAAGCCAGCGCCCAATAGAGCTTATCCATGTGTAGACCAACCAAATCATCATATAATAATCCAGAAATTGCTATAGAAAAGAAATAAGGCTTCGAGCCAAATAAAGACTGAGAAAATTCACTCAAGAATAACTTTCATGATGAAATCTTAATTGGTTTAAACGTATGATGGAGGAGCTAACCCGGCCCATCCGTAGTACACAAAAATGCCCTTTAGTCACAAAACTAACGAGATCTTCTACCCTAGAGAGACTAAAACTAATTTTAGACGACATTCTTATCCAATAACTACGCTCTATGGAACAAAAGTAGCTACATGTGTACTTTGATGGACTGGATCTTACCCTTTCATTCATGGCGTGTTATGCTCGGGCATCAACCTTTCTGTATTTTTAACATATGGATACGGTTACATACATCCAACCTTCATACCTCTCTATAAACAGACAACTCTAAGGCAATGAGATAACGTTGTTGTATAACAACTGAAATCTCAACTATCTTGTTTTGTTAATAGTTTCTAGTATCTTAATTTGTATTTACTTAGAACAATGTGACATATCACTAATAGAGTGCTTGCTTAGTAATTATTTAAAGAAATAAGAAGCGAGGGTAACCTTTCTTTTTATCTATTAGTATCTATATAACCACCTTCAAAATTTTAATTGTAATTGAAAAATGCTTAATTTCGTTTGTTTTGTTTTGAGGCCAAGCATGACTTGAGGAGTATATAAGTCGTAATTGACTGACAAGAATGCTTCTTTGTCTGTTTTTTTATCCTTTTATGGGTTAGAAATCCGGCAAGAATTTTCGAATTGAAAGCTTTTGGACTGCTCCATGGTTTCTCTTTTTCGTATCAACTGAGCGACTTTAAAATCTTGTACCCTCTTTCCAGGTTTTCCTTTCCTTGGAACTCTCACAACACTAAGAATATCCACAACACTCAAGACACTGTTTAAAAGGTGGAGCAAATACGCATCAAAACTTCAATATGCAGACTGTCTAAGAATATAATATCAATGCATACCCTAAAAAATGAGACCAGACATTCAAGTGGGTGACATTTTTCCTGAATAATTATATAAAAACAAATGTGACTGCTTGCCTCAACTTAAAACAGAAAGCATGTGAGCATACATTCACTCAGATATCTATTGGAAGCCTTATCTTTCTTAAGCAAAAACATGTAAGCAGCATAAAGCAAAGTAGAGTTTTTCTTGGTGAAATAAGGGAGCATTATTTCCTTATAAACTCAATGAATTGAATACGTTATTTACAATCATAATATGGGAAGTAATTCATACTATATCATATGTTGAAAAAACATGTGGTAATACTATCTTCTGTTTGGGCAATAAGAAAAAAATGAAGGTTAAATAGCGAAAAATTCATAAACTTTAGAGAGAACCTATAGTAAAAAAAATGCTAGCTAGATACAAATTAATTATTCGGAATAGCTTACTTACTTTGGTGGTATTAGGAAGCAAGCTACGGAGCTTAGCCAAATGATTATTGATTCTCTCTCTTCTCCTCCTCTCAGCTTCACTGTGACTTTTTGAAGCAGCAAGAGCCTTAGCATCCATGATTTCTTGTGCACTCATCTTTTGAAGCTCAGCTTGAAGACCAAAAGGAGCTGAATTTGATTGAACCACTTGACTTAAGCAAGTTTCAGACAAGAGACTAAGGTGGTCTGAAGATGAACCCTCGTATGGAAACTGTATACCATGAGGTGGCCTTCTGTTGAAGAAACCGCCGTAGGATGACGGCGTGGGAGGGAGAAGAAAAGGGTCGTGATGATCACAGATTGGGTAGGATGGGAATGACTGAACAGAGGTAAATTGATGAGGAAGTTGCCATGGTAGCATTGGTGTAACATCTGGGAACATCAAGCTTGATGCTCCTTCCCCTACCCCTCCCCCTACCCCTCCACTTAAGTATGCATCTGTACTGTTTTGTTGCTGCATTGCTCCCTAAAGCTCTTGGAACCCTGGAAAAAAAAAGAATCAATTAGTCAATGTAATGAGTTTTGTTATCATGATCAATCTACTATGAAAAGATAATTTAGACGTTCTCGATCGGACGAAAATTTTGAATTAGACCATGCTAGTTAGAAAGAAATAGTGTTTTTTCTTCGACCAAAGACACAGTTTGCCTTGTATATATTATATATAAACAAAACGTAATCGTCCTGAGATTATTCAATACAACAGTATTCATAAGAAACCAAGACAAAGGAACTGATATGTAAATTATAAAATACTGTGGGTTTTATTTTTCCTTGTGATTTTATGAAGCATTCACATGTCAAGATGCAACAATGAATTGAACTCTTGATCTTGATTCAATTATACATCTCACGAGTGAGGACTATGTATAAAATGATTGAATCAAGCTCGTAATCATGATCCAACTCTAAGTCCCATGTAGTCCACATGATGAAGAACACCCCTTCTTTTCTACAACCGGGGGGGGGGGGGGGGAGGGGGTAGTCAAATGCATTTAACAACGAATGACTCCATAAGCCCATTACCACTTTCACCTAAGGCATTCAAAAGTATGTGTGAATACTGTCCTAGACCCTCTTCTCTTCAATATGTATAAGCTTTTAGTTTCCTTTATTTTCTTGTCAAGGTTCTAGGTAACAAGAGGATCTAACTACATAACTTTTGGATTGTTACATGACCATCCATTGTTTGTTTCTCATAAAGATGAAAAGGTGAAACATAAAGGGATCAAAAAACTTGGGTTTTGGTTCCTCATGGGGGCTAAAAAGGATAAAGAGAGAAGTCCAAGAAAAGTATACAAAAGAAGGTAACAAAACATACCTCTTGTTAGTGATCTATTTGATTCAAACCTTTTGCACTTTGCCTCCTCCCAAAGATCCACTCTTTCTTCTTCCACAAAGTCTCTCTTTTTAAGTTGGCAGGTTTTTGTTCGCTTTCTGTTTGCCACAAAGCCTTCGGTGATCAAAGCTTTTTTATCCTACCATCAACTATATATAAGCTTTCTCTTTCTCTCTAATGTTCTTTACCCCGGGGGGGGGGGGGGGGGAGTTCTTTTGCAGTTGTTTATTTTTTTCTTTTTTTTTTCCAGAGGGCCTGAAAGTCTGCTTTCTCCACCCCTACTTGAAAGTCCAACGTAATATACTCTAGATAGGTATGCTACTTACCTTTCCTTTCTTCTTACGGCATTCTTTTTTCCCTCCCACTATCCATTTCTTAGCATGATGCAGACTCATCATGAACTCCTGCAATATATTATATTGTTTTTTTTTTTCAAATTAGATTGTGGTACGACATTTTAGTATTTGATTGTAACAAGGTTGACGGCATAATCGAGAAAATTAGTTTCATCTAGTTGAAACCAAATTTTATTATGATTAAAGTAAATACTAGTCATGTTAACAATTACTCCTTCATTTAATGAAAGACAGGCTATGATGCAATGTCTTAGATCACTGGTAAAGTTGCTGTTTTGTGACCTTGAGATCACGGGTTCGAATTTCAGAAATAGTCTTTTGCACATAGTATAAGATAAGTATGTGTACATCAGCTTCCTCCCAGAATCTGCACAAATGCGGAAACATAGTATACCGAGAACGTCTTTTAGCCTATGATGCAATATTGAATAATCTCATGTTTCTCTAACTAGGCTGTGGTACAACGTTAATTTTGATTCGATTGTAACAAGGGTTGATGGGATAACCATATGCGTAAGAAAAAGTAGTTTTTATTAAAGTCTTGTTAAAAAGCAAATTTTATTGTAACATTAGCCATCTTAATAGTTATTTTTTAGTTAATAAATAATAGACAAACAGGCATGAATCTCAATTTTAAACACGATCAGGGGCGTTCAGAGGGGGGCACGGGGCAATCGCCCCCCTCCCCCAACTCAGAGAAAAAATTTAGGTAGTAGGTAGATGCAGTTGTATTTTTAATTATCTAAATTTAAGGTATCTGTTTTTTAATCTCAAAACTATCTCATGATATGTGATATATGTGTGTTACTAGGAACTAGGAGAAAAATTTTGATTAGTAGATATTAGATATACACATTTGTATTTTTTTAACTAACTAACAAATATATTGTATAAAAAACAAACTGGTTTTTGAAAATAAAAAACCAATAAATATTACACATTTTACCTTCCTATTTCCATGATTAAAAAAATAAACTTTAATTTAATATTTTCCCTATTTTTCTGTCATTACCCCCAACCCAATTGACATTTGACATTTTCTTTTCGATCAATTCCTTTCTCCCCAACTTTGCGGCGCTCTGCTCTTCGCTAAAAAAAACGTAGCCGCTCTCTGTCGACAGCTTGTGGCTTCTGAAATCTTCTCTCAAGACTTCAAGTTTAAACCGTCCTATTTCTGCAGCTCTGCCTGATTCCTCCACCGGTTTGCAATTGATTCTTTATTTTTTGAATTCTTTATTTTTGGTCAATTCTTTTCTGTTTTCCACCGGTTTGGATTTGATTCTTTATTTTTGAATTCTTTTTTATGTTCGATTTGAGAAGATGGATATTTTTTGGTGACAACAATTCCTGAGAAGAGGAATTCTTGTATTGTTTATGCATATCATCAAATAATCAATTCTTTGTAGTTGGTTTCTTCACATGCCCCTGAAATTTTTGTAATTTATGGTTTGACCTTTGTTTAATGAAAAGATCTTCCCGTCCTTCATTTCGTAAATAAAAGGTATGTCGAATGTCAAATTAATAACTTTTGTTGGATATTGCTGCTTGTTAATGTTGCTTATGAATAACTTTTGTTGGATATTGTTGATGGTTGCTTATTATTGTTGCATTTTGATTAGTGGATATGTTGGTTTAGATTTTATGTTATAACATTTGCATATATCTATATCGTAAGGGAGTTTTTGCCGGATTTTCGATGGAATGTCTATTGAGTCCGAAAAGGTGGACGGTGATCCCATAGTGTGAATTTTGCCCCCCCAAAAAATAGCCGTTGCGTCCGCCACTGAACACGATCACCTCCATTGACCTTCAATTTTTTATTTATTTATGTACAGCTTATTGGTTAAATGTGGTGAAAAGTAACAGCAAGCATATATATTAGTTTTTCATTCAATACAATAAAGAATGACCTAGTTTATTGAAAACAAAAGGTATAAAGAAAATTTGAAACAGAAGTTACATTACTGAGTGACATAAAATCTGAAATGGAGGTGGCAGTGTTAAAATTTAAAGAAAAGAAAAAAAAAAGAAAAATCTCAGAACATGCAAACATGAAAAACATATATTTGCTCTCTTACAGAAATTTATATATCTTGTCTTGTAACTTTCTCATCTCAATACACCAAGAGAACATGTCTTAACTTCTTCCAATCTTACCATTATTCTTTATTACTCATCCAATTATTATAATGATGAGTTATAAACTTTCATATAAGATTTCAACAACTATGTTAGTACTAATATATATACATATATCCTAGCTTTTCTGAATTTTGTAAATTATCTAATAACTTCTTAAATTTGTAAGTCAATACTTTAAAAGAGGAAATCTTGAAAAGAGGTTAGTGAATTTCTTTTATGTGCATTAACAATCACATGGTAAAAAATGGTAACACCGGCAGCATGTTGGCTTGTAGTGATTGGCCCAAAGAGTGCAAAAACATTGAGGATGATAAAGAAAGTGTGTGATGGTGGGGGGAAGCACAAGTAAAACATACTGAGCTCACAGGCCACAGATTGTCGACCCACCATAGACAATGATTGATTAAAGCAAACACTAGTTATTACTTACTAGCTAGAGTGTGTGTGACATAACTTGACTGAAGAAAAAGCAACGTAAACCTTTCTTGAGGGCTTTTTGGCAAGAATAATTCATGTAAAAATGTACAACAACAACATTACCCTATTACCTTAAAAGTATAGAAAGTTGGATGTATGCAGCCATACTTATATATAGAAATATACCGATGTTGTTTCTCGATGACCTATGATGAAAATTGTGTCAAGCTGTGTTGATCAACTACTATTTCACAATATAAGAAATGCAGCCAATTTAGTGAGTTATTTTGCTTTGTTATATTATATTTTAAAGTCAAAAAAAGCGTGTCTTTAACTCCACTAAAAATGGAAAAGTCATGTAAATAACATACGGAAAGGAAATGCACAACTTCATTTATGCATGTGTTACCTAGGGGTGTCAAACAGGGCATGTTTCTTTTTTTTGGGTTTTCTATATCAAAATAACAGACACATACCTTGTCCGTTTGCTTCGCGTGTATGGATGTAGATACCCAAACCTGTACATATCAGGTTTCGTTTCGTGTATCGGGTATACCCACAAACTTGACGAGTACAAATATTTCAAATCGTGTACGGGCTAGGCCTTGCACAATTCCATCCAAGTCAAGGTTAGGTCCTCATGGGTCTTCCAAACTCAACCAGTCAATAAATTACTAGGTTCTTAAAATGTATGGTTCATAAAATGATAAAAATAGAAAGTTCATAAAATGAACATTTTCTTCCTAGGTGCACTGAAATTTGAATGAAAGCTTCTACAGTTCTCATTGAGCTTCGCACTTCGCAACCCCTCTTATGGGTTAATTTACCCGAACTTGAATTCTATTGTGCAGAACTTTTGCCACTTTCTCATTATACAACATCAATCAAGAGACAAAGAAAAAATAAAATCCTCTCTTTAAAGTGTATTTCCCATCAAAAAATTCAAACCAAGTGCAATTATAGTAATATACAAGAGTATTCACCTGGTAACAGTAGCAAGTCAATATGATGGATTAACGGAGAGATAGTGGCGGCAGAGGTCAGCGATCTGGATAGGGAGATGGAAGAAGAATAACTAAAAAAGAGGAAAGGAGGAAGGGGACGGCGGGGCAGAAGGGATGGAAATGGAAATGGAAATGGAAATGGGAATGGGAAATGGGATAATTAGCCGATATTAGGTTGGTTTTTTTAGGTGAAAGTTTTATTTTACTTTATTAATTAAATTTTTTATTTAAAATATATTTTTTAAAAATCAGATATTGCGAGTATAAATAGGTAACCTGCGGTCATTCTCGGACACGACCCGCTCTTAGCGTGTAACTTTCAGGTTTTACCCGATTTGTACACGAAACCCGCCAATGTCATACCCATACCTGCAAAAGAACGTGTTAAGTTTGGGTCGTATTTTCGTGTCGTATCTGAGATTGTCATCCCTACTGATACCCTTCATGGTCTTAATTGTTCTTGAAATTTTGCTCGTCCATTCCAAATTGAGAGTTATTTTTGGATTCTTCAACAGATTAAGGAAACACATTTCGTATATTGTCTAATAACTAAAACCATAACATATTCTAATTTGTATTCTTTGTAATATTGTTGATTACAGTGCGTTCTCTACTTTTAATACTAGGAAGGATAATTTTATAAGACCATATAATCTAATAAAGATTAGAAGCAAATGTTGAAATATTTTTAAACTATACTAAAAAGTAAAAAAAAATGACTCCTTGTACGTATTACACAAATCGATAATTTTTTTAAAAGGAGCATTTAGTACTTTCTCTATTCAGTGTAAATCTAACTTGAAAACTTTAAATTCCTTTTTGAAACATCGTATGAACATTATCACATAAGTAATTACTATTTTCACTGTAGCTATGCATTAGAGTTAATAGCTATGCATTAATTACTTAACATTAATGTTAGGAAAAAAAACTTCATCCCTTCCAATTTCACAATTAATTTTTTTTCTTAGGTAGTTCTCAATTTTTGTCACTATATATAATAAATTATCAAATTACAACTAATTTAAAAATTATCATTATAAAAGATGAGTAAATGCAATACATTAATAGAAAACAACTTATGCGCCAAATGACAAAAGTAATAATTTAAAATTAATTTTAAAAATGAAAGAGTATATTAACTATGTATTCTTCGTGTTTAAATTGTTTATCATACATTATGAAACTGAACTGGATGAAAGAGCGTAGTATAAAACATTCACATAGACAGAAATTACGACTTTGTAAGTTGGTCAGACCATTTTAATTACTGTCAAAGGAGAAGAAGATGGTGTAAAACATAACGTGTTGGGTGGTAGTCGTGATCCGTGTCATTGGCAGTATACATCGCAGGATGAAGCAGAGAATCAACGATTGAGATGTTTAGTTGGTAACAGTTGGAAGAAGCACAAAGGAAGGTGGTGGCACGGTGATCCTGCAGCTTACAGAGGAAGCTAGCTGAAGTGCGAGTGAAGAAGAAAGTAAGGGAAGCGGAAAACGTTTAAATGTAGAGAAATGACGAAAATGTCCCTGACAGTTGTATAGTTGTAGCTGTAACTGTAGGGGCTTTCTTGTAAATTTGCTAGTTAGTTTTTTCTTCTTCTTTAAAGGCTTTCAACATCTGCAGATGAAGCTAACTTGGTGCAAATTCACTGTAACCGTTTTTTGGCTCCAGAATGATAATGATTTCTCCCTCTCTTTCATTCTTTCTTTCTCTCACGCATCAAGTTCATCAATTATCTTTGATTCCTCTGCTGTTTGTTGTTTGATTCTCGATTGATATATAAAATTCACATGGTATCAGAAGGTGTGTATAGTGAACTTTGGTACTTTCATGGCGTCTAACAATTTTCCTGAGAATAACTCCCCGGCAACCAATCTAGCCTTGTGTCTCTCCACCGTTCCATCAGGCTTGAGTTTGGTTTTATAAACCCACCTGCATCCAATAGGGATTTTGCCTGGGGGTAAGGGCACTACAGACCACGTTTTGTTAGCTTCCAGTGCTGCTAGCTCTGCTCCCATTGCCTCCTGCCATACAGAAGATTTATAACCAACAGTTTGGAATTGACTATCAGGATACTTTTTCCCCCGTTGCAAAAATGACTACAGTAAGAGTGGTGCTTGCCCTTGCAGCCTACACCAGTGGCCTATACATCAGATGGACGTGAATACCGCCTTCCTACATAGTGATTTGCACGAAGACATATACATGAAGCCTCCTCCTGGAATGGTACTCTCAGATCCAACTATGGTGTGCAAGTTAGAGAAGTCATTCTATGGGCTAAAGCAAGCTAGCAGAGAATGGAACGCTACTTTGACTCAATTTTTGCTCTCTCAGGGATTTTCTCAGTCCAAAGCAGACTATACCCTCTTCACTAAATCAATAGGCACTGTCCTGATCATTTTGCTGGTATATGTTGATGATATCATCGTGACTTGTTCCTCAGACGTTTATATTTCTCAGATTAAGCAGGCTCTGAACAGCAGATTTCAAATCAAAGATATGGGAAATCTCAAATACTTTCTTGGCATTGAGGTAGCTAAGGCAAGGGGGAGTTCACATCAATCAAAGAAAATACACCCTTGAGCTGTTAGAACAAGCTGGCTTCGTGGATTCTAAACCAGCCAAGAGCCCAATGGAAAGCAGTCTGAGACTTACACATAATGATTCGCCATTGATAAAGGACACTTCACAGTACAGAAGGTTAATAGGGAAGCTACTTTATCTCACTATTTCTAGGCCTGATATAGAATTTCCGGTGCAGCAACTTAGTCAATTCCTGGACTGCCCTACTGAAAACCACCTTAAGGCCACACACAGAGTACTACGATACATCAAGGGAACCATAGGACAAGGTCTATTGTTTCCCAGAACTGGAGGTTTAGAAATGAAAGCGTTTGTAGACGCAGATTGGGGAGGTTGCAACGAAACAAGAAGGTCCATCACAGGCTATTGCGTGTTCCTTGGAGAGGCTTTGGTTTCTTGGAGATCAAAGAAGCAGACCACGGTATCTAGATCTTCAGCAGAGGCAGAATATAGAGCAATGGCAATAGTTACATGTGAAGTTCAGTGGCTTACCTATCTATTGAAAGACTTGGGAGTTCATACTGGTAAACCAGTTGAGGTGTTCTGCGATTGTAAGAGTGCTATATACATAGCTGAAAACCCAGTATTCCATGAGAGGACTAAACATATAGAAATTGATTGTCATGTGGTGAGGGATAAGTTGCAAGAAGGTGTGATCAAATTGATGCCAGTGAGGACTGAGTTACAGTTGGCCGATATGTTTACTAAGTCTCTTGATTCTAGGAGGTTGGATGCTTTATGTGGTGCATTGGGAACTTATAACATTTATTCCAAGCTTAGCTTGAGGGGGGGTGTCAAAGGAGAAGAAGAAGATGGTGTAAAACATAACGTGTTGGGTGGTAGTCGTGATCCGTGTCATTGGCAGTATACATCGCAGGATGAAGCAAAGAATCAATGATTGAGATGTTTAGTTGGTGATAACAGTTGGAAGAAGCACAAAGGAAGGTGAGTGGCACGGTGATCCCGCAGCTTACAGAGGAAGCTAGCTGAAGTGCGAGTGAAGAAGAAAGTAAGGGAAGCGGGAAACGTTTAAATATAGAGAAATGACGAAAATGTCCCTGACAGTTGTATAGTTGTAGCAATAACTGTAGGGGCTTTCTTGTAAATTTGCTAGTTAGTTTTTTCTTCTTCTTTAAAAGGCTTTCAGCTTCTGCAGATGAAGCTAACTTGGTGCAAATTCTCTGTAACCGTTTTTTAGCTCCAGAATGATAATGATTTCTCCCTCTCTTTCATTCTTTCTTTCTCTCACGCATCAAGTTCATCAATTATCTTTGATTCCTCTGCTGTTTGTTGTTTGATTCTCGATTGATATATAAAATTCACAATTACATTGAAAAGAAAAAATGAAAAAAAAAGAAAGGAGCAATCCAGTTTTACTGTTTTAGCATTGGGTGCCTCAGTCAAGCAACCACGTTGTCTTAATATTATTCCCATTAACTCTAATGCATAGCTATTTTCCACGCCAGTCCTTTTTCTGCTTCCCAAAGACCCATGTAATCATTGTGTCTTGAAACACACTCTTCTACTGGTCCCCCCTACCCCTCTCCCCCTCTGTACTCCGTCTACTTTCTATTTCACCTCCTATTTCCAAACCACCATACTTAATGGGTTATGATCCTCTCACCCCAAAAGTCTTTACCGTATTTTTCACCATGCAACACGAAACAGCATGGGAGAAACATGGTGAGGCTAGATACAAGTGACCCTCATCTAGCCTCATCACCCCTCCTGCTGCCACGGTCGCATAGTGAAGAGTGCGATGAACGCTTTTGCGGTAAAGGAATTTCATCTCGATTACAAGACCTTCATCTTCTCAACCTCCAAAAGCTTCACCAAGGATCTAAATAAAGTATCAAACAGTCTTATCGATTGTTAAAACTTTTACAAGACAATTTACATAATATGTCCACAGTAAAAGAGCCAGAAACCTTTTAATCTTATTATGTTAGATGTCATCGCTTGAGCTAGTAATAGTTCAAATAGTAGTATTACATTCACGCTATGTGTGTCATGGTTCTAACTTATGTTCTTCTAGTTGTAATGTTCAACCAAAATACCAACTGAATTATGCTAGTATAATCCTAATTGAAACTTGTGTCCTTTTAATTGTAATGTTCAACTTAAATATCAATCGAACTATAATATGTAGCTTATGTTTCAACTGAATTATTGATCCATATTTACATTTTGTAATTAGTGCAGCGATATTATTGTTCCTCGGTTTCAGTTACATCACTTACATGCAATTCAATTGCATTTACCAGGCCTGTAATCATTTCAATTTCTACAAGGTGCATTGAGCATGGTAGGAATCATTACACAAATCTTAATTTACACGAGTTGTTGCATTCTGTTGAAAAGTTTTTCATATTTTCGAACTGTACATGTAATTGATTTATTTTTAATCCCGTAGTGGTGAAAGTTGCTGTAAAGACCAAAAAAAGTCTCACATTCAAAAAAAAGAAAAAAGATAACGTCATGGTATATAAGTATAACACAAATGTTAAATGCAAACAAGGATTTTCAACAGTTTTGGACATAATAGTTTAATTTGTATGTATCTGGAAGATATATATATATATATATATATATATATATATATATATATATATATATATATATATATATATATATGTTGTTGAATGTATGAAAAACGTTAATTTATAATTTCCATTAGTAACATTGTCTCTGTCAATCTAAAAGATAGTGTCTCGGACATTACCATTCTTCCGTTTTGGACTGTCATGGTGACATCGCAATATCAAATGCATGGAGTATCTTTGAAAGATAATAATAAATAATTCCCATGTCGATTTTTAATGAAGAAAGCCTAAACATGTTTTTACTTAGAGAAAAGTGGTAATATGTTTGGAGAGTAGAAGAAAACTGGTAAAGGTTTAGAATTGTCGTAATGGAACTTTGGCTTTCCATATGACTTTCAGGTAACATGTTTTAACGTAACTTTTTCATGTAACCTTAAAGTCACATGTTTGAAAGTCACATATGACTTTCAAAAAAAAAGTCACATATTCAAATTTTGATATGACAGATTCGACCTGTGAAAATAACATTTTATATAAAGTTTAAAGTAAGATTGTGTCGATCAAATCATGAAACGATCTGGCTCTTTATTAAACCTTGCATAAACGCAGAAGTTTATTGTATTGGGAACGCCTTTATATGATGCCAAATAATGATGGAAAATATTGGCATAAAATTTGAAGTTCAGTGTTAGATCCGTGAAACACACTAGAAGGGGAGAGGGGTTGAATAGTGTGTTTATACAAGCATGGTTCCTTTTTGAATCTTTTTGCAATGGAAATGTTTAAACCAATACTTGATGTGTTCTTTGAAAAAAATAACTTGCGGAAATGAAAGAACACCAAATTTATAGAGGTCAAGTCAACGACTCTACTCCTCTACCTTCTTGCTTTGAACAAGAAGGATTTTTGAATAGGAGGATTGTTATTTCTCTTTTGGGGGGAAACAACAATCAAAGAAAATACAAGAACAAACTAGGTTTAGCAAACCTAGCTCAAGAACACGAAAAACTCAACCTCTTTGAAGCCTAGCATCCTTAAGATCTTCGTTGCACCAAAGAAACCTTCTATGGACTATGATGTAGCTCCTACACCATCAACTAGCTCTTGGAAGCTTGAGTTTTCGCCCAACAAGAAGCTCCCTTGCTTCTTGACCAACAATCTAAATCTTGCACCTCACAATCCTCACTTACAAGAAGACCTATTCTCCTTTACAATCACATACTCTCAACAATAAAGTAATTTTACAATGATTTTGAGAGCAAAATACAAATGAAGACTTGAGAGCTTGAGGTAGAAAGTTGTCTTCAAAAATGGAGTCTTCTAAGCCTTATAGAAAGGTCTCCTAGCCGTTGGAGAGGAAAGAGAAAATTGGAAGAAGACTACCTCTCACATGTTGACACCTCATTGCCTTGGAAATCTCTTCTTGGGTGAAGTCAAAAGCTTCTTGAGGAAGCTTCCCATCTTAAGCTCAAAAAGGGATAGATTTGTTCACCTATATTTGATTGACATTTTGGCTAAAGCTAAAAATATCATGATTGCATACAGAAGATAAAAAGTACTTTTTGTCAATCAAAAAGTGTAAGAGAGAGAAAAGTTGTACCATTTGAACCCTTCTGTTCGCGCATCAAAACTTATAAATGCATCACTTAAAGTGACTTCGAACTCAAGAGTAATAATGTCTGAAGCGCTTCAACCTTTTTCTTCAGGCATTCTGGTGGAAACTTTTCGTACTAGATGGAGCGCTCAGTGTAGCGTTCGAAACAGTCTGTCCAAGAGTTTCTTATTTCTCTTACCAAATAGAGCGCACTTATGCATCGTTCGAAACTTTCTGTCCAAAGGCTTTATTTTCATATTACTACATGAAGCGCTCTATTCAGCGTTTAATGACTTAACAGAGCTTTTCCTTAGCTATACTTTCTTGAGGAGTAACAATGCCTAATTTGCATGTGAAGTTCCAGAAACTTTTGATTTTGAAACTTCTCTTTTTGTGCAAATCATCAAAACCAATCTTGACAACAACAATCTCACTCTTTTTGATGATTTCACAACAAACTCCCCCTTACTAAATGCATCTTATGCTCCCCCTTACGAGATGCATTTTCCTAAGGATGCTTTTATTTAATAACACCAGAAAATAATTAAAGCTATGCAAAAATTGCCAATTCACTTAAACACATCATAGTTCAATCATCCCATCCTCTAACAATCAATCAAACAACACCAACCAGAAACATATCCAAGTCTTTAGTTTCTAACAGCCATCACCACAAAATAGCGCAACCCAAACATCCATCCATAAAAGTCAGCACATTATACCATCTCATATGAGCAACCAACAATGATTTGCAGGAAACTAATCAAAGTACTTAATAAACTTCGGGAACTTAACAGAGTACATAGTATTTAATCAACAAATAGAAATAGTGAAAACACAACAGATCAAAAGGATCAAAAAAAACTTGCCCACACTACTAAGCTACTGCATTACTATACTACTACACACACTACTGCACTACTACAACTGCACTACTACAACTGCACTACTGCAACTGCACTTCTCCCCCTAAATCATCAAAAGAAGGAAAATCAAAGGGGAAAACTAAGTTCAAGGAAGCTAAACAGTGGTTGGTTCATCATCAAAATCCGCAACAATGTTTAAACTATCGTACTACCCTTTGGACACAAGTTGTTCAAGATGAATAAAAACAAGTTCAATGCCACAGTGTACAAGCAATGCATGAATGCAATTTGTAAAGGTAAGGCTTCTGTTTTCTTGGGTAAGGAGACAAGAACTACCACTAGAAAGATTCACCCAAAAATACGGCATGCCTGTCAAGATGCAATAAGTAACATAGAAATACAGAATGCTTAGATGTCTAGTTGCTTCGTCATTCTCGCAAGCCAGAACAATTCCTAGCAACACCCTGTTGACTAGTGACAATTTTTAGAGTTGCTTAGAGGGAAAGAAGCCTAACTCTGTTTTAACTACTTCCTCTATCAAATCATAGGCTTATTTATCCCAACCAAAGACATCAACCTTATATAACCCTTCATTATTAACTTGAAACACATTACAAAATTGAAAAAATTAAGGAGTTTTGACTAGATTTAGGAAGAGAAATGAAGGAGAATGACTAGAGAGTGAAGGGAGGCAGTTTAAGTGAGGGATAACGTTCAAACTGATAGCTACAATGGAAAATTGGGTTTAAATGTAGGGATTTTGAACGTTTTAAGGTTTAAATTTTGAAATAATTTTTCTTAGGACAAAGCGGTTGATCTTGTGTGCAATGTCCACGTCCGGCAACTGATGGTACATTGAACCACAGTGATAATGACAGGACGCTCAAAGTCAAGAGAGATTTGTATTTTCATACTATTTGACTTTGATCAATATTAAGCAATCCCAATCGACTTTTAATATACTCAAATACTTCACAAGGCAGTGGTTTTGTGAATATATCTGCTAGTTGGTCACTAGTAGAGACAAATTCGACCCAATCTCTTTTGCACACAATCCCTAATGAAGTGATGTCTCACTTCAATATGTTTGGTTTGGATGTGATGAACCGGGTTTTGTGAAATATTAATAGCCGAAGTATTGTCACACAAGATAGGTATCTTAGAAAAATGAACATTGTAATCATTTAATGTGAGTGATATCCATAACAATTGTGCACAACATGAGGTGGCCGAAATATATTCAGATTCTGCCGTAGAAAAAGAAACAGTATTTTGTTTCTTGGAAAAACAAGATACAAGACAATCTTCAAGAAATTAACAAGTTTCGGATGTGCTTTTTCTATCAACAAGACTTCCGGCATAGTCGGAATCACTATAACCTCTAAGATGAAAGCATGCATTCTTAGGATAAAATAAACCAAACTGCAAAGTTCCTTTAAGGTAACGAAATATACGTTTTACCACAATGAGATGCATTTCTCTAGGATCACTTTGAAATCTAGCACATAAACATACGACATGCAAAATGTCCGGTCTACTAGCGGTTAAATAAAGTAGACAACCAATTATGCCACGATACAAGGTTACCTCAATTTGCTTCCCCTTTTCATCTTTGTCAAGTTTCAAACTTGTGATCATAGGAGTGTTCACATCTCTACCTTCACCAAAGTTGTACTTTTTGACCAAATCTTTTGTATACTTGGTTTGAGAAATGTACGATCCATCTTGGGTTTGCTTGGTTTGGAATCCAAGGAAATAAGTGAGTTCTTCCATCAAACTCATTTCAAATTCACCTTGCATCAAACTAGCAAATTGCTCAAAAAGAAGATTGTTAGTAGTATCAAAAATAATATCATCAACATATACTTGAACATGTCCACTTTATCTTTTGAAAAACCACTATTAAGAAGAAATGTACTCAACCTATCATACGAAGCTCTAAGAGCTTGTTTAAGGCCATAAAATGCCTTTTTGAGTTTATAAACATGATGTAAAGAATCATGACATTCAAATCCGGGAGGTTGATCCACATATACTTCTTTTTGAATAATTCCATTTAAGAAACCGGATTTAACATCCATTTGGTAAAGCTTGAAATCCTTGTAACAAGCATAAGCTAACAACATTCTTATAGCTTCAAGCCGTGCTACGGGTGCGAATGTTTCATCAAAATCAATCCCCTCTTCTTGGCGATATCATTGAGCAACTAATATAGCCTTATTTCTTGTGACATTACCTTGATCATCCATCTTTTTACAAAATACCCATTTTGTGCCAATAATGGGATGATCATGAGGTTTGGGAACCAATTCCCAAACATCACTTCTCTTAAATTGATTTAGCTCTTCTTGCATAGCTAAAATCCAATCTTCATCAAGAAGTGCTTCTTTAACATTTTTAGGTTCTAAAAGTGACATAAATGCATTTTTTCTATGTTGTCTTCTAGTTGTGATGCCACAATTTATATCTTCCATGATTAGTTTATGCGGATGAGAGCTTTTGTGCTTAAATGATCTAGGAAGATTGGAGGTAGGAAGATTGGATACATCTCCTCCAACTTCCTCATGATCACTTTCCGGAAGAGACAAATGATCATTGTCAATATGTAAGTCATTTTCTGGAAGATGAGATGTATTGTCAACATTTTGTGTATCATCAAAAAGAGCACGAGAAATGTCTCTACTAATTTCACTTTGTTCTTTGACACTAGGTGGTTGAGTTCCTTCAATGGGATCAATTTTTAAGTCAATAAAGATTTTTCCTTTAGGTGATTCATCAACAGTTTCTTCTTGATGAATAACCGTTGAAACAATATCAAGACCTTCTTCTTGAGAAGTATCACCTTCAACATCTTCATTTTCCTCATTGAGTTTAGTTTCATCACTAAGTGATTCACTAAAATTAACATGAATAGATTCTTCCACCTTTTTGCTTCTTTTGTTAAATACACGAAATGCTTTACTATTTGAGGCATAACCTAAAAATATGCCCTTGTCCGCTTTAAAATCAAGCTTGTCCAAAGTGTCTTTAGTGTTAAGCATGAAACGCTTACAACCAAACACTTTGAAATACCCAATGTTGGGAACTTTGTCATTCCAAAGTTCATAAGGAGTCATATTTAGGTATGGTCTCAAATCGACAAGATTAATTACATGACAAGTGGCATTAACCGCTTCGGCCCAAAAGTATTTGGGCAACCCGAATTCATTAAGCATTGCCCTACTTATTTCTTGCAGGGTTCTATTCTTTTGTTCGGCTACACCATTTTGTTGTGGAGTTCTTGGAGCAGAAAAGTTATGCACATACCCTTTGGATACACAAAACCTTTGAATTTGGATACACAAAACCTTTGAAAGTCTCCATCAAACTCTCCACTACGATCACTTCTAATCGTCTTAACGGTGTTACTCATGTAATTTTCCAATTGCCTACATAAATCAATAAACTCATGACATGCATCACTTTTCTTAACAAGAAACATTACCCATGTATATCTAGTGTAATCATCTACTACCACAAATGTGTAATGTTTTCCACCCAAGCTCTTTGTACCAATATCCCCATACAAATCCATGTGTAACATTTGTAGGGGTTTGGAGGTGGAAATATTTGTTTTGGGCCTAAAGCTTGTTTTCACAAGCTTTGCTTTTTGACAAGTGCTACAAAATTCTTGGTTTTCAAAATTCATTTTGGGAAGCCCTGAACTTTTTCATTTTCACAAATATATGTAAATGTTTTAAAACAAACATGTCCGAGGCGTCTATGCCATAGTTGTGCCAAATTATTTTTAGCTACTAAACATGAAACATTTTGTGAAACCAAATCATTTATGCTAAGTTTGTAAATATTTTTGTCCCTCAAAGCCTCAAACATAACAACGTCATCCAGCATTTTGTTTTCACAAATGTAACTTCATAATTTGCATCACACAATTGGCTCACACTTATCAAATGATACTTAAGCCCATCCACATAAAGCACATCACTAAGAGAGAAGGAATCGTTACCCACTTTACTATGTCCTTTGATTTTGCCTTTGCTACCTCCGAAGTGGACAACTCCTCCATCTTGCATAGTGATCTTATGAAACAATCTTTTGTTCCCCATCATACGGTTTGAACATCCACTGTCCACGACCCATTGGACGCCTTTGTCCTTGATGTCTCCATTTAGTGCTAGGGCCTACAAAATCAACATATGACGTTGGTACCCTTTTAGTTTTGGGTCCTTGAGGGTTAGTAACATGTACTTGACCCTTTGACACCCATACAAAATGTGTATTTCTCTTAGCTCTGCACATTCTTTCTACATGACCTTTCTTATTGCAATAAAAGCATGTAGGAATACGTTTACGAGAGTAAGAGTGATCATGATGCATTTGTGTAGCCATACTCCGTGATTCATGTTTGTGCATATTCTTCCTTGGTACAAAGGGAGAATTCTTGGCAACGGATTTAACCAAAGGTTTTAATACCTTGGTTTCTTTTGCCTTCCCATGAGGCATATGCCTTTGTTTCTTTAAAGAAGATTTTGATTCTTTGAAGGAGGGAGTGAGTGCATTACTCGATTTTGCAAATTTTATCAAATGCATAGTTGAAGGTTTCATGCTCACACTATGCATCATAGACTAATCCGGTTTATCAATGCAAACTCTTTGATTAATTAGCATCTTGTTTAAAGCATGCTTACCCTCAAACAGTTTTTCCATTGTGCTCAAATGAATTTCACTTTTATATCTTAAACAACAATTTTCATTGGCAACTACCTTATGCATGGTCATAAGAATATTATACTCAAGTTGTAATGCAATGTTATTTTCAAGTGTGATATTATATTCATTTATGCATTCCCTAAAGTCTCGTTTGACACGCTTATATTTGAGACTTAACAAATCATTCTCCTCAATCATATAATCAAATTCATCTTGCAATTTGTAATGAGAAGATCTAGTATATACCTTCATATCATCTTTAATAGCCATGAAACAAGAATATTCCCTTTCAAGATCATCATCACTTATAGCTATAAGGGAAAGATCTTGCCATCATCATGGTCACCTTCGGAGTCGGATAAGAGACTATCTCAATGAGCTACCTCCACTTGAAGAGCCTTCTTCTTTTGATAGATGGACTTCTTATCTTTTGGACGAGAATCCTTCACTCTACAACCTTTCATGAAATGACCATATTTTCCACACTTGAAGCATTTGTTATCTTGGTTCTTCATCTTGTCTTTATCCTTAGATAGAGTCCCTTTGATAAATCTTTTAGTCTCATCTTCATTCTTTCTAGCAAATCGTTTGAACCTTCTTACAAGAAGTCCAAACTCATCATCCGAATCATCCGTGTCACACATCAATGCCTTAGATGATTGTTTGATAGAATCATTTTTCTCTTGTTCCTCAAGTTGAATTTCATGAGTCATAAGATTTCCATATAACTCATATAATGTAAGAGTTTCAAGATCCTTTGACTCTTCAATGGCTGTCACCTTTGGATTCTATTCTCTTCCTAAGCTATTCAAAAGTCGATGGTTAAGATTCTCTTGTTCAATCTTCTTTCCCACCGCATTAAGCAAGTTTACAAGTTTGGTGAACCGTTGAATAGTTTCCTCTATCTTTTCATCTTTTGGGACAGAAAAATTATAGAATTGCTTGATCAACATCCTTCTCCTTGCCTTTCTCACTTGAGAAGTACCCTCATGGATCATTTCCAACTTTTCCCATGCTTCATGAGCGGATTGAATACCTTGAATCTTATCTCTCTCATCTGGAGTTAGAGAACTATTCAAGATGTCAAGAGCTTTTCTATTTATAGCAAATAAAAACTCTTCTTCTTGGGTTGGATTATCATAGTCAATAGGAGCCTTCGAGCCTTTAGTGACTTCTTTCCAAATTCGGTAGCCACAACCTCTAAGATGAGTCTCCATGTTGGATTTCTATACAGAGTAATTATTTGGATCAAACATAGGCACTTTGGTATGAATATTATATACGGAAGGTATCAAATTTTCTTGTCTTCTTCTTCGTGTCCTAGAAGACTCATCACTCGAAGATTCCCAATCATAAGGTGTTTTTTCCATACTAGATAGGATCAAGACTTGCTATTTGACTACCAAACAATCAAGGTTAGGCTCTGATACCAATTTTTAGGTCTGTGAAACAAAAAACACACTAGAAGGGGGGTTGAATAGTGTGTTTATACAAGTATGATTCCTTTTTGAATCTTTTTGCAATGGAAGTGCTTAAACCAATACTTGATGTGTTCTTTGAAGAAAATAACTTGCGGAAATGATAGAACACAAAATTTATAGAGGTTCAAGTCAAAGACTCTACTCCTCTACCTTCTTGCTTTGAACAAGAAGGATTTTTGAATAGGGGGATTGTTATTTCTATTTTGGGGGGAAACAACAATCAAAGAAAATACAAGAACAAACTAGGTTTAGCAAACCTAGCTCAAGAACACGAAAAACTCAACCTCTTTGAAGCCTAGCATCCTTAAGATCTTCGTTGCACCAAAGAAACCTTCTATGGAGTATGATGTAGCTCCTACACCATCAACTAGCTCTTGGAAGCTTGAGTTTTCGCCCAACAAGAAGCTCCCTTGCTTCTGGACCAACAATCTAAATCTTGCTCCTCACAATCCTCACTTAGAAGAAGACCTCTTCTCCTTTACAATCACACACTCTTAACAATAAAGTAATTTTATATTGATTTTAAAAGCAAAATACAAATGAAGACTTGAGAGCTTGAGGTAGAAAGTTGTCTTCAAAAATGGAGTCTTCTAAGCCTTATAGAAAGGTCTCCTAGTCGTTGGAGAGGAAAAAGAAAATTGGAAGAAGACTACCTCTCACATATTGACACCTCATTGCCTTGGAAATCTTTTCTTGGGTGAAGTCAAAACTTCCCATCTTAAGCTCAAAAAGGGATATATTTGTTCACCTATCTTTGATCGACATTTTGGCTAAAGCTAAATAAATCATGATTGTATAGGGAAGATAAAAAATACTTTTTGTCAACCAAAAAGTGTAAAAGAGAGAAAAGTTGTACCATTTGAAACCTTTTGTTCGCGCATCAAAATTTATAAATGCAGCGCTTAAAGTGACTTCGAACTCAAGAGTAATAATGTATGAAGCGCTTCAACCTTTTTAATCAGGCATTCTGCTCGAAACTTTTCGTACTAGATGGAGCGCTCAATATAGCGTTCGGAACTCTCTGTCCAATAATTTCTTATTTCTCTTACCAAATAGAGCGCACTTATGCGTCGTTCGAAACTTTCTATCCAAAGGCTTTATGTTCTTATTACTACATGAAACGCTCTATTTAGCGTTTAATGACTTAACAGAACTTTTCCTTAGCTATACTTTCTTTAGAAGTAACATGCCTAATTTGCATGTGAAGTTCCAGAAACTTTTGATTTTGAAACTTCTCTTTTTGTGCAAATCATCAAAACCAATCTTGTCAACAACATTCAGCTGATGTCGCACCTTTTTCTGCAAAACCAATCCTTGTTCTTTTATTTGCTTTTTTTAATTAATAAGTTATACGTCAACTCATTTTTGATAAATGTTAATATGTAGAAATTGGTGACAGATTTTGCTTTCTGCGCTCATCACCATCAGCATATCCATCCAGTGATTAATAAATAACTATTGTAATGTATGATAATTATTTATTTACCACTATAATACTTAAGCTTATATACTTAGTGTATCATATCCAATCACCTCTACACCCTTTTATTATTTGTGAACTATGCTATGGCAAATTGGCATGGGTTGAGAAATTATTGTAAGAGCAACTATAACTCTATAAGCTCCACTATTTTTACACTTCTTTTGTTTAAAAAAAACATTGTCATGGTATAACTTATTAAAAGCTAACTAATGTATTGCATCTCCGTAGCATAGATAAAACCCCAAACTTGGAAATTTTGAGTTTAAAACTCAGTGGTACCAAGTAAAATTGCACACAAAGAACGTTTTCGGTGCATTAGACTACGCGTTTGCACAAGGTCTGAGAAGTGGCCAGATCGCTTAGCGATCTGATGTACGCAGCCTTATCCTACACTTTCTACAAGAGGCTGTTTCTGCAGCTCGAAACACGTGACCTCAATGTCACAAAACAGCAACCTTACACTTACTCTAAAATCCGCCCTCGGTAAAATTGCACACAATTAACCCCATATATAAGTCCCAGTGATTTACGATATTGAATTTTGTGACATATAACATTTTATACAGATTAAAGAAAAAGAATTTGAGAACGATATTTATATTGGACTAACGCTCTTGGTCGGCGCGTTCATGGCTTCTAACCGGGACCAGAAAAGAACAGAACGACGATTTGTTTGGAGAGAATGATCCCTATGGTTGGTGGTATGCATTCATCTGGTCATCTTTAATGGTACAATACTAATATTAGGGAAAAAGAGATTTAATACGGATCCCTTGTCATAATTTCATTCATTTGATAATTAAATTTGCCACTTAACAACTGTCTAACCGTATTGTAATGACGAAAAAACTGTTTTCTTGATTTGGAGGCTGGATATTGACCAGCATAAATAGTACAATAGGAATCCTAATTTTAGGAATGTGGAATCAATCACAATAATTACATAATTAATATTATCACCTATTCTACTAATTTGATTTGTTTCCTTCTGTGATATGATCTTGCTGACACTCTCCCTCAAGTTAAGTCAGCGGATCTTCGATGCTTAACTTGCCAAGAATTTCCCTAAAACACCCTCATGGTATTCCTTTGGTCAACACGTCGGCTAGCTGCTCCTCAGAACTTACTTACGGAAGACACACTACTTGAGCATCAATCTTCTCCTTTATGGAGTATCGGTCTATCTCCACGTGTTTCGTACGATCATGTTGTACCAGATTCTCTTAATTTAATTGTTGCCTTATTGTCACACAGCAGACACGACATAGTTTTCGGAGGATATCCTATCTCTGATAATACCTTCTTTAGCCACAGGACTTCAGTCAACCCTCGAGCAATCCTGCGGAACTCTGCCTCAACACTTGACAGAGCCACCACCTTTTGCTTCTTACTCTTCCATGTGACTAAGTTTCCTCCGACTAGCGCAAACTAATCAGACGTAGACCTTCTATCATTAAGATGTCCAGCCCAATCAGGGTTAGTGTATACTTTTATCTCCAGATTGCCATGCTTCAGAAACACTAGACCTCATCCTGCTGAACCTTTCAAATATCGAACTACTCTGATTGTTGCCTCCATATGTTCTTTTTGGGGCTGGTGCATGAACTGGCTTATTACCCCAACAACGTAGACTATGTCTGGTCTCGTATGTGACAAGTATATCAGCTTTCCCATCAACTGTTGATACTTCCCTTTTTATGCCACTTCTGTCCCCTGCATCATCTTGAGCCCATGATTTACTGCAATTAGCTCTCAGCTGGTCTGCAATCTACTAGTCCAGTTTCCACCAAGAGATCCAGCACATACTTTCTCTATGATATAAGTACTCCTCGTTTTGATCTGAGCACCTCAACACCTAGGAAATACCGTAGTAATCCTAAGTACTTCATCTCAAACTCTTTAGGCAACTGCTGTTTTAAGTTTGTGATCTCCTCATCATCGTTTTCTGTAATAATCATATCGTCGACATAGATGATGAGACAGGTGACCAAATGTTGTCGGCGCTTGAGAAATAGTGTATGATCCAGTTACTCTGACTATATCCGCACTTCTTCATGGCCATGGTGAATCGTTCGAACCACGCCCTTGGTGACTGTTTTAAGCCATACAATGCTTTTTGAAGCCTACACACTTCTCCATCTGCAAACTCATCTGTAAATCCAGGTGAAGGTTCTATGTATACTTCTTCGTTCAGAACACCATAAAAGAATGCATTCTTAACGTCCAACTGATACAGAGGCCACTCCAGATTCATCGCAACTAAGAACATTACTCTGATGGTGTCTATTTTCGCCACCAGAGAAAAAGTCTCTGAGTAATCTATTCCATAAGTTTATGTATAGCCTTTTACAACCAGTCTTGCCTTATATCTTTCAATAGTTTCGTCTGCCTTGTACTTCAATGTAAACACCCATATGCAACTAACAGGTTTCTTCCGTGGGCTTATTATGCTCTTCTCCCATGTTCCATTTTTTCTTAGGGCGTCCATCTCGTCTTCCATCGCCTTTTTCCATTCTGGATATTTCTGCACCTGCTGTTTTGGGAATACTTACTGTGTAGAGAGAAGTTTGGAATGCTTGAGCAGTGTCTGAGAGTCCGTTTACTATATTCGTCACTGGGTACCTGGAATTTCTGGGGACATACTTTGGTTCATATCTGACTGGAGGAACTCTGCGATTTCTCCATCGGGGAAGTATGTACATGTGACCAGCGGATTCTGTTTTGACTGGGGAATGGTTAAGGGGTTCAATCACAGGTACTAGTGGAGAGACTTGTTGACTTACCTCAGGACACTCGTCCAGAGTTGACAGTGGATCATGATTCTTTGGTAAAAACTCTTCTTTATTATCCGAGGCTGATCCGGTGGCTTGGTCTGCTCCCTCTGTTGGGCCAGTAGTTTCTGGCAAAACTGGATTGTGTAACCAGCCGAGTGAGTCACCTTTATAGTGCTCCCCCTGACTCCGAGGTGAGGTTAGGTAGTAGTATTCTGATTCAAAAAAGTCACAGTCCATAGTGATATATAGACGGTGAGACTGAGGATCAAAATACCAATATCCCTTTTTATTAACCTCATATCCAACAAAGACACAACGAATAGCACAAGGATCAAACTTTGACCTTTGGGATTTAGGGATATGGATATATACCGTACACCCAAAAACCCTAGGAGGGAGTGACAAGTGAAGTGGTACCTTGTGGTATTGGGCGAGAGAATCGAGAGGTGTTTGATATTGGAAAATCTTTGTTGGTAGCTGGTTAAAAAGGTAATTTGCTGTAGCAATGGCCTATGGCCAGTACGAGCGAGGTACTTGGGACTCTATCATGAGAGAGTAGATGATTTCGAAGAGGATGAGATTTTTCTGTTTAGCGACCCCATTTTGTTGAGGGGTGTCTGGGCACGTAGTTTGGTGAACAAGGCCGTAATTCTGAAGGAAATCCTATAGAGGTTTATTAACATACTTGGTTCCGTTATCAGTTCGGAGAATCTGTATTTTTTCGTGATATTTTCAATCATGTGATAAAAGGGCACAAATTTATCGAAGACATCAGATGTACGCTTAAGGAAATAGATCCATATCATACGGGTGCAATCATCAACAAATAGCAAAAAGTATAGAAACCCATTTGGATGTGGTTTAGGGAATGGTCCCAACACATCAAAAAGAATGAGGGTGAAAGGATTTGACACACGAGTATTGTTCTGAGAATAAATATGTTTATGACTTTTAGCCAAGATACACGTATCACAGGGCAATTGAGAAAATTTACTAAAGAGGTGAGGAAGTAACATCTTTAAGTACCCTAAGGACGGGTGACCCAAGCGGCGGTGTCACAACCAAGCTTGCCTATCTACCGTCCTATGAGTGAGCATTGCCGCACCGTGCTGGTCTACCTCGTCAACAAAGAAGAGACCTCCACGCTCAGAACCATGTCCAATTATCTTCCCCGTTCGAATATCCTGCAGAAGACAAAAAACGGATGTATCAATACAGGACAGTTCAAATCTTTAGCAAGATGGTTGATAGACAACAATTTATGAGACAAAGTCGGCACATAAATACAATTTCGAAGTGTGAGATTCGGTGAAATATGGATACCACCCATTCCCTTAACCGGAGATAATCCACCATTAGCAGTGCAAATAAATGTTTTCTTGGGGTGAACAAGAGATTGAAAATCGTGGATATCATAAGACATGGTATCTGTGGCGCCGCAGTCAAATAACCACACTGGAATTTTATCTGGATTAGAATGGGTAGAAATATTATTTTTTTCCTTCTTTTTTATTTTTTATAATCTCCCCCACTTCTTTAAAACATGGGGGGCTTGGTGGTAAAATAACCCCAAGCCCCTTACCTTTTTCGCCGGCCCTGTATTCTGGAGTCTTCTCCTTCTATGTCATCCCACTGGTCACTCTGCAAAATGATTCCTCTGTGCCGCCATTGATGGCAGCCTCTTGGTTGCCCGTGGTAGCCCCAGCTATGCCTCCTTTCTTCCCGCGCTTCCTTGCGTCTGGCCACCAATCTGGATACCCTAGCAGCTGGAAGCATCCATCCGCGGTATGTGTACTGCCTCCGTAGTGGGTGCACCGAAGGTAAGCTTTCTCGTCCTCTTTACGGAGTGATGAGCCAGACAGAGCATTCCTCGCCTGATCTGACCGCACAATCTTTGTGGGCTGAACAGATTGCCCTGTTCTGGGAGGGTTAGTCCTTCCTCTTGCATGTAACCACTTCCGATGCCTTGTGGGCTTGCCCCCGAAGAGATGTCTCTGTCTCCCTTCATGATACTCCTCCGATGAGCATCCCTCCTAATCTGTGTGTATGCCTCTTCCACAGAAGGCAGTGGATCTGTTTTTAGGATGTCTCTTTTTTCATTGTCAAACTCCTTGTTGATGGCTTGTAAAAACTGGTATAATTTGTTCTACTGTTGAATTTGATTGTCCATCGTCATGTCTCGTGGACACTGCATTGGATTGGGCAATCTCCTATCTATATTCTTCAACACTGCTTGAAGCTGGCTGTAGATTCGTTCAAGTGATTGTGCTCTCTGCTTGAGACTATTAGCTTTAACCGTCAAGTTATAGATCTGTAGTGGATCTTTACCACTATTGTAGGTAGCCTCGATCCCATTCCAAAGATCCCATGAGGTGGGATAATCTCTGTATTGGTTCACAATTTCTGGTTCAATATTCTCTAAAATTCAGGTAAGAACAGTGGAGTCTGATTGTCTCCACTGTTCATACGTTGGGTCTTCTTTACTGGGGTGGTGGAGCAGTGATGTGCATGAGCCTTCCCCTCCCGTCAATTGCCAAACTGATCTTCCTTTCCCACACAGAATAATTGTGGTCATTGAGTATACAGTCAAGGTGATTTGCTGGTTAGACAAACCTTCTGCTAGGCTTGATTTAGGTGCCCATTTCTACAGTAGTTCCAGGACTTGAGACAGGTTCAATGCTTCAGCCATCGGGTCGGTTGCCCCCTTAAATTGGGAAGCACTGGTCTGAGGTGTTTGGTAGGCCATGGTGTATTTTGGTCAGGTAAGTTTCACGGTAAGTGATGAGCGTTTGGTATTTCACCACAATTATGGATGCAAAACCTGCTTTGATACTATATTGTAATGAAGAAAAAACTGTTTTCTTGATTTGAAGGCTGGATATTCATCAGCATAAATAGTACAATACGAATCTTAATTTTAGGAATATAGAATCAATCACAATAATTACAAAATCAATCTTATCACTTATTCTACTAATTTGATTTGTTTCCTTATGTGATATGATCTTGCTGACAAACCGGGAAAGATCTTCTGACATTTTCTTTTTCATTCTCTGTCTCACAATTTTAAAATTATGACATATGCCATTTATCTAAAGAGTTAATAGTTAATGAAATTATCAAAAAGATATGTATCATAATTATGTAGTGTTAAATAGTTATTTGTTAGTCATGATAAGGTCGTGCTTTATTTGATAGCTCTTGTTGGTCGATATAAGAACTTTGCTATTCTTGCTGCTCGGAGGAATCGAGTTTGTGTTTTTAGGTGTTCTAATTTCATTTAACGTTTGCCTACATATGTTTACTATCAAGTTTATATTGCTACATAAACAGTTTTTATAACTTTAGAATCCTTCACGTTTCTTAGTATGTGATTAGCCTTGTATAGTGAATAGACAGCATGTACACAGAGTTGGGGTCTTCCTGGAAGTAAACTCTCTATCATTTGGGATAGAGGTATTGTTTGACTGACTTTCACCCTCTCCAGACTATAGTGATAGCTTTTGATGCCGTTGAGATATAGTGGGTATGATGGTTGTTGTTGCAGTGAATAGACAGCATCGGAAATTTTCTTTATTTTTTTGTATAAAGTTTGTTGTACTAATTTAACGCGTGCCTTAATATGTTGTTGGTCTTGTGCATCATGTGGTGAAGCGATAATTTTGGGTTTTTTTTTTTCATTTTTTCCGTATAATGTTTGTTGTTTGTATTTTCACGTCACTTTATATGTTGTTCTATCGTATGGTGAATTTAGAGCATTGAAATTTTCTTTTACACATTTGATTGCGGTTCATAAAATAAATACTTCTGAACATATATGGTAAAAATGATACAAGGGTGTGTCATTCAACAATAGTTGTCGATATTAATAACCTATTTAAAGATTCAAGAAAAACACACGCACCTAAAGGAGATATTTGATTTGAACTCTAGTCTTATCTTGAATGTGAGATACTTTTTGTCACTAGGTTATTTCAAGTTCACTTATATAGAAGGGCACTTGTACCTTGTTTTAGTGCAGGCTTAGTGAATGTAGTAGTCATTACTACTTTTCAACACTAGTACAGTTATACCATGTCCAACTTCTATAGGTTGTTGGAAAGGACTGTTCCATTAGCATCTAATGTACTTGAAAACACAGGAGACCAATTAATTCTTGTTTTCTTTATCACAAAAAAAACATTTTATTCATGGCAGGTCATTCGACAGAACTTATGTTATATCATGAGACGAATTTCCAAACCACTCAAAAAAAACCTATATGGTCTAAGCTAAGACGAGAAAACTGATGAGCTGGAATATTCCCTTCTCGTCTGACATGAATGAATACAACTTTATTAAAGCATCGAGTCAAAGATAGAATAGTCTTCACTAAAAGACCATTCACCGACAGGTCCTCATCGTCAAATGTCAGTCTCTGGAAAGCATACAAGCAGTCAGATTCCATAATAACTGAGGAGAAGCCATAAATGAAAGATTGTTTTAGACATTCCAAGATAGCTTGCAATTCAGCATTCTCCAACTCAGAAGTTCTCTTGAGAGGCTTTGAGAAAGCTCTTAGTAATAGACCGTTCTTGTTATATCCCAGGTCAAAAAAAAAAAGGGATAATGGTATAAAAAACAACCGGTGGAAGGAAAAAAAAATTAAACCCCCACCACCTTTTCATTTTCATAACCCCCTATCCTTTTTACCTCTTTAAACTCATAACCCCCCAAACAATTATACCCCTTAATATCCATTATCTTTCCCAATACTCCCCTACTTAAACTCACAATCCCTTCCCTTTTCTTTCACTCTAACCATCGGCTAGCAGGGAGGGGAGGAAAAACAAAGAAACTGAGAAACTGAGAGCTAGAGGGAAGAGAAGAAAAAGAGAAGAAAAGAGAAGGAAAAAAAAGGTAAGTATCCTACATGTACTCGTTATGCATTTGCAAATTCTATATGTATATTTTGTATGAAATTCAAGGATCATGCATAGGTATTTCTGGTTGCATAACGTGATATTTATATATATGTATTGTCGTATATATATATATATATATATGTATTGACTTAATTGTTATAATTGTGAAATGTACATATATGCATAATCGGTTGATGATTATGGCACCTTCGGCTGATTCTTCACGTGTAATATTAACATGCATATGAAAAGATTAAAGTGTAGGTGGTAAGATTCTTTGTCATGTGCATACGTAATTGAAAAGAAACTTGTGAAATTGTTTGATTATTGGTATAAATGCCGAGTAATCCATATTTTTATGTGAAAGAAGAATATTTAGAGAAATGAGTTATGGCCGAAAGTTTGATTTGGGGATGGGTTGGCTATTTATGGAATTTTTATGTGCATATTTATTACATAGACATATGTTATTTACACATGTAGTTAAATTAGACAAAAGGTGAAAAACAAATGTGTGGCCGAAAATATTGCATAGGCTGTAAGATTAGTGGTGGTTGAAATATGGTAGGAAGAAAGTTAGATAATATTGAATGTTCATATGCATATACATATTTTATAAATTTATGTTATATTTATGTATTTAAATTGTCAAATTGTAACTATGTATACATACAGAAGTTATATACATTTGATTTAAGGCCAAAGGGCCAAAACATGCATATGGACATTCAGTGGACATGTTTCGTTATTTCACAGACTGTGATATACATAATGTATGAACTGTATGCATTTAGAAGTATAAGTTGCCATGTATTTATATTTGTATGTAATATAATTACCAATTGTTGCTAAATATATAAAGCATGGGCGAATGTATTAAAATAAGGTTGGAGATGTTAGACAACTGATCTTAGTATAAGGTAGAATACAATAGATGTGAGACGTGTGAAATTATATTAGTTATGAATTTTGCTGAAATTTATAGATTTTGGATTAACTTGAATTTGGTATAAAAGAGGTTGTTCTCCATGATTTGATCGGTAATCGTTATTTTATTTGAAAGTTATTGATACTTGAAATTGTTTCGGAAAAATCGAATATTTTAGAAATTGTTTTCGAAAATTGTGCATATTGTGAAATTCACCCTTACAAGAGAAATATATCGTTAAGCTGGATTGATTCCGAACAAACAGGCCGTCCGAGCACATATGACTATATCGATAGGCCGCTCGGACACATATGACTGCCAATTGGGCCGTCCAGGCACATATGACTATATCGATAGGCCGCCTGGACACATCGACCATTGGGGGATCAATCCATAAGTCTTGCGATATAAGTCACTTGTAAGGAAAGTGCTATGGCCATCGCATCGTTATCGTTATCGTTATCGTTATCGCATCGTTATCGTTATCGTTATCGTATCACGTCGTTATTGTATCGCATCGCATCGTTTTAAAAATTGCACCATCGGATTTTTGATTGTGACTAACCTTAGACTAACTCTGTGTGTTATCTCATCTGTTGATATCGTTGATTAGTATGCAGTGTTATAGTAAAATTACAAAGGTAAAAATATTTGTGAATGGAAACTTGATTATCTTATATGTTATTGTTATTTTGTTATTACACCTGTTTCCGCGTGTATGATTCCGTAGCTAGTACTGGAAGGATACTTGCTGAGCGATGTATGTCGCTCACCCCACGTTATTAACAATTTTTGCAGATAGACAGGTTTACGGGTTAGTACACCGAAGGTGATCAAGCATGGATATTTCGAGGTTGAGGATATTCTGATGGGCTTTTCGAGGATTTAGCTGAGACATAGTTTATGGGTTTGATACTATGCAATTTGGAGATTTAGAATTTAGTATCTAAATTTGATATTTGTATCAAACTAGATTTGCCTAGACGTTTATAATAATGATGATGATTATTTTATTGAGGATTTTTGTTTTATGGCTTCCGCTGACATCGATTTCCGTCACTTTACTGATGTGTAATTGAATCGTATCGACGCCTTGTATTCTCTTTAGCTAGATACGGTGAGTGAGTCGTTTCGAGTACTAGGGCTCGGGACGGGTCGCTACAGTTGGTATCAGAGCATGGCTCTAAATCCACGGAAGAAACATAGATTTAGGTCATGATCTTAGAAGCTAAGATTACGATTTTGCCTCTAAGTCATTATTTAGGTTTAAGTGTTTTGATATTAAATATTAACCTTAGAGGGAAGCTTTGACATTAGACTTAAGTGATGATCTTGCTCATAAGTCACAATATTAGACATAAGTGACAATTTTGAATTTAGAGTTTATCTTGGACATAAACGATGATTATATTCTAAGCATGATTTATATTCAGAAACGATGATTATATTCTAAGCATGATTTATATTATTTAGAGTTTATCTTGGACATAAACGATGATTATATTCTAAGCATGATTTATATTCTAAGCATGATTATATTCAGAAACGACTTTAGACTTAGAAGATGATCGGTTGATGGTTACACATACTCACGATGATGTTATGCCATGAGATTTTGGCTAAGTTTTGATCATAACACTTGCACATCCCCTTGGTCGTGATCTTACTAATGCTATTAAATAATATACAATTAATTAACATAATATTAACCAGGATGCCCTGCCGCAGGCACTGGTTGATGCAGGACATTATATAGGCGTGGAGATTACTAGGGCCGCTTCCCCGCAGCCGCATCGTAGGACCCGGTACCATGGAGCGGTTCATGCCTCTACTTTGACAGTAACGTCCGAACCTGACTATGTCTAAGCTGAGATCGTAAATATTAAGAAATGATTTATAGTAGAATGATAGAAACTAAGAAAAGATTTATTAGTGTTATGATCAGTAGAGTTTAATATAGAATATAGTAGAAAAAGGTTTATATATATGATTAAGATGTTGAATTTTATGGTTATCAAAATAGGCTGAAGATATTAGTCTTATTAGAGATATTGATTGCTAAGAGAACATTACTATAATAAGTATGGTGGAATAACAAATTATTACAAATCTGGGTTAAGTGTTGACTCCTAGGAACATGTAAGTACTGATGTATCGAGTAAGCTTGAATTGAAATTGAGCAAGCATGGACAAGTAGTGGTTGCTCTTCAAGTGAGATCTAACTAAGTTAAAATTAGCGATTGAAATAACCAAGTAAAGAAGTACGGGTGATTAGGTGTGGCGAGCGGAAGCGTGACGCATTGGACACCTTAAGTCGATCAATATTTAGTGTGACATGCTAGGATTGGACAATTTAAGTTAAATATTTTATCATGAGTAAACGAATGTTAGACCTATAAGGAACTGTACATAGGAGCTCTTTACTTGGAAATAAGGATGAATTATAGAAAGTATACGAAGTATTGGAATATTATTTTTCAAGTAGTTAAATATTTTCATAGATGCACATACCCTGAGGTACACCCATATTTTAAAGGTACTTCAAAGATTTTGTTCCTAAGTATTTCATTTAGTCTATTAATTGTAAAAGGCTACTTCTTTTCTGTATATGCATATCGACATAATGAAGGTTCAATTATTTTTGACAACCTCAAACGAAAAAAAAAATCTTTTTAAAATGTTAATGTTCTTCAAGAATGATATGCTCATATACATCTTATACAATATTCAAATTTTTGTTTGTTACGACTATTTTGACGGAATTAATGTTATTTGTCGATTATCGATATTGCAAGCATCTCATTCATTAAGAGTGTCTAAAGTTATTTGCACTTTTTGTGGTAAATTCACTTTATTATTATTACTTTTTTTGAAAAAGAAAGATACCGTATTCAAACCGTTTAAAAAAAAAACCTCTCACTTGTCAAGTTTCAAATTGTTTTAGTGTGATGTTATCGTAATATTTTGGCAAGTGAGTTATGTAAATATTGTTCTATAATTGGTCGCTTGGGACACTGCTTTACAAAAAAAAATATAATACCTTGAATCTTGTGTTTATTTAAAAAAAAATAGATTGGATATTTTTTTAAATAACTAAAGCTACATACCGAATTATAGTTACGTAAGCTACTTTGTTATTTAAAGAAAAACATGTCCATACACATATTCATATATTAGGCTACTGATAATATGCCGAAGGAGTAAGGATATGATCACGAAATTAGTTTGTAGGTGATTTGAGGAGACAGTCCTGTGTTGAAGGAATGTAATGATTAATATATAGGAGTATTCAATGGAATTTAGTCTGGATTTAGGAGGTGAATTATAAATGATGTGTTTAAAAATCCAGAGTTGTACATACAAGCATATAAGTTAAATGATACATATTAAGTTATATAAGTGACATTGAGGGCTTAACAACCTAAAAGTAAGGTTGATATGATAATATTCAGTAAACGGATTAAATAGGACCACACTAACCTGTGAATCACATAATACGCAAGTTTCGAGGACGAAACTTATTGTAACGGGGGAGGTCTGTTATATCCCAGGTCAAAAAAAAAAGGGATAATGGTATAAAAAACAACCGGTGGAAGGAAAAAAAAATTAAACCCCCACCACCTTTTCATTTTCATAACCCCCTATCCTTTTTACCTCTTTAAACTCATAACCCCCCAAACAATTATACCCCTTAATATCCATTATCTTTCCCAATACTCCCCTACTTAAACTCACAATCCCTTCCCTTTTCTTTCACTCTAACCATCGGCCAGCAGGGAGGGGAGGAAAAACAAAGAAACTGAGAAACTGAGAGCTAGAGGGAAGAGAAGAAAAAGAGAAGAAAAGAGAAGGAAAAAAAAGGTAAGTATCCTACCTGTACTCGTTATGCATTTGCAAATTCTATATGTATATTTTGTATGAAATTCAAGGATCATGCATAGGTATTTCTGGTTGCATAACGTGATATTTATATATATGTATTGTCGTATATATATATATATATATATGTATTGACTTAATTGTTATAATTGTGAAATGTACATATATGCATAATCGGTTGATGATTATGGCACCTTCGGCTGATTCTTCACGTGTAATATTAACATGCATATGAAAAGATTAAAGTGTAGGTGGTAAGATTCTTTGTCATGTGCATACGTAATTGAAAAGAAACTTGTGAAATTGTTTGATTATTGGTATAAATGCCGAGTAATCCATATTTTTATGTGAAAGAAGAATATTTAGCGAAATGAGTTATGGCCGAAAGTTTGATTTGGGGATGGGTTGGCTATTTATGGAATTTTTATGTGCATATTTATTACATAGACATATGTTATTTACACATGTAGTTAAATTAGACAAAAGGTGAAAAACAAATGTGTGTGGCCGAAAATATTGCATAGGCTGTAAGATTGGTGGTGGTTGAAATATGGTAGGAAGAAAGTTAGATAATATTGAATGTTCATATGCATATACATATTTTATAAATTTATGTTATATTTATGTATTTAAATTGTCAAATTGTAACTATGTATACATACAGAAGTTATGTACATTTGATTTAAGGCCAAAGGGCCAAAACATGCATATGGACATTCAGTGGACATGTTTCGTTATTTCACAGACTGTGATATACATAATGTATGAACTGTATGCATTTAGAAGTATAAGTTGCCATGTATTTATATTTGTATGTAATATAATTACCAATTGTTGCTAAATATATAAAGCATGGGCGAATGTATTAAAATAAGGTTGGAGATGTTAGACAACTGATCTTAGTATAAGGTAGAATACAATAGATGTGAGACGTGTGAAATTATATTAGTTATGAATTTTGCTGAAATTTATAGATTTTGGATTAACTTGAATTTGGTATAAAAGAGGTTGTTCTCCATGATTTGATCGGTAATCGTTATTTTATTTGAAAGTTATTGATACTTGAAATTGTTTCGGAAAAATCGAATATTTTAGAAATTGTTTTCGAAAATTGTGCATATTGTGAAATTCACCCTTACAAGAGAAATATATCGTTAAGCTGGATTGATTCCGAACAAACAGGCCGTCCGAGCACATATGACTATATCGATAGGCCGCTCGGACACATATGACTGCCAATTGGGCCGTCCAGGCACATATGACTATATCGATAGGCCGCCTGGACACATCGACCATTGGGGGATCAATCCATAAGTCTTGCGATATAAGTCACTTGTAAGGAAAGTGCTATGGCCATCGCATCGTTATCGTTATCGTTATCGTTATCGTTATCGCATCGTTATCGTTATCGTTATCGTATCACGTCGTTATTGTATCGCATCGCATCGTTTTAAAAATTGCACCATCGGATTTTTGATTGTGACTAACCTTAGACTAACTCTGTGTGTTATCTCATCTGTTGATATCGTTGATTAGTATGCAGTGTTATAGTAAAATTACAAAGGTAAAAATATTTGTGAATGGAAACTTGATTATCTTATATGTTATTGTTATTTTGTTATTACACCTGTTTCCGCGTGTATGATTCCGTAGCTAGTACTGGAAGGATACTTGTTGAGCGATGTATGTCGCTCACCCCACGTTATTAACAATTTTTGCAGATAGACAGGTTTACGGGTTAGTACACCGAAGGTGATCAAGCATGGATATTTCGAGGTTGAGGATATTCTGATTGGCTTTTCGAGGATTTAGCTGAGACATAGTTTATGGGTTTGATACTATGCAATTTGGAGATTTAGAATTTAGTATCTAAATTTGATATTTGTATCAAACTAGATTTGCCTAGACGTTTATAATAATGATGATGATTATTTTATTGAGGATTTTTGTTTTATGGCTTCCGCTGACATCGATTTCCGTCACGTTACTGATGTGTAATTGAATCGTATCGACGCCTTGTATTCTCTTTAGCTAGATACGGTGAGTGAGTCGTTTCGAGTACTAGGGCTCGGGACGGGTCGCTACAGTTCTCTTGTCGAAAGATAGCTGCCATAGCTATCTTACTAGCCTTTATAGATGCATCAACATTGACTTTAATGAAACCTCTATCAGGTGGACACCATTTAACACCTAATCTTGGTCCAACACATTGGAATCCTGCTTTGGAGACGAAGGAAATATATTCCATTGCTGCACTTTCTACACAAACAACCAGGGATAAGGGTCTAACGTTCTTTTCAGAAATAGACGAACACCTCGGTTTCCAGATAAACCACAAAAGATAGACAAATTTTCCCAGTGCGTTTATACCTTCAACTTTAGCAATCACGCATAGCAGCTTCACTAGGCTAACTGATTCAACGGAGAACCAATGCGTCACGTCACCTATTAGTTTTACAATGGCTTTGGGAATAAGGCAATGACGAAAAGGATGCTACGTTGTTTCAATTGCCGCACCGCAGAGCGCACACGAGGAGGCAGCTAATTCACGTTTTTACAAGTTTTCACCGGTCGAAAGGGTGTTATAAAGCATCCTCCAAACAAAATGCTTAATTCTCGGCTAGATGAGAGCTTTCTATCCTTTTAAAAGTTGATTGCATCATAGAACCAGTGATAGACGAGCATGGCGGGTCCATGGTGCCTATCTTGCTTTCCCAAGCACAATAATACCCCGTTTTTACTACGTATATCCCTTTAGAGTGAAAATGCCATGTCAAACGATCTTCGCGTCCACCGGATAGAGGTAGGCTCAAGATCTTTTCGCATTCAAAATCATAAAAGTGCTCTCTTAGCAAGCGTTCATTCTATTCTCCAGTTTGCTGAGAAAAGAGGTCAGCCACCCGTGACCGTTGATGGAGACTTTTATCAGTTAGAATTGGCTTAAAATGCGGAGGGGAAGGCAACCAGGGGTCCTCATATACAAAGATATTATATCCGCGCCCAATCTTCCATATGAGCCCCATGATAAGCAGCTCACGCCCTTTAAGTAAGATTCGCCAGAGATACGATGATTTTGCATTACCTTCACAGTGTAGCAAATCAGAAAACCTATAATACTTAGCTTTTAGAATCCTTTCCAACATTAAGTCAGGGTTTTTCAGAAGTCTCCAAATTTGTTTTGCCAACATGGCATTGTTAAAAGCTTCGAGGTCTCTAAAACCAAGTCCACCCGCTAATTTTGGAGCACAGCAATCAGTCCAAGCCTTCCAACAAACCTTCTTATCGTTACCTTGCGAACTCCAATAGAACTTCCGAATCTGAGCCTCACATCCTTTATGAGATTCTTCGGCAATTCTAAACATTGCATTGTGTAGGTTGGAATTGCTTGCATAATAGACTTTATGAGAATTTCTTTGCCCGCCTGAGAAAGGAGCCTCTCTTTCCATCCACTCATTTTTTTCCATACCTTATCTCGGATAAAGGCAAAGATTTCTTTCTTAGACCGACTTGTCATATAAGGTAATCCTAGATATTTTCCTTTTCCATCACCTTTTGGGATTCCTAACAATTCGATAATTTCCTCTTTCCTACTTCTGTCCACACCTTTGCTAAAGTGCATTGATGATTTTTTAAAGCTTACCTTCTAACACGATAAATTCTCGTATGAATGAAGAATATCCTTGAAACTGCTGCACATGTTCAGCTCTGCTTTCAGAAAAATCAAACTAGCATCTGCAAAAAGCAAGTCTGAGAGCGACAGACCATGTACTCAAAAACGTAGTCAACGAATCCTCCCAGGGAGCTCAGCTTTTCTCATCATGGTCGAGAAGCCTTCTGTGCAGACCCCTAGTAGGGCGAAAAGCTAATGTCAGAGAGCCATTTATTAGGATTTAATACGAAACTGTAGTAATGCATCGCATGATCAAGGATATAAGAGACTCCGAAAAGGCCATTCTCCTTGTTCAAAACTACAATCGGTATGCTTCGAAGTTTTCCTAAACCTACACAGACTGATATACAATCCGAAGTAATAATCAGAATACATTTCCTCTTTTAATGAAAAAAAACTCCCCGAAGAGAATAATTATATAAATCCACCTGTCATATCGTATGTGTAATGAGAACAAACGTACACACCATAACGCTGATATCACGGGTCTAAAAATTTTTCAGTCAAGACTAGTCAAGCTAATAGTGTCCTAGATCAAGACAAAATACAGATCTCATTTACATCATTTGTAGTAACTTTTCTTAGTTAACTAGCAACTACTAAGATATTAAGAATTATTAAAATTTGTGTCCAACCGATATTACTTAGCCTTTCTCCACAAAAGGTTTAACGTTATAAAAATAAAAACCAATTCGCCTTTTCACGGCATGTCAAAATCATGTTGCCTAGTAGACATTATGAAAATTCTCTTAATAGAAAAAAAAATTGTTTTGAAAAATTTTATTCTTCGATGAAGTGTTCTATAAACAAGGGTCGCAAGTAAAAGTCATTCTTGGTACACTATGCTCGTGTGTTTGAGCAAGATTTGAAGAGGAGGCCGGATCATTTCGCGATCTGATGAACGCAGTCTTACCCTACACTTTTTGTGCAAGAGCTTATTTCCGCGGCTCGAACCCGTGACCTCAATATCACAAAACAACAACTTTACCAGTTGCTCCGATACCCGCCCTCAAGCGTGACAAGTACTTAGAGACAAAAATTTTATGTTGGTGATAGATCAACTAGTGACACAGTAAGTGATGCCATATAAGATCTAACTTTATGCAAGGAAGAAGGTAATTGACCAAAGCAAAAAGTACATATATATTATATATGTTTGATTGATTAAAGAACAAATAATCATATTTCTCTATAGTCATTTTAAAATGTGTGCTTAGAAAAAGGTATTCAATTGGACGGTCGTTTGTGATGATCAGTGGTCACACGCATGGCTGCTCTGGTCCCTTAACTTTAAGCCTTTATGGGGTGGGAAATTATAAATCCAATTCTATTTCATGATACATTCCTATTAATAAAATAATCTGAACAATATGCTGGGACTTATAGTATAAGATGGCATTCTGCTCTCTTTTATCTAATGTTGGAATCATAACTTATGTGTTATATATAAGCAAGAATAAATAATTGGATTTTCAAAGGGAAAAGGAGAAATAAATGTATGCAAGTTTTTCAACTTTTGATATAAGATATATAAAGAAAAAAGATCAAGGTAATAATCAATGTTTCAATCAATCGTACTCAGCATATCACAACGATATCAAAAGTCATCGCTAGGGTCTGGAAAGGGTGAGAGTAAAGCAAACAATACATCCATCCTAAGAGATAGAGAGCTTGCTTTCAGTGAGACCCCCAACTCTATATGTACCTGTATAAATGATATAATAATGGAGATATGGTGTTGTGTAAGTGAGGAAATTCAATAATAAAGCCGTTTGATTTAGAAAAATACCTCTTCTCTCTCCTTCCCCTCCTTTTAGCCTCGAAGCATGATACTTTCTTTAAGAAAAAAATTATTTATCACACGCATACGAGAAAGAAATAGGATCGAGCCCTAGTTTTTACCATGAAATGTAATAGTCTTTACCACCAGGTCAATTCGAAAGCATCATATAATTAAAGGACATGGATCATCTGTATCATATATTTCTCATATTTTAACGCACTAAATGAGATATATTATATAAATTTTGACCCAAAAAAGGATACCCATTATACGTATTAAGAGAATGATGTGACATTTTACGTGATTAATTGTTTAGGCTTTCTCAAATACTGTATTCTTCTCAACAAATATGTGACGTGTTTTTTTATTGTTGTTTCTTTTAACACACTGAAAATGTCTTTACACAATTTTAAATCATGTATAAACCGTATTTGTCTAGTATGCATATTAATTTACGGTCATGTATAACATTCTATCTTTCGGACTAATTGATAGTTTTAGTACATAAGAATTCAACGCCATATCATTTGTTGACGTGGTCATGGTTATTTCATTTCAATATATTTTTGTTAAATGACATGAATAAATAATTTTCAGGATTAAATACTCAATCATACTTAAACTTTACTTTTTAGAGCATGCAATATCATGCTTTTGTCTAAAAACTGTATAATTAAACATCGTAGACGTGCCTTGTTCACGTAGCTGCCCCTTATTAAGCAAGCAGTAAATTTGCTTTTTAAAAAAAGAAAATAAATTAATTTCAAGCAAGCAATAAATTAATTTCAAGCAGTAATTTCGTACGGCCCACATTAAACTAAGCCCATGAGAACACTGTTGTCTGTGGGGTGTATAATGATATCAATCCCACGCCCGCATGACGTTGCTTTCCCAAGCGAGGAAAAATTGCAGTTGATTAGTACATGCCGGCACTACATATTTTATATAGGTTTCAAAATCTTCAAAGTTCCCGTGGCATTAGAAAATAACCATACAATAACAACATTACCTTATTATCTTAAAGTCTCCTATTTGGTATGGAAGGCTGGATGTATGCAATCATACCTATGTGTTAGAAACACACAGGGGTTGTTTCTCTATGACCCATAATGAAAATTGCGTCAAACTATATCGGTCAATTGGTAATTCATTGTATAAGAAATGCATGCAATTTAATGAGTCAATTTGCTTTATTTCATCATATTCTCCAGCGGCTAAAGAATGTTGAATAATTATATTTCGAGCGGCGAAAAAAATGTCGATTTGTTATGAGCCTAATCTCGAGCGGCGAAAGAATGAGAAGCTTTGGGCGGATGTTGAATAATTATTTTTCGAACCCATAACTCATGCAGTATTTATCGAATTATTCTTTAAAAAATTCAACAAAGACTATGTGCCAGTTAACATGGTACGTAACGAGGCCTGCTTAAATTGTTAGAATTGAACTTTCAATCTCAAAAGCTATTAATTCGAGTTTTTGTAAACATAAAGTTTTTTTTTCTACTTTTTATTGATTTTTGTCATTCATACTTTATTATGTCATGATTTTTCTTTCTATTTTATAGTAATTTATTCATATAATTAACATGATTATACCATGTGTTTCCATCATGTGGAGGCATATATTATACCATATATTAATAGAAAAGAAACTGTTAACATAGTCACTTGGGAAAAAAAATCAGATTCAAACCATTTTCTTGACGAGAAGTGACACTTTGACCGTCAATGCTAGTAGGTGAGCCTATGAGTTATTCATGTCATTATTTTGTATAATGTACGACATAAATGTAGTCATATGTAAAAGTAACAGAGTTAATAATATTTATAACGAGATATTAGAAAGGTATATTAAAGTAATTAAAATAAAAGTACCTTATATTATCAAATATATTGGCATGTATCTGTTTCAATTGAGATGCTGCAAGAGCAGGTTAAGATATCATAAGCGACTACAATACGAATAACCAAATTAGATTGAATATTGACATCTTCCCTCCCTATAGCGTTGTGCATTTTTTTTATAGCGTTAATTTAATACTCTTTTCGTCTAAAAAAATATTAACAAAGGTGATTTGACGTATAGTTTTTGAAGGCAACATGTAACACAATGGTTGTTATAGTATTTTGTATAGTGTATCTATAATTTTTATTTCACTCCTACATAATTACAATAATAATGTCAAAACTTTAGCATATGTTTGACTCGATAAACGAATTCTCTATACAGCTTGAATCATTTACGATCATATTCCTCGCTTTGCCTTTTCATAATTGTGTTCATTCAATCATCTTATTAACAACGAATTTGTTATTTGAATTCCAAATTGTTCTCTTGTGTTTAATAGATTTGATCCATTATGCTATAGTTGTTTTTGCCTAGCCTCTTTTTAGGTAACAGAATTTATTAATTCAGGAAAATGAAGGGTCCCCCCCCCCTCTCTCTGGGTGTTTAAAATGGGATAGGATCCCCTCATCGCAAAGGGGTGCGGTGACGCGTGACCGCGCGACACATGGCAGCAAGGGGGTGGTGAGGTTAGATGAGAGTCACCCGCATCTAGCTTCACCACCCCTTTGATGCCACGTGTCGTGCGGTCACAAAGGAGTGAGGAAAGTGGGGTTATGAGATCTCAACCCGTTTAAAATGCAACGAGTAATCATTATTGACTAATGCCCTAATGATATCCCTTTTTCAAGAAAGATTTAGGTAGTCATGAAGATCTCTAATGACATGACTACTTTTTTTCTGGAAAAAACTTTTGGATGGTTAAGGTTTAAATTAATAGCGGAGATTCGTATATTACTTTTAGGTAAGTTGCTTATTGGAATAGTACGTGTAATTTATCATCATATACACATTAAAAATAAAATATGTAAACAACAACAACGATGTCTAGTAATATCCCAACGAAAATACTAGCTATCGCTATGGTCTAGAGAAATTGAGAGGCAGACAAACAGCAGCTCCATTCTAAAAGATAGAAAGTTTGGTTCTAATAAGACCCCGACTTTATATGTAACTGTATAGATGGTAAAATAATAGAAACTAATCATTTTTGCTAACTTAAATGACATTGTATCAGATTGTAAGAACATCCATTAGTGCCGCAGTTGTACTTACCATTCTTGGAACCCTTTTTTCCAACTCTTTTTATAGTGACAGAAGAAATATCCAAGTAGGTTCATTCAATTGCTGCTTTCAACCAGGAACATGTAATTATGTTAGTAGTGGTGCATTTGATGCCCATATGTATTCGATAAACCTGGTAAAATTGCTCCTTTATGATCTTGAGGTCATGAGTTCGAGTCATTGAAACTGTCTCTTATATGAAACGTACGGTAAGAATGCGTACATCAGATCATGAAGCAATCCGACCCTTTTTCGGATCTTGTGTAAGTACAGAAACCTAACACAACGGAACACCCTTTTTATGTATTCAAAGAGTTGGTGACAACATGATGGTGTTTTTTTTAGACAAGAACGTTTCCTTCTTTTTTATGGCATTCCAAGCATTTAATTTGCAAACGTCACGCACCTTAAAAATCAAAACTATGTGCTAATTAATAAGACCAGTTGAGACCCCAAAAAGTCAAAATTAAAAGGTCTTAAATTTAAATTCCTTCCATATAATGGTATTGTACACCCGGTCTGTCCAAAAATATTTTCGTACCTTAACTTAAACAAAATTTAAAGAAGTAAAACTATTTTGTTCATCATTCGCATTATATCTCTCAAAAAAAAATTAAGGTAAACTATAAAAATCATATAAGTGTTAATTGAAATTGTAATAGATAAACTTGTCTATGAAAATATTGTTGCTTTATAAAGTATATATTATTTTTGAGCCAAACTAAAATGAAATCTAGGACACTATTTTCAGGAGGGGGAGAGTATATTTTATTTATGTATAATGTATCAATAATTGTTTATTTTCTACGAAATATGATAGCATCATATGTCTATGTATCCAGGTATCATGTATAAAGGAGAAAAAATTCAAAATATTGCCTCCCTTATCTCAATAAAATAACCTTATTTATTTTCTCTTATATCTGCATAATTAGAGTTTTATCAAATCTTTTCTTCACTTTTATTTCTGAGCTAATTACCACTGCATATTCAATATCCTTGCTCATTGGTTTGAATTCTCATATTGCACTTTCCGAGAATCTATCACAACCAACATCACATTATTTATCTCAGTTTATTAGATCAACCCATGTATATAAAACATCAACATAATTGAATATCTGATTGGATGGTTATCAACCATTAGCTACTTCAGAAACCTAATTTAGGAAGACAAAAGCAGCAGAGAATAATAGTTTCCTGATTCTTGCATAAAATTGAAACCATTTTGGCACTCAGGAATATGTATCACAGCCGGATCATACATCAACACCAAACCCCCTTAAAAACAATCAAATGATCTATTTTTTCGTCCCAAACATATTTTGATAATTGAGTATACTCATAGTTAAGTTTTGAAGTATATATCAAGCCAACTAGGTTAATGACTTTCTAATGAGAAAATTATCTCAATAGTTAATTTTGAATTATATTTATAATCAACTATGATAATAGTTTTGAAAACAAAAAGTATCTCGACCTTAAAAACAACCGCAAAACTTGATACTCATAGCGTAAGCAGTGGACTGCTACAAGTAGGGCTGTAAATGAACCAAGTTGTTTGGTCGTTCGGCTCGTTTGATTCGAGCTCGAGTTCGAGCTCGGCTTGGATAAAAGGTTAATGAACATAGTTTGAACACATTTTTTCTGTTCGAACTCGGTAAGTGACACCGTTCGTTTAAGGTGTTCGACTCGTTAATGTTGTTCGTGAGTTAAACGAACCAACCTTGAACACTTAAATATGTTCGTTCAAATAAATAAACAAGCTCGGCTCTTTCGTTAAGTTAAATGAACCGAGCTTGAACAGCACAATGCTCGGTTCGTTCGGCTCGTTTACAGCCCTAGCTACAAGATGATGTATGCCAACGAGCCTCGCCACGGGTTAGAATGGTTAGCTCAACCCTTGGAAGATAATTATGGAAATTTTAATCAGATGCCCCCAAATGGTTTATTGGTAGTCTATGTATATGGGTACGTTGCTACGAGATAAGAGATGGTATAAGTCCTCCGCCTGCGGAAGATATATAATAACGGAAGCTAAGCATCGTATACCAACTGGAATATGTCTTTTTTTCTGCTAAAAATAATTGTAGAGACACATATGCCTGGCAGCTACAGTTAAATGTACGTAATATATAGCAAAGTTATGAAGCAACCAAAGAAAGCAATTGAGAAAAAGAGTGTGCTAAAGCGGAAAAAGACTTTAAAGAAAGAAGAAAGATACAAAATGAATGAAAAAAGAAAAGTAAAACGTGAGAAATCATTGTTATAAAAATTAGGTCAAATATCAAGGAAAGCCAAAGGTCATATGTGTGGACATAGGTTGTTAGAGTATAGAACTGTAGTAGTTGTGTATCTTTATGAGACAGAAATGAATGATGTGATAAATATAGATTGTGTTTCTTTACTAAATGTGTTGTTTGCTCATTTACCACTATTTTCAGTATTTAAAGTAGACCGAGTAAGCGAGACTCAAGTGCTTAGTTGTATGAGCTCGTGTATGCAATGCGTTGTTTATTGATTTTGTGTATTAAATGTCTTAGTTTTATAAATGCTTTAGCATAGACCAAAGATACTTAACCTTACATGTATCCAAGCGGAGTCAAAAACCAAGGCGGTCAACCAGTCTGTCAAAGTTGAACAAATTCGGAACAATTGACGAACAGAAATCAAAAGAAAAAAAATATATGCAGGGAATCGTAGCTGGAGCATTCAATAACCGCTCAATCAAATTGAAGAATGAGTTACAAACCAAAAATACGGTTATATACAGCGGTTAAGAGAAGAAAAGAGGGAAAATACGCGAAATTACAGATTTGTCCTTCCAGCCATTACTACCCGCTTTATTTACTTAAGGGCAAAACGGTAATTCCCTAGTATTTAAAAGACTCCCGCCTTCTGCTCCGTCTTCTTCCCCTTGCCAACCAACTCCTTCTCCTTCCAGCTTGTTCTCCAACGAACTCAGCTCAAGACCAAGCCTTCAACCTTCAATCTCAACTGCAAGCCAATGAACTCAACCACTCCATCTTCTTCAGACTGAATTACATTTCTCCACACTGTTGTTCATCAGACTGTTGTTGCACTCCTCTGGCACCCACTATCACTTCACTGCCAACAGCCATATCCTTGACACCTTTGACACCCCCCCTCAATCCTGACTGACAGAACACATTACAAACCCCTAATGCTTCAGTCAGGATGCTTAGCCTCTTAGAGTCTAATGACTTCGTGAACACATCCGCCAGCTGCAATTCTGTTCTGATTGGCATAGGCTTCACCACTCCATCTTGAAATTTGTCCCTCACAATATGACAGTCAATCTCTATATGTTTGGTCCTCTCATGGAACACTGGATTTTCTACAATGTAAATAGCACTTCTATTATCACAAAATATTTCTACTGGATCCGGATGAGCCACTTGTAAATCCCTCAAAAGATAGAGTATCCATTGAACCTCGCATGTAGCAGAGGCAAGAGCTCTATATTCTGCTTCTGAGGAAGATTTCGAAACCGTGGTCTGTTTCTTAGCCTTCCAAGATACCAAAGCATTGCCCAAGAACATACAGTATCCTGTGATTGATCGTCTACTCTCTACGCAACCACCCCAGTCAGAATCTGAAAAAGCAGTCAGTTTCAACAATCCCTTGCTAGGGAAAAACAGTCCCTGTCCTGGGGTTCCTTTGAGATATCTCAGCAATCTCTGCGCTGCCCTCCAGTGCATTTGCGTTGGTGTGTCCAAAAACTGACTTAATTGTTGGACAGCATAAGTAATATCGGGTCTAGTGATCGTTAAGTACAATAGTTTGCCAATTAATCTTCTATAGCTGGATGTATCTTCAAATGCCAAGGAGTCATTATGTGAAAGCTTCAGATTTTGTTCCATAGGTGTACTTGCAGGCTTGGAGGCCAGGTGTCCCATGTCTTCTAATAGCTCAAGCGTGTACTTTCTTTGACAAAGCACTAACCCCCCCTGAGACCTGGCCACCTCAAGACCTAGAAAATACCTCAGCTCATCTAAGTCCTTAATCTGGAACATAGAATGCAGACTGGCTTTAAGACTCTGGATTGCTGCCAAAGAATCACTTGCTACTACAATGTCATCAACGTATATGAGAAGGACAAGAAATGCACCCCCCTGCTGCTTGGTAAACATGGTGTAATCGTGCTTGGACTGAACATAACCCAGTGACAAGAGAAAGGCTGTCAGTTTGGCATTCCACTGCCTGCTGGCTTGCTTCAAGTCATATAAGGATTTGGTAAGCCTGCAGACAGTGCCCGGGGGTGCAGGAAAACCTTCTGGGGGCGTCATATATATCTCCTGATCCAAATCTCCATGGAGAAATGCGTTATTGACGTCCAGCTGATGAATGAACCACCCCTTGATAGCTGCTAGTGCCAAGACTAACCTGACAGTCGTCATTTTGGCAACAGGAGAAAAAGTATCTCCATAATCAACCCCTGCTTGCTGAGTATAACCCTTAGCCACCAGCCTAGCTTTATATCTTTCAATGGAGCCATCCGCCTTTCTCTTAAGTTTATAGACCCATCTACAGCCAATGGCTTTCTTGCCTGGTGGCAGGGTGGTAAGGACCCAAGTATGATTTGCCTCCAAGGCAGCCAGCTCCAGAGACATAGCCTTCTCCCAATGCACTGAACCAGCTGCCTGCTGATATGATTGAGGCTCTTGCTGCATACTAAGATTAAGGACATATCGTTTGAATTGAGGAGTCAGCTGATCAAGGGAATGATAATGTTCAATAGGATAAGCATGTGAGCTGATGTCTGAGGAAGATGTAATAGAAGAAGCATTAACTTGGTTACAATAATAGTCACGCAAGTAAGACGGTTGTTTTCTGAGCCTTGGAGTACGATGTTCATTAACATGAGGAGACGGTAAAGGCACAGCAGGATCAGTGGAGGAAGAGGAATCAGGTGTTTGTGGCAAGTCTGCATTGCTGATGACTAAAGGAATATCAAGAGTAATAGGTGGAAAACGTTCTGGAATTGAATCTGATATTGGTGAAGTGGAAGAGGAAGAATCAGACGATTGGGATGGTGAAGAAGAAGGATTATGCAATGCAGGAGAACCAGACACATGAGGGAAAGAAGTATTTATGGGTGGATTGTATTGTGGAGCAGGTGGAAATGTAGGTACACAATGACTTGGTGCAGGAGACCCAGGATAATCACAAGCATCAGAAAATGGAAAATGCGTTTCCAAGAACTTAACGTTTCTTGAAACAAGGATCTCTTTGGTGCTCAATTTCTGTAAAATATAGCCTTTGGTTGTAGATGAAATTCCCAAAAATACACATGGTATGCCTCGTGGAGTAAACTTATGCTTGTCTGTGGCAGTATTATATGCATAGGTCAAGCAACCAAAGACCTTGAGTTGCTGATAGGTGGGAACTTTGTGGAAAAGAATTTGATATGGGCTTTTCTGGGATAAAACTGGTGTGGGAATAAGATTTATCAGGTATACAGCATGCGCTACGGCAAAGCCCCAGTAAGAAGAAGGCAACTGGGCTTGAAATTTGAGGGATCTTGCTACAACCAAGATGTGTTGGTGTTTTCTCTCCACGATGCCATTCTGTTGGGGAGTATAGACACAACTCGTTTGATGCACAATGCCATGATGTTTATAGAAATCATGCATTTTAAACTCAGAGGCATTATCACTCCTTATGATTCTAATCTTTCTATCAAATTGAGTCTGCACATAGGCATGGAAATTTTGTAGAATCTGCTTAACTTCAGATTTAGATTTCATCAAATACAACCATGTAAATCTGCTACAATCATCTACAGCAGTAAGAAAGTATCTTTGAGAGTACAAAGTAGGATGTCTGTTTGGCCCCCAGACATCAACATGAATCAAATCAAAAGGCTGAAAAGAAACAGAAGCAGAAACAGGAAACGGCAATTTCTTAAGCTTGGCCAAAGGGCAGATTGTGCAAGACTCATCATGGTGTCCAGTTGTGACTGAATCATCATACCTCTGGATCTCCTTTATTCTAGAAACTGAAGCATGCCCCAGTCTATAGTGCCACAGCACAGATGGTGAAGTAAGAGCAGTGTTTGAAAGGCAGACAGAATGTTGCTGATGTGGATCACTACTGAGGCAATAAAGACCATGTGACAACCTAGCTGAACCAATCATCCTCTTGGATAATTGATCCTGAATCAAACAATAATCACCAAATATTTGAATAAGTATATCAGGATTTGAGGCCAACTCTAGAACTTGTAGGATTGTTGTTTTGCGAAGTCATCTGAAGATCACCGGAAGATGTGTACACAAATTATCAGACGAGTCACCAGAAAAACAATCAACACACAGCACCACAATCACTCAATTACCACAAAGCTCTGATACCATGTCAAAGTTGAACAAATTCGTAACAATTGACGAACAGAAATCAAAAGAAAAAAAATATATGCAGGGAATCGTAGCTGGAGCATTCAATAACCGCTCAATCAAATTGAAGAATGAGTTACAAACCAAAAATACGGTTATATACAGCGGTTAAGAGAAGAAAAGAGGGAAAATACGCGAAATTACAGATTTGTCCTTCCAGCCATTACTACCCGCTTTATTTGCTTAAGGGCAAAACGGTAATTCCCTAGTATTTAAAAGACTCCCGCCTTCTGCTCCGTCTTCTTCCCCTTGCCAACCAACTCCTTCTCCTTCCAGCTTGTTCTCCAACGAACTCAGCTCAAGACCAAGCCTTCAACCTTCAATCTCAACTGCAAGCCAATGAACTCAACCACTCCATCTTCTTCAGACTGAATTACATTTCTCCACACTGTTGTTCATCAGACTGTTGTTGCACTCCTCTGGCACCCACTATCACTTCACTGCCAACAGCCATATCCTTGACACCTTTGACACAGTCAACCGTAAAAAAAAATAACAAAGTCAAGTGAAAGGACATAATCGTGGATCCGGGTCAGATCATAACTCTGGTCACGTCATCTTAATTTTTATTGTTTAATTCCCAAAAATTCATATTTCACTTATTGTCAAAGGGTTTTTCTGAAGAAACAATTCGGACATCTAATGTTCGCTTATACTCTTTCGATCATAAAAATATTGTAACATTTGACTTTTCAGTATAACGTAATACAATAGGTTAAAAAATCAGTTATGCTAATAATTAAGGCAGATGAAGTACTTTGTTGGTTCTAATTCATTCTTTTCTGATCAGACATCCATTCAGATCCACTTATATTTTTTATTTCAATCCGACACCTCCCATACAGAATCCAAGTTCGCGAATTGTAACAAGTGACTGTGCTGTAATAATCTAGGTTTGTACCAATATCCAAGACTTCGGATGAGATCTAAGGAGGCCTTATATGAGATAAAATATGAGTCCTCCAATCACGCGACGTCACATGTACAAAAGAGTCTTTTTTTAAAAAAGAAAAAAAGTAAACAACAGGCCCTTTTATACACGTGGCGGCGCGTAATCGGAGGCCTAATATTTTGACTAATATAAGAACTCCTATGATATCATCCGCCAAGACTTGGAGTCTAATAATCTATATTCTCAACAAAAAAAAAGGGGGGGGGGGTCTCATGGCCGCCCGCATTGACTATTGAACAGTGCATTTTGAATATCTGATGTCTTAGTCGAAAAGACAAGTGAAGTTAAAGTTTCCTTGGATTCTATTTCATCAAAAAGTCAGAGAATGTTCTGAGTTTGATCCATGAAGTCAAATGAACAGAATTTCTTAAGGGCTTCTAAGATTATGTCGTCTAAGTGAATAGTTGAATATTCAATCAATCATTTGCAGAAACATGCATTCACTGTTTTAATATTCCCCCGTGGCCGAAAGTTTGGTATGTGCATAATAATGCCTCCAACTTATACCTTTGTTAATTTAATGCATCTAGGAGCTCATTAATTATCGCCTAAATAAAGGCCTTTGTGGTTTATCAGATGTTCAAGATTATTTGCCCAAGGCCATAGCTCATTTGGTATTCGGGTTGAGATTTAGTCCAAGAAGTCAAATATTCGATTCCAGGGACACGCACAGTGTGGATGCTCGTACTGCTGCTAGGCCAAAGGTCTGATTTGCGGGGGACATCTTGTGTGAGTCACTGCGTAAGTCTTCACTCAACCTAAAAGCCCGTTGGGCTCCTAATTTGCATCTTCCATAATGCTTCTTGGGGCTGAGACGGTAAGACCCTCATAGCAAGGAAATGACCTTCTGCTCCAACATGTTCAAGATTATTTACATTTTCTGCCTTTCTTTTTCTCCCTTTTTTTTCTTTTTTTTTAATTTATAAGCAAAGATAAGATTTCCTCCATTATGAATAAAAATCAAAATATAAAGTATGGATGCTGGTCAAAATTCTAGAGTTAAAAATTTACCCGCTATTATCAAAAGTAGTCTCGAGAAAAGAATCCTGTGCAACTCCAAAACGTTTGAAAAAAAATATACAGATCTAGAATTATATTTTTCTAAAAACAAGAAAAGGTTATCAACCGGTCCGAAAGGAACTTGGATGGAGGAGGCCTCTTCAATGTCTAAATTAGTAAGATGATATTTGGAGAAAATGTAAAACCATGTAAGTTATCTCTCTCATTATTAACCTCTAATGGTCAAAAGAAGGATTTATAATCTAGATGAAGACATGTAATGATCAAGATTACATATATTAATGAATGGTGAAAAGTGACCTATGTAGATTGGTCTCAAATTGTTATGGCCGAAAAAAAAATAAAAAATATATAGTAGATATGCGTATATATTAATATTACTAAATATAATAATAATAATAATAATAATAATAATAATAATAATAATAATAATAATAATAATAATAATAATAATAATAATAAGGTAATGATGATAATAAAGATAAATATAAACTAGATAAAGATTAAGTTACATTAGGAAACCTAAACCAAAACCAAATGGGAAAATCTAAAATCTACCCTAACTCTCCCACCATATATACGCATACACGCATAACACTACGACCAAAAAAAAATCTTCACTCAGCCACACACACACACACGCACGGCAAGGAAAAAAAGAAAAAAAAAAGAGGGAGAAGAGAGAAAGAAAAAGAGAGAAGAAGAAGGAAGGCGAGGCACCGAACCCAAGTTTTAGTCCGTCGAATCTATTTGCGCTATCGTCAATCGAGGTAGGTGCCTCTTCCCCCCTCAAATGGGTACGATCCATGCATGCTTGATGATATATTTTATGTGATTTACTTGTTTTAATTGTTTATATTATAGATGTGTATTTGTTTATAATTGAAAAGCATGAGGTAACTGTTTACTTGCTGCTATGTACGTGTATGAATATGAATTTGATGGTATGATTAGATTAGGGTGAGAATACTCTTGAAACAACTCAAAAGATTGGGGATTTACATACTTGGGGAGGTTTAAAATTTTCGTTTTGGCCTTAGAATAAGATTATCTAGCCCGGAATAGGTTGGAATTAGGTTGAAATCGAAAAAAGGGTCTGACGGACGCGTTTCAGGGGGTGACGCGTGGGGCCCACACGCGGCTCCTGACGGCGCGTCCGGACACGTGATGACTTGTCCACCGCCAACAGTTGCGTCTCGTTATAACGAGTCCAACGCAACTGGTTTGAGGTCAATCGGAGTTAAAACGAAGATTTTATGAAGGTTAGAAGGAAATATAATTTAATAAAAAAATAAAAAAAATGGAAAATGTTGTTGGACCGGCCTGGCTGCCGGACCGGACCAGGCCAGCAGGCCGGCCCAAACCAGAAAAATTTAAAAAAAATCTGAAAATGGATTTCTGAAATGAATAAATGATAAATAATTAATTAAAATTAGTTAAAATTCCAGAAAAATATATTTATTTATCAGAAAATTCTAAATAAATTTCAGAAAATATAAAAGGTTAAAATTAAATTATTTATACTTAATTTCTAAATTTTGATAAATGTAAATAATTAAAAATAATTAGTAATAAATGGAGTTAAATAAGGGAAAATTAGTAGAAAATTCTAGAAAATTAATACAAGCTAAGAAAAAATAAAAGGGATGCTAAATAACCACTTTCCAGTATTCGTAAATTTTATGAAGCCAAATATTGAGTGTCGGAGATGGTGAGGATAGGCGTACGGCCCAAACGACTAGTGTTGAGTGCCGGAGTTGGTGAGGATGGGCGTGCGGGCCCTAGACGATTTTGTTGTTGCATTCATGGCACGCGAATTGCATTAGGAGTGGGCTGAGATGTACGGGTCTCAGACACTCGAGTGGAGTGGACCATGGTGTACGGGCCATGAGTATGTGGTTATGATGGATCATGGTGTACGGGCCATGGATACTTGGTTATGGTGGATCGTGGTGTACGAGCCACGGGCATCGGTTGGGGTGGATCGTGGTGTACGGGCCACGGGCATCCGCAAGGGTGGATTGTAGTGTACGGGCTACAGGCATCCAGTCAATCCCGGGATCATGCATTGCATATAGGTCTAGGACATATTGCATGACATGATTCTTGTTGCGTGTGACACGTTAATTGAGCATGCATCACGTACTTGCGCATTTTATGTAGAGTGCTTTACTTACCGCATTTACTTTATCTTATGCACGTTATCTTATATTTATGTGTAATGTGTTATATCATGTTTATGTGCTATGTGGCTATATCATTTCGGTATGTACGTTTTGTATTTGTTTGAGGCGGGCATCTACTGGGTGATTTCTGTCACTCACCCCTACTTTTCAGGTGAGCCGGATGAGGACTATGAGCATATCTTCATTGAGGACGGGACAGACATAGCAGAGTGGGCTGGTTGAGAGCTGCGGCTAGGATATGGGGGGGACTCTGCAGCTGTTTTGTTCTTATTTATATTTTGAGGATTTTTCCACATACTACTTTACTATTTTATTCCCAGAATTTTTATTTAGCAATGTAATGACGGTTATTGGAGTTTAATATATGTTATGGTTTACGTTTCCGCGAAAAAATTTCTGCGTCATTTTGACAAGTAAGAGTTTGGTTTGAGGCTTTGTATTCTCCTTAGTGAGATACGGCGGGTGCACTGTTCCCGATGTTAGGGCTCGGGAGCGGGGCGCTACAGGTGGTATCAGAGCCGAGGCTTCAGATCCGCCTCGGAAACGCAGGATTAACTAGATCACTAGACGCAAGTTACGATCTTTTGTAAAATGACGATTTTACCCCTAATAAACAAAGTAGACTTAAGAGATGATTTTAGACCTAAGTTATGATTGGGTTATGGGAGGTGTGTGCCGATGGTGAGCTTTTCTTGTCTAATTATCAATTTATCTGCGTTCCACCTTTCAACTTATTATCGACAAATCTGTATTCGTTTCATGAACTCAAATTCCAGATAATGCCTCCACGACGCGAGCCGCCAGCTAGAAACGGAGGACACGATGGTGATGATCAGCAGGGTCAGGGGACCATTCCTCAGGTCCTTGCAGATACCCTGGCCACGCTGACTACATTGATGGCCCAGCATCAGATATAGATGGCTCACCTACAGCAGCAGCAGCAGCCACCACCAGCATCACCACCCCAGGGGGCTTCGATTTGTTTTCTACCAGAAGATGCAGAACTGATAGATACCTATGTTCAGGGGTACAACATGACTAGAGGAGCAGAGATCTGGCTCAAGAATGTGTATAAGCAGTTGATGCAAGTTCTGGATGGCCTAAAGGTTGATGTGGTTGTACCATTCTTAGAGTGTGATACCGAGCAATGGCAGCAGTGTGTGACATGCAGGCTGACTCCACCACCGATATGGACCCAGTTTAAGGAGGAGTACCAGAAGCACTGTATTCCAGAGAGTGCCCTACACCAGCCCTCCATCATCAAGTCAGATGCAATAGAAAGTAAAGGGGCGGACCAACGCTCGTGTGCATGTTATGATGGACACTAAGGTAGAGGAGGTCGGGGATGTAGTTATAGGTGAGATGTTAATTAGCAAAGTCCCAGCCTACGTCCTATTTGATAGTGGTGCCAGCCACTCGTTCGTTGCCTGGAGATTCGCCAAGAACATGAGTATTCTATCAAAACATCTCGAGATCCTTTATCGTGTTCAAGCCGCTAGCGACCAGGTGCTTGTATCCCACTATCAGTACAAGAAATGTCACTTGGAGATTAATGAGCTTGAGTTCTCCGCAACCCTGATCCCGATCCAGATGCAGGATTTCGACATCATTCTGGGCATGTATTTCATGGTAAGATATAGTGCTACCATCGACTGCCGTCAGAGACATGTCAGTATGCAGACACCGGATAAGCGAGAGACTATCTTCCAGGGGGATGTCAAATTGAAAAAGTCATCCAGAAAAAAAAAATCTACGTGACTGCAGCACAGGCCTCTCGGACATTGAAGAAAGGAGCCGGGGGTTTTCTTGTGTTTGTTCTAAATGCAGTGCTGAGACTCCATCGATTGAGGATATTCCAGTGGTACGAAATTTTAAGGATGTCTTCCTTGACGAGCTGTCAGGTTTACCACCGAGTATGGAAGTAGAGTTCGTGATCGACCTCATACCCGGAGCTGAGCCGATCTCGAAGGTACCATACAGGATGGCACCAGCAGAGTTAAAAGAGCTTAAGGAGCAATTGCAGGAGTTACTGGACAGGAAGTTTATCAGGACTAGTGTTTCTCCTTGAGGAGCACCAGTGTTGTTTGTGAAAAAGAAGGACGACAGTACAAGGTTATGTATCGACTATCGTGAGCTAAATAAGATCACGATAAAGAATAAATATCCACTACCGATGATTGACGATCCGTTTGACCAGTTGAAGGGTGCCATAGTGTTCTCGAAGATTGACCTCAGATCAGGCTACCATCAGTTGAGGATTAAGGCAGAAAACATAACAAAGACTGCGTTCCGCACTCGATATGGGCACTACGAGTTTCTTGTGATGCCTTTTGGACTGACGAATGCACCTGCGGCCTTCATGGACTTGATGAACACAGTATTCAGGAAGCAGTATGACCATTGTGTGATAGTGTTCATCGACGACATCTTGGTGTATTCACCTAATGAGGAGACGCATATTGAACACTGGTAGGAGGTATTAGAGACCCTTAGGAAGAAAAAAATTGTATGCAAAGTTCAGCGAGTGCAAGTTCTGGTTAGAGAGTGTGACTTTCTTAGGCCGCATGATTCCTGAGGAGTGCATTTCTGTTGACCCAAAGAAGATAGATACAGAATGGCTCCGACCTACTAATGTCACTGGGGTACGCAGTTTTCCTGGCCTTGTCGGTTATCATCGCAAATTCGTAGAGGGATTTTCGAGGATTGCAGCACCACTGAGCCGATTGAAAAAAAAGACTAAGTTTGTATGAACCTCCGAGTGTGAGGTAAGCTTTGCAGAGTTGAAGCGGAGGTTGACGACCGCACCAGTATTGGCACAGCCCTCAAGCACTAAAGAGTTTGTCATCTACAGCGACGCCTCGAAGAATGAGCTAAGGTGCGTGTTAATGCAGAGAGATAGAGTAGTGCATACGCTTCAAGGCAGTTGAAGCAATATGAACAAAATTCCCCGACTCATGATCTGGAGCTGGCAGCGGTGATGTTTGCATTAAAGATTTGGCGCCATTATCTATACGGTGTAAAGTGCGAATTCTTCACAGATCATAAGAGCTTGAAGTATTTATTCACACAGAAAGAGTCGAATATGCATCATAGGAGATAGCTTGAGCTACTGAAAGACTATGACCTGACCATCAGTTATCATCTGGGAGAAGGCAGACCGAGTTGCAGATGCCTTGAGTAGAAAGTCTAATCATGCCAGACGGACGCCACTGGAGAAAGAGATTGCCAAATTTGATATTGACATTGTTGATTCCACTGCTAACATTTTGGCGGCCTTGGTTATTACATTATCTCTGATTGAGCGGATTAAGGAGGCGCAGAAGGAGGATGTGATGCTCAGAGATATCCGAGAGAGGTTGTTGACCAGTCTGATTGAGGGTTTCTAGATTCATGACGATGGCAGTATCTGGTACAAAGGAAGGTTGTGTGTGCCTAATGTTGAGGACCTGAGGAAAGAGCTATTGAAAGAAGCGCACAATTTGAAATTGTCGATTCACCCAGGTGCTACAAAGATGTATAATGATCTAAAGAAATACTACTGGTGGAGTGGGATGAAAAGACACATCGCTGAGTTCATAGAGAAATGCCTTGTTTGTCAGCAGGTTAAGGCAGAGCATTAGAGGCCGGGAGGTTTGATGTTGCCGTTGGAGATACCGGAGTGGAAGTGGGAGCATGTGACGATGGACTTTGTAGTAGGACTCCCTAAAACAAGAAACGGCAACGACATGATCTGGGTGATTGTTGATCGATTGACGAAGACTGCTCACTTCCTACCCGTGCCTAGTGATATGACCGTGGAAAGATTGGTGACGTTATATATTGATGATATTGTTAGCCTACATGGAGTCCCAGTCAGTATCGTCTCAGACTGTGATTCGATGTTCACCTCTCGATTCTGGTCAGCTTGTCAGAGAAGGTTGGGAACAGAGCTACGTTTGAGTAATGCGTTCATCCTCAGACCGACGGACAGTCGGAGAGAACCATTCAGACTTTAAAGGATATGTTGAGAGCGTGCGCATTGGACTTCAAGGGGAACTGGGACGGTATGATCAAGTTAATTGAGTTCTCCTACAACAATAGCCACCTCAGTGCCATCGGCATGGCACCCTTTGAGGCGCTCTATGGACGTAAGTGCAGGTCCCCTGTTCATTGGGACGAGGTTGGCGAACGCACTATAATTGGTCCTGAGTTGGTCGAACAGACTAGAAAAAGAAAGTGAAGTTGATACGTGATAGGCTCAAGGTTGTGCAAGACAGAAGTAAGAGTTGGACAGATTCAATGAGGCGTCCTTTAGAGTTTGGTGTGGGCGAGAAGGTTTACTTGAGAGTGTTGCCTATGAAGGGGGTTTCACGATTTGGTTTGAATGGTAAGCTGATGCCTCGCTACATTGATCCATATGAGGTACTCGAGAGGGTCGGTACCTTGGCCTACCGATTATCGTTACCCCCTGTCTTGGCTCAGGTTCACAGCGTATTTCATGCTTCTCAGTTGAGGAGATATGTTCCAGATCCGGGCCATATTTTAGATGCGCCACCGTTGAGAATTTGACCGAACATGACATATGAGGAGACTAATATCAGGATCATGGATTGCTAGAACCAAGTGTTGAGGCACCGAGTCATCCCTTATGTCAAAGTGCAGTGGACCAATCACACCGAGCGCGAGGTGACTTGGGAGCTTGAGGAGCAAATGCGAGAGAGATATCCACAGCTTTTCGAATAAGGTACGTCAAGTTTCGAGGACGAAACTTCTTGTTAGGTGGGTAGGATGTTATGGCCGAAAAAAAATAAAAAATATTTCTAGATATGCGTATATATTAATATTACTAAATAAAATAATAATAATAATAATAATAATAATAATAATAATAAAGGTAATGATGATAATAAAGATAAATATAAACTAGATAAAGATTAAGTTACATTAGGAAACCTAAACCAAAACTAAATGGGAAAATCTAAAATCTACCCTAACTCCCCCACCATATATACGCATACACGCATAACACTACGACCAAAAAAAAATCTTCACTCAGCCACACACACGCACACACGCACGACAAGGAAAAAAAGAAAAAAAAAAGAGGGAGAAGAGAGAAAGAAAAAGAGAGAAGAAGAAGGAAGGCGAGGCACTGAACCCAAGTTTTAGTCCGTCGAATCTATTTGCGCTATCGTCAATCGAGGTAGGTGCCTCTTCCTCCCTCAAATGGGTACGATCCATGCATGCTTGATGATATATTTTATGTGATTTACTTGCTTTAATTGTTTATATTATAGATGTGTATTTGTTTATAATTGAAAAGCATGAGGTAACTGTTTACTTGCTGCTATGTACGTGTATGAATATGAATTGATGGTATGATTGGATTAGGGTGAGAATACTCTTGAAACAACTCAAAAGATTAGGGATTTACGTACTTGGGGAGGTTTAAAGTTTTCGTTTTGGCCTTAGAATAAGATTATCTAGCCCGGAATAGGTTGGAATTTGGTTGAAATCGAAAAAACAGGTCTGACGGACGCGTTTCAGGGGGTGACGCGTGGGGCCCACGCGCGGCCCTTGACGGCGTCCGGACACGTGATGACGTGTCCACCGCCAAAAGTTGCGTCTCATTATAACGAGTCCAACGCAACTGATTTGAGGTCAATCGGAGTTAAAACGAAGATTTTATGAAGGTTAGAAGGAAATATAATTTAATAAAAAAATAAAAAAAAGGGAAAATGTTGTTGGACCGGCCTGGCTGCCGGACTGGATGGCCTGCGGACCGGACCAGGCCAGCAGGCCGGCCCAAACCGGAAAAATTAAAAAAAAAATCTGAAAATGGATTTCTGAAATGAATAAATGATAAATAATTAATTATTATTAGTTAAAACTCCAGAAAAATATATTTATTTATCAAAAAATTCTAAATAAATTTCAGAAAATATAAAAGGTTAAAATTAAATTATTTTGTACTTAATTTCTGAATTTTGATAAATGTAAATAATTAAAAATAATTAGTAATAAATAGAGTTAAATAAGAGAAAATTAGTAGAAAATTCTAGAAAATTAATACAAGCTAAGAAAAAAATAAAAGGGATGCTAAATAACCACTTTCCAGTATTCGTAAATTTTATGAAGCCAAATATTGAGTGCTGGAGATAGTGAGGATGGGCGTACGGGCCCCAGACGACTAGTGTTGAGTGCCGGAGTTGGTGAGGATGTGCGTACGGACCCCAGACAATTTTGTTGTTGCATTCATGGCACGTGCATTGCATTGGGAGTGGGCTGAGATGTACGGGTCTCAGACACTCGAGTGGAGTGGACCATGGTGTACGGACCATGAGTATGTGGTTATGATGGATCATGGTGTACGGGCCATGGATACTTGGTTATGGTGGATCGTGGTGTACGGGCCACGGGCATCGGTTGGGGTGGATCGTGGTGTATGGGCCACGGGCATCCGCAAGGGTGGATTGTAGTGTACGGGCTACAGGCATCCAGTCAATCCCGGGATCATGCATTGCATATAGGTCTAGGGCATATTGCATGACATGATTCTTGTTGCGTGTGACACGTTAATTGAGCATGCATCACGTACTTGCGCATTTTTATGTAGAGTGCTTTACTTACCGCATTTACTTTATCTTATGCACGTTATCTTATATTTATGTGCTATGTGTTATATCATGTTTATGTGCTATGTGGCTATATCATTTCGGTATGTACGTTTTGTATTTTTTTGAGGCGGGCATCTACTGGGTGATTTCTGTCACTCACCCCTACTTTCCAGGTGAGCCGGATGAGGACTATGAGCATATCTTCATTGAGGATGGAACGGACATAGCAGAGTGGGCTGGTTGAGAGCTGCGGCTAGGATATGGGGGGACTCTGCAGCTGTTTTGTTCTTATTTATATTTTGAGGATTTTTCCACATACTACTTTACTATTTTTATTCCCAGAATTTTTATTTAGCAATGTAATGACGGTTATTGGAGTTTAATATATGCTATGGTTTACGTTTCCGCGAAAAAATTTCTACGTCATTTTGACAAGTAAGAGTTTGGTTTGAGGCTTTGTATTCTCCTTAGTGAGATACAGCGGGTGCACTGTTCTCGATGTTAGGGCTCGGGAGCGGGGCGCTACACAAATAGTGGAGTTGAAGTAGGAGATTTTCGACTTAAGAGATAAGACTCAGATTTAAGAGGTATCAAATGTAAGAATCAATTATAATTAATATAATTGATTGCAAGAATCTCGTGATTTATTTGTAAATCACTAATATGGATCACATATATAACGTACCCGTACGTTATATTGGCTAGATACGTTGCAATTATTGACTGCATTAATTATTTGATTTGATTCTGACTGATTGACAATTATTAAGTTTCTTTGATGGAAGGAATTAATTGTTAGTCAAATAAGGAAAGGGGTCCCTGGCCTATCCTATAAATAGAGGGCCTGTGATATTCCATCAATCATAGCTATACAACCTTCAGATAGGCATAGGCTGGAAGACTCTCTTTCCCGCAAGGATTCTTCTCTGCAGCAGGCTTCCGATTCGAAGGCGACGACTAAGCGATAATGGCCGGAGGTAACTTTTATGCTTCCGCTATTTGTTTTGGCCTAACAATTTGGTATCAGAGCCACCTCTGACCATATCGTTTGCATTCAGAAAACTTTCTTTCCGTACCCTTTAATGCAATTCAATCGTTCAAAGGTTACAGAATTATAGTTTTCGAGGCCTTCAGTATTCAATTGTGTGTAATGTTATTCTGTCAAAATTGTTGTATACAATTGAATTGTATTTCTGATGATCAGTATGGTTTAATAGGATAACATATTCAAACGACAAAAAAAATTCACAGAAGTAAACTAAGTGATTACTGGAACAGCTAATGATTTTTTTTATGTGCTTCCACGGTAAATGTGTGCTGTGCATATGCAGTCTGGAAAAGTGTGCTGTACCCGAGTAATCTCTTTGCTGCACAATGGATACTTTATGTAATATGGATATTTTTGCAAAGCCTTAATCTATGAAAATTCAGTTTAAAAAAAAATTGATATTGTCGCTGCTATGGCCGGAGTTTGCATTCTGTCGATTAATTCTGCTCTTTCCAAATTCTTAATGGAGATATTAAAGTGCTAATTTTTCATCTTTGCTTTAGCTGTTTCTGTTACCAATTTCATTAATTGTGTGTATGGTAAGTGATGAAAATAGTAAATCCATTCATATCATTAATATGCTTTTCCGTGCCTTCTGTATGTGGGGACAAGAAATATTATAGATAACAGTTACAACTTACATTTCTAAGAAGTCAAAGGAATCTTTGTGTGGCTGATAAAAATTTGACAAGTACGAGTTGGAATCATCATTTGTTATTTATACTTTACCTGTTTAAATTTTTTTTGTATATGACCGTACTTATTGGAAATTATAAGTTTATCAATTAACTTTGTTTATTATAAACTATGATTATGTATCTATTTGATAAAATTTGTGGCAAATGCAAAAGGTAAGTTATTGAAAGTGTGATAAATACAATGTGCACGTAATCTCTGTCTAGAAATTCGGTACTTAAGCGAGACCGTTGTGACCCCACCGCACGGCCTGAGATTTTACGTGGAATGGTAATACCTGTCTAGGAAATTGATTCATGATCTTTCCTGGGGTATTGCTGAATTGGTTCACTTCACATTTTCATTATGATTTCATCTTTTGTTGATGTCATATAAAGCGTTTTTAAAGTTGATGACATATAAAGAATTATTTTCTTAATTTTAAGATTAGCCACAGCATCTTAAAATTGTACGGTATAAAGAAAATAAAATGTCATCATAACTATGGTTTTGATTAATAAGGTAATCACTCTGCCCCACAGGAAAGTGATTATTTTATTGATCAGGAAAATTAAACATAAACATTTCCTATGCCCACAGGTAGGGAAATATCTTGGTTGTTTAATTTTCATATTGTTTAAGGTTTTGATTAATAGGTAGTCACTTTGCCCCACAGGGAAGTGATTATTTTATTGATCAAGAAAATTAAACATAAACATTTCCTATGTCCAGAGGTACGGAAATATTTTGGTTGTTTAATTTTCATATCGTTTAAGTATATTCTATGCATGAGTGCGACCTCTACCCACAGGAAGGTTTAGAATACACTATTTGAATTAACTTGATTAATTCATTCTGTTTATATATGTTCATAGCATGATATGTGTTTCTTTGGTTAAGCAGTTATTCCCACTACTGCTTTATTTGATTCTGCTAAAACTCCAAAGCTGACTGGTGACAATTTTACCGAATGGAAGGATATCATCCTTTTGACGTTAGGGTGTATGGACTTAGACCTGGCACTCCGTGAGGAAAAACCACCAAATCATACATAATCAAGTACGCCATATGTGAGGTCTAGTTACGAGCGCTGGGAGCGATCTAATCTCCTCAGCATGATGCTCATCAAGTCTCGTATAAGTCCAAGCATTAGGGGTTCTATTCCTAATCTTGATAATGTCAAAGCTTATATGAAAGCCATTGATGAACAATTTGTAAGCTCTGACAAGTCGGTTGCCAGCACCCTTATGAAGAGGCTTTCAAACATGACCCATGACAGAAGTCGTGGTGTGTGCGAGCACATCATGGAGATGAGGGACATTGTTGCTAAATTAAGCTCCCTAAAGGTTGAAATCTCAGAGTCATTCCTGGTGCATTTCATACTCAACTCTCTCCCTTCGGAGTTCACTCCATTTAAGATCTCATACAACACACATAAAGAAAATTGGTCAATTAATGAACTTCTGACCATATGTGTTCAAGAGGAGCAGAGGTTGAAGAATGAGTCCATTGAGTCTGTGCATCTTACGACTCATTTTAAGAGAAATGCAAAGAAGGGTAAAGGTGTTCCAATGAAGAAAATCGGCAATAAAGACAAATGTCAGTTTTGCAAGAAAAATGGACACTGGAAGAAAGATTGCCTGAAGTATAAAGGATGGCTGGAGAAGAAATGTAATTTGTCCTTTGTGTGTCATGAATCTAGTTTCACTGAGGTTTCTGAAAATACACGGTGGATTGATTGTGGTTCTACAATTCATATTGTGAAAACCATGCAAAGCTTTCTAAACCTTAGGAAGCCAAATGAAAGTGAGCAATGCATCTATTCTGGAAACCGGATGCGCTCTACTGTTGAAGGAGTAGGATCTTATAGGCTCATTTTGAAAACTGGTTTTAAACTTGATTTGGAAAACACCTTTTATGTACCTTCTTTTTCCAGAAATTTAGTTTCTCTTTCAAGACTTTCGATTATTGGATATGATTTCTATTCACATCTATTTGTAATGAATGTTTTGAAAGAGAATAAAGTTATTGGTTCTGCGAAATTGAATGGTTTTTTTTGTTTCAACTTGAGTTAGATCCCATTTACGAGCATACTCTTTTAACAGAAACTGGTACAAAGCGTTGTATTATCAATGAGAACTCATCAAGTCTTTGACACCAAAGATTGGGACATATCTCACTCGAAAGAATGAAAAGATTGGTGAATGAAGGAGTTTTACAAACTCTAGACTTCACTGATTTAGGTACTTGTGTGGGATGCATAAAGGGCAAGCAAACCAACAAGACCATTAAGGGTGCCAAAAGAAGTTCTCAACCTCTTGAAATCATATACACGGATATCTGTGGACCTTTTCATACACCTTGCTTGAATGGTCAGAAATACTTTATTTCATTTATCGACGACTATTCAAGGTTCATGTATCTCTATCTTCTATTTGAAAAATCTGAAGCACTTGAGGCGTTCAAAATCTTCAAATTAGAAGTAGAGAAACAAAAGGAGAAGACAATTAAAATTGTCCGATCCGATAGAGGTGGTGAATAGTATGGACGTTACACAGAAAAGGGACAAATGATTGGTCCGTTTGCCAAATTCCTTCAAAAGGAGGGTATTGTTCCTCAATACACCATGCCTGGCACAACACAACAAAATGGTGTTGCTGAAAGAAGGAATCGGACTCTTATGGACATGGTCAGGAGCATGATTAGCACAACGAGTTTGCCTATATCCTTTTGGAGTGAAGCCCTAAAAACCGATGTGTATGTTTTAAATAGGGTTCCATCTAAGGTCGTTCCTAAAACACCTTTCGAGTTGTGGAATGGTTGGAAACCAAGTTTAAAACATTTACACATATGGGGTTGTCCAGTTGAAGTTAGGGTATACAACCCAAGCGTAAAGAAACTGGATGAACGAACGAAAAGCGGTTATTTTATTGGGTATGCAGTTAACTCCAAAGGATATAGATTTTACTGTCCCTCACATACTCCAAAAGTGGTTGAAGCTAGAAATGCTAAATTTCTATAGGATCATGAAGTCAGTGGGAGTGATTCGAATCAAGAATTCAATTTTGAGGAAGTAAGGGATACACACGTTGTACCTTTATATGTAGACAATTTGGTTGTTGTTTATCATAATGAAGAGCCACCAATTGTGCAACCTCAAATTGAAGAATCACACCAAGAACAAACTGAACCCACTAATCCCACATCTACTGAATCAGTGGGAGTACGAAGATCCTCAAGAACTAAAAGGCCAGCAATTTCTAGCGATTATGTTGTATATCTTCAAGAGTCCGACTATGACATTGGACTAAATCATGACCCTATCTCGTTTTCACAAGCCATGAGTTGTGACAAATCGTCACTATGGTATGACGCCATGAAAGAGGAGATGTAATCGATGACTAAAAACAATGTCTGGGAACTTGTTCCGTTACCAAACAGAGCCTCTGTGGTGGGATGCAAATGGGTCTTTAAGACCAAAAGAGACTCGTTTGGTAACATTGAACGATATAAAGCCAAACTTGTAGCCAAATGTTTCACTCAGAAAGAAGGCATTGATTACCATGAAACCTTCTCTCCAGTCTCAAAGAAGGATTCATTTCGGATAATCATGGCATTAGTAGCTCATTTTGATCTCGAGCTACATCAAATGGATGTGAAAACTGCGTTTTTGAATGAGGTTCTTGATGAAGAGGTATACATGCGTTAACCTGAAGGCTTTGTCAATTCTGATAATGATCAACTAGTTTGCAAATTGAATAAATCCATATATGGGCTTAAACATGCTTCACGTCAATAGAACATCAGGTTTTATGAGGTAATCTCTTCATTCGGTTTCGTAGAGAACATTGTCGATCAATGTATATACCTCAAGACGAGTGGGAGCAAATACATTTTCTTAGTCCTATATGTGGATGATATTCTACTGGCAAGCAGTGATCTTGGGTTATTGCATGAGACTAAGCGATTCCCCGCTTTGAACTTTGATATGAAGGATATGGGTGAAGCCTCTTATGTCCTTGGCATAGAGATTCACAGAGATAGAACAAGTAAAGTACTTGGTCTTTCTCAGAAGGCCTACATCATCAAAGTACTTGAGAAATTTGCTATGCAGAATTGTGCGTCCATTGCGTCACCTATTGTCAAAGGAGAAAAGTTCAGTTCATACCAGTGTCCTAAAAATGCATTGGAGCAGGATCAAATGAAAAGCATTCCATATGCCTCGCTCATTGGGAGCCTTATGTATGCATTGGTCTGTACCAGACCTGATATTGCGTTTGCGGTTGGAGTGCTTGGTAGATATCAAAGCAACCCTGGAATGGCTCATTGGAAAGCAGTCAAGAGGGTGTTGAGATATTTACAAGGAACCAAAGATTATGAGCTCACATACAGACGATCAGAGAATTTGGAAGTCATTGGATATTCTGATTCTGATTACTCTGGTTGTGTGGATACGAGTAAGTCTACTTCTGGATACATCTTTCTTATTGCTGGATGAGCTATATCTTGGAGGAGTAAGAAGCAATCCATTATTGCTTCATCCACAATGGAGGCTGAGTTTATTGCATGCTATGAAGCTACGTCACAGGCCTTATGGATGAGAAATTTCATCAGTAGTCTTAAGGTTTTCGATATTGTTGATAGACCCATAAAGATTTTCTGCGACAATTCAGCTGCTGTGTTCTTTGCGAAAAATAATAAAAGTGGGAGTCGCAGTAAAGATATCGACATAAAGTATTTGAAGGTCAGAGATCATGTTAAACAAGGAGAAGTAAAGATTGAACACATTAGTACGGAGTCAATGGTTGCTGATCCTATCACTAAAGGATTACCGGTTAAACTTTTCAGGGATCATGCTGCTGATATGGGACTTCTTAGTTCTCCTTGATTTGTTGTACTTTGATCTTATTTTGTCTAGACATTTGTTGACTTTGAATATGCGCATTTAAAGTTGTAGGATCTATTTGATCCATGGACGTGGACCCATTTTGAGATGATTTATAGTAAATCATTCCTTTTGTTCGATTCAGTGTATGATGCATTGTAATTCTTAGAAGGGAGTGCTTGACACCAAAGCATGACCGCCTTGATTCGTGTGTTGTATTTTCAGTCTAAGTTTGATAGTCAATAGATCCAAGTGACAATAAAATTATGACCATATTGTTTTGTCACTTATGCCGTGTTATATAGCATTTGACATGTGATCCAAGTGGGAGAATGTAAGAATCAATTATAATTAATATAATTGATTGCAAGAATCTCGTGATTTATTTGTAAATCACTAATGTGGATCACATATATAACGTACCCGTACGTTATATTGGCTAGATACGTTGCAATTATTGACTGCATTAATTATTTGATTTGATTCTGATTGATTGGTAATTATTAAGTTTCCTTGATGGAAGGAATTAATTGTCAGTCAAATAAGGAAAGGGGTCCCTGGCCTAGCCTATAAATAAAGGCCTGTGATATTCCATCAATCATAGCTATACAACATTCAGATAGGCATAGGCTGGAAGACTCTCTTTCCCGCAAGGATTCTTCTCTGCAGCAGGCATCCGATTCGAAGGCGACGACTAAGCGATAATGGCCGGAGGTAACTTTTATGATTCCGCTATTTGTTTTGACCTAACACCAAATAGTGACGAAAAATTAGTACAATACTTTCAACTTAGGAGATAAGACTTTGACTGAGAAGGTTAAAGACATCAGACCTCAGAGGCTAGAGATTAACTTCTGTGTAAGAGGTTGGGGACCGTAGATATCAGTGGTTGAAGACGTTCCTCGAATTTTGTGGCAATATATGTATCCTTCTGATGAATAAAACTAGCGCATGATGAATAAAATTAATGTCTCTCATTATCCCTAGACTCTAGCAATAGCTTTTGCTGCTGTTGGCATATACTGGGTACGGTTGTTGTTGTTGTTGATTTAATTTATAGCCTAATTCTGAGACAAGAGGGAAGGTAGATTTTATTCGAATCCTAGACTCATTCTTGAATCTTTGAATCTTATACTGGTTAATGATGCGATGTGATCGTATCTTGATGTTAATTTAGTAGATTCGGTTAAAGTTTCATTTTTCATTCTTTTAAACCTACTACTCTTTCTGTTCATCAAGTCATCTTGTGTGGAGGGATCTTTGGCACTCAAGGTAATGGATCAAACCTAATGGATCCAAACAAATTTTATCTTATTGTAATCCTGTATTGTGCAGAAAAATTGATAGATTTTTGTTCTTCCGAGGTTGGTATTTTTTTTAAAGTAGTTTTGGTCCCGGCTCCGGGCAAATGGATTCTAGGAGGTTGTAGACCAACCGCAGACTAGGATGTTGGATCTTTCATACTTCTTTCTAACTTATCTTTGAGCCTTAATTCTATAAAGTATGAGACTCTAATTACCTTCGAGCCTCTGAAACTTAATCCTGGATGGAAGGTCCAAACATCAAAGAGGTGAATCCTGGACACATCAAAAATTAATGCTACCAAACAAATTAACAGTGCCTTTGTTTCAAGTCATAAATATAGTTCATTTCCTTGCACAAAGTATAGAGTAAAACTGCGTACATCAGATCGCGAAGCGATCCGGCCCATTCTTAGACCTTACACAAATGCAGAAGCCTAATGTATCGAAAACGCCCTTTACTTGATTAGTATCATGAGTGTTTAGCAAAGTTCTTAAGCAATCTTTCTTGACTTTTATATTAACATTTTTATTATAACAAGCTCTACTCTTTTGAGTCTTCTCGATCCCCAGGCTAGCAGTCTCTTGATAGAGTGGATCCTCTGTGGAAGAACTAGCCATGTTGAGATAGTTAGCCAAAGGAAGCAAAAATTGTCTTGGTTGCGACGGTGTATTTTATTTGACAAGCTCGGAATTGATGTATTTTTTAAGGAGAAGCATTTGTATCTAGATATGTAGCACATAGAATATGCACTCATGTATATAGAGTGATGCATAAGCTCTACCCACATATCTTAGACATAGGTACTGCTTATATATTTTAAGATTACTATACATTACTGAATAGTACATGTAGGTCGGCATGCTGACCTACAAGTAGAGCTATTGTATGGGTCGTATCCCTTGATGCTTGGATTTTCTCTCCTAATATTAACATTTTAACCAAAAAAAGTTAAGCCTCAATGCCTCCTATGATGTGGTTACTTCAGCTAAGTGAAGATTTGTTTGGATAAAGATTTTATATGATATATGTGATCCACTATTAATGTTACTGTTAAAGAAGATGAGGATAGAAGAGATAGGTGTGATACTAATCTTGTAATTTAAGAAAAGATTGATTCTAGTTGATCATATCCTCAAATCAAATCTCGAATTACTATCATGTTACTATAGATACAAGTAGTGGTGTACTATATATATTTGATGTACATAATGCTAAGACTCAACAAAAAAAAATATCTTTCATTCACCAAATATTGTCTTAATATGGTATTAGAGCGACTCTGATCTTGCAGACTCAGAAAAATTTTCTTCATCGTCAACTTAAAAACTTTCCGGTGACTGTCCGACCAAATCAACAACACCGAACCCCCGAAAAAAAACTTATTTTGGGTTCAGATATCATCATCACATTCCCTTGATACCTTTTTCGGCCAAACACTAAAATCAGATACATGTTCCAATCATCAATCGCAACATGTTTGAGAAAGTTCAGAAACCAAAACTGGTTAGAGCTTTCCAGATGAGTTATAGCTCAACTTACGAATCTTCTTCATCGGAGGGTCGCGTATTAGGTCCTTACGACAAATTTGGAGAGCCTTACCATAGAAGAAAATTAAATGATGAAAATTACTCACTATGGGAAACCTTGATCCAAAAAGCCATTGGAGGACGAGGGAGAAGCTCTCACCTTACGAGAGTACCTCCACCACCTCAACCAAATGATCCAGGCTTTGCAGGATGGGAACATAATGATGAGTGCATTTTCACGTGGCTGATTCAGAATATTGAACCCACCTTCATGATCAACATATCTCAATATCCAAAGGCGAAAGCACTTTGGGATGGTTTGATGATTACATATGAGTCAGGTACCGACTCTCTCCAGGTATTTGACCTACACAAAAAGGCAAACACCCTTTGACAAAAGCACCCATACCCTGGAAGAGATCTGGAATACACTCCAGACCATCTGGATGACAATAGACATTAAAGATCCTGATCCTATGAAGGATCCAAATGATATTTGAATTTACAACCAAAAAATCCAGGAACAACGCTTCTTCCAGTTTTTGACAGCAATGGATGAAAAATTTGAAACAACAAAGAGGGAGATCTTAGAGGAGAGCCACTTTCGTCAGTGGAAGTGGCATATGTTTTAATCCGATGGGAATAGGCAAGGATGCAGATTGTACGGACTGACCCCTCAGTGGATGCTAACCATCATTGAGGCTTAGATTGGCGAGACAAAACAGTGCCACCAGAGGACAGACATGGACATAGCAGCGCTCAAATGGTTCTTCATCATGCCCAGAAAACGACGACAACGCTAATCTTTGATGTTCCCACTTTGGGAAGAAAAAACACACCAAAGAGTCTTGCTTCTTCTTGGTAGGTTTTTCAGACTGGTAGAACAGCAGAACTCAACTAGTGGAGCCACTATGGGAAGAGGAGCAGCAGCTGTGGGTAACCCAGAGGATACCAGTAGCGGTGCAGTCAAGGAGGAAGAAGAAAAGTTAGAAAGAGGAGTAAAACCCCCCGAGCGAAAAGGAGTGGAGGGCAGAGTCCAGAAGTGGAAAGAAGGAGGAATAAGACTCTAGAAATTTGGAGATAGAGGCGGCCGCAGGTTGTAGGGCGGAAGAAATTCCAACCCTCCATTTTTATACTCCCAAAAGAAACAAATTTCCACTGAACCCCTGAAGTCTTCTAAAAGTCCAAAACAGCCTCTATATTTTTCCATCAGTGCATAAAGGGTCCGTCAACTTACCAAAATTCTTAATTAGGTCTCACAAAACTCACTTAATGATAGCTCAGTCCCTACAGTTGTCAAATCTTCATAGCAAGACCCTTATCTCCTAAAAAATACAAATTGCCCCTCCAACTCGCCTAGTCATGTCGATTCTGCCCACATATCTCGTCAGAAGGACACTCGTGGCCTAAATGGCTCCCCTGTGTGTTAACGCCTACTGTTTGGATATTTGATTGTGTTGCCACTGATACTATGACAAATGAATTAAATGATTTTACGTTTTTCTCTTAACCCTCAAAAATGCATATTGAAACTACTAGTACTGAACTTGTTTCTGTCCATAAGGGAGGATTTGTCCGAGTCTCCCCCAACATGAGCTTTGTTGAGAAATATGTTAAGATAATTTTCAAAGTCCTGATTTTAAGTGTTACATGTCATAAAAATGTCACACATGATGTTACAAAAGATAAAGTTGAAATATATCAAATAAGTGAATAAAACTGACATCAATCTCTCAGGTTAATGTACTTCGATCGAACATCAATCGATCCATGTAAGGCAGAGAAAAACCAAGACCTTACCGTGAGACATCGATCTCTAAACTTGAGACACATCGATCGACAATGTGTACATCGATCGATCGATGTAGGTCAGAGACAAACTCTGAACCTCACTGTGAGACATCGATCTCTCAAGCAGAGGTCGATCTCTCAAGCAGAGGTACTTCGATCGATCGATGTCTAGGTTTTTTAGAATTATTTTTTAAAATGTGAGAAAATGGTTGTTTTAATTTTTACATGATTTATATAGGTTTATCATGTTGTTATAATGTGTTTTTGATGAATATAATAATGTCTTGTGACTAATGTGCCTTGGAAGTTTCTACAACTTACCAAAAAGGGCAAAAGAGGTATTTTGAGTACTTGTAGGTACTCAACACGGTGAAAATGATTCAAGGAATTCTTTATCTCCTATTTATTATCACAAAGGTTTTATCATATCTATTTCTAACCATCAGGGTCATTTTCGGAGTTTTCTCTCACCAGGGACATTTTGGTCATTTTACTCCCCAATGACAGTTTTGTCATTATACTCAAATAAATCTTTTGAGTATCTTATTATCTTTATTCAGGAGTTCATTTATGGTATTCTTGAAGATTATTTAGTGGTTTTCTATTATATTCTCTTATTTGATGATATTAACGACAGTAGCGGGATATGTAACGATATTCGATGTCACATTCTATTTTTTCTTGAAGACCTTCTTATATATGTTATTGGAGAGTCTTATTCATCAACTTTAAGAGATTTTAAGGGTGTTAATAGTGTGAAATTCATCACGACATACAAGGAGTAAAAGTGTGAGAATTTTGGATTATATGTTGACATAGTCTTGTCAACTTTTGTCTATTGATTTTTCTTAAAAAAATCTTAGTTTGTACCTTTATTATCAGCTCAAAAACTTCCATAATTATGTGTCAAAGGTGGTATATTCATTTTATAACTTGATGATAAGTGGACCAATCAAAAATAAGCTAGTTTGCAAAACTTGCGAACTTGGATTTTTCAATTTAAAACCAACGTCTAGTTGGAGTTGTTGGAGCTGAATTTGAGGCTGTTTTTCTTCAAAAATTTCAGCCCTCACATACCCTATTATCTTGCCAAGGAGTTGAGGTATTCTTGTGGTATATTCTCTTCTATATTATCTTTATTTTCTAAAGGATAATCAAGACATTTCCATGGTGGAAATTTCGGCCAATTTGAAGACCAAGGTGGACCAATCATGTTTCATCGTGTTGCCAAGTGTACAAGGCGCTTATGTGGCCAACCAATGATGTGAAGACAACTAAGAGTTGATGATGAAGATGTTGACACATATGAATTCTTGTCTTCAAGGCCTATTTCACACTATAAATAGGAGGCAAAGGTAGAGAAGAAGAACACACAACTTTGAAGCAGACTTGAAGATTATTCTAGCTATTCCCTTCTTCTTGATTCATTGTGTAGCTAAGGTGTTTCATTTCTTGTTGTTGTTTGGCTACATTATACACGTCTCTTGTGTTGATTTTCTAAGATTGGTTAGCCAAATTTATAAGGCTAAACCAATAGGTGGTAGAGGTGTTGCAACCTAAGTTGCATAGATGTGTTCATCCAAGTCTTGAGTAGGGTTGGTGTTTAACCCAACGATCAAGCTTGGTTCTTGTTGTATTTGTGTTCATTCCATAGTGAAATCCAAGGAAAGACGTTTCTTGGGACTGGAGCAGGTCAAATTGAGCGAATTAGGATAAATCCTCAGTGTTCTTGTCTTTTTTTGTTCTTTACTGTGTTCTACCTGTTTTAACTGCAGTTTTTACCCAATTTCACACGTCCTGAAAAAATATCAAAACACTTTCAAAATTTATGATTTTTGTGGAGTTATACTTCAGACTGTCAACTTTCATTTGTAACAAAAATCACTTGATTTGAGCAAAGGAAACTTAAACTAGACATCTTAAGGACTTATTTATCTGTCTCACACACGGCTAGATATAATATATGCGGTTGAAGTCGTGAGTCAATTTATGAATCACCCACAAGAAGACCATATGATATCAGTAAAGAGGATAGCTAGGCACTTAAAAGGAACACCCGGACACGGTATTTTGTTTATAAAACACGGACACCTGAATATAGAAGTGTTTAGGAATGCTAATTGGGCAAGAAATTCAAACGATATGAGGTCTACATCAGGGTATTTTGCCTTTGTTGAAGGAAATATGGTTATGTGAAGGAGTAAAAAAGCAGAAAGTGGTAGGATTATCGAGTGTCGAGGCTGAGTTCAGAGGAATCACAAAAGGAATTGTGGAGATCTTGTGGTTGAAGAAATTGATAAATGAAATAGGGATCTCGATACAACTGCCAGTACAGTTGATGTGTGACAATAAGGTAGCAATAAGTATCTTCGACGACCCATTATAGCATGATAGGGCTATACATATTGAAGGCAATAGACACTTCATCAAAGAGAAGTTGGAGAAAGAAAGCGTTAAACTACCATTTGTTAAATCTGAAGATCATCTTGCATATATCTTAACTAAAGCAGTTACTGAAAGAATCTTTGAGTCAATTCTGAGCAAGTTTGGTATTGCAAACTCTAATACTCAACTTGAGAGGGAAGTATTAAAAAGATAAAGGATAGACGAGATATGTGTGATACTAATCTTGTCATTTAGGAAAATATTGATTGTAGTCGATCATAATCCTCAAATCAAATCCCCAATTACTATCATGTTACCATAGATACAAGTAGTGGTGTACTATATATATTTGATGTACATAATGTTAAGACTCAATGAAAATAAATATTTTTCATTCACCAGATATTGTCTGAATAGTTAGATACCCAATAGGACAGTTAATTGCAAAACTTTAGTATTATTAAATGATATATACACACACACACACATTGATTCATAGATTACATCTCCAGCTATGCGCTTTTTAATAAAGTGTAATTTTATCACTTCACTTGCACAGCTAACTCTGATAGTGAATTCCTTCAGAAGTTTAATTTATAAAATACAGAGATCCTTCAAGACTTCAAAGAAAATTATAGATAACCAACTATGTCAATCTAATTACACACATCCCTTTTTTATTTTTATTTTTCTAATGCCTTCCAACTAGTCAGGCTTTGGCTTTCCAAATTATCCCATTTTCTTCCACTTTGAGAGGATGCGAGCCCTTATTTCTATCAAATTTAGGACTATAGATTTTATATGCTAAACGTTACTCCCTCCATCCTATAAATATATCGTATAAATATAGTCATAGTTGGTCAAACACATAGTTGGTCAAAAATCATTTAAAATAAAATCGTCAAAATATCATACACATTGCCCAGTGTAATTTGGTCATAAGTATTGCGAAAACTATTTTGTCAAACTAATGTGTTGAATACTTTCACAAATTCATATTAATCGATGTTCGGCCAATTAACTGTATTGATCAAATGTGATAATATTTTTTAGACTGGGAGAATACTCTTTTGTAATTTGTGAATTTTGTGGATATTGTAATTTGTGACCAAACTTGTTAATGGGACGTTGTGTTACAAGATCAGACTAAATTATGGTTTCTTGGAATTTGAAAGTCTGCAAATAATGTTGTGATGTGTGCCAACCTGGTATTATAACATGATATAAGAAAAAAAATTAAGAAAAAGTGTTTTATGTGAAAAGTCAAAAGAAAAAAAAAGAAAAAAACTCAAAATTTTACGGCATATAGTATGTAAAGTCGCCAACTTCTTCAAACAGTTAAATTGTTCTTGCAAATTTTAACTTCACCAGCTTAAGGGTGATTAATAGATCGTATTCGGAAGGATGGATTGTCAGATTTGATGGTTTGAGTATGTTAATCCGAACCTGAACTTTGTATTTGTTGGGTTTAGATTTTTAGACCTAAAACTGAATTTGGCATGTTTCCACCTAGAGTTTTTAAAATATTTTAGGTTTTTAGGACATATTCATGTTTGACATCTTTTGTCCTACAGGATGTTCCCTGTGTCAACTTTCTTATTTGGGTTTTCTAGTGTAACAGTGCAGTCAATAGGCCTGGTTACATTGTCGATTACCTTTGGCAAATGCCCTATGTCGTCGCTTGTGCGTAGACTTTGTTGTTGTAAAAGAGAGGTTGGCCAACAATACTCACCTCGACAGGCCCACCTTGATGAGTTTCGAGGCCATCGTTTCGCCGGTGCACATCAGCACAAAGTTCTCATCCCGCAGTGGAGTGGTGACCATATATGGAAATCTACAAGTGGCTCAAAATTGTTATGTTGTTGCAACAAAAGGTAAATTATCTATACAACAAGTCAACCTTAACGATATCATTCCTCCGACTAAGGATGAATTAGATTTGGACGACATGGTCAAAGACTTCGTTCTAGATATGATCAACCCGAGAATGTGACCAAGACTGGGATATGGATGTCTAGCTTGTTCTTGAGATTACTCCACAATTTATTGAGAGAATTTACGATTATCTTCGCTTGGACAGCCGATATGGATGTCCAGATCACCCCTGCTTTGCATAAGCAGCACAAGAGAAACTTCTCCCCCAAAAGAGTCAACGTAGTCGGGAGAGGTTGGCCGGCTACTTGCTGCTAAGTTTATAACGGAAGTCCTCTATCCCGCATGGCTAGCTAATCCGGTAGTGGTGCCAAAGCCTGGCATATCTTGGAGAATGTGTATCAATTACACAGATTTGAACAAGTCGTATCTAAAAGATTGTTATCCCTTACCAAAGATTGAAAGTTTTGTGGATTCAATGATTGGGAATGAGGTCTTCGATATCCTTGATGCTTTTACAGGCTATCATCAAATAGACATGGCTACGAAGACCAAGAAAAGACCTCTTTCATCGACAAGAAAGGCATAATTGCAATGTTAGCATGTCTTATGGCCTGAAAAACGTGGGAGCCACTTAGCAGAGGCTAGTTAATTCCATGTTTAAGGACCAAATTGGTCCCATAATAGAAGTCTACATCGATGATATGGTCGTCAAGAACAGGACTATTGACGCGTGTATCCAAAACCTAACAGAGGTGTCTATCATCATCAGAGACTATGAGATGATATTGAACTCCGAAAAATACACATTTGGGGGGTCAAGATGGGAAATTCTTGGGGTACATGGTCTCCAAGGATGGAGTTTAGTCTAGTCCTAGCAAAGTTAAAGCATTGAGAGTTATGCATCACCTCGCAATGTCAAAGAGGTGCAAAGGTTAACTGAAAAGATCGCGGCGCTAAACCGATTCCTATCCAAGTCAGGAGAAATATCACTCCCATTATTTCAGTTTTTGAAGAAAAGAACTATGATTCAGTGAGATGACAAGTGTCAACAGGTTTTTGATGACTTGAATTCGTACTTGGTCGAGGTGCCAACCTTGACTTTCCATATCCTCAGCGAAGTGCTATACACATACTTGGTTGTCTGCCACAAAGTTGTCAGTGCATATTGATCAGAGAGGAAGATGACATTTGTAAGACAATACACTTTGTGAGCAAAGTTTTGCATCGACCAGAGGTAAGACATAGCGCACCAAAAAATATTTTTGGTGTGGACCAAAGTAGCAAAAATATTTTTGGTGTGCATATTGTTCTCGTCACCGATCAAGCCTGAGACAGCGGTCTAAGCAACCAAGTGGGTCATGGAATTAGTCGAGCCTGACATCGACTATCAGCTACATACTTCCACTAAGGCCCAAGCCTTAACAAATCTTATTGCTAAAGAGATCTTTGTAGAGGATGAGTAGCCCTAAGAGGATCAATGGACCATCTATGTTGGTACATCTTCTTCCCATGATGGCAGTGGAGCTGGTCACCTAAGTCCAAAGTGGAAGAATTTGATTATGCACTTTGATTTGACTTCGACACCATAAACAATGAAGCCGAGTAGCCTTGATTGACGGCCTAAGCCTCGCCAGAATGCTTTGATTCTAAACTTATCACGACACAAGTAAACGGTGACTACAAAGCCAAAAAAGATAAGATGAAGCGATATTTGTCAAAGTTTGAAGTACTCAAATGAATGTTCAAATCTTTTGAGATCAAACATATGACCAGGTCGGCCAACAAAAGGGCCAATGCACTTTCTCCTCTTGCATCATGGACTCTAATGGCCTTGGGCAAAAAGATCGTAGTGGAGCTTATTAAGCACGCAGCTTACGATCAGGCCGGGGTACTCCAAACTAACTACTGTGATACATGGATGGACGAGATTGTCAACTTCTTAAATCATGGCATTTAGCCGCAAAATCAACATATAGCCAGTAAATTATGCATCAAATCGACCAGATACGCTCTCTTTAACAAAGTCTTTACATTAGATATTTCTCTCATCCATGGCTAAAGTGCATTTTTGAATATGAAGGAGATTATATTCTTTGTGAAATTTACAGGGAATCTATAACAACTATTCTGGCTTAAGGTCTCTCGCATGCAAGTGTTATCTAGCCAACTACTATTGGCCGACCTTACACTAGGATGCTCTTGAATTGGTAATACAGTGTCAAGCATGTCAGGTGCATGCTCCATTATCTGATATCCCCAATCAAGAAATAGTTCCCATTATCAACCCTTGGCCTTTCGCTCAATGGAGTGTCTGTTACGGCCCACACCCCGGGCTAGTTGATAAAGAGAATAGAGGAAATTGTGAACGAAACTAAAGTGCGATTGTTGTACCACGTTGAGTGGAATAGATAAAATTTAGTTTCTATAAGACCACTACTAAGATCGAATACAATACTACGTGTGACATTACTAATGAACTAACCCACATAAAGAAAAATCCTATCCACTAAAAAGGAAAAGGAAAAAAAAATAAAATAGTAACCACCCCTCCCAAAGACCCCCACCGCCGGCCTACCCATTGGAAGAACCAAAAGTTTACCCAAAAAGTGCACCACCTGCACAAGTCATCCAAAAAAGTGTACCAAATTCTTACTTGGGTTACTTTTCTCCAAAATGTCCTATCACTTCCATCCTCCTTCTAACCAAGGGAATTGCCATCATTTGTCTCCCTCATCCCCAAAATTTTCGTCAATAACAAATGAAGAGGGAGGAACCCATTTGCAATGAACATTTTCTCCAACCTTCTTCTTTCTCCCCAACGCAACAACACTCCAAAAAAAATGCTTCCCCATAACCGTGTATACCTTTGCTAATAAGAAGTAAAGCTCTCTTTCAAGTTTCTGAAAGGCAAGAACAATAACTCAAGCCTAAGGATCCTTCCTCCAAGACTAAGGACTTTTGGTGTAGTAGACTCCTCTAAAATCAAGACAAGAGTCAAGATCTAAAACCATCCAAGGGATAATCAAAGCTTAAAGGTGAGGGTGAAGGTGGTTTTCAACTCTCAAGCCAAGTCCCCAAGTTTTTAGCAAGTCTCTAACACATCTTAATCATCTCATGACCCAAAGAAAAGGCAAGCAACTTCTTTGAATCAACCATGTTCTTATTTGTGAAATGCTATCTTTATGATAATATTACCTTCATACGAAAATGGATCAAACTAGTGCCTTTTCAACCTACTTTCTTGTATAGTTTGAAAGAAGTAAACTTTTATTTGGAGTGCATGCTTAAGATTATGAGACATTAATGGAAGACAAGTGAACTCTAGTGGTTATGAGCAATTTAGAAGACCATTCAAGAAAGATGGAAATTGAAATAGTGCTCTTGGTATTAAAAACGGGTTCAAGAGTTTGGAAGTTGAAAGATTACATGTTTATGTCTCATAGGTCGTAGTCAATCATTAGCATTTCATTTGGTGGATTAACTAAAGGAATAATACATTTAAAAATTATGGAATATAAAAAGAAAGTGAAGGAATGAGTTGTTGAAATAATAAAATGTTGGTGTGGAGGGGGAAGTACCCCACGGCCTTTGCCTCCAAAATGGGGAATCAAAAGTTCTTTTCGTTTGACTATTGTAGGATGCAATGTGATACTTGGTAAGAGTAATTATGCTTAGTATGATTTTTGAATAAATATGTGTATTATGTAACCATTATGTTGTCTTGTTCAATGATATACCTAATGATGTAAGTGTTTATAAGGCTTTTATGTAGAAGATTTGGGAAGCATTAGCCCTCAAGTGGGCTGCTTTGAGGATGGTTAAGAAGGTCCAAAGTTCATGGTCTATTTTGCGGAAAAATCAAAAACGGGGCTGTTTTGAGGAAGCTCTCAAAACCGCCCCACACAAGGGTCAAATTTGGATTTTTCTGTGACTTTGTGATTTATAAGAGATAGGTTAATGAAACAGCAATAGGTTTGCGATCGTTGAACGCCAAACAGAACTTCTAATAAGATAAATAATCAAGAAAAGTAAATGTTGCGAAAACAGAATTTTTTCGGCAATAAAGTTAGTTTAGAACACCGTTTAAAAATAATGTATGAATTTTTAAGACATTTCGTATTTTTCTACGGTGAAGATATAATTCAAATAAGGTATTTGAGACAAGTTAAAGGAAATAAGGTGAAGATATAATTCAAATAAGGTATTTGAGACAAGTTAAAGGAAATAAAGGAACAGAAAGATGTGATTTTATAGCAAGATATCACCACATGTTTTCAAGCGATTTTTCTAGCATGTTTCAGAAAGAAAGAGATTTTACGTAACAAACCTTATCAAGGTGACGGAAGATTCCAAGAGACACAGCTTATAGTTACAGTTATGAGTCGTGTGAGTACCTCGTGAGCGTACTTGGACTCCTAGACGATTTTATAGTATACGTTATGTGCCGTATGTTCATCAGGCGAGCTATTCCTGAGATCACCGGACTATACGTTATGCGCCGTATGTTCATCAGGCGAGCGATTCCTGAGATTACCGGACTATACGTTAAGCGCCGTATCTTTATCAGACTAGCGATTCCTGAGATCAACGGCCATACGAGTCACCATTAGATACATATACCTACGATGAGCATATCAGTGGTATATGTGACCATTTGGGGAATCTTTCCGGTCACCGTTTATATTGGTTCTTACGAAGGATGTCCTTTATTTATTTTACAGTTTACAGATATATATTTCCTTCAAAAGTTAAATAGCTAAGCATCAATATCATAAGAATTAACATCGCGACAGTTGTACTGGAGATAAGAATTACAGTTATGTTTTCTTCAAAAGTTAAATAGCTAATGCATCAGTATCATGAGAATTAACATAGCGATAGTTGTTCTGGAGATAAGAATGTACTGGGGATAGAATGGATCAGTGGAATAGTATAAGATTCGAGAGAATAAGTCATAGCCCTATTTGAGTTTAAATGGTTAAGCAGATGTTCAGTGTACCCTTTCGAAGCTCTATATCCTCGTCTACGAGTTAAGTCATGTTAATGACGCCAGTACTTGCAAACCGACAGGTAGCATTTTCTACACTCTACGCTTGTTTACGATATGTTTTATATTTTGCTGCCTTGTCCTGGCCTGTTTGATCTGCATAGAGGATTCGAGTGGGTTTCTTGCCAGGCGAATTTTATCTCGTCTGACCCTAGTTGTTTTAAAATTTTTCAGAGCACCGTATCTTTGACATCGGGTATATAGCTGAGGATGAGTTCTGATTCTAGTTACTTGCGTACGAGAGACGCATTTTGATGACCATTGTATCACATTTCGGATTTATGCAGTAGGCACTTATGTATATTTTGCGGACTCTCATGGTTGCATGGACACATGTAGTAACGGATCATATCGATTGTATGGACTATATTTTGTTTAAGTTAAGTTGATTACGTTGTGCACTCCATGCATAGGTACATGATACGTATGATAGTGACGACGCCTTGTACTCTACTATGTGGGGTACGGCGGGTGAACTGTGTCGGGACAGTATTCCCGGATGGGGCGCTACAGTGTCGATCTCGGTGGGCCTTTGCCACGTGCTCCTGGGGTCTGTGCTATATCTTTATGTCGTAGATATTCACAATCTTCAAACCATGACAAATATCACTGTCCGTCATGCGCGACTTTCTTACATAAAAGAACCTGCCTTTCCAATTTTTGGTAGAGGAGAGCAGGTCAGTGGTAAAATCAAACCCCTCAGCTCCGTTTCGTCTACTGAAATAGAACCAGCTTCTAGAGGACTTATAGACAAAGATACCTCAAAAAAATGTCCTTACTGAAGATGGTCTGAATGGCTCAAAGAAAGAGGGAATAACAAGCTAAGGTTTTAAGCCCCTCATGAGAGTTTTAGGGCAATCTAAAGCGCTAGTACTTTAAAATAATCCTTTTTGGAGAAAAGACGAGAAAGCAAACCCCACATTGATGTACTCTTCGTATATGGCTTTGTAGTACTAAGAAGGGTCGTAGGCTGTTCGGCTAGTTGGGGGCAAGACAGGATCAAATTCATCACAGTCTATCTTGCCTAGTGTACACAACCTCACCAGGTCATCTTCATTCATAAACTTAGGATATGATTGTTCTAACAGCGAACAGGACCCCCTATTCACTAACCCAGAGGAAAGCTTTCTGTAATCAGGTATTTGGACATATAATTCATGACAGATGTAAACCAAATGAAGATTTCAGGGGCAACATTGCTAGCTCCATCGTCAGCGGAGCAGCATTAGGGGCGCAAGCGCCATCTGAACCGGTGAGGGAAAACATAGCCCTTCTGTGCCTCTTGGCAAGAAATTCATGGGTAGTAATAGTCCCCTCCGAGGAGGAGAGAGACTCAGATCTCACCCCTTTATCATTCCTAACGAAGGAGGCCCTATCGGAGGCATTTTGAGAATCAAAGATAGAAGACATGGAGAGAATGATAACACGAGAGAAGGGAAAGAAGCAAGACAAGGGAGGAAATGGAGGGAGGACATACTTGGAGTAAAATGGAAGAGATGGAAAGACTGGAGAAAGGACGATTCCTATCCACAAGACAGTCGGAGATGAAGCCGAAAAAAAGAGCAGTTGAAGAGAATGAGGGCGGCAAAGGCAAGAAAATTTCAAAAAGTTGTAGGAAACAATGAGTGAAAGGAAAAGAGGGGGAAAACGATCTTAATCCATGATTATAGGAACTTAAATTCATTTCCACCAGGATTCCTGCTTTTAGAGAATAAAAAGACATTTCGACATTTGTAGGTTCCAAAAATCGTGCGAATGGAATTCCATCAATACACCTGCTGCACAGACAATCAAAGACTGACATGTTTACGGTGTGCCGCAGGGGCTTTGGCCGATAATCAGAGATCGGCGTTCCCTCCCTAGTCAACAAGGATAATCTAGGACATCTGATAAGGGCAGAACTATCACCTAAAGTAACGACAAATGTTGCTACCTCGGCACATCACATAAAACATTATTCGATCCTACAAAGGCAATGTAACCTTAGACATGCCTCAGCTACTCGGATCTAACTATATACTCAAGTTGATGCAGCACAGGGGATGCAGGTCACCCTGATATCGGCTTAAGCCTTAGGACAGTGTCAATAGAACCATCCGGGCAAGGTCAAAGATGGTTAATTTGATCATCTATCACTTAGCTTAGCGCTAGGCGTCTCAACTCCATCACACCAATCAAACCAAGCATAGATCCGGCATGTGCCGTCTTCTAGTTCAGTTCAGCTCAGTTTTAGCTGTCGCCTCGGCACAGGCACGCGCCTCAGCCAGGAACCCAGTGCCTTAACTCCATTGCTCAACCGCGCTTCCAGGTTTGAGGCGTTCCTGCTCAGCTCGACCAACGAGGCACCTACCAGAACAGGCACTTACAACGGACAATCTAGCCATGCAACGGACACCTGGCATCACTTGGCGATCATGTAGATGTAGCTTACAAACAAGGAGGACACCTTGCGTTCCTCCATAGTTTTTCAATATTCATTGGTCGCCCATGAATCTAAAAGTGCAAAAAAAAAATATCCTACGGATGACCATGTTCAATACATGAAGCAAATTATCACGTCCACAACACACCAAATAAGACACCTTTTTCTATTTTTAGCATCAAACATGATTAAATACGTAACAGACTTGAGCGTCGGAGGATATTCTTCGTATCAATAGCTCTAGGACCTCTAACGTTGTTCAACTTGCGCTGATTTCTAAAAACGTTAGTCCTGGTAACAAACTATGTATGAGCAAGACTTTGACAGCGCCTTCCTTTTTTGCATCATCTCTGATCTAGGTGAAGCTTCGACTTTGCTAGTTATATTGCCGCTATCTTTCCTTCGTTTTTTGTTTATGTATAAAAAGAAATAAATGTGTGAATGGCTTTATCAAACTAGATTAGTTTTTCCTTTATACTACTTTTGCTAAATGGCTTTATCAAACTAGATTATCCTTCACAAATTAGGCAAAGTTATTTGATTAAACTGAAGTAACCAATTTGTAATAAACACAAAACTCAATAGGCAATACATCTCAGGCCCATCGTGTTATATACAGAGCTAAAACCAGAATAATTTAATAGTCCATATGCCAGTTCAAACTTCAGCTTCGGGCTTTTGATGTCCATAATACATACGATCTCACTTTGGGAAATCGGTAGGATCACGAAAGCTTCTCCATATAGTTTTTTTGGGAGACGCAGGTGGCGGGCATATAATTTAAGGTAATTGTGACCAACTATATGGAAGAGAATGAAAATTATGCCGAGAACAATATTTTTCCCAAACTTTCAACGCAATACATAAAACATCATTTTTTTCAAGTTTGACATTAAATGGATAGACATGCTTTTAAGACATCATATGTTTAATAAAAAAGTGATCTTTATTTAAGATTAAAAAATAGATAGACGTGCTTTTAAGACAAGATATGTTTCTCAGAATGATGTTGTACAGTAGATTAATTAAATTATTAGTAAAAACACGTATAGATAGATATACCATAATTATGGTTATAAGTATATAATGGGTTAAAATGTATACTAATTACGGTATTCACAAGTGAATGTCTCAAACACCGTATTTTAGTGAAGCCTGCAGGCTTATTTACCGTATCCAAGAATGTGTAAGTACGGCTTAATTACTAGAGTATATTAAATCGGCTCCTACATAGAAATATCATATTTACTGTGCTTCTTTTCTTTCTTGAGAATTTTCTTTAATGCCCTTGGAAGATTGCCTTGTGTAGAAATAACACCATCTTTGTTATGTCCCGCACCCTCAGTAGAATAATTTAAGGATAAAATTGGTTAAATGAATTGATGATGGTAAAAGGTAATAAATTAAGAAATTAAATATTGGATTTAGTGGCATTTATGAAGAGATTAAATATTAGAATTAATTAGTATTTAATTTTGGAATTAAATATTAGAAATTAATCTTTTAAGATAAATGAGATAATAGAAGATAATTTAGAAACTCCAAATTCCATCCCTTCACATATCAAAACTGACAAACGTCAGTTTCTCTCCCTTATTAGAAAAGAAAACTGACGTTTCCCCTCTCCTCTCCCCATAGGCGATTCCTCTCATCTCCAACCCTAGGTGAAGGTTCTTCAAGATCCTCAATCCAATCTTCATCTGTTCTTCGTTTCCTCTTCGAGTAATCAAAGGCAAGTAACTTTCTTATAAGTCCTTACGATTTGCGAAAGAAAAAGGCCTACTTTTGATATCAAAATTGGATCACCATGCAGTAATTTCTTTCGGTGAATCTATATGTGCTTTATGTGTTTTGGTTTCGGATTTTGGCCATTATATGTTGAAATCATGGTTGTTTTTGTTGTTTATGTGAGATCGTGTAAATCCCAATCCCTTGAACCCTACTTTGTTGATAATTGCGGTTGAAGGGGAGGGAGAGTGAAAAGATTAGATTTTGGGCTTGATTTGATGATTACTTGAGTGCTAGGCTTGAATCCGTGAATCGTATGTTAAAGGTGTTGTCTTGGGTGAATTAAGGATGGATTGATAATGGGGAATAGGCTTGGAATGGTTTTGAAGGAAGTTGGAATCGAATTGGGGTTTATTCCTGCAGTTTCTGCAGAAAACTGCAAAATGGGATTCTGGAACGGGGACGTCGGTCGATCGACGTAAGGGTATGATGTACGTCGATCGATCGATGTATAGTAAGTGAGGGGATGACGTGCCTCAGAAGGACGTAGATCGATCGACGTAGATTGAGTGAGAGATCGACGTGCCTCAGATGGACGTCGATCGGTCGACGTCAGGATATGACGTATGTCGATCTATCGACGTCAGGGTATGATGTCAACCAGTTTTGTGGGAAAGTAAGGGAAGAAAGAGGGAAGCTAGGGGACTCTTTGGGTGACCTTAGGGACTTCTTAGGACCTGAATGAGGGTAGTCTAAGTCTTGGGAACATGACTTAGGATGGTGAATTAAATGTGGAGATTTCGTGGGGTATTCGCATCGGAGTTCAACGTGAATGACCTAGGGGGTTAGGAATGAACGTATGAGGCTTCCCAGAGTTCAAGAAGAAGAGTATGAGGGTTCCTACATTATCCTTTGGGTTCTAGAGTGAATGCTTAGGGATGTTGACTTGTCGGAAAGAATAAGCTCGAATGCTTAAGTGAAGGGAGTCTCGTGTGATTGATTGATATTGAATGTGACTTGAATTGTGTGAATGAAGAATGTGATTGAAATGAGGAGTCTTGCATCATGGCACTTGCATCTGCATAATGTTTTGAAAAGAGCTGTGATTCGGCACAAGGCATAAAGTTTGCGAAATTGACTGTAACGTTATACGAGATGGAAATGTAAGCCGTGGTGCGTTGCAGGGTATAAAGTTAACTGTAATGTTACACGGGATGGAAATATAAGCCGTGGTGCATTACAGGGTATAAAGTTATGTGACCGGACATTATGACATGCATTGCACTGTTTTGAAAACAAATTACACATGCATTTATAACTGTGTAGTATAGTACATATTCTGTCATGCATCACGTAAGTCAGTATGGGATGATTGCTATGTGACTTGAATGATAGTTAATTGTTAATGGTTATGAATTACTGTTCCTATGTTCTTGTATTGTTAAATCTACGCTCTTGAAAGTATACAAGACATGTGCCCCATTATCCCCTGAATTATATATTACTCATGTCTTGCCATGTGTTGATCCCGTACGTCTTATAAGCGGGTTACTTGCTAGCGTTTTTCGCTAAGGGTACTACCTTTATTTTGCAGATGAGCCTAGCTATGACATGATCTTCATAGAGGACGACGGCGAGTGGGCCGAATGGGACGCCTAGTATCTTAATGGGAGATAGTTGATACTGTTACTAGATATTTCAGTTTATTTCATTCATTTGAGGATGTAGTTGGTTACAAATATACACACTCTTCCGTTACTTTATAACACTTTGATGTACGAATTTGATGATTTAGATTTTATTTGGCACGTGTCTCCATGCTTATCCTCTTACGTCATTGATGATGTGTATTCGAGAGATTAGACGTCTTGTAGTCTTCTCAGTAAGCTACGGCGGGTGCACCGGTTTGGATTTCGCTGTCCGGGTCGGGGCGCTTCAGGTGGTATCAGAGTCTAGACTTCAGATCTACCTCGGAGACCTAGGTTATGTCATGTAGACTCTTAAGTTATGATTTTGACCCTAAGTTAATCTTTAGGTCTAAGTAAATGATCTTAGATATAAGTTTGATTGGGATGGGTGTCTGCGAGCGCGATAAAATGTAATCAACAAATGATATCTTATTTTAGTGTACGAATTCCGCCTAGTACAATGCATATGGGCCTTCAGTATTTACTTTTGGAATTGCTGAATGCTAATAAGCGTTGATTTTGCAGAAAATGCCTCCCCGAAGAGATAACCAAGGAAACGGTGGCAATGGGAATGAGAGCCCTCCACCACCACCACCACCACCACCAGTCCTAGTACCCCAGGCGCTGATAGATGCTATCACCGTAATAGCACAAGGAGTTGTCCAACAGCAACAACAACCTCCTCCTCCACCACATCCCCAGCAAGGCATCAGGTATTATATAGGGGAGATGTGGAAGATGCATGCCCCCACTTTTGAAGGGACCACGAATCCAGAGGTGGCCGGATTCTGGTTAGATGAGGTGGAAAAGTGCTTCAGGCTGGTGCAAGTGCCTGAAGAACTCAAGGTGGATGTAGCCACACCATTACTGATCGGCAGAACCAATGCATGGTGGAATGGTATTCTGCCAAAGATGACTCCCCCTATTCAGTGGAGACAGTTCGTTCAGGCCTACAAAGAATACTATGTGCCTGAAACTGCTATTTTGGAAAAGATGCGGCAGTTTGACAAATTTGAACAAGGGAGGATGTTCGTTTCTGATTACGCCGATAGGTTCCATGCCTTGGGCAAATTCACGCCCATGGTGTTGGAAAACAACAGAATGAAGATGCTGAAATTTGAGGAAGGTCTAAACCCCCGTATACGGACGGCTATAGCGGGGTCTAGTTTGAAAACTTTTGAAGAAATGTTGGATGCATGTTACCGCGTGGAGAGTGACATGCGTAGGTCACAGCCTAGAGAGGCTCGTGACGAGTCGAGCAACAGGCCAAGGGAAGAGAAAAGTAGTAGTAGACCCGGACGTTGGGTCAAGATTCCCAGGAAAGGACAGGCGGGACCGGCTCAGAGGGCACTGCAACAGAATCAGCTCGATCGTCAAGCACCAGCGGTATGCCCACACTGCCAGAAGAGACATGTGAGTGAATGTTGGAAGAAATCAGGAGCATGCTTCAAGTGTGGGAAGGCAGGCCATAGGATCAAATATTGCCCCGAGTGGAACCCAAAGCCTCAAGTAGAAGCAGGGCCGGCTCAGCAACAGAGAGGCAGGCCCAACGCGAGAGTCCACGCGATGACGGATGCTGAAGTCCAGGAGGACACAGACGTTGTGACAGGTACGACTTAAGTTAAATAATAGTTGTTTAAGTTGAATTTTAGTCTTTTAAGTTGGAGATTAAATGTGTTTTATGTGAAAACCTCTATGTGCTACACTCTTGTGATTAGGTGTGATTCTAGTTAACAAAGTACCTGCGAACGTATTGTTTGATAGCAGAGCGAGTCACTCCTTCATTTCTAAGCGATTCGCCAAAGGACTCGACTGTCTACCCGAATGGCTTGAAACCCCTTTCAGGGTGCAGGCAGCAGACGAACAAGTGCTGGTTTCCCACCACCAGCACAAAGATTGTGAATTGGAGTTGAATGGAAAGGTGTTTTCGGTGACCTTAGTTCCACTTCCGATGAAGGATTTTGATGTGATATTGGGCATGGATTGGCTGACCAAGAACCACGCCAACATTGACTGTAAACTTAAGCAAGTGACCGTTAAGGACCCTGAGATGAATGAAATAACGGTACAAGGAAACGTCAAACTAACAAAAGCCCCAAAGAAGATATACCTAACAGCGGTTAAGGCTTTTAAGGCTTTGCAAAAAGGAGCAGAGGGATTTATGGTGTATGCAGTAGATGCTAAACAAGTAGTTCCCTCCATAGATCAGATTCCGGTGATCAATAAATTTAAGGACGTATTTCTGGATGACTTACCGGGAATTCCACCATCAAGAGAAGTGGAGTTTGAGATTAACTTGATTCCCGGAGCCGAGCCTATATCTAAGGCACCTTACAAAATGGCTCCAGCTGAACTTAAGGAGCTAAAGGGACAACTTCAGGAGCTGCTAGATAAGAAGATTCGTCCCAGTGTGTCACCTTGGGGAGCTCCTGTATTGTTTGTAAAGAAGAAAGATGGCAGTATGAGGCTGTGTATTGATTACCGAGAATTGAATAAGATCACCATCAAGAAAAAATATCCTCTACCAAGGATTGAGGATTTATTTGATCAACTAAAGGGAGCTCGATGGTTCTCAAAGATTGATCTTCGTTAGGGGTATCATCAGTTACTCGTGAAAGCAGGAGACGTACCTAAGACCGTTTTCCGGACTCGATACTGGCATTATGAATTTTTGGTCTACTCCCCCAGTGGCCTTCATGGATTTTATGAACACCGTATTCCGATAACAATTGGACCAATTCGTGGTGGTGTTCATCGATGACATTCTAGTCTACTCCCCCGACGAGCAAGCCCATGCTGAACACTTAAGAGTGGTGTTGCAAATTTTGAGGCAACAAAAGCTTTATGTCAAATTCAGCAAGTGTGAATTCTGGCTAAGAAGTGTCGCTTTTCTTGGTCATGTGATTTCAGAGGACAGGATTTCTGTGGATCCTAAGAAGATAGAAGCCATCACGAAATGGCCAAGACCCACAAATGTGACCGAAGTTAGAAGCTTCCTAGGCTTGGCAGGCTATTATAGGAAGTTTGTCGAGGGATTCTCCACCATAGCAGTTCCATTGAGTCGACTTACACAGAAGAAGGCTAAGTTCGAGTGGACTTCTGAATGCGAGCAGAGCTTTTCTGAGCTCAAGAAGAGGTTAACCACAGCCCCGGTGTTGGCACAACCCTCCGGCACCGACGGTTTTGTGATCTATAGTGACGCGTCCAAGAAGGGACTAGGTATGTACATCATTACAATTAATGCATTGTATGTACGTACGCTAGTCTTGAACTAACTTTCTGATTATAGGTTGCGTCTTGATGCAAAATGAACGTGTCATTTCGTACGCATCAAGACAATTGAAACCATATGAGCAGAACTACCCGACGCATGACTTGGAGCTCGCAGCTGTGGTATTTGCTCATAAGATCTGGAGGCACTACTTATATGGAGAGAAATGTGGCGTATTCACTGATCATAAGAGTTTGAAGTACCTATTCTCGTAGAAGGAGTTAAATATGCGACAGAGAAGATAGTTGGAGTTACTTAAGGATTATGACCTAACCCTCAACTACCATCCGGGTAAAGCAAATAGAGTGGCGGACGCGCTGAGTAGAAAGTCTAGTCACGCTAGACAGTCCCCGTTGGAAAGAGAGATTGAGGAGTTTGGTCTCGAAGTGGTGGATTCTGTGGCTAATGTTCTTACAGCTTTGTCTATCAACCCAGACTTGGTAGACAGAATTAAAGAAGCGCAGTATGATGACCCGGCACTGAAAGAAATCCGTGAAAAATTGTCATCGGGACGAGTAAAAGATTTCCAGTTGCGAGGAGATGGAAGTCTATGGTTTCAGAATCAGTTATGCGTGCCAGGTAAAGACGAACTTCGAAGGGAATTGCTCCTAGAAACGCATAACTCGAGGATGTCTATCCACCCCGGGAGCACTAAAATGTACAAGGATCTCAAAAGGAATTATTGGTGGATAGGGATGAAGAGAAGCATAGCGGAGTATGTTGAGAGGTGTTTGGTATGCCAACAAGTTAAAGCTGAACATCAACGACCTGGTGGTTTGATGATGCCACTGGAGATTCCAGAATAGAAGTGGGAGCACGTGACTATGGACTTCGTGATGGGATTGCCCAAGACCAGAAATGGAAATGAGATGATTTGGGTAATTGTCGATCGCTTGACAAAGACAGCTCACTTCATAGCTATGCCACATGGTACATCTTATGAGAAATTATCCAACATATATGTGGATAACATTGTGAGCTTGCATGGAGTCCCCGTCAGCATTGTGTCGGACCGTGATCCCAAGTTCACTTCTAAGTTTTGGAGGGCATTCTAGAAAGCTATGGGTACGGAGTTAAGAATGAGTACTGCGTACCACCCTCAAACGGATGGACAATCCGAGAGAACCATCCAAACTTTGGAGGACATGTTGAGAGCATGCGCCTTGGATTTTAAAGGAAACTGGGATAGCATGCTGAAGTTGATGGAGTTTTCATACAATAATAGCTATCACAGCGCAATTGGCATGGCACCCTTTGAAGCATTATACGGACACAAGTGCAGATCTCCGGTTTGTTGGGATGAAGTTGGGGAAAGGACAATCACTGCACCAGAATTGGTTGAACAGACAATTGAGAAAGTGAAAGTGATAAGAGAGAGGCTAAAGGTGGCTCAAGATCGCAGTAAGAGTTGGGCCGATACTAAAAGACGACCCTTGGAGTTTGAGGAAGGTGAAAAGGTTTATTTATGGGTTTCACCCACCAAGGGAGTTGCGAGGTTCGGAATGAAAGGCAAGTTAAGCCCTAGATATATTGGTCCATATGAAGTGCTTGGCAAGGTTGGAGAAAGAGCATATCGGTTAGCCTTGCCTCCTAGTTTGTCACAAGTCTATACGTATTTCATGTGTCTCAACTAAGGAAATACGTATCGTACCCGAGCCATGTCCTTGAAGCTCAACCATTGGATGTTAAAGAAGATGTCTCATATGAAGAACATCCAATGAAGATCGTGGATAGGAAAGATCAAGTCCTACGCAGACGCGTAATTCCGTATGTCAAAGTTCAGTGGAGTAACCATACGGAGCGTGAAGCCACGTGGGAGCTTGAGGAGCAAATGAAAGAGCTCTATCCACTTTTTTTTTTCAAATAAGGTATGCCAGTTTCGAGGACGAAACTTTTTGTAAGGGGGGTGGAATGCTATGTCCCGCACCCTCAGTAGAATAATTGAAGGATAAGATTGGTTAAATGAATTGATGACGGTAAAAGGTAATAAATTAAGAAATTAAATATTGGATTTAGTGGCATTTATGAAGAGATTATATATTAGAATTAATTAGTATTTAATTTTGTAATTAAATATTAGAAATTAATCCTTTAAGATAAATGAGATAATAGAAGATAATTTAGAAACTCTAAATTCCATCCCTTCCCATATCAAAACTGACAAACGTCAGTTTCTCTCCCTTATTAGAAAAGAAAACTGACGTTCCCCTCTCCTTTCCCCATAGGCGATTCCTCTCATCTCCAACCCTAGGTGAAGGTTCTTCAAGATCCTCAATCTAATCTTCATCCGTTCTTCGTTTCCTCTTCGAGTAATCAAAGGCAAGTAACTTTCTTATAAGTCCTTACGATTTGCGAAAGAAAAAGGCCTACTTTTGATATCAAAATTGGATCACCATTCAGTAATTTCTTTCGGTGAATCTATATGTGCTTTATGTGTTTTGGTTTTGGATTTTGGCCATTATATGTTGAAATCATGGTTGTTTTTGTTGTTTATGTGAGATCATGTAAATCTCAATCCCTTGAACCCTACTTTGTTGATAATTGCGGTTGAAGGGGAGGGAGAGTGAAAAGATTAGATTTTGGGCTTGATTTGATGATTACTTGAGTGCTAGGCTTGAATCCGTGAATCGTATGTTAAAGGTGTTGTCTTGGGTGAATTAAGGATGGATTGATAGTGGGGAATAGGCTTGGAATGGTTTTGAAGGAAGTTAGGATCGAATTGGGGGTTATTCCTGCAGTTTCTGCAGAAAACTGCAAAATGGAATTCTGGAACGGGGACGTCGATCGATCGACGTCAGGATATGACGTACGTCGATCGATCGATGTATAGGAAGTGAGGGGATGACGTGCCTCAGACGTCGATCGATTAACGTCAGGGTATGACATATGTCGATCGATCGACGTCAGGGTATGACGTCAACCAGTTTTGTGGGAAAGTAAGGGAAGAAAGAGGGAAGCTAGGGGACCCTTTGTGTGACCTTAGGGACTTCTTAGGACCTGAATGAGGGTAGTCTAAGTCTTGAGAACATGACTTAGGATGGTGAATTAAATGTGGAGATTTCGTGGGGTATTCGCATCGGAGTTCAACGTGAATGACCTAGGGGTTAGGAATGAACATATGAGGCTTCCCAGAGTTCAAGAAGAAGAGTGTGAGGGTTCCTACATTATCCTTTGGGTTCTAGAGGGAATGCTTAGGGATGTTGACTTGTCGGAAAGAATAAGCTCGAATGCGTAAGTGAAGGGAGTCTCGTGTGATTGATTGATATTGAATGTGACTTGAATTGTGTGAATGAAGAATGTGATTGAAATGAGGAGTCTTGCATCATGGCACTTGCATCTGCATAATGTTTTGAAAAGAGCTGTGCTTCGGCACAAGGCATAAAGTTTGCGAAATTGACTGTAACGTTACACGGGATGGAAATGTAAGCCATGGTGCGTTGCAGGGTATAAAGTTGACTGTAATGTTACACGGGATGGAAATATAAGCCGTGGTGCATTACAGGGTATAAAGTTGGCTGTAACGTTACACGGGATGGAAATGTAAGCCGTGGTGCGTTGCAGGGTATAAAGTTGACTGTAATGTTACACGGGATGGAAATATAAGCCGTGGTGCTGTAGGATCTGCAAGGCACCACTAGAAGGGGGGTGTTGAATAGATGGTGCGGAAAGTGTGCTTTTTAAAATTGCTTTAAACTTGAACAATTCAAGTTCTGAAAACAGATTCTGTTTTCAGGACCTGTTTTAAAACGTTTTTAAAACCAGGTTAGAGGTCTCCAAAAATTATGAAATTTTGAGAGAACTTAGCCTCAGATGTTATGAGGGTCCCCTAAAAATTTCAAATCAAAATTCAACCTTTAACCCTTTCAAAAACCGTTGGCACTCAGATTGTGCAAATCTGCCAGAAACGGTAGATGGTTTTGAAAAATTAATTCCTATTTGTGTGAATGTCCAAATGATCTGAAACTTTGACCAATAACTCCTCACACACTATATTGAAATGGGTTGAAACAGTTTTTGAAAATTCTTTTTGGAAGTAGGTCAAATACCACCAAAGTCTCAACCTTTGCAAGTCTGAAAATCAGACTGCACTAGTCTCAGAACTTTTGATGTTTGACTGACCTATACTTGTCCAAAAGGGTTGAAACTTGTGCCAAATTAACCCTAGAACGTTTATGTATGTTTCTGGAAATTTGTATAATTTTTAGAAAACGTTTACTATTTTTGCGAACGTGAACAATATGAGCAAACAGCGCAGAAACTGAAACGTAAATGCAGAAAGTAAATTGCACCAAGAATTTTATACTGGTTCGGTTATAAACAACCTACTCCAGTCTTCAAGGAACACCTTCCTTGGTTCACACTAATTTCACACACGCAGTACTCCTTACCGCAGGGTTGATAGAGTTACACCTTAACTCCAACCCTTTACAAACCTTGTATTGTGAGTACAATTCACACGAACACCACCACCTCGTAAGAATGAAGATTGATCACACCTTGATCAATCTTGTACAAAGATGAATGAATGGTGGTTTCTATGAAGCCTATTCAATAATGAAAGAAGTAAAGTACAATAGGCTTTTTACAAGAGAAGAAAGAAAGAAAGTGTAGGAGAAGAAAGCTTTGGCACTTTGATCACTTTTGAATGCAAGTCTTGGTGTTGTTTTTGTTTGTTCTTCTCTTCTTCCCTTATAGGTCCAGCCGTCCCCCTATATCCTCTTCCCCCTCTTGAAAATTTCCTTTTAATTGCTTGAGAGAGTGTGAGACATCATGGTGACAATGTTTTACTTGCTTGGCATCACTCCATTGGACCATCATTTAGTCATTGCATACTTGGCACCTTTTGATTGACTCAATATTGTCATCATTTGATGACATGGAAAATCTGAAATAAACACTAAATAATAGCCAAATAATCAATTATTAAATCATGTCATAATTGTCACATTTTGTCATAAAGTGCAAGACAAAAATATCTTCCTTCCAACCTTGCAAAAATCGGTCATTAAGATGTCTTGCCATGCTGAATTTTCAGCATGTGCATCATGCATTTTTATTCAAGATAATCCCCAATTTACTTTGATTTTTCTCATTAAAATGAATCAATAATACATGGTAAGTCTTGCTACCAAATGAAGAATGAACTTGGACACCAAAAGAGGGTCACATTCGGCCACAACCAACTTCACACATGCTGAAAAATTTCAGCATGTGTGATATAAAGAATATCACACTTAATAACCTTACATACAATTCAAATCATTTCCATAACTCCTTTGATTTATTCTTTAATGAAAAATTGACAAATTATCTTCCTTAAGGGTGAAGATTTCGGCCACTAGGTATGTGACATGCTGAAATTTTCAGCATGTGACATAAGAGAGGTATATGTTGAAAACTTACCTTTTGTAGCTTCTCTCTTTGATTCATCAACATTGTATGATTGATCCTTGATCAATCAACATGCCAACAAGGCTCCACATGTGCTCCAAATCAGCTGTAGGTGGCGTTGAGTATGTATATACATGTGCTGAAATTTATTTTTGGTAACTTTGTAAAATAGTGCACATTTAATAATACACACATGTAATATTCCAATCAGCCCTTAATTTAATTTTCTAGAACACTTTAAGATGTATATTATATGTAGAAAGTTTCTAGATACGTGTCACATGATGTTCAAGAAAAACATTCCATGTCATGTGCGTAGAAAACCGAATTTTCGATATTTATCGATTACCCGATTTTTCTCTAATTTAAATTCCAACTTTTGCACATGCTATATATATTATGTTATACATAATATATATAATATATACTTTAAATTTCAGCACTTGGCTGATTTAAAGTGGTACCATAAACATGTGACAAAAATAAAATTGAAATCTTCACATTTTGGCCTAAATGTGGGGTGAATTGTGTGTGCCAACATGGAAAGTATTTTTGTCTCAATATACAGTCATGTGCACGAAAATATCATCAATTTTTGATGCATATGGGCTGGCCATTTATTTATGGCAAGTACGTGACACGTTGGCGAAGTTTCGGTATCGCCCGATACGACAAATTTCGGTTTAGAACCTTTTATCGTGTCGTATTTAATTTGTCATCACCATATCTTATATCATATGATATAAGACCTGAATGTACTCATAATATGAGTTAAGTATAGTGGTGTGACGTAAACGTACGTACGTAAGATATATAACGTGTCGGTAGTACGTTGGAATACATGTGTATGTGCCTTTTAAAAAAAATCTGAAAATATATAGTTTATATATATAAATGGCGTGTGAAATTGATGTGGGGAGGAGGAGAGAACTTTCCTTCCATAGCCATGTTGCCTTTATGCCTTTTCCAAATGCATCTTCCTTTAATGAACTACTTAGTTTATTAAACTAAGTACTTCACTTAATGAACTACTTTAGTTCATTAATTGTGGCACCTGAAAATAGTATAAACTCAACAAATGTTCGCCATATGATGTAAGCTTTAAAGCTTCATGGCTCATTAGTACGGCAACATAATATATAAGCTAAATAAGGCAAGTTATCATGCATACATGTACACTTGTGTATATATATATATATATATATATATATATATATATTCAAATTTCTTTATTTTGAAATCACTCAAACCCTCATATTTCTACAATCTCCCCCTTTTGATGATTTTCAAAATAACTAGTGTACATGATTTAAGTGTTATCTCTCCCCCTTGAATTATGCACAGATTTGAAATTTGAATTTCGAATTTTAATTCCGGCTCCCCCTTGATTCATGCAATTAGGATCAATCAGTGATCTCTCTCCCCCTTAAATCTCTCTCTCCCCCTTAAATCATGCTTCTCTCTCCCCCTTTATTTTGGAAAGTTAATCAAAAGATTCCTGTCAAAAAGAAAAGTAAATCAAATAATATCGCATTAAATCACATCAACAGGAAGCATGCCTAATTTAGAACGAAGAGATTCAAATGTGGCTTGATTTAAGGCCTTTGTAAATATATCCGCTACTTGTGATTCTGTGCGTACGTGATCTATGACAATATTACCATTGTTAACGTGATCACGAAGAAAATGATAGCGAACTTCTATATGCTTAGCCTTAGAGTGTAGTACGGGGTTCTTAGACAAATTTATTGCACTCATACTATCACAATATATAGGAATTTTATTTACGATTATTCCAAAGTCCGAAAGTTGTTGTTTTATCCACAACAACTGTGTGCAACAAAGGCTAAGAGCCATATACTCAGCCTCAGTAGTGGACAAAGCAACACTTGCTTGCTTTTTGGAAAACCATGAAATAAGGGAATTTCCTATAAATTGGCAAGTTCCGCTCGTGCTTTTTCTATCTATCTTGCAGCCACCATAATCTGCATCAGTGTAAGCATGTAAGTCGAATGTAGAGTCCTTATCATACCAAATACCTAAGGTGGGCGTGTGCTTAATATAGCGGAATATTCTTTTTACCGCATTTAAGTGTGACACCTTAGGTTGACTTTGAAAACGAGCACACATGCATACGCTAAACATAATGTCAGGCTTACTAGCAGTTAAATATAGTAAAGAACCTATCATAGATCGATATAATCCATTATCAACGTCTTTACCATGTTCATCTTTGTCTAATTTAGTAGTAACACTCATAGGCGTGGGGGATGGTTTCAAATTTTCAAAATTGAACTTCTTGATCATGTCGTTTACGTACTTAGCTTGGCTTATATGAATTCCTTTACTCGTTTGCTTAATCTGCAAGCCAAGAAAATAATTAAGTTCACCAACCATAGACATTTCAAATTCAGCTTTCATACAATTTTCAAAATCTTTAACAAGTCTATGTGAGGTAGAACCGAAAATAATGTCATCTACGTAAATTTGAATAATAAGTAAATCTGATTTTTCTTGTTTCAAAAATAGTGTACTATCTATAGTACCACGTTTAAAATTATTTTCTAAAAGAAAAGTGGCAAAACGATCATACCATGCTCTCGGCGCTTGCTTTAGGCCATATAGTGCCTTCTTTAGTTTGTACATGTGATCTGGATGTTTCAAATCTTCAAAACTGGGTGGTTGCTTCACGTATACTTCTTCCGTTTAGAAAAGCACTTTTGACGTCCATTTGATATAATTTAAAATCTTTCAAGCAAGCAATAGCAAGTAAGAGTCGTATAGCTTCTAAACGTGCTACGGGTGCAAATGTTTCATCGTAGTCTATTCCTTCTTCTTGATTATATCCTTGAGCTACGAGTCTTGCTTTATTTCTAACGACTTTTCCTTCTTCATTCATTTTGTTCCTAAATACCCACTTTGTGCCTATTATTGTCTTATCTTGTGGTCGTGGCACTAAGTCCCATACATCATTTCTAACGAATTGATTAAGTTCGTCATGCATAGCATCAATCCAAGATGAATCACTCAAAGCATCATGCACATTTTTGGGCTCAATTTCAGAAATCATAGCATGAAATTCATTTATTTCATCCGAAGTGATTCTTCTACGTGGTCGCACACCGTGAGTAATGTCGCCTACGATGAGATCTTGTGGGTGATCCCTATGCCATCTTGGTTGATTATTTTCTAAGTTATCATGCATTTCTATATGATCATGCATTTCTAGTGTCTCATTCATCTCATGCATATCAAAAGAATTATTATCTTCATCCAAAACGGGTTTCAATTCAAAATCACCGTCATATTCCTTATCATTATCAATCTCTCCAAATTCATTGAATTTAACATGAATAGATTCTATGATTTGTCTAGTGAGAGGATCATAACATCTATATGCTTTTGAATTTATGGAATACCCAACAAAAATGCACTCAATTGATTTGGATTCAAATTTATCTAAATTATCTTTTGTATTCAAGACAAAGCATTTGCATCCAAACACACGAAAATAATCTATCTTAGGCATGCGATCATTCAAAATTTTGTAAGGCGTCTTGTTTATTTTCTTTCTTATAGATAGGCGATTTACAATATAGCATGCACAATTTACGGCTTCCGCCCACAGAAATCTAGGCAATTTATTTTCGCAAAGCATGGTTCTAGCAATTTCTTGTAGTGTGCGATTCTTTCTTTCTACTACTCCATTTAATTGTGGAGTTTTAGGTGGCGAAAACTCATGTTTAATTCCTTTTTCTACACAAAACGAAATCATCTCTTTATTTTTAAATTCACCGCCTCTATCGCTTCTTATTCTTTTCACATTTACGCCGTATTGATTTTCAAGTTGTTTAATTAATTTAGCAATTTCTACGGCGCTATCATCTTTAAGTGCAAGAAATAAAGTCCAAGTATAGCGAGAAAAGTCATCAACAATCACACATGCATAGTGACGCCCACCAAGGCTTGTAGTGCGACTAGGACCAAACAAATCGATATGCAATAGTTCTAGTATTCTAGTCGTGCTTATCTCATTTTTAGGCTTAAGTGACTCACGTGTTTGTTTGCCTTTTATGCAAGATTCACACAACTGAAAGTTGTCTAAATCAAGCGTAGGCAATCCCCGTACTAGGTTCTTTCGTTGCAATTTTTCTAGTATAGAAATACCTATGTGTCCTAAACGTCTATGCCACAAATTCACATTGGGTTCATTTGACATAAAACATTTAACTTTGGCGTCTACTACATTATTCATAGATAGTGTGAATATATTCCCTTCACGTTTTCCTTTTAAAACGGTTTCTCCATTTTTATTTATTATATTGCAATAAGGGTGAGTAAAACACACATTGAAACCATTGTCAACAAATTGAGAAATACTAAGAAGATTGTAAGATAAGTTGCTTACCAAAAATACGTTGGAGATTTGAAGTGTATTCGGATTGCCAATCGTACCTTTTCCAATGATCTTCCCTTCATTGTTGTCTCCAAAGGTCACGGATCCGCCTTTTGTGACCTTCTTTAATTTGGAGAACAGGCTCGGGTCACCCGTCATGTGCCTCGAGCACCCACTGTCAAGGAACCACTTTATTGATGTGTCTTTTGATGAGTGGTCTCCCTGCAATGTGAGAAGGTGATTTAGGTACCCTTTTAATTTTGGGTCCTTTCGAGTTAGTTAATCACCTTTTGGTAAAGGTACCTTTCGGTACCCATACTTGGGTGATCCTTCTCGGTCTATCAAATGGCAAGCATGAAGGTGTGATATAATATACATGTGGTGCATGTACTTTGGGTCTTTGCCCAAGGACTCCTCTATACTCATTAAATGAAGGACGCTTTTGATATGTCCTTGTGTGTGTGTGCGTAGTGCGTGGATGATATGTATTTCGTGTATGCATTGTTCTTTTGTTCTCATATCTATATGGTACAACGTTATATTTCACATGATATGAGGGAGTGGGGTGTGTGGAAGTGGGCGCTTTTTGCGTCATCTTAGACGCCACTTGATGCTTAGGGGTGTCTACTTTCTTAGACACAACAAACTTGGTTGGTTTGGTTGATACTTCGTTAGTATCAACGTATCCCAATCCAGTTTTGTCACTGTCATGCTTTTGCGATAATATGATGCGATGCAGCATGTTTGACCCTATATCGAATTGTTTCATCATTTTCTCTAAGTCTGTATTCCTTGATTTCAAATTTGAAATCTCGGATTTCATTTCATTATTTTGAGAAGTCAATGATGAGATCTCGGTTTTTAATGCAATGATGACACATGAAGACTCTTTCTTTGAATCGCTTAATTGAGCGACAAGATTCTCGTTAGAAGATTCTAACAGTTTCTTGTCTTCAATTAAACGTTTCTTTTCTTTTGCGAGAGTCTTAGTAAATTTATGTAATTCAAGATACTGACTAAAAAGATCATCATAAGAAGGTTCAGAGTCAGAGTCAGAATCGGATGATACCTCATTAGATGCCTTTGAAGCGAAGCAAACTTGAGCGGTCTCTTCTTCGGTCTCAGTTTCAGAGTCTGATGAGTCACTCCATGTGGAGGCCTTTAGTGCACGTTTCCTTTGTTTAGGATCTGAGACGAGTCTATTTTTGTTCCGCTCCTTGTCAGGGTATTTATTAGTTTGCTTTTCTTTGTTTGGGCAGTCATATGATAAGTGTCCGAGTTTGCCGCATTCATAACATTTAATGTCTTTATCATTTGACTTGTTTTTATTTCTCTTAGATGTATTGCCCTTGTTTTTATTTCTAAATGACTTTCTCATGAATCTTCTTAGTCCTTTAGCCAATAGAATTAAGTCATCATTATCCGATTCGGAATCACTATCATCTACGTGATCGGAGGGAGGGGAGACGTATTCATTTGTTTTAAAGGCAATTGTCTTACCTTGTTTAGATGATTCCGATTTCCGAATGGTGAGTTTGTTTTCATACACTTTTAGTGAACCAATGAGTTCTTCCATTTTTATTGACTTAGTCTCCTTGCTTTCTTTTATAGCAGTCACTTTAGGATCCCATTCCGAAGGAAGGCTCCGTAGGACTTTCTGTACCTTTTCCTGCGTAGTAAAAGCCTTACCAAGAGACTCAAGAGAGTTATAGATGTTAGTCAAACGAAGATCCATATCTACAATTGACTCATTAGGCAACAACTTAAAAGACTCAAGAGTAGACATGAGCATATTGATTTTAGACTCTTTTACTTGACTTGTGCCTTCGTGTTTCATTTCTAAGATTCTCCACATTTCTTGAGCACTCGAACAATTCGACACATAACTAGACTCACTCTTACTTAAGCCATTTAAGAGTAATTGCATGGCCTTAGCATTCATACTCAGTTTCTTTTGTCTTCACTAGTATAGTCTTGTCTCGTTTTAGTTACTTCTAGTGTGACTCCATCTACAATGGACAATTTAGACGGGACATATGGACCATCTTCAATTATTGACCAAAGGTCTATATCTATAGCCATAAGAAAAAGTTTCATCCTAAGTTTTCATTGAATAAAAGACTCACCGTCAAAGAGTGGAGGCCTTTGGCTCGACATACCTTCTTGTTCGGTTTTGAGATTTGTGGATGCCATCTCACTGAATCGTTGGATTCCTTGTAGTGAGTATTCCTGCGCTCTGATACCACTTGTAGGATCTGCAAGGCACCACTAGAAGGGGGGGGGTTGAATAGATGGTGCGGAAAGTGTGCTTTTTAAAATTGCTTTAAACTTGAACAATTCAAGTACTGAAAACAGATTCTGTTTTCAGGACCTGTTTTAAAACGTTTTTAAAACTAGGTTAGAGGTCTCCAAAAATTATGAAATTTTGAGAGAACTTAGCCTCAGATGTTATGAGGGTCCCCTAAAAATTTCAAATCAAAATTCAACCTTTAACCCCTTCAAAAACCGTTGGCACTCAGATTGTGCAAATCTGCCAGAAACGGTAGATGGTTTTGAAAAATTAATTCCTATTTGTGTGAATGTCCAAATGATCTGAAAATTTGACCAATAACTCCTCACACACTATATTGAAATGGGTTGAAACAGTTTTTGAAAATTCTTTTGGGAAGTAGGTCAAATACCACCAAAGTCTCAACCTTTGCAAGTCTGAAAATCAGACTGCACTAGTCTCAGAACTTTTGATGTTTGACTGACCTATACTTGTCCAAAAGGGTTGAAACTTGTGCCAAATTAACCCTAGAACGTTTATGTATGTTTCTGGAAATTTTTATAATTTTTAGAAAACGTTTACTATTTTTGCGAACGTGAACAATATGAGCAAACAGCGCAGAAACTGAAACGTAAATGCAGAAAGTAAATTGCACCAAGAATTTTATACTGGTTCGGTTATAAACAACCTACTCCAGTCTTCAAGGAACACCTTCCTTGGTTCACACTAATTTCACACACGCAGTACACCTTACCGCAGGGTTGATAGAGTTACACCTTAACTCCAACCCTTTACAAACCTTGTATTGTGAGTACAATTCACACGAACACCACCATCTCGTAAGAATGAAGATTGATCACACCTTGATCAATCTTGTACAAAGGTGAATGAATGGTGGTTTCTATGAAGCCTATTCAAGAATGAAAGAAGTAAAGTACAATAGGCTTTTTACAAGAGAAGAAAGAAAGAAAGTGTAGGAGAAGAAAGCTTTGGCACTTTGATCACTTTTGAATGCAAGTCTTGGTGTTGTTTTTGTTTGTTCTTCTCTTCTTCCCTTATAGGTCCAGCCGTCCCCCTATAGCCTCTTCCCCCTCTTGAAAATTTCCTTTTAATTGCTTGAGAGAGTGTGAGACATCATGGTGACAATGTTTTGCTTGCTTGGCATCACTCCATTGGACCATCATTTAGTCATTGCTTACTTGGCACCTTTTGATTGACTCAATGCTGTCATCATTTGATGACATGGAAAATCTGAAATAAACACTAAATAATTGCCAAATAATCAATTATTAAATCATGTCATAATTGTCACATTTTGTCATAAAGTGCAAGACAAAAATATCTTCCTTCCAACCTTGCAAAAATCGGTCATTAAGATGTCTTGCCATGCTGAATTTTCAGCATGTGCATCATGCATTTTTATTCAAGATAATCCCCAATTTACTTTGATTTTTCTCATTAAAATGAATCAATAATACATGGTAAGTCTTGCTACCAAATGAAGAATGAACTTGGACACCAAAAGAGGGTCACATTCGGCCACAACCAACTTCACACATGCTGAAAAATTTCAGCATGTGTGATATAAAGAATATCACACTTAATAACCTTACATACAATTCAAATCATTTCCATAACTCCTTTGATTTATTCTTTAATGAAAAATTGAAAAATTATCTTCCTTAAGGGTGAAGATTTCGGCCACTAGGTATGTGACATGCTGAAATTTTCAGCATGTGACATAAGAGAGGTATATGTTGAAAACTTACCTTTTGTAGCTTCTCTCTTTGATTCATCAACATTGTATGATTGATCCTTGACCAATAAACATGCCAAAAAGGCTCCAAATGTGCTCCAAATCAGCTGTAGGTGGCGTTGAGTATGTATATACATGTGCTGAAATTTATTTTTGCTAACTTTGTAAAATAGTGCACATTTAATAATACACACATGTAATATTCCAATCAGCCCTTAATTTAATTTTCTAGAACACTTTAAGATGTATATTATATGTAGAAAGTGTCTAGATACGTGTCACATGATGTTCAAGAAAAACGTTCCATGTCATGTGCGTAGAAAACCGAATTTTCGATATTTATCGATTACCCGATTTTTCTCTAATTTAAATTCCAACTTTTGCACATGCTATATATATTATGTTATACATAATATATATAATATATACTTTAAATTTCAGCACTTGGCTGATTTAAAGTGGTACCATAAACATGTGACAAAAATAAAATTGAAATCTTCACATTTTGGCCTAAATGTGGGATGAATTGTGTGTGCCAATATGGAAAGTATTTTTGTCTCAATATACAGTCATGTGCACGAAAATATCATCAATTTTTGATGCATATGGGCTGGCCATTTATTTATGGCAAGTACGTGACACGTTGGCGAAGTTTCGGTATCGCCCGATACGACAAATTTCGGTTTAGAACCTTTTATCGTGTCATATTTAATTTGTCATCACCATATCTTATATCATATGATATAAGACCTGAATGTACTCATAAATATAAGTTAAGTATAGTGGTGTGACGTAAACGTACGTACGTAAGATATATAACGTGTCGGTAGTACGTTGGAATACATGTGTATGTGCCTTTTAAAAAAAATCTGAAAATATATAGTTTATATATATAAATGGCGTGTGAAATTGATGTGGGCAAGAGGAGAGAACTTTCCTTCCATAGCCATGTTGCCTTTATGCCTTTTCCAAATGCATCTTCCTTTAATGAACTACTTAGTTTATTAAACTAAGTACTTCACTTAATGAACTACTTTAGTTCATTAATTGTGGCACCTGAAAATAGTATAAACTCAACAAATGTTCGCCATATGATGTAAGCTTTAAAGCTTCATGGCTCGTTAGTACGGCAACATAATATATAAGCTAAATAAGGCAAGTTATCATGCATACATGTACACTTGTGTGTGTATATATATATATATATATATATATATATATATATATATTCAACGTTTATATATATATATATATATATTCAAATTTCTTTATTTTGAAATCACTCAAACCCTCATATTTCTACAGGTGCATTACAGGGTATAAAGTTATGTGACCGGATATTATGACATGCATTGCACTGTTTTGAAAACAAATTACACATGCATTTATGACTGTGTAGTGTAGTGCATATTCTGTCATGCATCACGTGAGTCAGTATGGGATGATTGCTATGTGACTTGAATGATAGTTAATTGTTAATGGTTATGAATTACTGTTCCTATGTTCTTGTATTGTTAAATCTACGCTCTTGAAAGTATACAAGACATGTGTCCCATTATCCCCTGAATTATATATTACTCATGTCTTGCCATGTGTTGATCCCATACGTCTTATAAGCGGGTTACTTTCTAGCGTTTTTCGCTAAGGGTACTACCTTTATTTTGCAGATGAGCCTAGCTATGACATGATCTTCATAGAGGACGACGGCGAGTGGGCCGAATGGGACGCCTAGTATCTTAGTGGGAGATAGTTGATACTGTTACTAGATATTTCAGTTTATTTCATTCATTTGAAGATGTAGTTGGTTACAAATATACACACTCTTCCGTTACTTTATAACACTTTGATGTACGAATTTGATGATTTAGATTTTATTTGGCACGTGTCTCCGTGCTTATCTTCTTACGTCATTGATGATGTGTATTCGAGAGATGAGACGTCTTGTAGTCTTCTCAGTAAGCTACGGCGGGTGCACCGGTTCGGATTCTGCTGTCCGGGTCGGGGCGCTTCAATCTTGCTTACTTGGCACACTATGATTGGAAGGATGATTTGACCTTGCTTACTTGTCACTTGATGATTGATCCAACTTGGCATCCTTTAATGTGCTGTAAAAATCTGAAATAAACTCATAAAACATGTGTCAAATAGTAGTCAAAATATTACCAAACAATCATCATTCAATCCCTTTAATTTTGGGATGCAAATTAAGCACCATTAACTCATAAAAATCGGCCACCCTTAGTAGCATGTGCTGAAAATTTCAGCATGTGGCTATTTTCAAATCTATTGAATTGTTACCTTGTGTAGTTCCCTCTTTTATGTCACTAATCTTTTGTGGCATATTCTTCACTAATTAAGATGCCAACTAAGCTCCACCTAGGCTCCATTGTGGCTTCAAATGGCTTGGAATAGCTAGGCATGTGCTGAAATTTTACTTTAGTAAGCTTTGTCAAATAATGCACAATATTTACACATATATGGTAAATTACAATCAGCCCTAATTTGAATTTTCTAGAACACTTTAACGTATCTTTAATATGTAAAAAGTGTATATATACATGTTACATCTCATGCCAAAAAAACGTTCCATGTGTTGTGTTCGTAGAAAACCGAATTTTCGACTTTCGTCGATTACGCAATTTTTCTCCGATTAAATTCAAACTTTTTGCACATGTCATATATGTTATGTCACACATAATAATCATAAAATAAAGTGTATATTCAGCTCTAATGGCTGATGGTATAGGCGCCCCATGTGCTTAAAAGAATTGAATTTGAAATCTCCACAAATTTGGCCTAAATTGTAGGTGATTTGTGTGTGTCAACATGGGATGCTTTAGTGGCTGATTTCACCATGTAATCCACGAGTTTTTTTGGCTATATTTGATGTATATGGGCTGGCCATCCTTATATGGCAAGTACGTGACACGTCGGTGAAGTTTCGTTAGTCACCTGATACAACAATTTTCGGTTTATAGCCTTGTAACGTGTTGTTATAATTTTTTCATTACCATAACTTATATCATATGATATAAGACCTGAATATACTCATAAATATGAGGTGTATATAGTGGTGTGACATTGACGTACGTTTGTGATACATGTAACGTGTCGGTAGTACGTCGGAATATATGTGTATTGTGCCTTTTTAATAAAAATATGAATATATATATATGTATATATATAGTATATGAATGGCGGGTATATTGAATGAGTGAGGAGACTTTTCATTTTCAATTTTTTGTCATCAAGCTTTGCCCAAATATGTTTCCATTAAATGAACTAGTTAGTTCATTAACTTAAGTACTTTACTTAATGAACTAGTTTAGTTCATTACTTGTGGCACCTGAAAATAGTTCAAAAGCAACAAATGTTTGCCATATGATGTAAGCTTTAACGCTTCATGGCTTGTTAGTACGGCAACAATATATATAAAGCATATGAAGCATGTATATCACATAAACGTGTCAAATAACAATTTTGTCATGCATTTCATAAACTCGTACTATTTAAATCATGCATTTGTAAATCATTCAAACACTTTTTCTCAACAAATTTTTTGTATTATCGAATTTACGGATATGAGGTAAAAAGTAGAATTTTGATCAATGGACTTGCCAATTGTGTATTGTATATAAATAATGAAAAACAATGAAGGTATTTGAATGTCTGAAAATGAAGGTAATTCGCTTGTGTTATGTGTGATAAATTCATGTTAGTTATTCAGTAGGCAATCATAGGGGGCAACAATTTCTCTTTATCTTTTTCGATCGATCTGCAATCCCACTATAAGTTGCGCAGAGTTTGCTTTTCACCCCACCTTTTCATACAAAAAAAAAATATCTTTACGACAAAAAAACGCGTCTTGTAATTTCGAAAATTATTATTTTTTTCATATACATCGTGATCCTTGTATATATTACATCTTGATGCATTGTTATATACACCAGGACCATAGAATGCAGTACAATCAAGTATGAATTTTCAAAAAAAAAAATCAAACTTCGATTTACTAGAAACCGGACTCCCGGTATATAGTAGATTGTGTTACAGTGTCATCCAATCAATTCTTGTTAATATAATTCACTACATCGATATCTCTATTTAACTATTAAAATATTGACTCTATTACGTTATAATATCAATAGTGTCATGGTACTTCCAAATCTTATTTCTTATCAAAAGGCATACCATTGGAGTGCCAAAAATCGATTAATGGAGGAAGTCTGATTCCTTTTTGTTTCTTCTCTGGAGTTTATGTATGCATGCCTTAGGAAGAGAAAGACATAATTTCAGGAGAAAAGGACAAAAACATATAGTGCTGTGCAAATACTTTTTTAGGTTTGCGTCGGAGCAAATTTTCTCTAACAAAATGTAGTTGGACTTAATTTACTATTTATTCTTTTCTTTTTGCATTATTTATTGGGTGTTTTAAGGCCTTGAAGTCTTATGAGCTCGATAGTAATTAGAGCACTTGATAGAATATCAAATGTCTTTCCATTTATGGCAAAATTTATTTTTTCTTTGTCCGCGTAGTCATCCTCGTCTTTGAACATTGATTATCCTTTTGAGTTGGTAATCATATGAACTTCAATTTATTTAACAATAGCCCTCCATATATCAAATCCGCAACAATTCAAGTGATTTTATCATTCGAAACTTCCACAAAGAGTAGTTTTGAGCATCAAACATAAGAGATTTGGTGTTTGAGGCTGAGAATAATGTGGTTTGTTTGAAAATTGAGGTGTAGGATGAAGAGGTTGTCATTGCCATGATCTTTAACCTTGCTACTTGCAAAAATTGGCCAAACAATCAAGGTTAGGCTCTGATAACAATTGTTAGGTGTGTGACAATCACTCTAAAGGAGAGAATGAATAGAGTGTTGGGTAATTTTGTAGAATTTTCTCGTTTTCAGCTAACTCCAACTCAAATGAACTCCAAATCAAAGTAAAGAAGGAAGATGAGAGATAATGAATGAATACACCCGATGTAGAGTGGTTTGAATCTTAAATGATTCTACTCCACTAACAATTTGTTCCTAAAGTGGATTTCCAACATCTAATCTTATTAGTACTCTTAATAAGAACAACAACATCAATACTTAAACTAACAACTTATTGTAAGCAACCATAACAACAACTTCTTGCACAAAACAATTTTGTGCAACTACCACAATACCAACTCTAAGCAAGAACAAGTTCTTGCTTCCTCAAAACTACAACAAGGTTCTCTCAAAGAACTTTCTCACAATGGGTTTTGGGAAGTAGTGGGGATTACACTTTCTCACTAGTCTAAACACAAGAAAGAGATCAAATATGTATGGTTTCTTTTGTGTTAGACTTACATCTCACGATTTACAACTATAAAGAACAAACAACAAAAGCTTATTAAGTTTTAATCACTTTTGCACAAATGAGAGAATTTTACAACAACGAAAAATGAAGCTTGAAGAGGAAAAAAGTGTGCATTGCCCTCAGCTGAGCTTCTTCAATTTATAGGAGGTGTGAGACATGTTTTTGCAAACTTTCTGAGTGTTCAACTCAAACATAAGTCTTGACAATGTCCAAATAGCATTTAGCCACCCTATGAATTGATCTGATCCTTCAAAGCCACCCTAGAGAATCTTAGACATGGATATAACAGTCAAGGAATCATGATTACAATACAACAATAGCAACATTACCCCATTTCTTTAGAGGCTCCCGCCTATGGCATGGTATGGGGGGTCGGATGTACACAACCATACTCATTTGTTACAGACACAATGAGGTTGTCTCCTGTTGACCCACAATTATCAAGCTATGGCGATCAACTGCTACATCAAAATGTAAGGCACGCAGTCAATTTAGTGAGTCATTTTGCTTTATTCCATCATATTCCAAAGGCAAAGAAGCGTGTGTCCTCGAAATAGAAACGCAAGGAAGCATGAGTAATGTCAAGAAGAAGTCCACAAGAAATTTGAGCAAGATTGGAAAGAGAAAACACCGTAAATCTCCCTTGGATTGCTCCAACGATCATAAAAATTTGAATCTTAGATGACATCGATCGATCGATGTGCCAGTGCTAAGAGATCGATGCCTTCTAGTAAGATTCTAGTTTTACACCTTTCATACATCGATCGATCGAATGTCTCTTCTTTGAGAGACTGATGTGCGCATCGATCGATCGATGTCTTCCAGCAAGGTTTCAGTTTTATTCCTTACGTACATCGATCGATCGATGTCTCTAACCTTAAAGGCTGATGTCATATCGATCGATCTATGTCTGCCAAACTGATAGATCAGTGTTGGACAGTAAGGTTCCAACCTTGGACAATTCCAACATAGATCGATCGATGTCTCTCTTGAGAGACTGATGTGTACATCGATCGATCCATGTGAGAGATCGATGTCTCACAGTGTATTTTTCTCATTTCTCTTTAATTCTCAAGTATGAAAAACCATTTTGACTATTTTAAAATATCTTTTAACTTTATCAAAAAATTTAATATTTTAATATCTAATGCTTTGGTTAGCACTCTAATTCCTGGCTTCTGTACTGCAATTCATCGTCAAACACAAGTTAGCTTCGAAAGCGACTAAGTAAAATCTCTCTTGACTTGGAGATACATTTCATGAAAGAGAATCTTACCAATGCAATGTTGATGTGAAGGAGATATGTCAATGCCTCCAGGGACAAACCTCGAGCCTTTCGCTCATCAGCCAGTAAGACTGAGACGCTGATTAACCTTCATACTACTATCATGTCAGTGACATAGTCAACATCTGAGAATCGCTTATTGGACACAACTCTATCGGACCTTCACCAGATTGTTTTGGGGGGAGAAGGCTGCCTCTGGGCTGTGATGGAAGACCTTTCCCCTTCAATCCTCTTCTTTCACCTCAGAGGCAAGATTGGCTCCTCCTCAGCCCTGAGGAATTGCTAGCGTATAAGCTGTGATTAGCACAGCCTTTGCAGTGTCATAATGTCCTACGCAAAAAGGGAAAGTCAGAAAACATAAAGAAAGGAGAAGCAGACCTAGAGCTAGGAGGGCTAGCTCATCCCTCAACTCTTGCAGCTGCTCAGCCATTTGTCGAGATGGCAGAGGCGTTGCTTATCCTTGCTCCTCGATGACTAGCCTGTTTGGACGAGTAGCTGCTAAGGCTACCATTTGTGGATGGCTATCGATTTGCCTTTGCGCTTAATCGCCCTTCTAGCTGTGGCCTCCACCAATCTGCTAATATTGGAAGATATAGCTCCTCCAAACAAATGCAACACGTTAGTCATCGCATATATACTCAAAAAAAAAGTTCAGGTGACTTTTGTTTGAACAGCTACTCTTGAGAACGTCCGAGTCCTCCTGACTCAGCCTACTGAATTGAGGGCTTATCACCAAATAATTCAGGTTAGCCTTCTCAAGGATTGACCCGTCCACTTTTTTCCAGTCAATGACTGTAGATAGATTCTGTAGCCTTAACACCTCCTCGTAGATTTCTTAGCCTCACCAGTCTTCCCATTGTTAGAGTTAGACATTCCAATTTTCCTAATATAGATTAACTAAGCTTTCGAATTTTTTGGTGAAGGTCGTTATATTCACGGAAAAATTTGACTCAATATTTGTAGTATGTTTACTAAAATAATACCAACTATCACACTTCTTACAAATGAAGACGCCCCTGAAATTCTGTACATGAAACTCGGCATCAATCGACATAAGGAAAAGGAAACATACTATTTCATTCAGACCATTGGGTTATATTTATAGTAGCCTAAGCCTATGAAACTCTAGGATCAACCTTAATGGCTCAAAAAAGGCAAACGAAACCCCAACTTGAAATATTCTTCATAAACAGCTTCATACCCCACCAATGGGGTCGTAGGCTGTCTGACCAAAATGTGGCAAAATAGGATCAAATTGGAAACAGTCTATCTTATTGACCTCATACAGGCGCGTGAGGTCGGCTATATTCATAGTGTAGAAAGACTCTTGTACTTGGACAAAAGGGAAACCTATATAGATTTCACCGAAGGACAAGGTAGAAAGGTCAATAGCCTGAGAGATGAATGAAATCGCCGCTTTTTGTCCAGAAGTTGATGATTCTACCAGTAACACATGTGACTCCATCATTAGAACCATCTCGGCATGCCCAATATCTCTACTGGGACCTATGTAGGGAATCATGGCCTTCCTCAGCCTCCTTAGAAGGCGAGGTTTGTCATCAGAAGTTGTCTTCTCAAACAAAAGAGAAGACTCACTTCTTACCACGCAGACGTCAGCATCGGAAAGAGCCTGCGAGACATTATGTGAATTCGCAGAAGGAGAAGGAAACTTAAAGACATGATGAAAATAGATGGAAGACTTACTTGAAGTGGATGGAGGAAAAAGAGAAGCTGGAGAAGGAGATCCTAATGGGGAGGAATAAACAAGCATCAGAGAAGGATTAGAAGAAATTTTGATAGAAAGAAGAAAGAGCGGAGACACAGAAGATATATGACAGCGAGATAGCGAAAGAATGGGTAAGAAAAATGGAATTTGATGCTCAAAAATTTTAAGAGGGAATTAGATTTTTGGAAGTTATTGTGTTTCATAATACCAAGCGTTGACAAAATAAATGACACTACGATTAAGACTGCTTCAAAACCTGCGTCACGGAATCTCATCATTAATTACCTACCAAACACCCATTCAGAATTCAACACGCCAGAGGCGTGTGTCACTAGAAAAGTTAGGAGTTTTATCCATTACTAAAAGATTAGGAGTTTTATACTTGCTACTACTTAATTTGAGCAATATTTTGACACTTTATTCGGGTAAAAAATGATTAATTTGGATATTTTAGTTTTGCCGGAATAATTAGAAACTATTGATTTTTAGCTAAACTAACTATATAATTTGAGCTTAATTGAATTATTAATTAAATATACTATTTTTTATGTCAGTTAGCTAAATAAATAAATCTTTATTTTACTGTATCGGAACTACATGTGTTTTTTATTTTAAATGCGGAAAATATACGCGATAAACATCAAGATAAAGATGGAGACAAATTTCAAAAAGATATGATTAAATCAAGCAACTGTTGTGATCAGATTTTATGGAGATATCTAATCAAATAGAAGAAGAATCTGAGGTGAAATAAAAAATGGTTAAATCTCTATATAATTAGCAGGAGAACAGTAGTAGTCAGTCAGATAATTTTCCAGCAATTCCCGGGATAATTTTCCCACAAACAGCCAGACTTTTCCCACCAGTCGGGCGCTTTTCCCACGTAGCATGATGCTTTTCTCTAGGCAGCTCCTCTGCCATCCATCACTATCAAAAAAAGATGAAAAAGAAAATAAGGGAGGCAGCAATTCGGCTAGCCAGAAAAAATCGGAGAGAGAAAAGCAAAAGTCAGTCGGCATCAACTTTTCAACTACCTGTAAGCCATCTCTATCAGGCATGCCAGATTTTCGCCAATCAGCAGGTCAACATCGGCCTGTCTATCAATCAGCAACAGCAAGCGAAAGTCAGCGAGTCAGGCTGCCAGTTGTCAGTTAGCTTTCTAGTAGTTTCTGTCAGCCGTCGCAGGCGTGACAGACGTGTGTCAGTCTAAGTCAGCCGCAGATTCTGAGGCTTCTGTGCATTGCAATTCTATACACGGTTTCTTTTTTTTACTACTCCTTTATAGATTATACATGGATATGATGGATAGTCTGGATTTAATTTGTGGTTAAGTTTTTATTTTCTTGACTAGTTTTTGTGAAAGTTGAATTCTTTTGATGTTTTAATGTATTTAATTTACTAGTTGAATTACAATCGTTAATTGTTGTTGGTGTTTTTATTACGTCAATAGATTAGCTACCTATTGATAGAACATATTATTAATTTTGATGAACCGGGAGGTGAAGATTTTAATTAAGATCGTGTCGACAACAACTTTATAGTAAAATTGACTAGGGATAGATTCGATTTATATAGGGTGATTTCTAGGATTAAATAATCAAAGGTTATTGAAAATAAGGAATTCCATAAATATTTAATGCGGTTTATTTGATTAAAATTCACATAGGGATATGAAATTTATCAAATTAAATTATGTTTTTACGCCAAGACATGGGATAAAAATTGAAATAAGAAATTTCTTTCTTAGCGGTACAGAATAGAAACTAGTTAATTATTTTGGATTAAAAAGTGGATTACACTTGAAAAAAAAAATTCAACTGGAACATAAACTAGTCGCGGAAATCTAAAAGGGGAAAGTTAAGGTTTAGTAATTTAATTAGTAGTTAGTCTTTCTTTTTTATTAAATTTTATTTATTAAGTTTAAATCAAGGTGAAAAATAATTTTGGTACTTAAAACTAGTCCTCGTGGGATTGACAACTCTCTTGGCTACTACTCTACATTTTACCTAGTGCACTTGTTGGTTAGAGGTTAGAAAATACTTATCAAGTTTTTGGCGCCGTTGCTGGGGACTAGGTTTCAATATCATATATGTTGGAACGTGCACCTGTAATGAACACCACTAGAGGGGGTGAATAGTGTTTAGCAGAAATTACAATACTACCTTTGATAAAAATCCCCTTTGAAAAAAGAATCTGAGACTACCTCAGATTCAGAACCTGTTTTTGAAAAATCCAAAAAACTTTGTACACAACTCTAAAAATTATGAAAATTTCCATAACTTAACTGCAATGTGTTGAAAAGATTCTGTTCAAAAGTTGGACAAAACTAAGATCGTTTGGCCCTTCAAACAAATAAAAAGATTCAGATGGTCAATCTGGATTGAATTGGACAGAATGTTGTTAAAATTGGAAAACATGTTTCTCTTTGAATACTTAACCAAAAAGGTTGAAATTTATGTCAAAACACTCCTTAGAATGTCTAGTTTATGATTCGAAAAGGCCCTGACCTTAAAAAACTCTTGATTAAAACAGAATTTGAGTTTTCTCAAAACTGGTCAGATTGCAGCCAGATTGGAGCAGATATCTTGCAACAACTAAAAGACTAACTTTCCCTTACTCAAATCAAGTGATTCTTGTTGAAAATAAAAGCTAACATTCTGAATTATAACTCTACCAAAAATCACGAATTTTGAAAGTGTTTAGCTATTTTTTCAAAACGTGAGAAATTGTGTGAAAACTGCAGTGAAAAAACGTGCAGAAAACAGAAATGTAGAAACAAGATAAGAACACCGAGAATTTATCTTGGTTCGGTCAATGTGACCTACTCCAGTCCCAAAGAACACATTTCCTTGGATTTCACTATGGTACGAACCAAATTACAATAAGAACCAAGGTTGATCCTAGGGTTAAATACCAACCCTATTTAAGACTTGGATGAACACCTTCTATGCAATACTTAGTTGCAACACCTCTACCACCTATTGATGTAGCCTTATAGAATTGGCTAATCAATCTTACAAATGAAGCTCAAGAGGCTTGTAGCTCTCCAACAAATACAACAGGAACACCTTGGCTACAAAGAATGGAATAAGAATGACAAGAATAAGATAGCTAGACAAATCAACTATTGCTTTCAAGTTAGCTTCAAGTGTGTTCTTCTTCTTCACCTTTACCTCCTATTTATAGTGTGATTTGAGCCTTGTAGATAAGAACTCCAATGTGTCACTATCTTCATCATCAAGTCTTAGTTATTTTCACATCATTGATTGGCAAACACCTTGTACACTTGGCAACATCAAGCAAAATGATTGGTCCATCTTGGAACACTTATGTTGGCCGAATTTTATCACCAAAAATGACTTGGAATTTCGCTTGAAAAATGAAGATAATACCAAGGGATAATACCACCAAGATACCCTCAACTCCTTGCACAAAAATAGGGCATGTGAAGGCTCCATTTGACTCAAAAAAATTTGATGACAATAGCCTAGTAGCCGTTGGCTGCAAATTCAAACTTTTCAAATTTTCCAAGTTGGCAACTTTTGCTAACTAGCTTCTTTTTGGTTGGTCCACTTGTCACCAAGCGATAAAATAAATTACACGTCATCTCCACCTGAATATACACGCTTTTCAACACATATATATGTATATCAACTCAGATGTTTGAAGAAGAAATCAACAAATAATAGTTGACAAGATTATGTCAACATGTAACACCAAAATTCTAACTATTTCTTCTTGTATGTTGTGATCATTTTCACACCTTGAACAATTTTGAATTCTCTGAAATATGATAACAAATATACTCCAATAACATATAGAAGAGAATCTTCAAGAAAGAAATAGAATGTGACTTCACAACTTGTCACATATCCTGCTATAGTCGATAATATCACCATGTGAGAGAAATAATATAAAACCACCATATAATCTTCAAAATAATTATAACTCAACTCCAGAATGAAGATAAGAATATACTCAAGAGATTCCTTAAGTGAAAATACCAAAAATACCCTCAGGGGTAAAATGACCAAAATGCCCATGGTGAGAAAAGCCTCCAGAAATGATCCTGATGGTCAGAAATGAATATAATAACACCTTTGTCATGATAAATAAGATGAGAATAAGTCCTTGAAGTATTTCCACCATATCATGTTCCTATAAAACTCAAAATACCAATTTTGTCCTTTTGGGTAAGTTGTAGACACTTCCAAAGCACATTAGTCACAAGACATTTATATTTAACAAAATCACGTAATAATCACATAATGAACATATATAAAACATGTACAAATGAAAACAACCACTTTATTACATTTTAGAAAAATATTTCTAAAAACCCTAGACATCGATCGATCGAAGTGCCTCAACTTCAGAGATCGATGTCTCACAGTGAGTTTCAGAGTTTGTCTCTATCCTACATCGATCGATCTAAGTGAGGGTTCGATGTATACATCGATCGATCGATGTGTCTCAGGTTTAGAGATCGATGTCTCACAGTAAGGTCTTGACTGTTCTCTGCCTTACATGGATCGATCGATGTGAAGGATCAAAGTACATCGATCAATCGAAGTGCAACAATCTGAGAGATCGATGTCATTTTTATTAACTTTTTCAACTTTTAATCATTTATAACACCATGTATGACATTTTTATGCATTCAACACTTAAAATCATGACCTTGAAAATTATCCAAACATATTTCTCAACAATATAATTATATATAGCCTTTAGATTGAACCGTTGTATATATATATTTGTGAAAAAAATTCCGTTCATTCTGTTACTTTAGTATTTTAGTTATTAAAATATAGCCGATTCAGTACATTGTCGATTTTTTTTATTATTACTTTCGGAATCTTATAACTGCTTGTGTTATTATTTTCTTTTTTCGTATTTTTTTGTTATCTCATTTAATTTTTGTTTTTTGCTTACTATTTAATTTATTATTATTTCCTTCTTTTAGTAATTAGTTTATTAGTTTATGACTCGCGGTTCCAACGAGCCTTTACAATACGATCCTAATATTGAATGTACTGCTAGATATAACAGAAAAATAGTAAGCAAAGCAAAAAAATTAACTCACTGAGAGTTAATATTCAAGAAATCCGAGAAGAATTAGAAATTGAGACAATTGAAACGGTAGGAAATAATCAAGAAGCCTAAATATGCCTTAGAGATTACGCAACCCCTAGGTCAGAAGGAGCTACCACAGCTATACGCAGACCCACTATAACCAGCGGTAATACAAATGATCCAACAACCTGTACAATACTGTGGTTTATCAAGTGAAGACCCTAACGCTCATATTTCTAATTTCTTAGAAATATGTGACACTTTCAAACAAAATGGGGTCACCGATGACGCTATAAGGCTGAGACTATTTCCGTTTACCCTAAAAGACAAAGCAAAAGCTTGGCTTAATTCTCTACACTCTGGTTCTATCACTACAACAACAATAACAACAATCATACTCAGTATATCCCAACGACAGCAAAAGCTATGGCTATGGTCTGGGGAGGGTAAGAGGCAGGCAAACAATACCTCCATCCTAAGGGATAGAGAGTTTTCTTCCAGTGAGACCTGCGGCTCTATATGTACCTGCATAGGTAGTACAATAATAGGAACATGTACTAGTGAATGGATTTTATTAAATATAAATCAAAACCTTCCGATATTAAAATAGTCAACAATGGATATGCAACAAATAGTTGAAAGACAAAGACAAAAACCAAAAAGTGCAAATCAACCTAAAAGATAGAGACTATCTACTTCTCTAACTATGCTCTAAGGTGCCCCTATATCCTGTCTACCCCTCCTTAACCTTAATCTTCGGCCTCCATGAACTCCTATCCTGGACCATGTCCTTAGAGAGATGCAACTCTAGTAAGTCATGCTTAATCTGCTTATCCCACGCTAGTTTGGGCCTGTCTTTACTCCTCTTCCCTTCTACAGTGAGAATTTCAATTGTTCTGTCTGTATCCTCTTGACATGCCCAAGTCATCTCAGTCTTCCCTCTCTTATCTTATCTGCTATACTAGCCACCCCTAACCTTTCTCTGTATACCTTATTTCTTATCCTGTCTAGCCTTGTGTGCCCATACATCCACCTCACCATCCTCATCTCTGCCACTTTCATCTTCTGCAACTGTGTCTTCTTAATGGCCCAGCAGTCTATTCCATATAACATTGCTGGCCACACTGCCACCATATAAAATTTTTCCTTTAATTTAGTTGGAAAATTTTTGTCACACAGCATCCCTGAGGCCGACATCTACCTACACCAACCTGTCTAAACTCGGTGTGCTATGTTACTTTCGATGTCCCCATCTTGTTGTACAAATGATTCTAGGTACTTGAACTTACTCACATTTGAGACCACTTGACCCTCGATGGTGAGTTGGCTATTTTCATCGTTGGCTGCGCTGCTGAAGTCGCAGTGCATATACTCAGTCTTAGAATGACTAATCCTTAAGCATTTTCTCTCTAAGGCACCTCGCCACTCTTCTAGTCTCATACACAGGTCACGTCTACTTGACGCGACTAATATAATATCGTCAGCAAAAAGCATACATCACGGGGCTGTCACTTGGATCGGCTTTGACAACTCGTCTAGGACAACTGCAAAAAGAAATGAGCTCAAAGCAGACTCGTGATGGAGGCCTACCTCTACCAGATAGAGGTCCATGTTCCCTACAGACGTATGAACGGCTGTTTTTGTCCTATCATACATATCCCTAATTATATCTATATACTTCATAGGAACCCCTCTTGCATCCAGACTATCTCATATCAGTCTACGTGACACACTATCATACGTTTTTTAATCAAATAATTCCCACCATCTAGTTTCTTAACCAAATATTTCCCACCATCTAAAACGACGAATTTAAGAAATGAGATAATCAACTTTGCTCAAGATAGTAGAGAATCCTTATATGAAGCATGGGAGAGATTTAAGGACTACCTAAGATAGTGCTTACACCATGAACTACCAAAATGGATGTAAGTTCAAATATTCTATAACGGTATGGAAAATGGTACCAAGGCAATGATAGACATTGCTAGTGGAGGTAGCAAAATAAGAAAGCCACCCGATGATGCATGGAATCTATTTGAAGAGATGGCCTCTATGGGGTGTCAGTGGCTAAATGAACGAAACAATTCTAAAAGAGCTTCTGTGTTAGAGCTTGACATGAACTCCACCATCTTGGCACAACTCTCTCTAATTTCAAAAAGTTTGGGCATTGGTGGTAAAATAACCTGTGAAAATTGTGACGGCAATCATGTGTCAAATCAATGCCTGCAAAATCAATTAGAAAGCACAAGTCAAAATTTCTACCCAGATAAAGCGAATTTCGTAGGTTAACCTCAATCCATACCCTAATACCAACAATAATGCATAGAGAAATAATGCAAATTCTTGGAATCGAACTCAAAATCTAGGGCATCCTCCTGGTTTTCCAAACACTCAAGAGAAAAAGATAAATGTCGAGGAAATCTTGGCAAAATTTATATCAAGCTCCAAAGCTAGATTCCAAAATCAAGAAGGCTTGATAAGAAATCAAAAACCTTTAATAAAGAATAAGGAATCTTCAATCAAAAATTTGGAAAACCAAGTTGGTCAAATGGCAAATCTACTATAAAACAGAATTCAAGGGAACCTCCCTAGCGACATTGAAGTGAATCCAAAAGAATTGAATGCAATCACACTCAGAAATGGAAGAGAGTTGAGTGAACCAGTTTATACTTCATCTAGAATTATCCAAAAACTCCCAAAACAATCTCAAACTCAGCAGTTGATTGATCCAGCAAATACAATACATGAAAAAGTTGTAGAGAATTGTCAAAATCTTAAAGAAAAAGATCTGAGTTCATCATCTAAGAATGAAAATCATGAACTTAAAAGAAGTGGTAGTGGTAAAAAGGCAATGTACAATAATGAAGAAGTGGATTATAAGTCATTACCATTCCCTCAAATTGTCGAACATCCAAAAGATAATCCTCAGTTTAAAAAATTCTTGGAAATTTTTAAGAAAATAGAGGTGAATCTACCATTTGTTGAGGTGATATCACAAATGCCCAAATATGCCAAATTCTTGAAGGATATTCTATCAAGTAAGAGGAAATTACAAGAACATGAGAAAATACTTTTGAGTGAAGAATGCTCAGCCGTCCTACAAAACAAATTACTTCAAAAACTTAAAGACCTTGGAAGTTTTAAGATTCCCTGTTTTATTGGCGATTTCTGTTTCAACACTGTACTTTGTGATTTGAGAGCTAGCATAAATTTGATGCCTTACTCTATCTTCAAAAATTTAAGAGCGGGTGAAGTAAAAGCAATCAGTGTCACTCTTCAATTGGCCAATCGATTAATTAAATATCGTAGGAAATCATTGAAGGTGTTTTGGTTAAAATTGATAAATTCGTTTTTCCCGTTGACTTTGTTGTTTTGGATATGGAAGAGGATAATGATTATGCCTCTAATTCTAGGCCGACCATTCTTAGCCACAGGAAGAACCTTTAATAGATGTTCAAAAGGGTGAGCTAATACTGAGAGTGGGAGACGAATGTGTAACCTTCAATGTGTTTGAAGTAATGAAGTATCCAAATGATAAGAAATCATGTTGATTTATTGATGTAATGGATATTGTAGTAGCTAAATACTTGCAAGATAATGCATCTGAGGATCCCATTGAGAATTGCATTGTTAATTATACTACCCCTGGCAAGCATGATGATAAAATGAATGAGAAAATATGTCTTCTTGAAGCTAATAAAATTGAACCTAACAGAAAATTAAAATTCTTAGAACTTGAATTGAAAGGGCCCAAATCAAAGTCGAGCATTGAAGAATCTCCCATTGACTTAGAATTAAAGCCTTTGCCTTCTAATTTAAAGTACATCTTTCTGAATGAGGATAAAAATTTGCCTTCAATCATTTTGTCCTCCCTAAGTGAGCTAGAGGAAGAGAAATTGCTCAGGGTGTTAAGAGAACATAAAAAGCTTTTGTCTGGCAATTGACAGATATAAAAGGAATAAGTCAACCGTTTGCATTCATAAAATATCGCTAGAAGAAGACTTCAAATCCGTAGTGCAACCTCAGAGGAGATTGAACCCGATAATGCAGGAAGTGGTAAAAAAAGAGATAATCAAATTGCTAGACATGTGAATTATCTTTCCTATCTCAGATAGTGAATGGGTAAGCCTGGTTCAAGTCTTCCCTAAAAAAAGGTGGGGTTGCTGTTGTGGAAAATGAAAACAATGAATTGATTCCTACTCAACTAGTTACTAGTCGGAGAATGTGCATCGATTATAGAGAACTAAACGAAGTAAGCAGAAAAGATCATTTTCCACTACCTTTCGTTGACCAAATCCTTGAAAAACATTGTGGACATGCGTATTACTGTTTTCTTGATGGCTATTCAGACTATTTTCGAATTGCTATAGCCCTGAAGATCAAGGAAAAACAACTTTATGCGCATTATATGTAGGACGTTTTTGATATGTCCTTTTGTTAGTGTGCGTAGTGCGTGATCTAGATGGATGAAATGAAGAAGTATGACGAGATGAGGGGAGAGGGGGTCTTTGCGTCATCTTAGACGTCGTATTTGGTTTTGGAGTGTCTAATTTCTTAGACACTACAAACTTGGTTAGTTTAATGGATACTTCACTAGTGTAATTGCATAGCCCTAGCGTTCATGCTTAGTTTCTTTTTATCCTCACTAGTGTACTCTTGCCTAGGCTTAACGACCTCTAGTGTGACTCCATCTGCAGTGGATAATTTTGATGGAACAAAAGGACCATCTTCTATAATTGACCAAAGATCAATGTCAATTGCCATAAGGAAAAGTTTCATTCTTAACTTCCATTGAATGAAAGACTCACCGTCAAAGAGAGGATGCCTTTGACTAGACATACCTTCTTGCTCGATTTTGAAGTTTGTGGTTGTCATCTCACTTAGATCGTTGGATCCTTTTGATGTGAGCGTTCCTGCTCTCTGATACCACTTGTAGGATCTGCAAGGCACCACTAGAAGGGAGGAGGGGGGTTGAATAGTGGGTGCGGAAAGTGTGGTTTTTTTAAATAGTTTTAAATCAAGAACTCAACTTCTGAAAACAGTTTCTGTTTTCATGACCAGTTTTAAAATGTTTTGAAAACTAGGTTTCAGGTCTTCAAAAATTCTGAAATTTGGAGAGAACTTAGCCTCAGATGTTCTGAGTATCTCCTAAAAATTTTAGATTAAAATTCAACCTCTAACCCCTTGAAAAATTGTTGGTGGTCAGATTGCGCAAATCTACCAGAAACGGTAGTCTGATTTGAAAAATTAATTCCTATTTTTCCATGGCTCCAAATGCTCTGAAAATTTAAATATTAACCCCTTATTAGTTTTTTTTAATTGGGTTGAAACAGTTTTGAAAAATTCTTTTGGAAAGTTAGTCAAATATGATCAAAGTCTCAAACTTTGCAAGCCTGAAAATCAGACTGCACTAGTCTCAGAACTTTGGGCGTTTGGATGACTTATACTTGTCCAAAAGGGTTGAAATTTGCGCCAAATGAACCTTAAAACATGTGGTTATAACTCTGGAAAGTTTCGTGATTTTTGAAATTCGTTTGCTATTTTTACCAACGTGATTAAAAATGATAAACAGTGCTGAAACTGAAAGTAAGTGCTGAAAATAAATGACACCAGGAATTTTATACTGGTTCGGTTATAAACAACCTACTCTAGTCTTCGAGGACGCCTTCCTCGGTTAGCACTAATCACACAACACAAAGAACACCTTACCACAGGGTTGATGGAGTTACACACCAACTCCAACCCTTTACAAACCTTGTATGAAAAAACAATGATCACGAACACCACCACCTTGCAAGTGCAAGATTGATCACACCTTGACCAATCTTTTACAATGATAAAAAGAATATGTGGTGGTCTATATGAAGCCTAGTCAAATATATGAATATGAGTACAATAGGCTTTTAGAGAGAAGAAAGAAAGAGAGTGTAGAAGAGATGAAAACGTTTTGGCCTTGTATGCTTGTAAGACTTGTGTTGTTTTTGTCTTGCTCTCTTCTTTCCTTTTAACATTGTGGCCGGCCCCCTATGATGCTATCCTCCTCTTGAAAATTATCTTCTAAGTCCTTGGAAGATTGTATTGCATCATTGTGACATGTCTTTGCTTACTTGGCATCTCCTCATTGGATGATCATTAAGCTCTTGCTTACTTGGCACTCATTGATTGGTTGGATGTTGTCATCACTTGATGACTAGATAAATCTGAAATTAACCTCAAAAAACATGTGCCAATTAGCCATAAACTAATTACCATAAGTCACAAGATCATCCCACAAAATTAGCCAGGCAAATAACTCCAAGATGCCATCCAAGAATTCGGCCATTAAGCTCTTGCACATGCTGAAATTTCAGCATGTGTAACATTTGTATTTTATTCAAAATATTGCCAAGTTTACTTTGATTTAATCCAAGAAATCAATCACCATTTAGTGCAAGACATTCCTATCATTTTTGGAATAAACATTGATAACCAATAGTGCCTTAAAATCGACCAACATACATTACACACATCATGTGTGATATTCAAAGATATCACCATTTTAATTCCATATTATATTCAAAATACTTCCATACTATCTCTAAATTAATTCACTTAATTCAAGAAGTAAAATATGCCTCATAAAATTATAAAAATCCGCCAGCCATATGCACATGCTGAAATTTTCAGCATGTGTTACAAATGTGACATAAGTTTAAAATGTTACCTTGTGTAGCCCATTCCTTTATGTCATCAACATTGTATGCTTCATTCTTGGCCAATCAAAATGCCAACAAAGCTCCATATAAGCTCCAATATAGCTGGTTTAGGCATGTGACATGAAGATACATGTGCTGAATTTTATTTTTGCAAACTTTATAAAATATTGCACATTTAACTATACACACATGGTATATTCCAATCAGCCTTTAATTGAATTTTTTAGAACACTTTGATATGTGTAAAATATGTAAAAAAGTGTCTAGATACATGTTATATGCCATGCCAAAAATGTTCCATGTGTCGTGTACGTAGAAAAGCCGAATTTTCGACGTTTATCGATTATCCGATTTTTCTCTAATTAAATTCCAACTTTTTGCACATGTTATATATATTATGTTACACATAATATACATAAATTAAACTATAATATTCAGCACTTAGGCTGATCTTAAAGTGGCGCCCAAAACATGTGTCAAAACTGAATTTTGGAATTTCCACAATTTGGCCTTAATTGAGGGTGATTTGTGTGTGCCAACATGGAATGATTTTATGGCTGCACATACCATGTAAGCCACGAAATTTGTGGCCATTTTTGAAGTGTAGGGGCTGGCCATCTATATATGGCAAGTACGTGACACGTTGGCGAAGTTTCGGCATTCGCCCGATACGATAATTTTCGGTTTAGAATCTTTTAACGTGTCATAATGAATTCGTCATCACCATGACTTATATCATATGATATAAGACCTGAATATACTGATAAATATGATTTAAATATAGTGGTGTGACGTTAACGTACGTACATAAAACATATAACGTGTCGGTAGTACGTTGGAATATATGTGTATGTGCCTTTTTCAAAAAATCTGAATATATATATATATATTAATTTAAAATGGCGTGTGGAGAGGAGAGGGAGAACTTTCCTTTCTTCAACTTGTTGCCTTTGTGTCTTTTCCAAATATTGCTTCCTTTAATGAACTACTTAGTTTAATTAACTAAGTACTTCACTTAATGAACTAGTTTAGTTCATTAATGGTGGCACGTGAAAATAGTTCAAACATAACAAATGTTTGCCATTTGATGTAAGCTTTAAAGCTTCATGGCTCGTTAGTACGACAACATTATATATGAACTATATAAGGCAATGCAAGAGCGTGTCATGTCATAAAATATGTCATTCATTTCTTTGTAATACTTTAAATCATGTATTTTGAAATCACTCAAACCCCTTTTTCTCTACGCTAAAGTGATAGTCTACACTGACCATTCTGCACTTAGGTACCTATTTAGTAAGAAAGAATCAAAGCCAAGACTAATTCGGTGGATTTTGCTTCTTCAGGAATTCGACATGATCATCAAGGACAAGAAGGGTTCTAAAAATGTGGTAGCTGACCACCTATCCAGACTGCAACTTGAGGAAAACAATAAGCCTGAAAGAGAGATTAATGAAGAATATCCCACTGAGAAGTTGTTGCTGTTGGACGAGATTTATCCACTGAATGATCAAGCATTGCATACTTTCTCAGAGAGTGTCATAGTGAGTTCTATCTCAAATAGCACTGCAGTTACATATTCACTAGCAGGTGAAGCTCCTTAGTTTGCTCCTTTTGCAAATTATCTGGTAAGCAAGTATATTCCTGTTGGGTTCACTTACCAACAAAAGAAGACGTTTTTCCATGAACTCAAGCATTATTACTGGGAAGACCCTTACTTGTTTAAGATATGCAGTGACAATGTTATAAGAAGACATGTACCTGATTGGGACCAAATGGATATATTGTCTCATTGTCAAGATGGTCAGGTAGGGGGACACTTTGGTGCTTACAGTACTGCAAGTAAAGTCTTGGAATGTGGTTTCTATTGGCCCACGCTCTTTAGAGATTCACAAAATTATGTAAAACAGTGTGATAGATGCCAAAGGGTAGGGAAAATATCAAAGATATATGAGATGCCACAAAACAACATAATTGAATGTGAAATTTTTGACCTTCGGGGCATAGATTTTATGGGACCTTTTCCATCATCCTATAACAACAAGTACATTCATGTGGATGTAGACTATGTGTCGAAATGGGTTGAAGCAGTTGCTGGTCCTACTAATGACGCTAAGGTGGTTACAAAATTTTTAAAGAAAAATATTTTCTCACGATTTGGCACCCCTAGGGCATTGATTAGTGATGAATGCACTCATTTTAGACATAAAGAATTAAGAGCTTTGTTAGCCAAATACAACGTGCACCATAAAATTGCTACCCCATACCATCCTCAGACTAGTGGACAAGTGGAGGTATCCAATAGGGAATTGAAGAGGATTTTAGAGAAGACGGTCAATGCCTATAGGAAGGACTGGGCGATGAAGTTGGATGATTCATTGTGGGCTTATAGAATTGCATTTAAGACTCCTATAGGTACATCACCTTATAAGCTTGTGTTTGGGAAATCTTGTCACTTACCTGTTGAATTAGAGCATAAAGCATATTGGGCTATCAAGTTCTTAAATTTTGATGTGAAATCTGCTCAAGAGAAAAGGTTGCTTCAATTGAATGAGATAGAGGAGTTTATGTTGCAAGCTAATGAGAATGTTGTTCTGTATAAGGAGAGGGCTAAGTTATTGCATGATAAGAACATCTTGGATCGGAAGTTCTCTATAGGTCAAAAGGTCTTGTTATATAATTCCCGTTTGAATTTGTTCCCTGGTAAGTTGAGATCGAGATGGTCTGGCCCTTTTATAGTCACCAAGGTATTTCCCTCTAGAGCAATTGAGATTCAAGGTGAAGATTAGAGAACATTCATGGTCAATGGGCAGAGGTTGAAATATTATTTTGATAAGATGGATCCTACAAAATTTGCAAAGGAGGTTTGGTCACTTCATGATCTTACCCCTAGTTCAGAATAGATTGTTGAGAGTTGAGCTGTAGACTATAAATTCAAAACTACTTCTTTGCCTTGTCATTTTTATTGTTTTTGATATGTTGTTATGTTAGTGTCAAAAGTTTGCAAGTTTTTTTTATTGAAATAGAGGATGTTGAGCAATGAATGTTTCAATTTTTTTCTTGCAAGCTTTACCCATGGCTATTGTTTTAGAGTCTTGTTTTCCATGTTATGTGCTTTTGTTGTGGTTTTGTTTTGTATGAATAAAGATTGCGAGACTGTTGGAAAAGAAGATGGCCCAAGATGGTTTGCATATGGCATTATTGGAAGACGAAGTGTGCATCAAATCAGCTAAGTTTCTTGCCCCTATGCTTCTTATTCTTTCATTTTTTTTACATTGAGAACAGTGTTAATGCCTAAGTGGAGGGTACGAGGTTTAGACTTATTGAGAAATGCATCAATGTCTTTAAAGCTGATTTTGATGTGTCTAAAGGGAAAAATGCTTAAATGTACGTTAATTTTAAAATTTTTGAACTTCTATGGATATGTGGATGAGAATTATTTTGCATATGTAGTTACAAAATACATGAGAAATACCTTTGGAATGATGGATTGATTCAATGTTGAATATATTTTATTCTATGTAATTCGAGACTCTTTGAGCACGTATAGCCGCGATCTTGTGATTTGTAGATGGTAGTGAAGAGTTATGCTTATCATGCATCTCGTGTCATTCTAGAACTTATTTTATTACTTCTCGAGGTGAAATTATCAGATGATTTCAAGTTGACTTAGAGATGATAGTCATAGGCATTCTTTGGACCGTTTGAGCCTTTCAAGCCATCCCTATATTCATGTTATCACTAGAACCCCTTTTGAGCTTATTAATTAAAAATGATGAGACCCATTCGATTTTCTTTGTTATGAACTTCATTAACTTCCCATTTTGGCCTACTTGATAAAAATGTATATCCTTATATGTTCTTATTTAAGAGAGCTTATATGGCATTATCATTACTAGGATCAAGATAGTGGTTTACGATGGTGAGATGAGGTTGAAGAGGGATACAAGTATGTCTTCAAGATGGCGCAAGAATGTTTTGAAAAAAGTTCAAAGAAAGTGGGGCAAAAGTCAAGAAAGATGAATTCAAAAAAAAAGAAAAAAAAGGGAAAATTTCGAGAGAGAAAAGTGGCATATTATATGAAAAGCATGAAGTTCATTAGGGGGGATGATGACTTGTTCGCGAGTGAAGGTTGAATTTTTGAATGGGAAAATTATATTTAGACCCCCTGTGGTTTGACTTAAATTCAAAAACCTCCCCTCTCATTTGGAAGTGTACATTTACCTCCCCTATAGTTTGGGTTAAAAAGGCATCATCCAATTTCCGGAAAACCACAGGGGGTAAACATGCCGGAAATTAGCCGGTGACTTTTTAACACAAATCATAGGGGAGGTAAATATATAATTCCAAACGAGAGAGGAGGTTTTTGGAATTAAGCCAGACCATAGGGGGTCTAAGTGTAATTTTCCCTAAAAAAGACAAATTTTATGTTTCATTAAATTCTATTCAATTTTTTTTGCATATATATATATATACATATATATATATATATATTTTTTATTAAACAGAAATTTTATTAAGTAGCAACCTCACTTATGGCGGAGGAAAACCATATTACAAAAGTCAGAGTATGTGAATAAATGAATTAACGAACTAATAATCTCATATCTCCAGTCGTATATGATATGCCGCATTAAAACCTTGCCAAGTAAAACCACCCTTGTGGATAAAACCTTGGCGAAGGAAAAAGCGTACATATTTATACGGCTGTCATTGATATGATATATGTGGAACAGTGTGTACAAATGAAGATGTGCTGCAGGCGGATGTAATAATAATTTGAGGCCGCAGACAGGGTAATCGCCAACGTTTGACCTTTGTTGCCGTGTGTTGAACCAACCTTCGAAGTCTTCATGGAAAATAGGATGCCATCGTGACAGACAGATGAAAGGATGCACTTGTTCCATATAAATGGTAGTCGTCACAGTTGTAATCTCGCGCGGATGAAGAGAACATATTAAAAGAGTAGAAAGCCCAAAAGTAAGTAGCATAAACAGAATGTCAAATTGCATACCCAAGTCGCCTTGACTAGGCAGCCAAGGCGACAGTGTGTAGATTCCAGCAGTTAAATTTCTGGATGTATCTGCTTCTTGATGTAATCCTGTGATCCAGCAGTATTGTCCTCCACTCGCCAATGCAAAAATGAGAGTGTAATAAATGCGCCAATATGATGTCCAAGTCGCTCCCATGAAACAAAATAGCATGTTATATTGATATAAGAAACCGCGTAATTCATAAAAAGAGGGATGAATAAACGTACCGTGCCCGCCTGTAGCCCAATGGGTGCAGGCAGGTGAGGCAAAACAGCGCCAATCCATATGGAAGACCGTAAATGTCAAGGAAATCGTAAATGAACAGATGTGAGATCTAAAGTGACAGCTGCCTTGACCAAAGATGGGAGAGTAGCCGCGGTATAATATGTCGTAATTGGGTATAACATGGCCTGCTGTGCTAAGTAATGTGCTGCCATATTTGCTTCGCGATAAATATGACTGCTAGGGAGTCGATGAGAATGAACTAGATCAAGAAGCCAACAAAGATGGGAATTCCCATGGGTGGCGTGAGACTGCCTGAGCCGATCAGTCAGTTGGACGCAATCGGACTCGAGGGTAATTGAGCGATAAAACGGAAGGAAATAAAGAAGACCAAAAAGCGCAGCTTGGATCTCTGCATGAAGAGGAGCGCATTGTGGGAGCCGGAATGAGATTGCTCCTAGACATAAGCCTGTATGATTACGTAATATGGCACCGCCTGCTGCAAATTGGCGCCCCACCGTAGCATCCACATTTAGTTTCAATCGGCCAGATGGCGGGGTGACCCAACGAACTATGACTGGTCGAGGTGGCCGAGGGGGAGGAAGCCATCTGAATACCTGCCTTAAATAGGTAGAAAGTTTAGAGCCTGCTATTTTTTTGTGCCACAGAGTAATATCATAATGGATGGAGGATCGTAGGGAAACTGTTGTAAAAGTTGTTTTGTCCCCATAAACCATGGATGTATAAGCACACCAAATGTTGTAGACGATGATGGCGGGTATCACTATTTTATAAACCCCAATAAGAGAAGAAAGAGATGACCGATACCACCAAGCAAGAAGATACTGGCATAGGTGTAATGATGAAGGAAGGGGACAATGCAGCTCACTTGCAAAATAATACCATATAGGGTGAATATAAGAACAAGATATGAAAACATGGTCTATCGTAGCCGAATCGCGCTTGCAGAACGGGCATTGTGTTGGTTGTGCCGCAATGTATCGTCCAATATAATCCTGAAAAGGCAATGCTGAATGGAAAATACGCCATAAGAACAGTCTGATAGAGGGAGAATGATGCTTGGACCAAATAAAAGAGGCCGACAGCACGGTGGGAGAGGAAGTCCGGCAGACGTCATAAGCACTCTTGATTGAAAATTCCCCCAGTGTCGTTGGTATCCATGTGAGCTGATCACCCTGTCTTGTCATGTGCATTAAGCAGAACGAATGAATACGGCTAATTGTTCTCCAGATAGGTGAATCTGTTAGCCGAGGAAGATAGTCCTGTCGCTGACCATATTTCGCATGCATGAATTTGCTCCACAAAGTTGAGTTCTGATGATAAGACCACCAAATACGGCAATGATATGCCTTTTGTAGAACATTTAAATCCCGCAGGCCTAAACCTCCCTCAGACTTTGGTTTGGCAATGTTTGTCCATGAGACCCAATGGTGTCGTCGACCCCAATAAAACGTAGCCATTTTGCGATGAATAATTTCTATGACCGATTTAGGTATGCCACCCGCTGCCATAATATGAAGAGGCAACGCAGCAATTACCGATTGTAATAGCACGAGTCGGCCTGCAGCAGATAGTAATTTAGAGTGCCACCCTTGAAGTCTTTCATCAATATGCTGTAGCAGTGAGACACAGTGTTGAGAACGAGAGATACCCTTGTGTAAAAAGGATCCAAGATATCGAAACGGAAGAGTTGAGAGACGCATTCCCAGAATATGCATGAAAAGTTGACGCTGATGCGGAGTAACAGCAGCAGAAGGAATCATACTACTCTTTTGGAAATTCACTTTCTGGCCTGAAGCAGTTTCATATTGTTTAAGAAATATATGAAAGTGTCGCAAATTTCGCTGTGTACCTCGAAGAAATATCAGAAGGTCATCTGCATAAGCCAAGTGCGTAATTGGAAACGGCATGCGTCCCAAGCGGAATGGCTGCAACACACCTGCTGCTGTCAAAGCATTTAAGCCTCTGCTAAAACCCTCTGCTGGTAAAATAAATAATAAAGGAGATAAAGGATCTCCCTGCTTAACTCCTCTAAATGGGCGAAAATAAGTAGATGGCTGACCATTTATTAAAACTGCAAACGTGGTGGCACTCAAATGATTCAGAATAATACGCGTGAAAAATTCTGAAAATCCAAAGGCCTTAAGGACTAATTCCAAGTATTCCCAGCTAACTCTGTCAAAAGCTTTCATCGTATCCAATTTAAGACAGAGTTGTGAACCACCTCGATCAAGCATATGAATCATCTCTCGAGCCAGCAAAACTGAATTAGAAATATCCATACCCGGAAGAAAGCCCGTTTGTTCTGGAGATATCAGACGTGGCAACAACTTACTCAAGCGACTAGCAACAATTCTAGTGCAGACTTTACTGATAAAATTTGTGAGACAAATAGGACGATAATCACTGAAGGTTGTAGGAGAAGCTTTCTTTGGAATTAATGTAATCAAAGCACTCGCCATAACTTTGGGTTGTGGAACGCCAATAAAGAATTCTTGAACTGCTAAGATAACATCCTTGTGTATAATTGACCAGCAAGTTCTATAAAAATTACCATCAAAACCATCAGGTCCCGCTGCACTATGTGGATCCAAATGCCAAACCGCCGCCTTAATTTCATCGGGCATCGGAATTTGCATTAATGAGGCGTTGTCCTCTGATGAAAGCAGAGATGGAATATGGCGGAGAATTTGATCATAGTTGCCCGTAGCTTCTCGTGCAAATAAAGATGTATAAAACGACACAGCTTCAGTCATTATATCATGAGGGGTAGTACAGATAAGACCAATAGATGATTGTATTTGCTGAATCTTAAGATGTAGACGTCTGCCTTTGACAATAGAATGATAGTAACGAGTATTTGCATCTCCATCCTTCAACCATCGGACTCTTGCTTTTTGTTTCCAATAATGCATTTCATAAGAGGCTGCTTGTTGATATTCTGCCTTTGCACGATGGTACTCCGTACGATTTTCCTCTATCGGCTGCATGTCCCACTGTTGTTCGGCTTGTATAAGCTGAGCCTCAGCGTGTTGGACCCTAGAGAAAATATTACCAAAGATGTCTTTGTTCCATTGCTGCACATCCTTTTTGAACTTAAATAATTTATCATAAAAACCATACATGCCCCCCGTTGTTGGATACGCATTCCATGCATCGCGCATATAAACAGGAAAATCAGGGTGTTGCAGCCATGAATCTAAGAACCGAAATGTGCGACGCTGCGAACCCATAGTATGTCGGCATATTAAAAGCAGTGGCGTATGATCCGAAGCAATTCGAGGGAGATGCGTAAGCTGCAAGTCTTCAAATTTATCATGAAAATCAGAATTGATAAACAACCAATCTAAACGTCGACGTAACCTGCCAAGACCTCGACCATCCGACCATGTGAACCTAGAACCCTGAAATGGCAGTGACATCAAACCACATGACTCTATACAATCATTAAAATCTTGCAAAACTGAGAGTGAAGGCTGAGAGCGTCCTTCATGATCTGAGAGAGAGCGGAATGTATTGAAGTCTCCCCCTAAAACCCAAGGAAGTGTTGTATTTTCAGAAAAAGTATATAAAAAGCCCACAATGCACGACGTAAAATTGGCGTGTGGTTGCCATAGATTGCCGAGAGGACAAAAGCATACTGTAATTGCCAAAACAGTAGTGTAAAATGTACTACTTGTCCTTCATCCTGTACTGAGACCAACTCAAAGTGAGAATCACGCCAGAAAAACCATATACGTTCAGACTGTGATGCATATGAATTTGAAAAGCCGAACTCTAAAGCATATCGAGAAACAGTATCAGATGCATGTTTAGGCTCTATGAGAACAAGTAAATTTAATCGATGTTCATGAATCAGGTGATGCAAACGAGGTTTGGAGGCACGAAGGCCTCGTATATTCCATATCATAATATTCATTGAGAAAGGGTAGTGTTACTTCCCTGTATCGCATGAGAAGCGCTGCGTGTGAGAATAGACGACGGAGGTAATGGTGGAAGATCCTTTTTTGGCCGACGTTTTCGACGTGGTACCACCTGAATAAAATCATCTGCTGAGTCCTGTAGGCGAGAGATTAATATATCCGTATCAGGAGTAGAAGGCAGCTGCTGGATGCGAGTAGCTACATCCTCTGGCACTATAGGAATCTCAATGTTATCTGTAACCGGAAGGTCTGTATCAGACGAGTGTCCAATGTCACTGGGCTCGGTAGGATCACGCAATGGTTCCAAAATATCCTCTGGATTCTGTTCGGTTGGGACAGCGTCGCGAGTGGGGGAAACTTCGCGGAGAGGGATATCTGACAACTCGGGAGCCGTATCTGGAGGATTGGATAGAGCAGCAGGGCGCTTTTTAACCGGAGTCCAACGTTGCACCTGTGGTCGACGCGGAGGGGGTGGTGGTGGTGGTGGAATATTATCCACCGAAGAGGGCATGCATGACGAGGCTGCATGGCCTAACCGTCGACAGGAAGTGCAAAACAATGGTAAAACTTCATAAGTGACAGTTTGCAGAATAAATCGACCTTTGGCTTCGAGGTAAATTTTCTGCGGCAATTCTCTGGAAATATCGACTTCCACACATACACGTGCAACCGATGGTCTAAGACCCTCCGCTGTCGCGACATCAAGCTTGATAGGGCTCCCAATGGGTTTCACAATTTCAAATATGGCCTCCTTTCGGTGAAGATGAACGGGAAGGCCAGGAAAAGCAATCCAAACTGGCACTATTGGCACATCAGTGGACGGATCAAAATCTACTATCCATTTGGTTATACGCATATGACATCCAGAAATATGCCATGATCGCCGATAAAAACAACGTAAATAATCTGCTTCATTTCGAAAGTTGAGAAGTATATGTGTCTGATCAATAAGAGTGATACGGAGATCTGGTTGAAAACCAATCTTTTCAAAAACTTCCCTGATCACCTTTAATGGTGGTCTCACATACCAAAAAGTACCCACTAACGAATATTTGAATGGAGCAACAAGTTCATCAATTTCCGAATCCAAAAAGGATATTAAGGGAATACCTTTATACCGAGAAACTGTTTTGGGAGAGATGTTGATGGACTGAGAGGTAGCGGCGCCGGTTACCACTGCAGCGAACGATGGCGCTGTCTCGGACATGTCGGATGAAAAGATAATGGTTCGCAGAGAGCAGGAAAGCAATGCCGGTAGAAAAGAGAAGAAAGCCGGTGGCAGAGAGCCAGTCCGGCAACCGCAACGGCGGCAAGGAGCCGCGGATCAATCGGCTGCGTCGAATCGCCTGCGCCGCTGGAAACTATATACATATATATATATATACATATACATATATATATATATATATATACATATACATATATATATATATATACATATACATACATATATATATATATATATAAACACACACACATATATATATGTAAAAAAACACACATATATATATGTACTGTTTATTTTCTATTAGTTCTGTTCACTTAATAAAACACATACGTATTAACGTCTTTTATATAAAAAGGACAAACTTTATTTTTCATTCATTTAGATTTAGTTATATATGCATATATGTATATATACGCACATATATATATATATATATATATATATATATATTAAATAAAGATGATATATTATTGGAAAAGCCTCACTTTTGGCGGAGGAAAACCATATTACAACAACTCAGCATAAGAAAATAGATAATGAAGTGAGCTAATGATTTTCAACCTCCAATCATATATGATATGTCGCATTAAAACCTTGCCAAGTAAAACCACCCTTGTGGATAAAACCTTGGCGAAGGAAAAAGCGTGCATAATTATATGCTTGGAGCGTTGAAATAATACAGCAAAAGGTGAAATTGTAAACATATGTAAAATACAATCACTGCACGACGAAGAAAATTCGGCAGCTCCAGTGGACATCGAACGGATGATAGAGGTAGTCCAGAAAAGCCATTGAACCTCGCATAGTAAAGAAACAAAATCATAGCCAATTGAACAAACAGTAGAAGCAATGAGTGTAAAGAACTGCAGAAAGCACGTACCCATGCCGCCTTGATTCAAAAGGAACCAAGGCGACATCCAAGTCAGCAGCCATCTCCATTTCAGATTATCATGCAGCAAATGAGGGAACTCCATCCGAGATGCAGCAGGATGATAATAATGTGCATGCCACAGTAATATCGAGTACCATGTGAAGAGATAAAAACACAATTGTAAGAGATACATGAAGGAGTCGCACATTTGACAACAGGGTGGAAAAGAAACACTCACCCATGTTGCCTGCGTCTGGTGAAGACACAGGCAACGCAAGCAGTTGATTGGCAACACCATGTGAGACTGAAAATTAACGGCGAAGGTTAGGTACGTGAACATCCACAATAACTGCTCCTCGAACCTCATTAGGAAAGCTATTAAGCGTGGTGTAAAGACGAACACCAGTCGAGCTATATCTGTGGTGAGCTAAGGTATGAGCCGCTGTGTTGGACTCCCTCGGACCATATTGTAATGTTGAGTGATTAAGCGACAGTAAGAGTTTTACCCGTGTGATCCCGCCGCTAAGACACTCGTATATCGTTGGAATTGGGACAACAATGAGAGAATGGGTAAAAAATCCATTCCAATAATAAGATATTCATACTGCTACATATAATAAATCAGCGCAAATGTCATAGTCATCAGCTTTGCACACAAAGGGCTAACTGAGGGCAATGCAAAGTAGATGGCCGATATAAATTGGTCCTGATGATTACACAAAACTGCACCACCTGCCGCCCCATATCTTCCCACGGAGGCATCAACATTTAGCTTCATTTTGCCCGTGGGAGGCAGTTCCCATTTGACTAACCTCCATCGCTTTGATTTTAAAACCGGCGAATATGATAGAGTCACCAAATGAGGTATGGTCTGGGCAAACTTCTTGCCATTTATGGCAAAGCACCATGAATATATCGAGACATGTATGTTGTTCAATAAGTGGCTGCCATCGAAATGTCCATCGCCAAACCTTATAGCTACATATTCCTTCCAGGTTTCCCATGTAACAATTGAAGGGACAATCACTTTTAATTGCCCTGTCATAGAAGTTGCGGAGGAGCCCCTCCACCAGCGTTTAAGATATCCTCTGATTGAGTCAAAGCACGGTAATGGTCCCAAGAATATGCAGGATATCTCATTTCATATGGAGCGGATTCTGGAGCAAGCCATAAAGATATGATCTTGAGTATCAGAACTTTGCCGACAGAATGCACATTGTGATGGAAACACTGTTTGCCATGTCTTCATATTGTCTACTATTGGTAATGAATGTGTCCAAAGCCGCCATAAAAAAATCTGCATCTGTGGGTGAGAGTTAGGCCACCATACATGGCAAATTGTCCGTTGGTATCTGGCAACCAATGAATGATCTCTTGCATTCGAACAACATTGAGTTCTATGAAGGCGTTTATGCTGCACAGTCTTTTCCACACAGGTGAATCATATATATGTTAGTACATAGAATAACGCCGTCCATACTTTGCTCTGTTGTATTCTGCCCAAAGTGTCTGAGAATGATAGTATTTCCACTATAACTGACAATCATAAGTCTGTTGTACTGCTTGTAAACTCCTTATGCCCAATCCCCATGCTTCTGTGGAAGAACAAAGAGAATGCCAAGAATGCCAATAGTGTCTATCTTTCCAGAGGAAATTAGCCATTTTCCGATTCAGAATATTAATGACAGATGTTGGTAATCGGGAACTGGCCATAATGTGAATAGGCATATAATTGAGAACATGCTTGATAAGAACCACACGCCCCACCATAGAAAGCAACTTGGAGGACCATGATGTCAATTGGCATCGAAATGGTTAATCAACGAGACACAATACCTGGAACGATTAATGCTTTTATAGAGGAAAGAACCCAAATATTTGATCGGCAGTGATGCCAATCGCATACCTAGAGCATGCGACGCCATCGTCCCTGAAACTCCCAAACCAACCACAACTTGGCTCTTGTGATAGTTAACCAATTGACCAGACGAATTTTGACAAGATGTCAAAAAAACCAGAAATTTCTCTAGGTTCCTCACGATCCATTTAAAAATATTAAGAGATCATCTGCATATCCTAGATGTGAAACCCTCGAGACTCGGCCGGCATTAAAACCTTTCAAAGTGCCGTCAGCTATCAAGACATTCAAACCTCGTAAAAAACCTTCCGAAGCAATAATAAACAATAGAGGAGACAGTGGATCCCCTCGTTTGACACCACAGGCCACCGCAAAGAAGCCCACCTACTTACCATTAATAAGAATGGAACACTGCGTAGAAGCTAAATTATTTAATAAAAGCCTAATCAGGCGAGAATAGCTTCTGCAGTAGACAATCCAGATATTCCCAGCTGACGCGGTCAAACGCTTTTGACATGTCTAATTTAACCATCACATGTCCACCTCTAGATCGACGATCAAGCACATGAACCATTTCCTGTGCCAATAGAACCTGCTCTGTGATCCCCTTACCTTGCATGAAACCTGCTTGCTCCGATGAAATTAGCTTGGGTAATAAACCCGCCAGCCTAGTAGCAATCAAACGCGTAACTACTTTGGACAAGAAATTTGTCAAACATATAGGGCGGAAATCTGCAAAAGTCTAGGGATTTTGTATCTTTGGAATTAAAACAATTGTAGCGGAGGCTACCTGCTTAGGCATCATGATCCCTAAGAAAAACTCCTTAAATGCCTTCAAGACATCATTATGTATAAGGTGCCAAAAATGTCTATAAAAAGAACCTGGATATCCATCAGGACTAGCCGCACTGGTTGGGCTAAGATCCCAAACGGCTGCACGAACCTTCTGTAATGTGGCATATTATTGTCTTCAGCAGTTAATATGGCTGTGATATGTTTTAGTATTGCCGTTCCATCATCCACAGGCTCTGCCGAGAATAAAGAAGCAAAATAAGTAACTTCTGCTGCTTCAATGTCCGCACTTAACTCACATATAACACCATCCTGTCGTGTTATCCATCTGATGCAAAGGCGGCGATGCTTATCCTTCACTGTTTGATGATAGAAAGCAGAGTTTGCATCTCCTTCTTTGAGCCATTTTATATTTGCCTTCTGCTTCCAATAAAGAAAAGCTCGTCATTGCGTGTGTGTTAGCTATGCGATACTCTGCTGATATGATTCTCTAGTAACCTCAGATGGAGAAGTATCATAGTGCTTTTCCCGTCGAAGAACATGTGCTTCTGAATGCGCCACCGCGTCAAAAACATTGCCAAAAACCTCTTTGTTCCATCTTTTTAAATGATATCGTAGTTGTCGCAATTTAATCAAAAAGCCCCCACATACCACCAACAGTAGAGAACGATTGCCATTCATGTGTAACAAATGCATCAAAATCAGGATGTTGGGTCCAAACATCCAGATATCTAAAAGCCGCAGTCATACGCGGTTGGTCATACTCACATGTCAGATAAAGAGGAGAATGATCAGATGTCGCCCTGGATAAGTGTTGATAATGCAACACGGGGAATAGATCTGTAAAAGAGGAATTGCAAAGATATCGGTCCAGTCTACGCCAAACTCATCCTAAACCACGTCCATCACCCTAAGAGTAAGGAGATCCCTGATACATCTCTTGTAATCCGCAAAGTGAAATGAAGTCATTGAAATCCTGTAATGATCACAAGGAAGGTGACGAACGCCCCTTGTGTTTTTCCAATGTGCGAAAAGTATTAAAATACCCCCAGTAGCCATGGGATGTTTATTGTTGTACACATTAATTGAAGATCTGCCCATAGCGGATGCCTCGCGACCACTGAATGCTGCCCATATACCGCCGCTAACCAAAATATATCTCCCGTTTCTAACCATTTAAAGTTTAAAGAATAATTCTGGGGTCCTGCCTGCTCTGCTTCCAGAGATAATAATGTGTCCTTCCAAAAAAACCAAATATGATCATCACAGGTAGACAAAGATTTTGAAAAGCCAAAATGCAAACGATAATAAGTCAATAAAGAAACCCTTGCCTTTGGCTCAATAACTATCAATACATTCAAGTAATAACATTTGACCAATGATTGAAGTCTATTCATTGAGGTACGTATACCTCTTACGTTCCATATCAGTATCTTCATTGAGATAGAGCATCAAAATAATTAGAGAGATAAGCGGCACGTAACCTTGTTAACTGTGGCGAGGTTGGCACTGTCTGTTGAACTCGACGTAATATTCTTAGCGGACAACTCTCTTGAACCATTGCTGCGTCAGTATGAGATGTCTCCCCATGGCTTGTATCAATAACTGTGGCTTGAAATAAGTTTGACATTGTTTCATAGATATTCTTATCGTGGGCATCCAGTTGATTAATATTAAGTGGGAGGATCAATTCACTATCTGAAAAAGAGGATACATCTGGGTTCATTGGGAGATCACCCATAATGCAGTCATCTACGCCTCGCAATCGCGATATGTCCGGGGTATTAGAGACTGAATCCACTACATAAAGATCAGGCGTTAAGGGCTGATTATGCTGAGATTGTAATGGCGTATGAAGTGCAGAGTGTGGAGATGATGGAGGTATCGGTTCAATCGCAACCTCTGCTATGGGAATCGATGGAGGTGGATTCTTCTTAGGCGTCCACTGTTGCTTCTTGTCTACCTTTGTTTGACGGTGTAAACAATTCAAAGGCGGCTATGCGTCCGAATTTAGTTTACCACAATCAGCCTGAAGGTGACCCAATCGATAACAACCAGTGCAATAAGATAGGAGTCCCTCGTATTCAACCTGTTGCATGAGTACTATGTTGGAACCTTGAATATACACTCTTTGCGGCAACTCTTGCGATACATCTAACTCCACACATATGCGCACAACAGACGGTCGAATTGCAGTGGCCGTTGCTGCGTCTAGCTTCATAGGCGTACCAATCATCTGAGCAATCTGGAAAAGGGCATCTTTCCTATGAAAATGAATGGGGAGTCCAGGGAATCACACCCACACCGGAACAATGGGCATTTCTTTGGTAGGGTCATAATCCGGGGTCCATTTCATGACACACATATGCTTCCCCGAAATCATCCAACTTTGTCGAGAGAAATAGCGTAAATAATCTTGCTCTTGATCAAAATTAAGTAGAACATGCTTACTATCAAGCAGACCTACCGTAACTGATCTAGAAAATCCAATACGATCCATCGCTGAACGGATTGTCGCGAGTGGAGGTCGGCCGCACCAAAACATGCCTACAAGCGTAAAGCAAAATGGTGCAACCAAAGATTGAATTCGTCATTCGTGAATATAATCATCGGACTGCCTTCAAATCGATGGATTGTTTACGGCGCAATTTCCTCTGCAACTGTTTTGAACAACAACGCAAACGATTTTTGTGTTGCTAAAACTTTCGCTTCTGGGATTGCGTTTCGCTGGGTTTGAGACGGCAGCACTGCCATTGTGATGAATCGGTACCCAGCGAAGGAAAAGGATTGTAGAAAAGAGAGGATGAAGAAAAGCAGATTGGTATGGGATCAAAGAAGGCTGAGAAGGGTGGCTGACGGCGGCATTACGCCCGCCGCCATGCATCGCAAGGGAGAGATCGCTGCATCTTTCCTTCATTATATATATATATATATATATATATATATATATATATATATATATATATATGCATGAATGCTTATATATATATACACACATATATATATAAGCATTCATGCATTGAATATCGTTATTATCTCTAATTTTCATTAAGCAATCATAAAGGAAAAATTACACTTAGACCCCCTGTGGTTTGGCTTAATTCCAAAAACCTCCCCTCTTTTAGAATTATAAATTTACCTCCCCTATGGTTTGGCTTAAAAAGACACCGGCTAATTTTTGGCATGTTTACCCCCTGTGGTTTTGCCGGAAATTGGCCGATGCCTTTTTATCCCAAACTATATGGGAGGTAAATGTATAATTTCAAACAAGAGGGGAGGTTTTTGAAATTAAGCCAAACCACAGGGGGTCTAAGTGTAATTTTCCCTATTTGAATTCAAAGACGAGTTTGTTGCATGTGTATGCCATTTTTTTCAAGCTCTCTTAGATTTTTCTTTGAATCCCTTATCCTTTGTGAAACCAAGTCCGTAGCCTAACATTACAAGCTTACTTGAATCATTAACATTAGTGGAGAGCGAGTAAGAAAAGTAAGCCTGTGGGATGTTCATGAGTCATAATTTGCATAATTTCAACTGATTGTCTACGGAAAGCTCGAGATTGACTGTTTACATACACACATCGATTACATGGGATAAGTACAGTTGATATTTGAGTATAACAACATTGGCTATTTACACACACACTTCGATTACATTGGGGCTAGTATTGTTGATATTTGAGTTATAAAGTTATTCAATTGGTTATTTCGATTGTACTTTGTGACTACTTATGTGAAATCATCGCTGATGCATGCTCTTTAGAAGAAAGATTAAGCATATTTTCTTTAAAGCCACTTTAATTGCTCGAGGATGATGAAAGGCTAAGTGGAGCGTGGTTAATATAATCAACTTTTATACATATTTTTTGTACACGCTACCATTTATATCGATCAATATTTGGCTTAATCAAGACTAAAAAGTAATGATAATAATCAAATTGAATAATGAAAGTGTTCATGTGATTAAATAGAAAATATTAATTTTTGTTAGCTAAATTAACTTTATTTTTTGAGCCTAACTATGTTACCACTTAAATGATGTTAAAGTCTATGTTAGTTAGCTAAATGTAATATTTATTTTTAGTTGGACACTACACATTTCTTTTAATATTGCAGAGTCAAAAGAAAAGATAAACATCAAAGAGAATTGCAACCAAGCTGTTGGAATCAAATCATCTCAGATATAATTGTTGAGATTTGAGTGCAGTTGAGAAAAAGAGGGAACTGAACAGCTACCTCCGTACATTCACGTTTTAAATATCGCTGGAAGGCAGGACAATTGGAGCACTAAACAGTCGGACACTTCTCCCCCAATTTATTCTGCAACCCATCGCCTTTCATCAAAATCAGAAAAAAGAAAAAGGAAGCTAGCTGCCTCAGCGGCCGACCAGAAAAAGAAAAAGAAAAGGCGTGCCAGCTTTTCAGCAGACGTGTCGGAGCTGTCAGCCAGACAGTGCAGAAGGCAGCAGCCAGCCTCTGTCCGCCATGCCTGCAGCGTCAGGTGGTGTCAGTAGGTGTCAGTCAGGTCCTGTTCCATTGGCAGGGCACCTATCCGGTCCCATCGCAGTCAAGCCATCAGGTTTCCAGCCTCCACACCAGTCAGCCTTCGCATTAGCAAGGCAGCAGTTCGTAGCCTTTCTGTCACCCAGCGGTTCATCAGTAGTGCTTTCTGTCGTCAGCGTGCGTCAGTTAGAGTCAGCGCATCAGGCTAGGTTTCCGAGTCTGGCTGGGTGAAATTTTATACCTTTTTTTCTCCTGTCTTTGCATGCATTTATATATCACTTTGAAAGGCATTGTGTATTCAATGAGTGGCTAGGTCTTGTATTTTCTTGACTGGTTATCGCGATGGTTGAGTTTTCTTGCTACAACATTCGTATTTTTCTTATCTCATTTAATTGTTCATTATTTTCCCACTGTTAATCGTTGTTGGTGTATTTATTGCGTCAGTAGATTAGCTACCTGCTGATAGAACATGTAATTAAAAGTGAAGAACCGGAAGGTGAAAAATTTATTTATGACCGTGTCAACAACGAACCTGTAGTAAAACTGACTAGAGATAGATTCGGTTTCTACGGGTGGATGATTAGAGAATTCTAAGGAAATTGAATGTGACTCGATGCATTAAAATTTGCCTAGGAATTCGGAGTTGTTCACACCGAGTTAGGTTTCTACCCCAAGGGATTGGGTAGCATCTAAACTTGAGAATTTCATCCTTCACAATTGGAATCAAATTTAATGCATATGTTGATTAGATAGTAAAAAAATGCTAAATCTTTAGAAAAGAAAACTCAACCAGAGCATAACTGGTCAGAAATTCTTTAAAGTAAGTCTCCGGTTATTTGTGTCGTTTACGGTACGATTGCGTTATTTATTATTTTCATTTTTGTTTTTATTTTATTCCAGTTTTTGAAAGGTTTAAATTGAGGCAAAAATATAATTTTGGTACTTAAAAACTAGTCCTCGAGGAATCGACAACATACTCACCTACCGTTTTTACATTCGGACCTAGTATACTTTACTAGTAGGTGAAGAAATACACATCAACAACCAAAGCTATCACTTGCATAAAACAAGTGTGTCCACCTCGGCCAGTCACAATCAATGTTACTTGACTCAATAAAGCCGTAGGTCACCTCGGCATCATCTTTGCTACTTGGCCCCAAGTACATTTTCCAGGCGGCTCAGCTCAGGGGATGCAATACATCCCTCAACGTCGGCTCTGACATCGGGTTACTAACTACGACCCATTAGACAAAACGACACCTGATTAGCTCAGCCATTTAGCACCACGACATAGACATGCACCTTGACTACTCCCTGTGGGTCGGCCTAAAGTCCGCCGCCTTGCCTTCGCTGCTCAGTCATACCTTCAGGTTCTTAGGCGTTTTTGTTCGGTCCGGTCAAATCTGGCACCTGCCAGGAAACAATCTAGCCATGCAACATGACACATGGCGCCACCTGACAAACATGCAGACACAATCTACGAGCAGAACATGACATATGACACATGGCACTCCCTTAAAGTTCCTCCATATGCATTGGCTGCGTAACACATATAAGAGTGCAGAAAGCTTCCCACAAAAAGGATATCGGATCCGTGGAGCAAAAAATGACAAACACAACAGCCAAAATGAGACATGTTACTCTACTTTTTCAGTGTACAAACATAGTGATACCCGTAACTGACTTGGGTGTTGGATGATTTTTCTCAGAGCAATTGCTCCGGACCTCTAACGTTGCTCAACTTCTGCATATTTCTGTAAACGTTATTTGTGATGATAAATAGTTTCTGTGCAAGTCTTTGATAACATTTCTCCTTTTTTTGGATCATCATTGATCAAGATAAATATTCGACTTCATCATTAACGCGGAACCATGCCTCAAACTAGGGGAAAATGAAATACGGAAAGAAGAAAAGAGAGACGCTATTAACGATATTTTCTTCCCTTTTAAATGGTTCGAAAATATAAATTCAAACTTATCATAGTAAATTAGCAAGAAAGTTCTTGCTACAAAGATGACACTTTCAAAATAAAAGTTTTTTCGCTTTTAAAAGAGCATAGAAGGCATTTTATGACACATGTGGCGGTACGACTAATAATTCAAGTGATTTGGTACATTTACGTTTCAATCAAGTCATACACAAAAGATAAAAAACATATGAAGCCAATTTATATTCATAGATTTAAATACAGACATATATCACATATGTGCATATTAAGTGTTATATATATATATATATATATATATATATATATATATATCTACACAGACACGTAGCCAAGCCTCGATACTTAAAAAGAAAAGAAAAAAGAAAAGAGAAAAAACGAAAGAAACAAAGAAAGAAGAAACAGAAGATGCAGCGGATTACAGGAGCTGCATCAAAACCTGAAACCCTATCTCATACATCTTTCTGAAAGGGAGTCAACACAGAGACTCCCACTCATAAAGGCCCCAGAAGTATCATATCTATACATTTAAAATTTGTGTATGTATATATTGGATCTCCCTTTCCTTGAAATTTTCTGAAAATTTAGAGGTGATTATTACTCCGCTTGAAGGCGTTTGCTCATGGCGACAGAGAGTTCATCGGCGACGGCCGGCAGACCTGGTAGCGGCGCGACGACAGATTCTTATATCGGAAGCTTGATAAGCTTGACATCGAAAAGTGAGATCAGATATGAAGGCATTTTGTACAATATTAATACTGAGGAGTCCAGCATCGGCCTTCGCAACGGTAATTTGAGTTTTTTCTTTTTTTTTTTCTGTTGCGTCGTGATGTGCTTTTATCTTTAACAGAGAGTTCTTTCTTTTCTGTTTCGTGTTCAATTTCTGATATGTGTTTCGAGATCTTTTGCTGATTGTAGGATTAAATTTTAAATGAATTTGTTCTTTTAATTTGCTCTAATAATTTTAACTTTGCGGTCTCTTATGATTTAGTGAAATTCTTTTCGCTTTTATTTTTTTCACCTAAGAAAATCAGGTTCTTTTCGGACTTCTGCCGGATTCTTTTTATCTGGAAACTTTTTCAGATGGTTTCATTGGGGCAGGATTTGCTCAGGTGCTGATGAACTGTTTTCTGTACAGTAAACATCTAAGGCAATTGCTTTTCTTTTGATACTGGTGCTTCCGATCCCCTTCCCTTTTCTTTTTCAATTATAATCTTATCGTTAGCTGAAAATGAATGATTTTTATCTTAATGTGTACACTTGTGGTTGAAGTTTGCGTTCAATTAGTTCGGAGTTATGTTCTTTCTATCACTTTGCAATGGTTTAATTTGCAAATGTCTTAAACTCTTCCATTTGGATATTGTGTTAAGTCTCTTTTTAAAGCCTCACATGAAGAATGAGTTAATAAATAGGCAGCAGGATCAACGGATGAAAAGGAGATATTCTAGATTATAGAAAGTTGATTTAGGAAAGAGTTCTAAAAAATTTGTGTTATTGGAATTTACGCCTTTCAAGCAGCTGTATTTTGCCAATTTTTGATATTCCTAGTTGGAAGAGGGTCAGATGACCACGAGTATCTTGCACACGAGTCCCTCTTCCATGCTTGATAAGAAGATTATCGTTGGTCCATGCTAACCATTTTGATGAATGTTTTTGAGTTTGAAAATGCTAAAGATGCAAGTTGACTTCGTGATATTGCTTATCTTGTGGCAGTGAGATCATTTGGAACCGAGGGGCGGAAAAAGGATGGGCCTCAAGTCCCTCCGAGCGATAAAATTTACGAGTATATCCTCTTTCGAGGAAGTGATATTAAGGTATTCAGTTTGTTTCTTTCAATACTTGTCTGAAAATTCTGCTGAATTTTTGCTGTCTCTAAATATAGTTGCGAAATATCATACAAATTCTTCCAGGCTACTCTTGTACTATTTTGCTTTCAAGCTTTCTTGCCGTTGTTGAATTTTTCTGCTGATTACTCAAAACCAAAAAAAATTGCTTCGTTGTAGAAATGAGGTGGAAGTCTGTCAAACATTCGTGCTTAATTTGGTAATCTGTGCATTGTGAATTGCTATCTATTGGTGTATGTGTCTTTATTTTGTTTCTGTGTGAGGCTGAGAGGTTCAATCATATTGAGGCTTTGATCAATTCTTAATATGTCAAGATGTAGAAAAACAGAGGCATGAGTTTGGCCATTCTCATTATGTTATGTATTCTTTCTGCTCGGATATCTTTTGGAGCATAGCATATCATGTGTCCTGTATTTGTTTTTTTCTTTCTTTTTTTGGTAATCCTTTCGCTTGCTGTTGGTTTGCCAATATTGAAACTACATGTGAATGTACCAGTAATCTAACTAATGTTTGGGCATTACTATTTGCAATACCAACAGATTGTTGAATAATTTAAATAAAAGGCGGGTCCTTTGAATTGTATAATGTTGAGGTGTAAAAGTTGTGGTGTTTATGTTTGACTGGTGCTTTGAATTCTGTAGAGAATGTAGGCAATGCTATTTTAGTTTATCAATACTTGTTTCCCAGAGAAGGTTTGCTGTTTTGATATAAAACTTGCAATCAGTTATCTGCCTAGCCACCATAGAATGGGAGTCACATAAGTTCAATAGTTGTACTTTATCCCTATATCTTTGTCCATCTAACATCTTGAGAGAATAACTCTTATATGTTGTAATATTCTGCGAAATCTAAAAGCATGTTTGTGAGGATTAGTTATTCTATGTTGGCTCAGAGATTAGTGTAGTGTTCTTAGTGGTAGTTTTCCTGGTTGCTAGTATTTGTTTATTTTTATATTATTTAATTTGCTTCTTATTTTTTTGTGCTTGGGGGATTTGTTGTTCTATTGTCCATGAGTGTAAAGTTTTGGCATCTGCTCCCTGTTGTGCTTTACCTTATTAATTAGTTTTTTCTTATTGCATGAATGAAGTGGAAATCAGTGCGATATTAATGCTTAATTTTGTTATGGATGAACTTCTTAGTAGGTCTAAGATTTGACATTGTTTCGTTTTCGTGAGGCTGAAATTATCATCCATATTGATGCCATATTCCACATAAACCAGGATACCTCACATGCATTTTGCCTTTAGCTTAAAATGAGCACATGAAATTTAATGGAATGTCATGCTTTCTTTTGGGTATGTACATTTACAAACACACGCAGGCACAGGCGTGTATAATATCTGTATTCCTGTGTGTTTTTGGTGGTGGTTCAATTGTACATGTCAAGGGATGAGCAATCATTTAACTCATGTTTGAGTATTTTGTATTGATTGTTTGCCTTTCTATTGCTCAGAATATCTATTCACAACTCTCTACATTTGAATCATACGATTCCATATAGAATTGTAGTTTGTTGTTTACTGGGTGTGATTTAGAATCAGCAAAGATATCTGGGGCAACCTTGGTTGAGGTCATGAATAATTTATTGGTTTAGTACTTTAATGTTTACTGCTTGTGGTTGGAAATCAATAGGCTTTTGGCAACCTTAGTTGTATCCATAAATATTTTTCCTCAACGATGAGAAACTTTTCACTGGGCAATTCTCTGCCTAAATATCAAAGGATTACCATTTCGTGAGTTTATAAGGTTGCATCGTTCTTTCAAGTGAGTTCTTTGTTCATTATTTAAGGAAAGGGCTTGGAGTTTGGTTGTTGGTTCTTTTGTTTCATATTAAGTTCACGTGTGAAACAGTACTGCACCCTCGTTCTTGCCTGCATAAACTGTCTGAATAAACGAGTCCATTTTGTAAGTGTCTTTTTTTGTTGAATAATTGGAATCGTCAATCGCTTTGACCCCGAGGTCTTATTTTGTGATTTTTTGGATATATTCCTTATCTCTATGTTTCTTCCAATTTCCAGTTGAGTTGAGGACACACTCTTCTTTGACTCTGGAATATGATGAAATAAAACAAAATGACTCACTAAATTGAATGCGCTTCTTGTATTGTGAAGTAGCTGTCGATCGCCACAATAGTTGACGCAATTTTCATAATAAGTCACCCGAAAACAACTTCTGTGTGTTTCCAACACATGGGGTAAGATTGCATACATCCAACCTCCCTCCTACCCTGCCATAGGCGGGAGCCTCTAAGACGGATAATGTTGTTGTTGTATTCCTCATCTCTATGTTTCTTTCTTTAACAGGATTTACAAGTCAAATCTTCCCCGCCCGTTCAAACTCCTCAACCTGCCCCACCGATAAATGATGACCCTGCGATCATTCAGGTCAGTAAATAATGACCGTCACTTATTCCATTTGGTAGGATTCCAATTCATGTAACTCCAATCTAATTATGCATGCAGTCTCACTATTCTCGTCCGCCTGCATCTTCAATAACAGCACCTTCAGCTGTTAGTGGGTCTTTGTCTGAGCCTGGTTCACATTCTGCTCATTTGGGACTTCATGGTTCTAATTTCCAAGGTGGTCTACCTTTGTATCAACCTGGAGGTAATTTGAGTTCCTGGGGGCCTTCACCTCCACCAAATGCAAATGGAAGTGGTCTTGGAATGCCCATGTATTGGCAAGGGTTTTATGGTACGCCAAATGGGTTACCTCAATTACATCAGCAATCCTTACTTCGACCACCGCCTGGGTTATCGATGCCTCCTTCAATGCAGCAATTTCCTTATTCTAGTCCGTCTGTCGCTTCTGGAGCACCAAGCTTGCAAGGTTCTAACTTGACCGAATATCCTTCTCCTTTGGCTCCCATCACTAGTAGTTCTCTTGCTATCTCGTCAACACTTCCCACTTCAACATTCCCGATTAGTGTCTCTCAACTGCAACATTCAACATTTCCCTCTCAGACATCCAACATGGTGTTGAATAAGACAGCCATTTCGGGTACTCCTGCGATATCAACTGCTAACTTACCTACATTGTCCCCTTTGGCACCTGTTACTGGTGCAGATTTGAGCCCTCTCATACCGTCTTTGCCCAGCAAATCTAATGCTCTTCCTGCTTCCGTTTTGCCACAACAAATTAAGAGCCAATCTGTGACCTTAGTTGCTGGTACGACTGCAACGTTTGTAGATACTCCCAATCCTCCTCTTGTAACTCCTGGTCAGCTGCTGCAATCTGCGCCAACTTCAGTCTCTTTAAATCAACCGTCATCGCAAACTGCTCAAAAAGATGTTGAAGTGGTCAAAGTTTCTACGACGTCATCAGAACCGCCTGCTTCCCTGTCAACAGATGCCCAGCCTCCTATACTGCCGCTGCCACCATCTGCTCGTCCTCAAAAGGTGGGCCCTTTTCTTCCACTATATTGCTGGGCTTGAAGTTATGTGACTTATGTCAATGTCTGTCTGGTATACGAGTTATTGGAGTTAATCATGTTCTGACTAATGCTGTTTTATAGTTTTTGAGCTGCTTCCTATCTGCATGTTAAATTGACGTCTTTCTAATTTTGGAGACACTTGTAACCAAAATGAGTTTTCCAATGAAACCACCTTTCTGTACGTGCCTAGATCTTTTTATCATCGGAAACAGAAATAAATTTGGCAAGCTTTCTGTCAAAATTGCTCGGAGAATTATTTTTGATTCTTTTCTTTTTTCCTTTCTTAAATTAAGTTGGGGAAAGTAATGAAGAAAATGCATCCTTGATTATGACAAAGAAAGATCTCTGTGAGTGGTTTCTTATCTATATGATAAATTGATGTCTTTCTAATTTTGGAGGCACTTTTAACCAAAATGACCTTTCTTTATGTGTCTAGACCTTTTTAGCATTAAATAGAGAACTCCTAGCAGGATTTCTGTCAAAATTGTTCTGAGGTTTCTTCTCCTCCCCCTCCCCCCCCCCTTTCCTCCCCTTTCTCTCTCTCTCCTTTTTAGATTAAGTTGGGGAAACTAATGAAGAAATCCTTGATCATAACAAACGAGGATCTCTGGAGCAGTTTTGGTAGGGCGCAATATGATTGGTTTGTCAGTGTATTATGATTGGTTTTCCCCCCCTTTTTTGCTTTTATTTTCCTCTCGGTTTTAATATTTTGTACTGATTGTTCTGTGTGGATTACTTATTTATGTTGACTTGAAGGTTCTGTTCTTGTATCAATCTATGAGTATTTTCTAAATGAAAAGTGCCTTTTTCTGTTTTCTTTTTCCCTTCTAGCCAAATGGAACTCCTTTCCAGCCACGTCACAATAATAGGGGTCGTGGAGGAAGAGGAAATGGGGTAAGTGTCTTCTTTCAATTCTTCATCAAGTTCTTCGGACCTTCAGAGTGATCGCCTTAATATTTGCTCTACAATGAACATGAAATGTTAAGTACCATAATATTGAATCTGCGGTCTCAATTAGCTATTGCTCTGATCAATCTTCCAAACATCCAGTAGTCAAGTGAGTGATTCTGTATGCCTGTGTCACATGTGAAATTAGCCGTTGTTTATTATTGTATACATTCTTGTCCTTTTAGGCACTATGCTAACGATGTGATATTGAGTTCTTTCCCTGCTTTGCAAATTTACATTCCTATTGTGCTTCAAATACGGGTCTCGACTATCTCATATTGCAGATGACTCGTCCAGTCACAAGATTTGCTGAAGATTTTGACTTTGAGGCCATGAATGAGAAGTTCAATAAGGATGAAGTTTGGGGTCACCTTGGGAAAAGTAAGAAGGAGAAAGAAGGGGATGAAAATGGGAGCGATGACGATTATTCTCAAGATGAATATGTTGCAGAGTTGCCAAAGGTTGAAGTCAAGGTGATTTCTTTTGACTTGGCTAAATGTCTACCGCCTGCTATATTCTTTAGTGGATAGTCTTTTGGGTTGCCTGTCATCTATATGACGCCACGATCTTTCCCGGTTCTGTATTGTTTTGCATTCTTTTTTTTTTCTCCGGGTGTTTCTGTCCCAACTATTTTTCTTGGGGCCCCCTCCCCCCCTCTCTTCTTCCAAAGAAAAAAAGAAACAAAAATACTTGTGGTTGAAATTGTGTTGTTTTGGCAGCCTGTTTATAACAAGGATGACTTTTTCGATTCACTCTCTGTCAATACGGTTGATAATGAGCACAATCATGGGAGGCCAAGGTTTTCAGAGCAAATGAAGCTGGACACAGAGGTGTAGCCTATTGCAATAAGCATATCATACCGTGCAGGTACCTTGGCTAATTATGCTAATCTTTTCCTGATTGCAGACTTTTGGAGATTTTCCAAGATACCGGGGTGGACGAGGAGGTCGTGGCCCATATCGTGGTGGAAGGGTTCGTGGCCCTTCTTACGGGAGGGGGTATGGCTATCATTATGCTGGTAGGGGCCGTGGCCGAGGTGGCCCGAGTCGTGGTTACCAGCATGTACCTTTGTAGCCTTCTCCTGGGTTCGTAGTATCTCAACTCTGAAGCATCCCGGTGTGTTGTGGTAGTAGCACAGCCACCGCCAGATAGTCTTCTCCAGGTCGTGTAGTATCTGAAGCATGCGTGTATGTTGTGACAAGCTGATTTTTGGTATGTTTTTTTTTTTTTTTTTAATGACTTGTGTTGTCTGGTTCGTAAAAAATAAGAACAGGGATAACTGTTCTTTGATTTCACCCCTTCTCTTACATGAGTGGCTTTCTTCCTTTTATTGGCTGAAGCTTTAGTTAGTAATGACTTTTAGCGATCGAGAAGCAGGCTTTATCTTCCCTATAACAGTGCCCTTGTGATCTGACAAAATTCAATAGATAAGTTATAAAAGAGTTGGTATTTTAATCATTATCATTCGCGATGTGTGCTGTTTGGTATTTTGTAAAGTCAGTGACTTTTACAAACCCCACCTCCCCCTCCCCCCACCCTCTCTCTCTCTCTCTCTCTCTCTCTCTCTCTCTCTCTCTCTCTCTCTCTCTCTCTCTCTCTCTCTCTCTCTCTCTCGATATGAAGAAGAGATCAACTCTTTTCCTTTGATATGCAAGGGGAAATATAAATACTAGTTGGAAGAGGTGGCAAAGCCACTGTCCAAACGCTTGTCTTGATGCTTCTCTGAGGTGCATGGATCTATATCAGTTATTTAAATTTCATTTTCAAGAAGCGTGAAGCTGTGATGCGTAAGCATGTGTAGAAAACTTTACATAATCGTTGTAGGGTATGTGGTTCCATTCGTTGATTAGCCACAAGTGTATTTGTTTATTGAAGATTTTAGGGACGGAGAGGAAAGTAGAACTTATTTGTTTTAACTGAAAAAGTGAACTTAATGGTGGTTTTTTTTTTTAAATTTTTACTAGAAAAGCTTTTTGATAGAAGAATATTTCACAAACTTTTGGTTGATATCATTTGTTTTTACTATCGGAAGCCAATTGATACGCCGGGAAGAGAAAGAAAGAGAGAGAGGGGGGGGGGGGGGGGGGAGAAAGGGAAAGGCTTTGAAGAAAATGGTTTTCATGCTTAACGAAATGCTTCATTTGCTTTTTATTGTCCTTTCTAATCTCTTCAATGTCTGTGTTTGCTTGTGTCGTCATTGTTCATCTGTGTTTGCTTGTGTCATGCTACACTTTTGTTTTGCTTGTCATACAACTAGGGCGGTAAACGAACTGAACAATCCGATCATTGCGTTGTTCAAGCTCGGTTCATTTAATTTAGTGAACGAGCCGAGCTTGTTCGTTTATTTAAACGAACATATTTGATGGTTCAAGCTTGGTTCGTTTAACTTACGAACTACATTAACGAGCCGAACATTTTAAACGAACTGTGCCATTAACCGAGTTCGAACAGAAAAAAGTGTTCAAGCTCTGTTCATTAACATTTTATTTGAACCGAGCTCGAGCCAAATGAGCTGAACAACCGAGCGACTTGGTTCATTTACAGCCATACCTACAACGGTTTGTAAACAGTAGGTTCTGGTTTGAACACCGTCGGTTTAAGTTTGAAAAAATGACAAACATTAACTTAAACTTTATTAGATTCTGGTTATCTGGTTTTGGTTCTGGTTTTATCTGGTTTAGGTTTTAGTTTGTTTTTTCAATCCAGTTTATGGTTTAGGTTTGTAAAGAAAAAAAAATTATATCTAAACATATTGTAATGCTTATTCATTTTAAATAATAATTAGATTCGGGAAAAAAATTTAGCTTGACTTTGTTGACTAAATAATTTAAGTTGGATACTAGAATTAAACATTTTATGTATTCTTTTTGTTTTGAGGAAAAAAATCAACATAACTCTATTATATGTTATTGTATTTTGTTCAATTGATCAATCAGTTCTAAAAAGAAAGTGACTGTTTTTATATCTTAATGTCTGCTCATGATGTTTTAACACATACGAGAAATATATACAAGAGCAATAATAGACATATCCTGTAAAATTAACATTACAAACTTTTTATAACAATAATAAGACTAACATTTATAAATTATGCAATATAGAAAACAATAATTTTCTTTATTGCAAAGAGACCACCAATTTAAACGTCAGTTTGAAACATTGTGGTTTTGGCAGATCCCCTCGATGTTTGAGAAAACAAAAACCTTAACATAACCTAATGTAAAGGTTTAGGTTACAATTTGGTCCTAGTTTTGGTTTCAGTTTATCCTTCTTGGTTTTGATTTAAAACAGGAAGTAACTGTGTCTACTTGTGCCATCTATGATCGTTGCCTACGTTGAAGAAAGGTTTTGAAACTTGTAGATAATGAAGAGAGACGACAGCCTGGGACGAAGACGATTATGTGCAAGACCATTTATGAAATAAGACACTTCATACCGAGAGTTACGATCGGTCGATGAATTTATCAACCCAAATGTTTTTATACGTGAGACTCGATGGAACTGAAGAAAATTTTCAATTAGTCACAGTTCAATGAGTATTCTACCGATATCAGACGTACTTTAAACGGATCTATGCGTAGTTTCTTGGCCAGACAATAAGAATAATGCTATATGAGAGAGTTGAGGGGGATTAGGATTCTATGCCAGATTAGATGAACGTCGTGCCTCAAGGTATCTTTATTCTTGCTTTTATACTTTTTTGAGAGTGGGTCTTTGTGTATTTGAAGAGGTCAATTATTTGTTGAATTTCGTATATATAATACGCTCATAAATGATTTTCATTAACTGTGCTTAGTGACATCGTTCTGAGAGGTCAGGCGACCAAAAATCTTTGTGTATTTGAAGAGCTCAATTATTTTATCGAATTTCGTATACAAAGTACGCATATAAAGGATTTCATTGACTCTGTTGGTGATATCCTTCATAATGATCGATCGACCAAAAATATTCGGATATTTGAAGAGGTCAATTATTTTGTTGAATTTTGTTGAATCCCTATTAGTTCCCGTAGGCGTTTGTAGAAATAATGCTGCTGTTTAGACCAACCAGGCTTTATTTAATTACTTCATTGTCCAACGATTAAGCACTACTCCTGGACACCCATAAATTCTATTCCAAATTACTGACACTCATTTCCGATTTATTATAAGAATTCTATTTTCTAACAATCACTAACTATGATGATGGATAGCTGATTATTCAACAAAAAGTTTGCCTTCCTCTTTATGCAAGGTGCTGATCGTGTTCATGAGATTTTATAACAAGGACATAAATAATATCATAAACAAAAAAAACCAGCAAAGAAGATCTTTCTTAATAATTCATTATCACAAACAATAGTGCACAAGTAGAAAAGCAAAGTAACAATAGGAAGATCAGATATAAATCCCACGAAAATTTATCATGCAATAAAGAAAGATCAACGTCAAGCTTCATTGAGATTGCACATCTAGTTTGGTGAGGATTTGCACCAAATCAAGCGGAGGAACCTGCATGTTCAAAACATATATTATTACTTTATGAAAAACATATATATTTAAAACTGCTGTTTTCTTTGCATTGAACCGATCTTAAAGTCATTAATAGAAAACAAAAGAACATTTTCATTATTGATAATGCAGCACTTCCTTCAAATTACAAGTAAACACACACATATATACACATATACATACATACATACATATATATGTGTGTGTATTTGTATGCATGTAGACATCAACATGCAGATAGTTGGTATGTTCTTATAGTATGATTGAATTTATACACAAAGATATACATGTATTATATGTGGTCAATTTTGTGCATATTATGGTGAGAAGTTTGTTCATGAAAAGGAGACTTTTTATAAGTAAGAGATATACCAATCTTGACGAGTGTGGTGGATGAAACGTACAGTCAACATTATTATTACATAGTAAGCATAAAAGAACATCCTGGTCAAAGGAAGAAAATTTACCCAGAATTCAAACTGGACTTTGCTATATGTGTATTTCATTACAACTGCAATTATAATATGCGCAATGACAGCATGTGCAGCTTCCATCTTTGTAGCTGCAGTATTCTTGCAGTAATCTACGTCTCAAACCACCTGAAAATAATCATGCTATATATGTTGAAATTATCATGTCACATAATCCTCTTAACTATATTAGAGGACACATACTCGTGAATCATAAAAACAAAGACTTTAGAACAACGTCGACAATCATACACAGTATATTCTAACGACATCAAAAGCTATCGCTAGTGTCTGGAGAGAGTGACTTGCAGACAAACAATACATCCATCCCAAGAAATAGAGAGTTTAATTCCAGTGAGACCTCCGGCTATATATGTATCTGCAGAGATGCCACAATAATAGGAATATGTACTAGTAAAAGGATTTTATTAAACATAAGCAGAAATTTTCCGATATTAAAATAGTCATAACAGTGAATTACCAAAAAGTGCAAAAAGATAGAACAAATATTCGTAAATGATAAAAACTACCATTGTTGCATGAGGCAGCAGGATCAGTTTCTGTGGATTTTACAGCAGCAATGGCCACAGAAGAATTGAGCAAACTCCATGAAATTACAAGCACGTAAATTGCGAACATCCGCAGCTTTGATCCAGCCATGCTTTGTTGGAGAACAAGTTTAGTGGCGAAATTGTCTTTTGCAGGAGAAGCCTACAATCGTACAGATATATATAGTCTGTTGATGTTCAATCAAGAAACAAAACTTTACAACCAGAAAAAAAAAAGCCAAAAGAAAAAGGAAATTAAGAAAGATAAAAAAAATACCTTGCAGGACTTTATATGATACCTCCGTGTTCCAACAGATTTGACTTGGTATACAGTTTTGTGAAACATTATTTAATATTATAAAATGAAAATAAAAAGTTTCAGTTTCTTTTATATAAAATAACGATATTTTAGAACAATCGAAAATAAAAAGTAGAACGATACTTTCGCAAAAACACCATTAGGTCTAACAATAACAACTGAGTAGCTTCTCTCCATCTCCAGAAATATTCTGGTTTGTGTCTCCTTTGAAAGAAAAAGGTAATAAAAGAATGAAAGTTGTCTTACATCTTTCGGAAGATCTTTTGCTAAGTCAAGATGTTACTGTATGGTCATTATATAACATTAGTTGAATGATTTTTACCCCTTCTTCTATGAGACTTGTGGATAAACAGAACAACAATAATTACATTACCTTCTTAGAGGCTTCCGTCTATGATGGATATGAAGAGTCCAATGTATGCAACATCATGCCAATGTGTTAGAAAGAGACAAAGGTTACCAAATGGTTATTATTTACCAGTTGTATAACTTTTAGCTATACAAGTGGACATGACAAAGCAAATGCTGAGGTAACCACGTCTTCTATAAGTGATAGACCATAATTAAATCGTCTGTCAATCAACGGTCAACGGTTTAATTCCAGTAGCTCAGCACTCAAAGTACTGCAGTTCAGCAGTACATCGCCCAAGCATGACTGTTCAGCCTCAATGGCACCTCAGCAGGGCATCATGACACCCTTATAACATCGAAGAATATGTCAAGGTTTGCACCTCGGCACCAACTTCAGCTTCTACACAAATGCCGCACTTCAGACCAATTCAGCTGGGTAAGGCCAAGTCATGCACTTCGGCAAGACTTGATCTTGCACTTCGGCAAAGTTCAGTTGGGCACTTCGGTAAAGGAACCCAGGACGACATTACTTCGTGGGACCCCCAAACAGAAGTGCAATTCAAATATAGTGATTACAGCTGGTTATTCTTTCTGAACACGCTAAGGTCACAACAGCCGGCTTACTAGTTACATCAACCAAGCCGGCCTATTAGTCACATCGGTCAGACTACTGATTACATCAGCAGACCTACAGCGCCTTAGGCTTTCTGCCCCAAGCAAACGTCCTATCCACAATCCACTATCAGAGGCTAAAGGCGGGGAAAAGGTCTATAAAAGCAAGCCAACCAAGACAAAGAAGGGGATCCGGAATTCAAACATTCACATTCTAAAGCAAGTTCATACCCTTTGCTCATCGGCACATACTGTGAGAAATTCCTAACTCACCTTTTAAATCATAATCTCAGTGAGATATGGCCCAAACTGACTTGAGCGTCGGAGGGTTTTTCCCGGAGCCAACCCCCCGGGACCTCTGACCTGTGCTTTCTTGTGCAGGATATTTTAGAAGCTATTCCAGCTACAAACTTTCAATCCCAGTTAACAACTCTTCAAGTTAACTGACTGAGCTAATTTGAGGTCGTCTAGACCCTTGGTGAAGATCCGGCTTCATCATTTGGCGCTAGAAGGAGGGCCCCTTAGTCCCTTAACCCAACTCAAAGCTCTTCTAACGATTACTCAGAGCTTTTCTAATTACTTTAGGAAGCTATTGAGAGAAAGATGAGTACAAAAGATGGTCAAGGGTCCAAGCAACCTATGACATCCAGGAGGAGCCAAAGGTCTTCTCATCGACAAACTGATCAATGCTCTACGGAGCAGGGAGAATCCTCAACTCCCACCATTGCCTTCACATATGAAGAGCACATGCGAGCCATTCGCTATGTGGCTCAAAACCCAGAGGTCTTCCAAGCTGTAGTGAGGGAGATGAAGGAGAAGGCCTCCGCAGCAAAGTCCAGTGGGTCCTATTCCAGTAACTCTCACCCGCTGGAACTCATGGAGTATTCTTCCACTCGGCCTGGGTATTATCCCAGGCATCAGGCTGAATTTATGGCCGAGGCGAGACGGCCAGAAAAAAAGTCTAGCCAACAGAGTTTAAAATGTACTCAGAAAGCCTCCTTTCCATTTAAACATGGCAGAAAAGTTGACAATAAAGAAAAAGCACCGTTGCAGGAAAGGTGTTCTGTCAAGATTCGGTTAGGAGGCCGAGGAAAAGAAAGGAACTCTCTACTGGCTTCAAAAGCCCATATTCTTTCCTACATGAGGAAAAAATCTCTGGCAAAAGAACCCCCACCCCTGGCTGGATCAGTCCACAAAAGAAACCACCTACTGTACTGCCTTTATCATCATGATATTGGGCATGATACAGAAGATTGTAGGCAGCTCGGGCAAGAGATTGGGTGCCTTATCGAGTTGAGTCACCTGCAACGTTTTTATAATCCGAAGTCTAGGCTCCACAACAGGCTAGACTTTGGTAAACCCTTTACAGAAAATAGTTGTAAACCTGGGTCTCATCAAGGTGTTCTAAGTGATGAGGATTCAGATCCTGATGAAAGGGGATTACGGGTTCCTGAGCATATAAGGCTGACATAACGGCAACAGTCCCTGATTCAATCGAATCATGATTTATTTCTTCCGGGGCTCATCCCATATCTTCTGGCTCAGCCTTATGTTATCAAGGGATCAATTTCTTATATTCAGCTGGGTATTCTTATTTGGCATTCAGCCAGGAAAGTTAAGTCACCATATGGTGCATGGAGTAATAAATTATGCCTCTCTATAACTCACAACGAAAATGGGGGCATATCTCAACAATATCTTTTACCCCAGCAGGTCTGGGAGGTTGAGCAGGTCTCAACAATATCTTTTACCCCAGCAGGTCTGGGAGGTTGAGCAGGTCTCAACAATATCTTTTACCCCAACAGGTCTGGGAGGTTGAGCAGGTCTCAAAAATATCTTTTACCCCAGCAGGTCTGGGAGATTGAGCAGGTCTCAACAATATCTTCACCTCAGCAGGCCTGAGAGGTTGAACAGGTCTCAACAGCGGGATAAGTTCCCTATATCTTTACCTCAGCAGGTCTGAGAGGTTGAGCAGGTCTCAACAGTGTGATAAGTTCCTTATATCTTCATCTCAGCAGGTCTGAGAGGTTGAGCAGGTCTCAACAGTGGGATAAGTAACCCAAAAATCTTCATCTCAGCAGGTCTGAGAGGTTGAGCAAGTCTCAACAGCGGGATAAGTTCCCTATATCTTCACCTCAGCAGGTATGTGAGGTTGAGCAAGTCTCAACAGTGAGACAAATTTACCTATATTCTAACTCAGAAAAGCTGAGAGGGATGATGAAAAGGGGATAAAGGTTTTCCCACATCTTAAAATTCATCAAGGCACAGAAGAGCTGAAGAGCCAAGGATAAAAGCTAAAGCTCAGTACTTATGCAGAGAGCCAGAATACAAAAGACACTCTTTTGGCAAAGCTGAAGACAAATACTTGCAAACTATTAACATAGAGCAATTTGAAGACAAATATTGGCATAAAGCGAATAAAATTGGAACTTCGCAGTGCTGAAGACAAACACTTGCAAACTACAGAAAAAGAGCAAATAAAACTTCGCAGAGCCGAAGACAAATATTTGCAGACAAAGCAAATAAAACTTCACATGCTGAAGACAGACAGTTAAAGAAGCTGAAAGAAGCCGAAGAGCAAAAGTTGGAAAAAATGGATTTTTATTAAAATCTATTACAACTACAAAAATTACAAGAAAAATCCTATGCTATTGCCCCTCCTCCTAGCCGGTTTCTCTGAGGTCAATGCCTTCCTGGAATTGTTTAAGGAGCTTTTCAAACATAGCTTCGGCCTTAGAATTATGGAGATCGACAAGATCAGGATGCTCCTTGTCCAGGTCGGGATAGGCTTCTCGGCAAGCGTCAATTGCACAAATTTCTTGACCTCTTCAGCTCGAGACTCAAATTGAGAAATGAGCTCAGCTTTGCTCTTCTTCTCTGCTTCAAGTTGCTGAGCCAGATCAACTGTAATCTTTTTCTCCGCTTCAAGCTGCTGAGCTAGTTCGTTTTTTATCTTCCGATCTACTTCAGACTTGCTCTTCAGCTGGGACATTGCTTGTTCAGCACTATGGAGTCCCTTCTGAGAGGACTCCAACTCAGCCTGGGTTTTAGCAGATTCCAGCTCTAAGTCAGGGATCACTCTCTTCAGTTCACCCACCTGTGAATTGACTACCAGACTTGGTTGGTCAACACTGTAAAATTGAGGATATAAGTGGTGCCCGGTGGACTGTGATTGTGTCAACTCACAATGGTTTTCTGTATTTTGATAACGGTTGGAGGAAATTCGCTGTTTACCACAGTCTACAAATTTCAATACCATCTTCAAGACATGGTAGCGGTGAGATAAACTCCGGCAAAGTTGGTCAACCATTTAAAAAAGCAAGGCTTAGCATAAATAAAGCTCAGGCAAGGACTATGTTGGATTTGATTGGTGAGGATCATCAATTCGACGCCAGTGCAACAAATCAAGAATATTCAAGCACTGCAATTCCAACAGATATAAACTTGGAAAATGATTTCAGCCATCCTTCGGAGGGTGATTCTTTGAAACCTATATTCTGCAGTAAAGTCTTGCCCTGCCAATGCCTTCTGTGTCATCATAGATCGGGATGCTTGTTTTGCAGAAAGTGAAAAGAGGGCTGATTTATTTGACCTATCCATGTTTGAAATACAGCAAAATGAACCCTTTGCTGGTAAAGGATGTGTTGAAGGAGAACCCCTATCAAGAGATGGCAGGGGTGCTAAGGCGGAGGATGTGGCAGCAACCGAAGAAGGTATGCCAGTAAGGCGTAACCTCCTTAAAGGACGGTTGTCCCCATCGGAGTCGGACTTTTCATGGAGGGATTGAACCTCACGGTCACCCTCCAGATCCTCTGGGTAAGAGAGAGTATACATGTTTTGGGAATCTGAAGAAGAAGGGTTTGTAACAACGGAAGACATAAGTAAGTTGAGGGAATGCTTACAGAAAAATGAAGGGTTGGACTGAAAGGAAGAACACCGGAGAAGATAAAGACAGACTTCAAAGACGGAGAAGATGAATAGAGAATGCAGAATAAAGGAAGAAGAAAAGAATGAAGTAGGGAAATTATCTCTACTATAAGTGAGAGAAAACGAAAGGACACAACTTTTCGTTTGAAATACAAAGAGGCAGAGGTTCACGTGTTACGCCCCGTACCCTCCGTAGGGAAATTAAAAGACAAAGAAGGATTTTACGGGAATTAATGATGGTCAACCCTACTAATTACGAATTAAATAATAGGTTTGATGAGAATTAAATGAAGGGTTAAATAGTAGGAATTAATTGTATTTAATTTTTACAATTAAAAAAAAAAAAATTAGGATTTATCCTTTAAGATAAATAAGAAATGAAATATAATTTAGAAACACCAAACTTTTCCCCCTGACCCTATATAAACTGACAAAGCGTCAGTTTCTTCAGAAACCATCGACGCTCTGCAGCCTCTGCCCTAGCCGTTCCCCAGGAGTAGAAGAGACAGCCCCGAGAATCAATCCAGCCTTAGTCCGTTCTCCAATCCATCTTCGAGTAATCAAAGGCAAGTAATCTGTTTATAAGTTCCTACGATTTGCGAAAGATAAACGGCCTATTTTGCTATTCAATTGGATCACCATGCAGTAGATTTGTTCTTGATTATTTGCATACGATTTATGTGATTTGTTTTCGTGATTTGGCCAATGTATATGGAAAAGCTTTTGTTGATGTTGTTGATTATGAGGAATCATGCAAATCCCTATCCCTTGGATCCCCTCTTGATGTGATTGTGTGTTTGCGTGGGTTTGAGGGAGAAAGGTGGGATATTTTTGGCTTGATGTGGTTGATGATCGCACGTTTTAGGATTGAATCATTGTTGGTAAGTTGCGTAGCGTTGAAATTGCAGTTTAAGCCTGTGATTGTAGTAAGGGTTAGGTGTGGATGGATTGGTATGCGTTGAGGAAAACGATTGATTCATGGTTCTGCAGAAATTGCAGAGGAAAGTTTGGGAAAACGCAGGCTTCGATCGATCTAAGTCAGAGATCGATGTCCTCAGAAGGACATCGATCGATCGATGTCTTGGAGGCTGAGAGATCGATGTCCTCAGTAGGACATCGATCGATCGATGTAGGGGATGGGTGAGAGATCGATGTCCACAGAAGGACATCGATCGATCGATGTAGGTGGAACCTGAGAGATCGATGTCCTCAGAAGGACATCGATCGATCGAAGTCAGAGATCGATGTCCCCAGTTGGACATCGATCGATCGATGTATAGGGGATGAAGTCCTGAAATTTTGTGGAAAGTAGAGGAAGGAAGAGGGACGTTCGGGGAACCTTTGGGTGACCTTAGTGACTTCTTAAGACCTGATTAAGGTTAGTCTAAGCCTTGGGAACCTGCCCTAGGATGATGAATCAATCTTGGTGCTTCCAACGGATTCTCGAATCGAGTTTTAACGGGAATGACTTAGGCGGGTTAAGAGATGAAGGAACGAGGTACTTGGGAGTTCAACAAAGTATGGTTAGAGATGTCGGTCTTAGGTTATGGATCTTAGTGACATGCCTAAGGGTTGACACGCTAGTCGGAGCCTAAGTGATGACGTGTAGGTTAGCAAAAGCTCGTGTGCGTTGTACTTGCGCATGTGTACATGAATGACTTATATGAATGTGAATTGCATACGAGAATGAGAAATGAGAATGATATGAGGAGTCTTGCATCATGGCACGTGCATTGCATATTGATTTGAAAAGAAAGGTGCTTCGGCACAGATTTGCGAAGGTGACCTGCAGTGTAAACCGGGATGGAAATTTAAGCCGGGGCGCATTGTAGGGCACAAAAGGCTGTAACGTAAACCGGGATGGAAATATAAGCCGGGGCGCGTTACAGGGTATAAAGTTGTCTGTAATGCTACTCGGGATGGAAATATAAGCCGAGGTGCATTACAGGGTATAAAGTTGGCTGTAACGCAAACCGGGATGGAAATATAAGCCGGGGCGCGTTACAGGGTATAAAGTTATGTGAAGTGACCGGACATTGTGACATGCATTGCACTGTCTTTGAAAGAGAAAGCGTTCATGCATACGTGAATGTGTAGTGTAGTGCATCTTTTGGCATGCATCATGAGAGTCAATGTGGTATGAACGTGAGTGGTACTTGATTGCCTATGAAGTGTTAATTGTGAACAAATTGTCGTACTTGCTTTACTGCGTTATTCGAATTCTATATTTGAAAATTACAAGACATGTGCCCCTCAATTCCCTCAGTTTATCTATTACTCATGTCTTGCCATGTGATGATCCCGTATGTCTTATATGTGGGTTACTTGCTAGCGTTTTCGCTAAGGGTACTACCATTGATCTTGCAGATGAACCCAGTTATGATATGATCTTCATAGAGGACGACGGCGAGTGGGCTGAATGGGACGTTTAGACGCGTAGAGAGTATTTATTTGAATAGTTGATATTTCTGTTTCTTAGTACATTGAGGTTTTAGATGGCTGCGTCCATACACGTTCGTTGATTTACATTGTCTTTGGCGTACTACTTTGATGACTTAGTTGATCTGATATGTTTCCGCGCTTATTTCCCTTACGTCATTGATGATGTGTATTCGAGAGATGAGACGTCTTGTAGTCTTCTCAGTAAGCTACGACGGGTGCACCGGGTCGGATTCCGCTGTCCGGGTCGGGGCGCTACAGGTGGTATCAGAGCCTAGGCTTCAGATCTACCTCGGAGACCTAGGTTATGACATGTAGAGTTCTAAGTTATGATCTTCACTTTGAGTTGATCTTTAGATTTAAGTATACAATTTCAGATTTAAGCTTGATCTGGGATGGGTGTGTGTACGAGCGCGATTAGTGAAATCAAATAGATGTAATCGTTTTAACCTATGAACTACGCCTTGTACCCCTTTATGGATTACACGTTTTATTTTAGAACTGCTCGACACTAATGACGTGATCTTGCAGAAAATGCCTCCCAGAAGAGATAACCAAGGTAACGGTGGCAATGAGAGTAATGACCCTCCTCCACCACCGCCAGTTCTAGTCCCACAAGCGCTGATTGATGCTATCACAGTGATAGCCCAAGGAGTTGCTCAGCAGCAGCAACAACCGCAGCAACCTCCTCCCGCGCCGCCACAGCACGGCATAAGGTACTATATTGGGGAAATGCGAAAGATGCATGCCCCAAACTTTGAAGGGACAACTGACCCAGAGGTGGCTGGGTTTTGGCTGGACGAAGTAGAGAAATGCTTCAGGCTAGTGCAAGTGCCTGACGAACACAAAGTGGATGTGGCCACGCCTTTCCTAACTGGCAGAGCGAATGCATGGTGGAACGGCATTTCGCCCAAGATGACTTCTCCCATCCAGTGGAGTCAATTTGTGAAGGCCTACAAGGACTATTATGTGCCAGAGACTGCCATTTTGGAGAAAATGAGACAGTTTGACAAGTTCGAACAGGGAAGGATGTCTGTCTCTGATTATGCAGATCGGTTCCATGCCTTGGGTAAGTTCACACCCTTAGTACTGGAAAATAACCGAATGAAGATGCTAAAATTTGAGGAAGGACTGAACCCCCGCATTCGGACTGCCATAGCGGGGTCAAGCTTGAAAACGTTCGAGGAGATGTTGGACGCATGTTATCGAGTGGAGAGTGACATGCGTAGGTCACAGAACAGAGAGGCTCGTGAAGAATCGAGCAAGAGGCCGAGAGTTGAGCAAAGTGGGAGTAGGCCCGGACGTTGGGTCAAGATCCCCAGAAAGGGGCAAACGGGGCCAGTGCAAAGGACATCACAACTAAACCAACCCGGTCAACAAGCACCTGCAGAATGCCCACATTGCCATAAAAGACACATGGGCGAATGTTGGAAAATATCAGGTGCGTGCTTCAGATGTGGAAAGCCAGGCCATAGGATCAAGGACTGCCCAGAATGGAATCCTAAACCGCAAGCCGCAACAGGGCCAGCCCAGCAGCAGAGGGGCAGGCCTAATGCGAGAGTCCATGCGATGACAGACGCAGAGGTACAGGAGGATACCAACGTCGTGACAGGTACGACTTAAGTTTGATTATAGCAATCTAAGTTGAATTCTTAGCCTTTTAAGTTGATTCAATATCCTTTATATGAAACCTTTATGTGCTGCACTTTCATGTTAGGTGTGATCTTAGTTAACAAAGTACCTGCAAACGTGTTATTTGATAGTGGCGCTAGCCACTGTTTCATTTCTAAGCGATTTGCCAAAGGGCTCGACTGTTTACCCGAATGGCTTGAGAACCCATTTAGAGTACAAGCAGCCGGCGAGCAAGTGCTGGTATCCCACCACCAGTACAAAGATTGTGAGATGGAGTTGGATGGGAAGTTATTCTCGGTGACCTTAGTCCCAATTCCTCTGAAGGACTTCGATGTAATATTGGGCATGGATTGGCTGACCAAAAATCATGCCAACATCGACTGTAAACTCAAGCAAGTGACCCTCAAAGACCCTGAGATGAATGACATCACGGTGCAAGGGAATACCAAGATAACCAAAGCTCCAAAGAAGATATACATGACGGCGATTAAGGCCTTTAAGGCTTTACAGAAAGGAGCAGAGGGGTTTATGGTATATGCTCTAGACGCGAAGCAGGAGGTTCCTTCTATGGATCAAATTCCAGTGATCAACGAGTTCAAAGATGTGTTTCCGGATGATTTACCGGGAGTACCACCCACGAGAGAAGTGGAGTTCGAGATCAACTTGATCTCTGGAGCCGAGCCTATATCTAAGGCACCTTATAGAATGGCTCCGGCTGAACTCAAGGAGTTGAAGGGGCAACTGCAAGAGTTGTTAGACAAGAAATTGATACGTCCCAGCGTATCACCTTGGGGAGCCCCAGTTCTATTTGTAAAGAAGAAGGATGGCAGCATGAGATTGTGTATTGATTACCGCGAGCTGAATAAGATTACTATCAAGAACAAATATCCCTTACCAAGGATCGAGGATTTATTTGATCAGTTAAAGGGAGCTCGTTGGTTTTCAAAGATTGACCTTCGTCAAGGGTATCATCAGTTGCTTGTGAAAGCGGGAGATGTCCCTAAGACTGCTTTTCGGACTCGCTACGGACATTACGAATTTCTGGTGATGCCATTTGGACTAACTAATGCCCCAGCAGCCTTTATGGACTTGATGAACACTGTGTTTCGAGAGCAGTTGGATCACTTTGTAGTAGTGTTCATCGACGACATCCTAGTTTACTCTCCTGACGAGCAAGCACATGCTGAACACTTAAGAGTGGTGTTGCAAATCTTGAGGCAACAAAAGCTTTATGCCAAATTCAGCAAGTGTGAATTCTGGCTAAGAAGCGTAGCCTTCCTTGGTCACGTAATTTCGGAAGATGGGATCTCTGTGGATCCCAAGAAGATAGAAGCCATCACTGAGTGGCCAAGACCCACAAATGTGACCGAAGTCAGAAGCTTCCTAGGCTTGGCAGGCTACTATAGGAAGTTTGTTGAGGGATTCTCGACGATAGCAGTACCATTGAGTCGACTTACGCAGAAGAAGACTAAATTCGAATGGACTGCTGAATGCGAGCAGAGCTTTACTGAGCTCAAGAAGAGATTGACCACAGCCCCGGTGTTGGCGCAACCTTCCGGCACCGACGGTTTCGTGATCTATAGTGATGCGTCCAAGAAAGGACTAGGTTGTGTCTTGATGCAAAACGAACGAGTCATATCGTACGCGTCAAGACAATTGAAACCATATGAACAGAACTACCCGACGCATGATTTGGAGCTCGCAGCTGTGGTATTTGCCCTTAAAATCTGGAGACACTATCTATATGGAGAGAAGTGTGCAGTATTCACCGATCACAAGAGCTTGAAATATCTGTTCTCGCAGAAGGAGCTGAATATGAGACAAAGGAGATGGTTGGAGTTACTCAAGGATTATGACTTAACCATCAACTACCATCCGGGCAAAGCCAACAGAGTGGCGGACGCGTTGAGCAGAAAGTCTAGCCACGCAAGACAGTCTCCATTGGAAAGAGAAATAGAAGAGTTTGATCTTGAATTGGTGGATCCAGTGGCTAATGTCCTCACAGCTCTGTCTATCAGCCCAGACTTGGTAGACCGAATCAAAGAGGCACAGTATGAGGACCCGGCACTAAAAGAGATCCGCGACAAATTATCTACGGGACCGATAAAGGATTTTCAGTTGCGAGAAGATGAGAGTCTATGGTTCCAGAATCGGTTATGCGTGCCAAGTAAAGACGAACTCCAAACGGAATTGCTCCGAGAAGCGCATAACTCAAGAATGTCCATCCACCCCGGGAGTACTAAGATGTATAGAGACCTCAAAAGAAACTATTGGTGGATAGGGATGAAGAGGTCAATAGCGGCATATGTTGAGAGATGTTTGATATGCCAACAAGTCAAAGCGGAACATCAACGACCTGGTGGTTTGATGAAGCCACTAGAGATTCCAGAATGGAAGTGGGAGCACGTGACGATGGATTTCGTAATGGGACTACCCAAGACCCGCAATGGAAACGAGATGATTTGGGTAATTGTAGACAGATTGACGAAGACGGCTCATTTTATTGCCATGCCTCATGGTACTTCGTATGAAAGGCTATCCAATATCTATGTGGATAACATTGTAAGCCTACATGGAGTCCCAGTTAGTATCGTATCGGACCGTGACCCCAAGTTCACCTCTAAGTTCTGGAGAGCATTCCAGAAAGCTATGGGCACGGAGTTGAGAATGAGTACAGCATATCACCCGCAAACGGATGGACAATCCGAGAGGACCATCCAAACATTGGAAGACATGTTGAGAGCATGCGCCTTGGACTTCAAAGGAAACTGGGATAGCATGTTGAAGTTAATGGAGTTCTCCTATAATAACAGCTATCACAGTGCAATTGGCATGGCTCCATTTGAAGCGCTATACGGACGCAAATGCAGATCTCCGGTTTGTTGGGATGAAGTCGGAGAAAGGACAATCACCGCACCAGAGTTGGTTGAGCAAACGGTGGAAAAGGTAAAGGTGATAAGAGAGAAACTCAAGGTGGCCCAAGATCGCAGTAAAAGCTGGGCTGACTCCAAAAGACGACCGTTGGAGTTTGAGGAGGGCGATAAAGTTTACCTACGAGTTTCACCAACTAAGGGAGTTGCTAGATTCGGGGTGAAGGGCAAGTTAAGCCCGAGATATATTGGTCCTTATGAAGTTCTTGGTAAGGTTGGTGAAAGAGCCTACCGACTAGCTTTACCCCCGAGTTTATCACGAGTCCATAACGTATTTCATGTATCTCAACTAAGGAAATACGTATCAGATCCAAACCATGTCCTTGAAGCCCAACCGTTGGATGTTAAAGAGGACGTCACTTACGAAGAACATCCTATAAGGATCGTGGATAGAAAAGATCAAGTCCTACGCCGACGCGTCATTCCGTATGTCAAGGTTCAGTGGAGTAACCATACGGAGCGTGAAGCCACGTGGGAACTTGAGGAGCAAATGAAGGAGCTATATCCACACCTCTTCCAATAAGGTACGCCAGTTTCGAGGGCGAAACTTCTTATAAGGGGGGAGGGATGTTACGCCCCGTACCCTCCGTAGGGAAATTAAAAGACAAAGAAGGATTTTACGGGAATTAATGATGGTCAACCCTACTAATTACGAATTAAATAATAGGTTTGATGAGAATTAAATGAAGGGTTAAATAGTAGGAATTAATTGTATTTAATTTTTACAATTAAAAAAAAAAAAAATTAGGATTTATCCTTTAAGATAAATAAGAAATGAAATATAATTTAGAAACACCAAACTTTTCCCCCTGACCCTATATAAACTGACAAAGCGTCAGTTTCTTCAGAAACCATCGACGCTCTGCAGCCTCTGCCCTAGCCGTTCCCCAGGAGTAGAAGAGACAGCCCCGAGAATCAATCCAGCCTTAGTCCGTTCTCCAATCCATCTTCGAGTAATCAAAGGCAAGTAATCTGTTTATAAGTTCCTACGATTTGCGAAAGATAAACGGCCTATTTTGCTATTCAATTGGATCACCATGCAGTAGATTTGTTCTTGATTATTTGCATACGATTTATGTGATTTGTTTTCGTGATTTGGCCAATGTATATGGAAAAGCTTTTGTTGATGTTGTTGATTATGAGGAATCATGCAAATCCCTATCCCTTGGATCCCCTCTTGATGTGATTGTGTGTTTGCGTGGGTTTGAGGGAGAAAGGTGGGATATTTTTGGCTTGATGTGGTTGATGATCGCACGTTTTAGGATTGAATCATTGTTGGTAAGTTGCGTAGCGTTGAAATTGCAGTTTAAGCCTGTGATTGTAGTAAGGGTTAGGTGTGGATGGATTGGTATGCGTTGAGGAAAACGATTGATTCATGGTTCTGCAGAAATTGCAGAGGAAAGTTTGGGAAAACGCAGGCTTCGATCGATCTAAGTCAGAGATCGATGTCCTCAGAAGGACATCGATCGATCGATGTCTTGGAGGCTGAGAGATCGATGTCCTCAGTAGGACATCGATCGATCGATGTAGGGGATGGGTGAGAGATCGATGTCCACAGAAGGACATCGATCGATCGATGTAGGTGGAACCTGAGAGATCGATGTCCTCAGAAGGACATCGATCGATCGAAGTCAGAGATCGATGTCCCCAGTTGGACATCGATCGATCGATGTATAGGGGATGAAGTCCTGAAATTTTGTGGAAAGTAGAGGAAGGAAGAGGGACGTTCGGGGAACCTTTGGGTGACCTTAGTGACTTCTTAAGACCTGATTAAGGTTAGTCTAAGCCTTGGGAACCTGCCCTAGGATGATGAATCAATCTTGGTGCTTCCAACGGATTCTCGAATCGAGTTTTAACGGGAATGACTTAGGCGGGTTAAGAGATGAAGGAACGAGGTACTTGGGAGTTCAACAAAGTATGGTTAGAGATGTCGGTCTTAGGTTATGGATCTTAGTGACATGCCTAAGGGTTGACACGCTAGTCGGAGCCTAAGTGATGACGTGTAGGTTAGCAAAAGCTCGTGTGCGTTGTACTTGCGCATGTGTACATGAATGACTTATATGAATGTGAATTGCATACGAGAATGAGAAATGAGAATGATATGAGGAGTCTTGCATCATGGCACGTGCATTGCATATTGATTTGAAAAGAAAGGTGCTTCGGCACAGATTTGCGAAGGTGACCTGCAGTGTAAACCGGGATGGAAATTTAAGCCGGGGCGCATTGTAGGGCACAAAAGGCTGTAACGTAAACCGGGATGGAAATATAAGCCGGGGCGCGTTACAGGGTATAAAGTTGTCTGTAATGCTACTCGGGATGGAAATATAAGCCGAGGTGCATTACAGGGTATAAAGTTGGCTGTAACGCAAACCGGGATGGAAATATAAGCCGGGGCGCGTTACAGGGTATAAAGTTATGTGAAGTGACCGGACATTGTGACATGCATTGCACTGTCTTTGAAAGAGAAAGCGTTCATGCATACGTGAATGTGTAGTGTAGTGCATCTTTTGGCATGCATCATGAGAGTCAATGTGGTATGAACGTGAGTGGTACTTGATTGCCTATGAAGTGTTAATTGTGAACAAATTGTCGTACTTGCTTTACTGCGTTATTCGAATTCTATATTTGAAAATTACAAGACATGTGCCCCTCAATTCCCTCAGTTTATCTATTACTCATGTCTTGCCATGTGATGATCCCGTATGTCTTATATGTGGGTTACTTGCTAGCGTTTTCGCTAAGGGTACTACCATTGATCTTGCAGATGAACCCAGTTATGATATGATCTTCATAGAGGACGACGGCGAGTGGGCTGAATGGGACGTTTAGACGCGTAGAGAGTATTTATTTGAATAGTTGATATTTCTGTTTCTTAGTACATTGAGGTTTTAGATGGCTGCGTCCATACACGTTCGTTGATTTACATTGTCTTTGGCGTACTACTTTGATGACTTAGTTGATCTGATATGTTTCTGCGCTTATTTCCCTTACGTCATTGATGATGTGTATTCGAGAGATGAGACGTCTTGTAGTCTTCTCAGTAAGCTACGACGGGTGCACCGGGTCGGATTCCGCTGTCCGGGTCGGGGCGCTACATCACGCATTTCCCTCCCTCAGGGAATGAAACCGCCGAAAAAATTATGATAAGGTGTCGGAATCAGCGCTTACATTAAAAGCGGGAATTACTGCTGAAGTAAAAGGATAACCGCGCGTTTAATGAAGGTCTGCCACGTCACGTGCCTATTAAAACAAGATTTGTCCGCCTTCGCAGTTCAGCTCAGCCACACAAAATCTGGAGCCAAATGATAGACCATAATTAAATCGTCAGTCTGTCAACGGTCAACGGTTTAATTCCAGTAGCTCAGCACTCAAAGTACTGCAGTTCAGCAGTACATCGCCCAAGCATGGATGTTCAGCCTCAACGGCACCTCAGTAGGGCATCATGACACCCTTATAACATCGAAGAATATGCCAAGGTCTGCACCTCGGCACCAACTTAGCTTCTACACAAATGCCGCACTTCAGACCAATTCAGCTGGGTAAGGCCAAGTCATGCACTTCGGCAAGGCTTGATCTTGCACTTCAGCAAAGTTCAGTTAGGCACTTCGGTAAAGGAACCCAGGACGACATTACTTCGTGGGACCCCCAAACAGAAGTGCAATTCAAATATAGTGATTACAGCTGGTTATTCTTTCTGAACACGCTAAGGTCACAACAGCCGGCCTACTAGTTACATCAACCAAGCCGGCCTATTAGTCACATCAATCATACTATTGATCACATCAGCAGACCTACAGCGCCTTAGGCTTTCTGCCCCAAGCAAAAGTCCTATCCAAAATCCACTATCAGAGGCTAAAGGCGGGGAAGGGTCTATAAAAGCAGGCCAACCAAGACAAAGAAGGGGATCCGGAATTCAAACATTCATATTCTAAAGCAAGTTCATACCCTTTGCTCATCGGCCCATACTGTGAGAAATTCCTAACTCACCTTTTAAATTATAATCTCAGTGAGATATGACCCAAACTGACTTGAGCGTCGGAGGGTTTTTCCCGGGGCCAACCCCCCGGGATCTCTGACCTTTGCTTTCTTGTGCATGATATTTTAGAGGCTATTCCAGCTACAAACTTTCAATCCCAGTTAACAACTCTTCAAGTTAACTGACGGAGCTAATTTGAGGTCGTCTAGATTCTTGGTGAAGATCCGGCTTCATCAATAAGACTTGTGAATTGAAAATTGCATTTACACGAATGTACGCCTCATGGTTATTAGTTGAACAGTTATCATCTCTACAAGCAGACACGACAATGCAAATGGTAAGGTTATTACGTCTTCTATGAGAGTTGTGAATTCAAAAATGCATTTAGATGTATGTACGCAACACGATTATTGTTTGCCATATCATGAATGACTTTTATATCTACAAACGGAGATGACAATGCAAACACAGAGCTTACCACGTCTTCTATAAGACTTGTGAATTTAAAAATGCATTTACACGAATGTACGCCACATAGTTATTCTTTACAATTTGTTGAATAACTTTTAGATAGCAAATGCAGAGGTTATCACGTCTTCTATAAGACTTCTGAATTTAAAGTGCATTTAGAGAAATGTATCCCACATGTTTTTTTATCATTGGTTGAACAGCTTTTCATTAGCTCCACAAGCAGACATGACAAAGCAAATGCTGAGGTTATTACGTCTTCAATGAGACTTGTGAATTGAAAAATGCATTTAGATATGGTTACTATTTACAATTACTTGAATAAGTTTTAGCTCACTAGTGGACAAAACCAGTGTGAATATCACAGGTAGATATTTATGTTTTTTGTATACTAAAGTTTTGCAATGATACCGTTTCTTTACTCGAGATCACTATTTGTTAGTGTTTCCTACCTATTGGCCGACCTGCCGACCTGATCTGACTGTCGAGCTCAGTTCGGCAGACCTGAAGAGCTGTTTACGGATGACTGGATTGTAGATATCCAGTCTAATCAAATATATTCTATTCATTGAGTTTATTTGTACATAAATATAGAGATTGTAGAGAAAAAAGGGTTTGAGTGATTTCAAAATGCATGATTTAAATAATGTGTTACAAAGAAATGCATGATATAACACGTTGTTGCATAAAAGTTGTCTTATATAGTTCATATATAATGTTGCCGTACTAACGAGCCATGAAGCTTTAAAGCTTACATCAAATGGCAAACATTTGTTGTGTTTGAACTATTTTCAGGTGCCACCATTAATGAACTAAACTAGTTCATTAAGTGAAGTACTTAGTTAATTAAACTAAGTAGTTCATTAAAGGAAGCAATATTTAGAAAAGGCACAAAGGCAACAATGTGAAGAAAGGAAAGTCTTCCATGCTCCTCTCCACACATATATCACACGCCATTACCATATATATGTATATATATATTTTCAGATTTTTTGAAAAAGGCACATACACATTTATTCCAACGTACTACCGGCACGTTATATATTTTACGTACGTACGTTAACGTCACACCACTATACTTAACTTATATTTATGAGTATATTCAGGTCTTATATCATATGATATAAGTCATGGTGATGACAAATTTAATACGACACGTTAAAAGGTTCTAAATCAAAAATTGTCGTATCGGGCGAATACTGAAACTTCGCCAACGTGTCACGTACTTGCCATAAATAGATGGTCAGCCCCTACACTTCAAAAATGACCACAAATTTTGTGGCTTACATGCTATATGCAGCCATAAAATCATTCCATGTTGCCACACACAAATCACCCCACATTAAGGCCAAATTGTGGAGATTCCAATTTAAATTTTGTCACATGGTTTAGGCGCCACTTTAAGATCAGCCTAAGTGCTGAATATTAAAGTTTAATTTATGTATATTATGTGTAACATAATATATATAACATGTGCAAAAAGTTAGAATTTAATCGAGTAATCGATAAACATCGAAAATTCAATTTTCTACGTACACGACACATGGAACATTTTTGGCATATCATATAGCATGTATCTAGACACTTTTTACATATTTCATACATCTCAAAGTGTTCTAGAAAATTCAATTAAGGGCTGATTGTAATATAGCATGTGTATATAATTAAATGTGCACTATTTTACAAAGTTTGCAAAAATAAAATTCAGCACATGTCCTGTCCTCATCACACGCCCATTCTAGGTATGTTAGAGCATATGTGGAGCTTTTTTGGCATATTTTTTGGTCAAGAATGAATCATACAATGTTGATGACATAAAAGAAGGAGCTACACAAGGTAACAATTCAAACTTATGTCACATTTGTAACACATGCAGAAGATTTCAACATGTGCATTAGAGCTAACCGATTTTTATCCATTTATGAGGCATATTTTACTTCTTGAATTAAGTGAATTAATTGGGATATTATATGGAAGTGTTTTGAATATTTTATGGAATAAAGAAAATGATATTTTCAAATATCACACATGCTGAAAATTTCAGCATGTGTGGGAATGTATAGTGGCCGAAATTTAGTCCACATTGGTGTCCAATTGTTATTCCATAAATGATAAGAATATTATATACCAAATGGTGATTGAATTATTATTTGATTTCTTGGATTGAATAAATGTAAAATAGGCAATAGTTTGAATAAATGGTGAATGTTACACATGCTGAAATTTCAGCATGTGCAAGATGTCTTTATGGCCGATTTTTTCAAGGAAATTTGGTGAAAATTGTCTTGCTAATTTTGTGTGATGATCTTTTGAATTATGGTAATCATTTTATGATTATTTTGGCACATGTTTTAAGTGTTATTCTCAGATTTGTCTAGTCATCAAGTGATGACAACATCACACCAATCAATGAGTGCCAAGTAAGCAAGAGCTTAATGATCATCCAATGAGGAGATGCCAAGTAAGCAAAGACATGTCATAATGATGCCATACACACTTCCAAGGAAAAGGTGTTCATTTCATAGTGAAATCCAAGGAAAGGTGTTCCTTGGGACCGGAGTAGGTCACATTGACCGAACCAGGATAAATCCTCGCTATTCTTCTCTTGTTTTTTATTTCTGTTTTTTGTCCGTTTTTGACTGCAGTTTTCACACAACTTCTCACAATTTGAAAAAATAGCTAAACATTTTCAAAATTCGTGATTTTTGGTGGAGTTATACTTCAGACAGTTATCTTTCATTTTCAACAATAATCACTTGATTTGAGTAAGGAAAAGTTAGTCTTTCAGTTTTTTCAAGATAACTGCTCCAATCTGACTGTAACATGACCAGTTTTGAGAAAACGTAAATTCTGTATTTTTCAAGAATTGTTTAAGGTCAGAGACTTTCAAAAAATTCATATACACATTCTAAGGAGTGTTTTGATATAAAGATCAACCTTTTTGGTTGAGTATTCAAAGAGAAACACGTTTTGCAAAATCAGTAACATTCTGTCTAATTTTGTCCAGATTGACCATCTGAATTTTTTTATTTGTTTTAAGGGTCAAACGATCTTATTTTTGTTTGATTTTTGGATAGAGTCTTGTTACTCATTAAAGTTCAATTCTGAAAAGTTTCATAATTTTTGGAGTTGTGTACAATTATTTCCGCTAACCACTATTCACCCCCTCTAGTGGTGTTTATTGTAGGTGCACGGTCCAACATTTGGCATCAGAACCAGACCAACACCACTCAAAAGAAGCAAGATTCAACACCATACGAACAATACAAGGCCAAGAAACAACAATTCATAATATACTGCTTGTCTCAAATCCAAGGTAAACACAATGGCTATTGTTTCTCACAAAGGCGAGTTGGAAGTATGTCTACACAACGCCCTCCTCTTTTTGATGGCAATAATTTTGTTCATTGAAAACTAAGAATGATGTTATTCTTAATGGCTATAGACATCGATTTATGGTCTATAGTTGAAGATGGGCCGTACATTCCAATAAAATTTGTACAAGTTAGTGAAGTAAACTCAAGAGGTTGAAAAATATAAAAGTGAATGGTCATCAGATGATAAAACGAAAATGTCCATGAGTGCTAAAGCTATGCAATTACTTTTGAATGGACTTACAACTTCTTAAGCAAGATATGTGTCAAATTGCACAAGCACACACGACATGTGGAAATCACTTGTATTAAAGCATGAAGGTACTAGTGGTGTTAAAGAGTCAAAAATAAACATGCTTATGACTGAATTAGAAACTTTCAAAATGTTGCCTAACGAATCCATAACATCTATGGATTTGAGGATTACTAATATTTTCAATGTCCTTGAAGCTTTAGGGAAGTCATTTTCGAACAGTGAAAAGGTTCAAAAGGTGCTACGAAGCCTTCTTGCTGAATGGGATCCAAAGATGACGGCAATCAAGGAGACAAAGTCAATCACTAAGATGGATGAATTGATCGGATCTCTTAAAGTTTACGAGGTTAAATTAAACCAACGAAAGTCTGAATCGTCTAAGTCATCCGGTAAGTCAATAGCTTTCAAAACAACAAAAACACATGCTAGTAACGATGATAGTAATAGTGATACTGAAATAGACGACGACTTGATATTGATAGCAAGAAAACTTAGGAAGTTTTTCAAGTGTCCTAATAGGAATATACAACGTTCTGCTTCTTCTTTTTCTCAACCTAGGAAAAATAACACAAATAAATTGTATAATAAAGAATTAAAGTGTTATGAATGCGGTCAAAAATGACATATTTCATACGATTGCCCCTCAAATAAAAATAATAATAACAACAATAATAAACAAGCCAAGGACAAGGATGCACAAACGACAAAGACAAAAGAGTCTAAGGCAAGGAAAGGGAAACGAGCAATGAAGGTGAGCACATGGAGTGACTTATCCGACTCAGAATCTGAAACTGAGGAAGCTCAAGTCTGCTTCGTATTAAACGAGGTATGTTCTTATCTGATAGTGATTCTGATAGTGACATGACATTTGATGAAATGTATGAAGAGTTCTTAAAAATGCATGCTCACTGTAAGAGGCTCTCTAAAGAAAAGAAGAAACTAATTGAAGAAAATAACAAGTTGAAGACGTCCAACTTGGAATTTTCTGAACAATTAGAATCTCTTAAATAAGAGTCTACTAATACTCTTGATTCTTTAGAGAATAAAATTGAATCATATAGGAAAGATGAACAAAAGTTAAAAATGGAAAATAATATGTTAAAGTCTAAGTTGGAAAATTGTGAACATGAGATAGTCCAACTTAAGTCTTCTAAGCTTAACTTAGAAAAAATGTTAGAACAATTTAAATCGGGTGCTAATATGTTAGATACACTTATCTCATCACAAAAGTATGAAAATGATAAAACCGGCTTAGGCTACAAAGAAGAAGATGACAAAGTAGGTAGAAAGACTAAGTTTGTATCTTCAACTACTAAACAACCTTATAAAGATATAAAAACAACTTTGACTGCTAAATCTTCTTCTACTCCTTCTTCTGTTTATTCTAAGGCAAAAATGCAACATACACCCATAAAAGCACACACGCATAAACATACATCTAGGCCAAACTTTGCATCTAGACAACCCAGAAAATATGCCTATATGTATACAAATGCAACTAGACATAATAAAATGCATCCAACTTATTATGAACCTAAGTATAGACAATACTCATATAAATCTTATAGAAATGCATATGAACATACATACATATCGCCATTCAAGAAACAAAATTACATGTCTTATACACACTACCAAAATCGACCAAGGCATAGTAGTAATCAACCATGGCACAACATGTATAACAATGCATCTGCACTTATGTGGAATAATCATCTATATGCTTATCCTTCTTATTTTAACCATGCTAAAAATATGCCTAAAAGGAATGTTCAAGTTTGGATACCTAAGGGTTATCTAAACAAGAATAATGCCCCTAACATTCAAGGACCCAAATAAATGGTACCTAAAACTTTGTCTCCATTGTAGGATAAACGCAAGGAATGTAAGAAGGAGGCAAAGTCAAAGAATCTAAAAACCAAATGGTTTTTAGATAGTGGATGTTCTAGGCATATGACGGGGAACCCCAAACTATTCATCGAATTGGAACATATCAAGAATGGAAGAAAAGTAACATTCGGTGACAACAACAGAGGACAAGTTGTTGGAAAAGAAAAAATTGGGGACCCTAACACATTTAAAATACGAAATGTGTTGTTAGTAAGCAATCTATCTTATAATTTACTTAGTATTTCTCAACTTATAGATTGGGGTTACAATGTCTCTTTTCTTCTAAATTCATGTGATATAATAAATAAAAAAGGAGAAATAGTTTTAAAAGGAAATAGAGATGATAATATTTATACTCTTACCTTAGATAATATGTTAGATGCTAAGGTTAAGTGTTTGATATCACATGACTTAGATGTGAATTTATGGCATAGAAGATTAGGCTATATAGGAATTTCAACCATTAGGAAATTATCCAAAAAGAATTTAATTAGAGGTATGCCTAAGTTAGACTTAGATAATTTTTAAATGTGTGAAATATGTATTAAAGGAAAACACATTAAAGAAACATTAAAACCGAAACATGAAGTGAGTACGAGTCATGTACTAGAATTGCTTCACATAGACTTATTTGGTCCAAGTAGGACAAGAAGTCTAGGTGGACACTACTATGTGTGTCATAGTAGATGATTACTCACGCTACACATGGACATTGTTTTTAACACACAAAGATGATGCTCCATTAGCAATCGAAACCCTCATTAACCAACTTGAAAATATTTATGAAGAAAATGTTAAAATGATTAGAAGTGATAGATGTGGAGAATTTAAAAACAAAGACGTAATCAAATTTTGTGAACTACATGGAATAAAACATGAATTCTCACCACCTAGAACACCACAACTCAATGGAGTTGTTGAACGTAAAAATAGAATGATTCAAGAAGTTTCTAGGACAATGCTTTGTGAAAATAAAATACCTAAATATTTATGGGTTGAAGCTATTAGTTGTGCATGCTATATTATAAATAGGCTTACTATAAGAAAGAAATTAAATAAAACACCTTATGGATTGCTAAACAATAGACAACCTAAGATAGATTATCTTAAAGTATTTGGATGTAAGTGTTTTCTGCTGAATACTAAGGATAATTTAGATAAGTTTGAACAAAAGTCTATTGAATGCATATTTGTTGGTTATTCTACTAACTCAAGAGCATATAGGTGTTATAATTCTGCATCTAGAAAGATAATTGAATCCATACATGCAAAATTCAATGAAAATGCATGCTTTGAAGTTAGTGATAAACATCAACATAAACAAGAAACAAATGTTGAAAATATGTTTGATGATGATGTATTACTTGAGCATGTACTTGATCATCTAGAACCAACTCCCCCTGAACAAGACATGCATGAACTCTTAGATGATATAAATGAAGAAACTTTGCAATCGGAAGATAATACAATTAATGATCCAATTACATATGATAATGTTCATACTAATGAAACATTTGAACAAGATGAGGGTGAACCTAGTCAATCTAGGAATTGGTGGCATCCTAAAGAATTAATCATTGGGGATCCGAGTGTTGGGGTTAGAACACGTAGAAATATAAGTCAACTTGAAGGACATAGCTTAATCTCACAATTAGAAACTAAGAATGTAAAGGAAGCCTTAGGTGATATATCTTGGATAGATGCTATGCATGAGAAATTAAATCAATTCACAAGGAACAACGTATGAGACTTAGTATCTAAACCTGAAGACAAGTCTATCATACAAACTAAATGGGTCTTTAGGAATAAAATGGATGAACAAGGAAAAATTACAAGAAATAAGGCTAGACTAGTCGCACAAGGTTATAATCAACAAAAAGGAATAGATTATGAAGAAACCTTTGCACCCGTTGCACGACTAGAAGTAATTAGATTGTTACTTGCGATTGCAAGTCTAAGCAATATTAAGCTCTTCCAAATGGATGTCAAGAGTGCATTCTTAAATGGATACATCCAAGAAGAGGTGTTTGTCAAACAACCCCCTGGATTCGAAGATCCAAAGAATTCTACCCATGTTTATAAGCTTAAGAAAGCTTTATATGGTTTGAAACAAGCTCCAAGAGCTTGGTATGATAGATTTGCAAATTTTCTTATTGCAAATAATTATCAAAGGGGAACAATAAACAACACATTATTCCTAAGAAGAAAAGATAATGTTTTGTTAATAGTTCAAATATATGTAGACGATATTATCTTTGGTTCAACTAACCCTACCTTAGTAAAAGACTTCGAAGAATGTATGAAGTCAGAATTTGAAATGTCAATGGTAGGAGAATTGAACTACTTCTTAGGTCTTCAAATCAAACAAACCCCTCAAGGAATTCATATTAGCCAACTTAAGTACGTCAATGATATGATTAAGAAGTTTGGTTTTGAAGAGTTGAAACCTACAACTACCCCCATGAGTGTTAGCACCAAACTTGATAAGGATGAAAATGGTAAACCTTTTGATGACACACTCTATAGGTCTATGATTGGATCCCTGTTATACTTAACTGCATCAAGACCTGATATTATGTTTAGTGTGTGTATGTGTGCTAGGTTTCAATCTTGTCCTAAAGTATCACATTACAATGCAGTGAAAAAGATCTTTTGATATCTTAGGCATACACCTCACTTAAGACTTTGGTATCATAGAAACGCTAAGTTGGAATTACACGCATATAATGATGCTGATTATGGTGGTTGCAAGTTAGATAGAAAATCCACTAGCGGTACATGTCAATTCATATGAACCAACTTGATTTCTTGGTTTTCTAAAAAGCAAGCTAATGTAGCTCTTTCTACCACTAAAGCCGAGTATATTGCTTTGAGTCTATGTACTACCCAAATACTTTGGCTTAAACAGAAACTTAGTGATTTTGGCATTAAAATGACTAAGATTCCAATTTTTTGCGATAGCACAAGTGCAATCAATCTTTTCCGGAATCCGGTGCTTCATTCTAAGGCCAAACACATTGAGGTGCGATATCACTTTCTTCGCGATCATGTTCAAAATGAGGATATAGTGATATCTCAGCATACTGAGATAGCATTAGAGAACTTCAATTTGAGCTTAAAGCAAGTTAATCTACTTTCAGCAAGCCTTGTTTCAATAATAGCAAGAAAATGAAGAGAGATTAAATATTGCAATCTAATGCAGGAATTAGAAATTTCTCGTAGTTTCCATGGCATAATATTCGTTGAGTAGGTTGGGTAGAGGAAGCTAATGAGCCCTTCAAAGGGAAAGTCTATTTATCACAGAAGTAGGCATGGGAGAGGGCTTCTTCTGTCTTTTCTTCTGCCTAGAGGTGCAATTTCTGTCATCTTTGGTGGTCACCATCATATGTTAAGAAGTTCCGCATCGGTTGGCGTAAGATGAGTTCCACTCCATCTTAATTCAATTTCTGCGGCAGCCTTCTCCCGTTTCTCTGTTGTTGTCTTTTCCTTGTTACAGTTGGTGCGTGCCTATGAGGCCGAGTAATGAGATAACTCAATATCCTTTGCCATTTGCATGTTTCTAGCTATAAGCTCTATATTCATAGTCCTCATTCAGTCTAGACACATCCTGCGCATGAGAGGGTTCAGGCTCAGCCTGTATTGAATGAGGAGGTATTTTCTAACCACATCAGATGATATCTGACTGTCAGAACATCACACAATGAGAGGTGATGAGAGCACTGAAAAAGATGGGAAGAACTAAAGCGGTCGGCCTAGATAACATATCCATTGAGGCGTGGAATTATTTGGGAGAGGAAGGGGTTTAGTGACTAACTACTATGTCCAACCGTATTTACGAAACAGAAAAGATGTCAGATGAGTGGAGAAAGAGTGTCGTGGCCCCCCTATATAAGAACAAAGGAGACGCACAGTGTTGTGGGAACTATAGAGGGATTAATTGCTAAGTCATACTATGAAGTTATGGGAGAGAGTAATCGACACTAGAATTAGGAGAGAAACTCAAGTTACGGTGAACTAATTTGGTTTTATGCCAGGAAGGTCAACTACGGAAGTAATACACATTCTCAGGAGATTAATGGAGAAGTATAAGGAGAAGAAACGCGATTTACATGTTGTTTTCATCGATCTTGAAAAAGCGTATGATAGTGTGCCACGTAGCCTGATCTGGGATAGTCTGGATGCAAGAAGGATCCCTATGAAGTATATAAACATAATTAGAGATATGTATGCTAGGACGAAAACAACCGTTCGTACGCCTGTGGGGAATACAGACTTCTTTCTGGTGGACGTAGGTCTACATCAAGGGTCTGCCTTGAGCCTATTTCTTTTTGCAGTTGTCCTTGATGAGTTGTCAAAGCCGATACATGAGGCAGTTCTGTGGTGTATGCTTTTTGCTGACAATATTGTATTAGTCGTAGAGAGTAGACACACCTTGAGTATGAGACTAGAGCAGTGGAGAAGTGTTTTAGAGAGAAAAGGCTTAAGGATTAGTCGTTCCACGACCGGGTATCTGCACTGCGACTTCAGCGGCGTATCCGACAGTGTGAATAGCCAGCTCACCATTGATGGTCAAGTGGTACCACGGATAAGTAAGTTTAAGTACCTAGGATCATTTGTGCAGCAGAATGGAGACATAGATTGTGATGTCGCACATCAAGCTCAAGCAGGCTGGTGTAGATGGAGGGCTGCCTCAAGGGTGCTGTGTGACAAAAATTTCCCAACTAAATTAAAGGAAAAATTTTATAGGGTGGCAGTGTGACCGACAATGCTATATGAGACAGACTGCTGGGCCATGAAGAGGTCACAATTGCAGAAGATGGAAGAAGCAGAGATGAAGATGTTGAGGTGGATGTGTGGGCATACAAGGCTAGACGGGATGAAGAACGAGGTGTTTCGAGAAAAGTTAGGCGTGGCTAGTATAGCAGATAAGATAAGAGAGGGAAGAATGAGATGGTTTGAGCATGTCAAGCGGAGACAGACAAAGGCGTTGGTCAGAGCAATTGAAAGCCTCATTGTAGAGAGGAACAGGAGTAAAGGCGGGCCCAAACTGACTTGGGATGAGCAGATTAGGCACGAACTGCTAGATTTGCATCTCTCTGAGGACATGGTCCATGATAGGAGTTCATGGAGACATAAGATTAAAGTTAACGAGGTATATGTCATATTTAGGGACATAGATAGGCGTAGACACTATATACACTTTAGGTTGATTTTGCACTTGTTTTTTTATGTTTTATCGTTGTTTTGCACTACATGTACATATACACGTTATATGTATTTTAATATCGAAAGACTCTTCTTTGTATTTCCTGAATTCCCTCACTAACACACTAGCACATAGTCTCTATTGTTATGTTAGTTATGCAGGTACATATAGAGACGGGGGTCTAACTGGAAGCAGACTTTGTATCCCTTGAGATAAAGGTATTGTTTGCCTACGACTTACCCTCTCCAGACCCTAGCGATAGCTTTCGTAGTCATTGGGATATATTGGGTACGGATGATGATGATGATGATCAGATGATATCTGTAAATTAGAGTCTGAGTTGATCATTGTATCAGGTGCTCGCATAAACTTTGCATTCTATGCTAATAATATTCCCATTTTGCAGGCTCATATCTCGGCAGGATCTGATTAGTTGGAAAGCCAAGCTAGAGTACGAGGTACCTGGAGAAAATGAAGAGGTAGCATTGGAAAACTTAATTTAGTATATTTGAGTCATGGGAAGCTCAATTATTCATCTGAGCTTTTTCTCAATTTATGCCTGACTGTATTTACAGTTCAGGTATCTAGGAGCGCGATTGGTTTTCTTGATGTGAAAGAAATCAGTTCTGAAGCTCTTGCAGAACTTTATGCAGACACACTGGCTAATGGAAGGAGTATCTTGAGAAGAGTTTTTGGTAATTCTTTATTTCTACATTGCTTATTTGTATTGAATGTACAACCTAAAACAGAGAATTTAAACGATCCACTAGTGATTAACGACTGTCCAGCATATTTACAGGACAGAGCAAGCGACTTCAGCCAAAGAAGCCATGCACAAAGGCGCAGGCTGCAGTGGCTCTAACAAGTGGGAAGATGACACTAACATTATCAGCTGAATTATCTAGAATGGAGGCTGAAAATACTGCAAGGCACATCGCAATGCAGGAGATGAGATCTGAGCTTATTGAAAGAGATGATATTAAACAGTTTTGGAAAAAGAAGATTGAAGAAGAGAGGATTCATGGTCTACAGGCAGAGGAAGATTATCACGCAGCTCTTGATGATCTTGAACATGAAAAAGGAGTCCTAGAAAGTTCTTCAGTTGAGTTTTTGAAGCAGAAGGCATCAAAAACTATTTCTTTGGAGAAAGCTTATTGTACTGATGACAGGAGCAATGTGGAGGCCATGTTGTCTGATTTGCATGCCAAGTATGATAAATTGCTGGACATGAATGTTAATTTTCTACAAACTGACCACGTATAAACGAAATTGGATGAAACTAAGAAACAGAAAACATAGAGAAGTCTCCGAGAGAGAAGAGAATCAAAAACGATTGCAGCAGAAATTGGAATGAATGCAAAATGGCTTCTTTTTTTTTTCAGTCCAGCAACATCACACCATATAAGGAAGAAGAGAACGCGTAAAATTACAACAACAACCCTGGTAACTAACTGCCTACACTTATTAACGTAAGGGCAATGTAGACATTTCACGTGTTTAAACCAACTCCCGCCTTCGTCCCTTCGCGCGTTCTAACGCCTTGCTGCAGCAGTTACAAACTGCTGCAGCATGCCTTCGTCAGCTCCACTCAATCACGTGGGTTGAGCCAATCATCTCCCTTCAGTTTAACATCTTGAGACTTCTACATCCAGCTCAAGCTAACTGCCAGCTTCTTCAACGCATAACACCCTCACTTCAGCAAAATCTCCAAAGTGTTCGACCAAATGCCTTTTGCTACACTTGATGCAAAGCTCCTACATCTTCAACACCCCCCCTCAAGCCGTGCTTGGCATAAATGTTACAGACTCCAAATGTGCTGAGAAGGTCATTCATCCTCTTTGAATCCAGAGCTTTCGTAAATATATCTGCAGCCTGAAGATCAGTTCTGATGGGCATCAGTTTAATAACATCACCTTGCACCTTCTCCCTAACTATGTGGCAATCAATTTCGATGTGCTTGGTTCTTTCATGGAACACAGGGTTCTCAGCTATATGCATTGCACTTTTGCTATCACAGAAAACCTTCACTGGCTCCTGCTTCTGGATCTGCAAATCTTTAGACAAATACAGCAACCACTGTATTTCACACACCAAGGCCGCCAATGCCCTGTACTCAGCTTCTGCTGAGGACTTCGACACAGTTGATTGTTTTTTAGCTTTCCACGAAATCAATGCGTCCCCTAAGAATACGCAAAAGCCTGTCACACTTCTTCTTGTCTCACTACATCCTGCCCAATCTGAATCAGAAAATGCCTTTAGCTGCAGTTGAGTGTTAGCTAGATAAAATAGCCCTTGACCCACTGTTCCTTTTATGTATCTGAGCAGCCTGTGAGCAGCTTTGAGATGCTGCTCTGTTGGACTATCAAGGAATTGACTAAGCTGTTGTACTGAAAATGATATGTCTGGCCGTGTGATCGTAAGATATATAAGCTTTCCTATCAAACTTCTGTAGGCTGAATTGTCTTCCAATGCGGGTGAATCTCCATGGATTAGCTTCAAATTCGTCTCCATGGGAGTCTTGGCAGGCTTAGCCCCTAGAAACCCAGTCTGTTCCAAGAGTTCCAACGCATATTTCCTCTGATTCACCACGAGCCCCCCCTGGGACCGAGCCACTTCGATGCCTAAGAAGTATCTTAGGTCCCCAAGATCTTTAATCTTGAAAGTATTATGCAGTTGAGATTTCAGATGCTGAATGGGCAGCAGAGATGAGGAAACCAAAATGATATCATCCACGTAGACTAATGCAATGAGAAAATACTCTGACGTCTGTTTAAGGAACAGTGTATAGTCGTTCTTAGACTGAGTGAACCCAAGAGAAAGTAAATACGTAGTCAGTTTCGCATTCCATTCCCTACTAGCTTGCTTAAGCCCGTATAGAGATTTCTCAAGCTTACAAACCAGACCATGCTGAGCCACAACCAATCCAGGAGGTGGAGTCATGTAAATTTCTTCATGTAGATCTCCATGAAGAAATGCGTTGTTGACGTCTAATTGCTGCATATGCCAACCTTTGCTAGCTGCCAAAGCTAAAATGAATCTGACAGTAGTCATCTTTGCTACGGGCGAAAACGTCTCTTGGTATTCAATGCTGTATTGTTGTGTAAACCCCTTTGCCACGAGGCGTGCCTTATAACGTTCCACCGTGCCATCAGCCTGATATTTCACTTTGTAAACCCATTTACATCCTATGGGATGTTTTCCTGGTGGCAAGGGTACCAATGTCCAAGTATGGTTGGCCTCAAGTGCTGCCAATTCACTTTGCATAGCTGCTTGCCAATCTGCAGAACTACATGCTTCTAAGTAGTTAGTAGGCTCTATGTGCAAACCAGTAGCTAAGACATATGCTTTGTATTCAGGTGCCAATGAACTGAGACTGAATGTTTTGGCAAGAGTGTGGGGTGTAGAAGAGACATACTGAGGATCATGACAAGGTGAAACAGATTGATTGCAATAGTATTGCTGTAGATAAGAAGGTGGCTGTTTCTTTCTGTTGGGTCTAGCATTGGGAATTTCTGGAAGGCAGATGTCTATGGAGGTAATGGGAACAGGAGTAATTGGAGAAGGAGTAGAGTCAAATGATTGATGATGGTCCGAAGAAGATGAAGGGCAGGTAGGAATCGGACTGCTAGGCTGCACTGGGGAGTTGGATAGGGATGGTGGATGGGCTGGTGAAGGCTGGGATGAAACTTGGCTTGGTGAAGGCTGGGACAGAATTGGAAGGGGATTGTCATGTGAACCTGAAGGGGAGGCATTTGTTATTGGAACAGAAGGACAATGAAGAGGTTCAAAAGGAAAATCATGAGATTGATGACTGGGGTTGTACATTGGTGAATAGGGAAATATGCTTTCAAAGAATTCAACGTCTCTAGATATGAAAATTTCCTTCGTAACCATGTCTTGAAGTATGAAACCTTTAGTAGTGAGAGGAAAGCCAAGGAAAATGGACTTCCTGGACTTGGGACTGAACTTCCCAGAGGTGGGACAGACGTTACTGGCAAAGGCCAGGCATCCAAAGGTTCTGAGCTGTTGGTATGATGGGTTTTTGTTGTATAACAGCTGGTATGGGGCTTTGTTGTGAAGGATAGGAGATGGGATTAGGTTGATTAGGTACACAGCATGTTGGACGCAAAAACCCCACAGCTGAATAGGGACATGGCTTTGAAATTTGATGGCTCTGGCTACGTTTAGAATATGTTGATGTTTCCTCTCAACTACCCCATTCTGTTGAGGTGTATAGGTACAACTAGTCTGATGTACAATTCCTTTTTCAGCATAAAATGAGTTCAACTGAAATTCTAAACCATTATCAGAACGAATGGATTTAATCTTGTAATCAAACTGAACAGCCACAAAGTTATAGAAACTAGGCAATATATTTCTGACTTCAGATTTGTTTTTCAACAGATACAACCATGTAAATCTGGTATAGTCATCCACAATGGTAAGAAAATAACGTTGTTGATACATCGTGGGGTGCCTGTATGGCCCCCATATGTCAATATGAATCAAAGAAAAAGGAGAAACAGTAACAGATAGGGAAACAGGGAATGGTTTCCTTTTTTGTTTTGCAAGAGGACAAATGAAACAAGGCACAGAATCATCATGGTTTGCTACTAGAGGTTCAATCTTGTGGATTTCTTTCAGTCTGTGTGAAGATAAATGTCCAAGCCTTGAATGCCAAAGTGCAGCTTGTGACTGAATAGTGGCTTAGAGTGAAAGATGAGTGTCCATCTCAGGTTTAGTTTCAGATTGCTTCAATGAACCAGGAAGCTTATATAGGCCTTGACTAACTTCAGCTATACCAATCTTCCTCATAGTGATCTGTTCATATAGAACACAGCAATTAGAATGAAACAAGGCTTGGATGTGATTATGTTTAGTAAGCTTGCTGAGTGATAGCAAGTTAAAGCAGAATGAAGGAATGAAGAAGACATCATTAAGGATTAGGTTTGGGTTTACAGTCACAGTCCCAATGTGTATGACTTCAACGGACTGAGCATTAGGCAATCTAACTTTTATAGGCAGAACAACATTATAAGAATCAAAGAGACTCAAAGAACAACAAATATGATCAGTGGCACCTGAATCCAAAATCCATAGATCTAACCTCCTGGATGACATATTACCTGACCTCTTACCCGCAGCATGTAGTTGCTGAGCTGACATAACAGAATGCTGGCTCTCATTCTTATCATCAGAGCCTAACTTCTCCTTCCTGTCCTTTGCCTGATAATCCTTCAACATATTCATCAATTGGGTGCATTGTTCCTGTGTAAACATGCTCAACATCTGAGGCTGCTCCGTTGTTTGATGAAACGGCTCATCATAACCCGCGTCTTCCTGCAATGCATTCCCATTGTACTGCAGATTACCATCAAAGCTTACACAATTAGCTTGTGATTTCGGTTTATATCCAGGCGGATAACCGTGTTTCTTGTAACACTTTTGCTCCAGATGTCCTAACATACCACAATAATTGCACACCGGTCTCTTGACATTACCCTGTCCAGACCTTGCAACATAACCTCCCTCCTTTCTATAGCTATTCTGTGGTTTAAAGTTTTGTCTGGATCCAGGTCCTCCAGAAAATCCAGATATTGGTCCAGCAAGTACACCATCATCACTTCCCATGCTTGACACCACAGATGGATTATTAAGAAAGGCAGATTGATTGTTAGAATACAACACTTTTCTTTCAAATTTAACTGCCATTGCAAATGCAGTATTAACATCAGGCAAAGGATTGATTAACAAGACTTGAGCCTTAACAGGCTCAAATTCATCCGACAGTCCTTTCAAAAACTTTATAACGAAGTCATCCTCAACAAACTTGGACACTTGACTAGTGATATTGCAAGTACACCGTCTACATGTACATGAAGGAATAGCCTTCAAAACTGTTAATTCCTCCCACACTACCTTCAATTTCGTGTAATATTCAGTTACAGACAAATTTCCTTGTTTAATCATATAAAACTGCTCCTGAAGGTCTGACATCCTAAACGCATCAACATTTCCATATCTAAGTCGTAGATCCTTCCATATTTCAAAGGCACTATCAATCCACATAATACTTTGGGCAATTGAAGGACTTACCGCGTTCATAATCCAGGATGCTACCATATTGTTCGCTTTTATCCACACAGCACATCTACGATCTCCTTCTGCAGGTTTAGTAACCGTGCCATCAATGAATCCAGTTTTATTCTTTGCTTCCAGAGCACGACGCATAATTCTGCTCCAACCGTGGTAATTTTGTGATGTGAGTAAATTCTGAGTGAGAATAAGTGACGGACTGTCAGAAGGATGTATATAAAGTGGATCTTCATGTGGATCAATAGATCCAAAGGTGACTGAAGAAGAAGCCATTCGAATCACAGAATCTGAATCAATACAAACAGGTGATCATACGCTCTGATACCATGTTAATTTTCTACAAACTGACCACGTATAAACGAAATTGGATGAAACTAAGAAACAGAAAACATAGAGAAGTCTCCGAGAGAGAAGAGAATCAAAAACGATTGCAGCAGAAATTGGAATGAATGCAAAATGGCTTCTTTTTTTCAGTCCAGCAACATCACACCATATAAGGAAGAAGAGAACGCGTAAAATTACAACAACAACCCTGGTAACTAACTGCCTACACTTATTAACGTAAGGGCAATGTAGACATTTCACGTGTTTAAACCAACTCCCGCCTTCGTCCCTTCGCGCGTTCTAACGCCTTGCTGCAGCAGTTACAAACTGCTGCAGCATGCCTTCGTCAGCTCCACTCAATCACGTGGGTTGAGCCAATCATCTCCCTTCAGTTTAACATCTTGAGACTTCTACATCCAGCTCAAGCTAACTGCCAGCTTCTTCAACGCATAACACCCTCACTTCAGCAAAATCTCCAAAGTGTTCGACCAAATGCCTTTTGCTACACTTGATGCAAAGCTCCTACATCTTCAACAATGAAAGCAATTCTTGAAGCTGAGACAGAAGCCCTTCGAATATTAAGGTCAGTAATATTATTCAGTCATCATATTGGATTAGGGATGTAACTTTATTTAGACTTTGAGAATTTCTTGATATCCTATCTGGGGTGCGGGGAAGTGTTTTAGGGATATAAGAGTAACTCTTTTAAGCTTCAAATTCTAACACGAAAATGGTAGCGTAAATGATGTGTGCCATTGGAAGAATGAAGTGTCTCCGTGCACTCTCTGTCATTGGTTTACGTTATACATGATCTAGTATGCATATTAAAACTTACTGATGAATGTCAATGTTCCTGATCAATATCTGTCTTACGATTCGGGACTATGTCTGCAGGTCTTGGGTGGAAGATGGAGCCATGAAAAGCCGAGCGCGTGGCAAGGTTCTAGAGGAGGTGGAGCAAAGGTGGAAATGGTACCAAGAATCATAATTAAGGCCTAGCTGCTGCAATTAAACTATGTGCTTGATTCTGCCTTTGAGTCATTGGTTCAGAACAACACCTACTCTTGTTTCATCTTTCTTTGGGTACCAAATTTGTGGTAAATGATGCAAAACCCTTTGCTTGTGGTAAATGGTGAGAAATCCTTTGGTTCATAACCTCTTCCCCCCCCCCCCCCACCTACTCCCCTCCCCACACCACACCACACCAACCCAGTAAAAAGAACCACTAAAGGAAAAGGGTTTCACTGTTCTAGTGACGAAGTAGTCTACGTTGTGTATGTCTTTTGTATTTCATCTTATTTATTTTCAACAATTCGAAGAATAAGATTGTTCTAATTCACCTCAACATCTATAAGTGTATGTCTTTTATTGGCCAAAGGTCATATATATTTCTCAAAACAGAAGAAAATATGTCCTTATGTCCTAAACTACTTGCATTATATGCATCCAATCCGACTCATTGGGACGGGTAAAAGATCCAACCCATTTGAGTCCTGTCCTGATCTACCCCGTCTATGGTGGCCATGGAGTGGAGCATGAGTACTACTATAGTAGATATGTTCTTATATCTTGCTAGTTTGATGGTCTTGCTTCAGAGAGGTGGGACGGGTTGGAGGCAATGTGGTTCTTATAAAAGAGAAGATTTTTATTTTAACTAGTCCCAAATGAATATTAAGACGGCTGCGAATATAAGATTAACATGAGCGGAGCAGGTATGGGTTCGCGAAACCCGTCCCATTGCGATCTCTACTTGTACCTTTCTTCTAGTTAAAGATTCATTTTCTCTGTTGAAGGTACTAGTGATCAAGCTGAAGTTGTTCATGGTGATCAAGCGGAAGAAGCTCATGGCAGTGAGAGCCATTGTGCTGGTAATTGATTGTATTTGAGAAAATTAATGGAGCAGGATGTGGTTATGAAGGCTTAGCATTGAGATGGTGAGTTCAGTCTTGAGGCTTGAGTGCAGCTATAGCTCGTATGAGGGAATTGATTTGGGGGTTGTACGGGACTTGCAGTAGGCAGAGGTAGGAGAAGAGGAATTATAGCGGGAAACATAAAAGCTGTGAAGTTACAGTTTTGCCCTTTTGTTTGTAATTCGTTTAGTTAGATAAGTAAGGGTAGCCTAGTAATTTCGCCCTTATCTTCGTCTTCCCGCTGTGTATATAAGCCGGGTTACAGTTGTAACCCGGTATGAAGAAAACGGTTATGGAAAAATTCCAATTCTCATTCTCTTCAATTTTTCTCTCTACCATCGCTTAGCTTTCCATCTTTCCTTCTGTTAATCGATTTGCTTTGTGAGTTGATTTTTGTCATGGTATCAGAGCGATGTTGATCCTTGTGGTTGATCAATAATCCTTGTAGTTGGAATTTTTGAGTGTGTTGTTGAATCTTAGTAGTTCGATTGAATGGCTTCTCCTAGTACTAGTCGGAATGCACCTCCGGATAATCAATCACAGAACATAGTGTTTGGATCGAGATTGAATCAAAATTCAAATGTTGAAAGCTTGATGCAAAATCCTTACTATTTGCATCCTAGCGATAATCCTGCTACGGTGTTAGCACAACCTCCACTCAATGCACATAATTTTCATACGTGGAGCCGAACGTTCAGAATGGCGCTATTGGTGAAGAATAAGATAGGCTTTGTGGATGGTACGATTCCAAAGCCTTTGGAAGTTGATCCTCAATATCCGGTGTGGAGACAGGTAAATTCTATGGTTCAATCCTGGATAATGAATTCAGTTTCTCCTTCCATAGCACAAAGTATCATGTGGTATGATAGTGCGGTTGATATGTGGAATGACTTGTTGTTGAGGTACGGTAGTACCGATCCTTTTAGATTGTCGGAGTTGCTTGAGAATTTTTATTGCGTTAAACAAGATGTCATGAGTGTAACTGACTATTTTACTAAGATGAAGATAGTATGGGAGGAGCTTATGGCTTTGAGACCTGTTCCTGTGTGCAATTGCAGAGGCTGCAGGTGTAATGCAACAGTTGAGATGAGAAGATATGTGGAGAGTGATTATGTTATTAAGTTTGTGAAAGGACTTAACGATAACTTTGATCCAGTTAAATCTCAGGTTTTTGTGATGACGCCTTTGCCTGATATTAATACGGTTTTTTCCATGGCATTGAAGTTTGAGAGGAAAGTTATGTCTGATTTGCCAATGTCTTCTGTGGATGGTAGTGTTGCGTTGATGAATGAAGCAGAAAGTGCAGAGGCAATGGCTTCTAATGTGTATGTAAAAAGGCAGCAATCTGGTGGTTTTAAGAGAGGAGGTGGCAAGTTTAATTCTGGTGAAAGTAGGAAGTTTCAGTGCACCTACTGTGGTCTAGCAGGACACACCGTTGACAGGTGCTTTAAGAAGCACGGTTATCCTCCTGGTTTTACTGGACCTAGACCAAGAGTCAATATGGCTGAGACAAATGATCTAGAGATTGAGAAGAATGTTCAGTCACTTGTGTTAACACCTCAGCAGAATCAGAGGTTGATCAAGCTGTTGAGTAAGTATGATGATGAAACAGCAGCAGATGCAAAACCTGAGGCACAAGGAGCTGTATTGTCTGCTCAGGTTAATAACATAGCAGGTAACACTCATGCTGCTGCTTTAAATACATGGATTTTAGATTCTGGTGCAACTGATCATATTGCTTCTCACTTGTCTTTGTTCTCTTCCTATAAGCCTGTTAATCGCATTGCAATTAAGCTTCCTACAAAGTCCACAGTGTCTGCAACGCATGTTGGTACAGTTGCAGTCAGTCCTACTCTGACTCTCAAAGATGTCTTATATGTCCCGTCCTTTGCTTTTAATCTTATCTCCCTCAGTAAACTCACTTCTGATCCTAATCTGCTTGTTCAATTCCATTGTGATAACTGTGTTATTCAGGATCAATTGTCCAAGAGGATGATTGGTTTAGCTAAGCTGTCCAGTGGTCTATATTACCTTCAAGGTACTTCGGTGATCAATTCTATTCCAGTTTGTCTTACAGCTAAATCTTCTGATCCTAGCAGCTATATATGGCACTGCAGGTTAGGACATGCTTCTGTTCCTAGAGTTAAAGTGTTGCAGAAGTATGACAGTTCAATAAAAGTTTTAGATTCTGATATTCCTTGTTCCATTTGTCCTATGGCTAAGCTTAGAAGATTACCTTTTCCTGTTTCTTCTTCTGTAACCCAAAGTACGTTTGATTTGGTTCATATTGACATTTGGGGACCAAATAAATACCCCACTTTGTTTGCTCAGAAGTTTTTCCTCACTATTGTGGATGACTATAGTAGATACACCTGGATCTATCTGTTGAAATCCAAATCTGAAGTTAGACCTTTGCTGCAAAATTTTTGTCAGCTTGTTGTTACTCAATTTGAGAAAAATATTAAAATTCTTAGGACGGATAATGGCCAGGAGTTTAACATGCCAGAATTTTATTTGAAGCATGGCATGATTCATCAGACAAGTTGCGTGTATACACCACAACAAAATGGCTTGGTTGAAAGAAAACATCAACACATACTCACTGTGGCACGTTCCTTAAAGTTCCAAGCCAGCTTGCCCTTGTCTTATTGGGGCTTTGCCATTACACATGCTGTTTACCTTATTAATCGAATTCCATCACCTGTTCTGCATCATAAAACTCCATTTGAGTTGTTGTATCAGCAGGAGCCCGTTTATCAGCAACTTAGAGTTTTTGGTTGTTTGGCATATGCCTACAATCATTCACTCAGCAAAACAAAGTTCACTCCCAGGGCCATTAAATGTGTTTTCTTAGGATTTTCACCGTCTACCAAGGGCTATCTATTGCAAAATCTTGAAACCAAAGCTTTACTTGTATCAAGAGATGTTCAGTTTGATGAACATCATTTCCCATTTGACCACACTGATCCCAGTTCAAGTATAAATCCTTCTCAGTCTAATGTCATGACTTGGCCCAACGTGCCTGTCATTGTTCCGCTGCATCCAGAACCTGAGTCTCACGCTCATCCTACTCAAGCTCCTACAGTTACCTCACAATCTTCAGAAACATCCTCATCCTTTGTACCAATCCAGTCTTCTGCTGACTCAACCCCTCAATCAAGCAGTTCATCACCTACAGTTTTGCCTGATAATTCTGTTCCTATTTGTGCCATTGACATTCCTATATCCATAGCACCAGAAGATCAACACATGCTAATTGACTCCAATGATTCACAGTGTCCTTTGCCTAACTCTTTTTCTAGGCCTACCAGGTTTAGGCATCCCCCTGCTTATCTTCATGATTATCATTGTAATTATTTGTCTTCTTCTGCTGGCCATCTTCCCAAATATCCTTTGCAAGATCACTATTCTTTACGTCAGTTGTCACCTGGATATAAAACCTATGTGCTTAACAGTAGTGTGCAGCAAGAACCTACTTGTTATAATCAAGCAGCACATTCAGCTCATTGGCAGCAGGCTATGCATGTGGAGTTAGCGGCACTTGAGGCAAATAATACCTGGAGTTTGGTTCAGTTGCCTAGAGGGAAGAAACCCATTGGCTGCAAGTGGGTTTATAAAATAAAGAGGAATGCTGATGGAAGCATTGAGAGGTACAAAGCAAGGCTTGTTGCAAAGGGGTATACTCAGCAGCCTGGTGTGGATTATGGTGAAACTTTCTCTCCCGTTGCTAAAATGACGACTGTTCGTTTAGTATTGGCTATAGCTTCTCTGAAACACTGGCATGTTCATCAATTTGATGTAAACAATGCCTTTTTACATGGAGATTTGCATCAAGAAATCTATATGACACTTCCTGAGGGCTTGTCTTCTCCATCTCCTGGCACTGTCTGTAGACTAAATAAGTCCCTTTATGGTTTGAAACAAGCGAGCAGACAGTGGAATGAGAAGCTTACTTGTTTTCTGCTATCCCATGGCTATATTCAGTCTAAAAATGATTACACTATGTTCATCAAAGAGGCATCTGGTTTGTTTCTGGTTCTTTTGGTGTATGTTGATGATATTCTGGTGGCTAGTAATTCTCTTTCTGCCATTGAGGATCTTAAAGCTGCCTTGCATCAGGCCTTTAAAATTAAGGATTTGGGTCCTCTTAAATATTTTCTTGGCTTAGAGATTGCCAGGTCTCAGGGGGGATTATGCTTTGTCAAAGGAAGTATACTCTGGAGTTGCTTCAGGAGACTGGAACCCTGGCTTCTAAGCCTGCCAAGAGTCCTATGGAGCAGAACTTGAAGTTAGCTCATAATGATTCAGATCTCATTCAAGATGTATCAGGATATAGACGGATGATTGGGAAGTTGCTGTACCTGACTATCACTAGACCAGACATTACTTATGCAGTACAGCAGCTTAGTCAGTTCCTTGATGTTCCTACTACTGTGCACTTTAAGGCAGCTCAGAGAGTCTTAAGGTACCTAAAGGGCACACCTGGTCAAGGGTTGTTGTATCCTAGCACAGGGGAGTTGAAGCTCACAGCTTTTTCAGACTCAGATTGGGCAGGCTGTTCTGAGAGTAGAAGGTCTGTGACTGGATATTGTGTTTTGCTTGGGAATTCTTTAATATCTTGGAAAGCAAAGAAGCAAACAACAGTTTCTAAGTCATCCTCAGAAGCTGAATATAGAGCTCTTGCCTCTACCACATGTGAGGTTCAATGGATTCTCTATATGTTAAAGGAGTTGAAGGTTGAACATTCTGAGCCAGTAGATATCTTTTGTGATAATAGAAGTGCCATTTACATTGTTGAAAATCCGGTGTTTCATGAGAGAACCAAGCACATTGAAATTGATTGCCATATTGTGAGAGATAAGTATCAAGATGGGATTGTTAAGCCAGTACCCATCAATACTCATTTGCAGGTTGCTGATATATTCACAAAAGCAGTGGATTCACGCAGACTGTGCATCCTGACTGAGGCATTAGGAGTCTGCAACATATTTGCTCAGTCAGGATTGATGGGGGGTGTTGAAGGTACTAGTGATCAAGCTGAAGTTGTTCATGGTGATCAAGCGGAAGAAGCTCATGGCAGTGAGAGCCATTGTGCTGGTAATTGATTGTATTTGAGAAAATTAATGGAGCAGGATGTGGTTATGAAGGCTTAGCATTGAGATGGTGAGTTCAGTCTTGAGGCTTGAGTGCAGCTATAGCTCGTATGAGGGAATTGATTTGGGGGTTGTACGGGACTTGCAGTAGGCAGAGGTAGGAGAAGAGGAATTATAGCGGGAAACATTTAAAAGCTGTGAAGTTACAGTTTTGCCCTTTTGTTTGTAATTCGTTTAGTTAGATAAGTAAGGGTAGCCTAGTAATTTCGCCCTTATCTTCGTCTTCCCGCTGTGTATATAAGCCGGGTTACAGTTGTAACCCGGTATGAAGAAAACGGTTATGGAAAAATTCCAATTCTCATTCTCTTCAATTTTTCTCTCTACCATCGCTTAGCTTTCCATCTTTCCTTCTGTTAATCGATTTGCTTTGTGAGTTGATTTTTGTCATTCTCCTCCAAATTTCGTTCTCGTTTTCATATGTACAAGCAGAATTTTTCTAATTCCACGAATTCACGAATTTGCATCTGCTTTTGTACTCATCTCTTACATGTTGCATATGCCGACTTAGGTTGATGCCATATCGAATTATTATAGTCCTGATAACAATCAAGAATAAAAAACTCCTTTATTGAATGGTGGTAGATGCGCTAAAAGAAACACTGTTTCCTCTCTCTATTATGAGAAGGAAAGGAATCTCAAGACTCCTCATCCATGTAATTTTGAAAATGTCGGATTTGTCAATTTGTGAACTTTGAAGCACATAGCAGCCTCTGGGTTTAAGGTGAAGGCACATATTTAAAAGGCTTATGAGACTAATATTTGATTTTTCTTCTGCGTGCAATCTAATTGACACCTAACCATCTAGTTTAGATTCTTAAGTCTCGAAATCTATTTAAAGTGTCTAAATTGCATTACTTGCATCGGGCTTTTCTTATATATTAACTTTACAATTATATGTTAGTGACGTGGCTGAAAATATTCCCGTAATTCAGACCAACAGTTTCTTTTTCTCTTTCGAGCCCTGAAATGTTATACTTAAGTCTCAGCTATTGTTCGACATTCCTTTATCCTGTATGACTTCTGCCTGACACTTTTTTTTTAATAGGAAATCTGTCTGATTAGTTTGTCATTTTCAAAGGTCAGTCTTTTCTTTGCTTATATGGTCACGCCAGAATAAATACTGCAAAACACGCACACACATATATGGTGCATCAATTGAAGCTTTTCCTTCCATATCGTTCTCCTCTAAACTATTCTCCGGTTACGCCGGTGTTATTTTTTTTTCCTACATTTGTCGGATCTCCGACTTTTGTTTTCTCCATTCTTCTTCCCTATCCTCTATCTATTATAAATTGAAGAAAAAACCAAAAAATCTTTTGAAAAAAAATCTATCAAATTATAGGGTTTTAGTTTTCTTTTATCTGTTTGAATCAAATTTTTTGGAAAAAAATTCAAAATTGATTTCTGTTTTTTTTAATTACTAAAATAGCAAGAGGAGAGGGAAGTGAAAAACCAAAAACAAAATTCAAAAACATATTATAGTTTTTTTTAAAAAAAAAATATGGTACGTTTGAAAAAATTCTTGAAACAACTAAGACGCAGTTGCCAGTTGCGTCTAAGAATCACCCTTAGACGACACTGACAGTTGCGTTTAAAGGTTAAGTAGTTTTCGGGTGCACAAAGTCTACTTTGGAGACAACCAGTCAAACCCAGAACGACACTGTCAGATGTGTCCATGACTTAGATGGCATTGCCAAATGCGTCGTGAGCCTTGGACTGCACTGTCAAAATCGTCCTAAGGTGTTGGATGGCAAACATCAACAATTCAAAATTTGATGGATTTAACAAGTCAAGCGGCAAACAAAATGTATCCAAATTCTTCAGCATTGTCAAAAATCTCTTAAATCAAGGCATTGTAAGGATATCAGTAACTTAAATTTTGCATTCTTATTCAGTCCATGGAATTATTTCTTCATTAAGACTTTTCCACAAACACGGATGACTCTTGATTTTCTTTTTTTAGGGAATCTGTCTGATTAGTTTGTCATTTTCAAGGGTCAGTCTTTTCTCTGCTTCTATGGTCAACGCTAGAATAAAGACTGCAAAACATACACACATATATATGGTGCAATTGAAGGTTTTCCTTCCTTATCCTTCTCCTCTAAATCGTTCTCCAGCGCCACTGTTACGCCGATGTTATTTGTTTTTCCTGCATTTGTCGGATCTCCAACTATTGTTTTCTATATTCTTCTTCCTTATCCTCTATCTATTATAAACTGAAAAAAAACCCAAGAAAAATCTTTTGAAAAAAATCTATCAAATTATAGGGTTTTGGTTTTCTTTTATTTGTTTGAATCAAATTTTTCAGAAAAAAATTCAAAATTGATTTCTGTTATTCCACGAATTTGTTTTACTAAAATAACCAGAGGAGAGGGAAGTGAAAAACCAAAAAAAAAATTCAAAAAATATTATAGTTTTAAAAAAATCTAAAATATGGTACGTTTGGGGAAAATTCTTGAATCAACTAGGACGCAATTGCCAGTTGCATCTAAGAATCACCATTGGACATCACTTGCAGTTGCATCTAAAGGTTAAGTGGTTTTCGGGTGCACAAAGGCTACTTTGGAGACAACCAGTCAAGCCTCAAACGACACTGTCAGATGCGTCCATCACTTAGACGGCATTGCTAAGTGCGTCCTGAGCCTTGGACTGCCTGTCAAAAATGTCCTAAGGTGTTGGATGGCAAACATCAACGATTCGAAATTTGATGGATTTAACAAGTTAAGCGGTAAATAAAATGTACACAAATTCTTCAGTATTATCAAAATCAAGGCATTGTAAGTATATCAGTAACTTAAATTTTGCATTCTTATTCAGTCAATGGAGTTATTTCTTCATTGAGACTTTTCTACAAACACAGATGACTCCTAAGGCTTAGTGTTAGGGTTAGGTTTATGGTTAGGGTTAGGATTAGTGATAAGTTCAGGTTAGGGTTAAGGTCTAACTAGGCTTATGTTTAGGTTAGAATTAGGGTTAGAGTTTAAATTTAGGTTAAGGTTAGTTTAGTTTTAGGTTGTGTTTGGGTCAGGGTTTGAGTTTGAGTTTGGGTTAAGGTTTGAGTTAGAGTTATAGATATGGTTAGAAATAGTTTAGAGTTATGGTTTAGGGTTAGATTATGTTAGGTTAGTGTTAAGATCAGGGCTAGGGTTATGTTCGAGTTCGGGTTATGGTTAGGGTTTGAGTTATGATTAGAGATAGGTTACTGTTATATTTCGATTAGGTTAGGTTTGGCTTTGGTTAGTGACATGGTTAGGTTAGGATTAGAGTTAGAAGGTTAGAGTTAGAGTTAAGGCTAGATACAGGGTTAGAGATAGGTTAGGGTAATGGTTTAAGGTTATGTTCGTGTTAGGGTTAGATTAGGTTTGCGTTAAGGTTATGGACAGATTTAGGGTTAGAGTTTGAGATAGGTTAGGGTTATGGTTTAGGGTTAGGTTAGTTTCTGGTTACGGTTGAAATTGGGGTTAAAGTTATAGTTAGGTTAGGGTTAGAGTTAGAGTTTGTTTCCAGGGTATAATTTCAATTTAATAAAACAATGTGTAGTATTATTGTTTACGCTATGCTAAAAAACAATAAGAAAAAAATATAGAGAACAATAAATGTATTTTCATATATCAATTGAAGGCACCAAAAATATAGAAAACATACTTCAGTTCATCAAATCGGGCATCTTGAAAAATTTCATAAACTAACCACAAAGTCTATTCAACAATTAATCAAACAATGAAAACTCAGCAAAAACAAGGAAAAAATGAAGAGGAAGCAAACGCACAAGGGAAATTCGATTGATCAATTGTGCAGAGAATTCAGAATACAATTGCAGGCTTTCAAGCCCGTTATAAAGGCAATAACCAGGTGAAAGTACAAGGAAGCTATTCAACTAACTACCCTTAAGTCATAACAGTCAGGGGTGTCCGGTTAACCTCCTTCGTAAAGTGCAGAGACACCGTGCTATCTTGGTTGCCTTGTGTTTCTTCCACCTCACAACACCAACTAAGCATCTTAATCGTTGATTCTCTCCTTCATCTTACGGTGTTAACTTCAAGTGACATGGATTGAGCACATGGATCACCAAGCTAACTAAGCTTCCTAGCCTTTGCCATCTTCTGCCTTCTTAGCTATATCTTTGACACCTCCCTCAAGCCAAGCTTGGAATAAATGTTATGTGCTCCTAATGATGCAGAAAGAAACTCCAATCTTCATGGATCAAGAGGCTTAGTGAATAGATCAGCTAGTTGCAGGTCAGTTCTTATGGGCATCAATTTGATTACTCATTCTTGTAACTTGTCTCTTACCACATGACAATCAATTTCAATATATTTGGTCAATGGAACACTGGATTATCTGATATATAAATGACACTCTTACAATCATAGAACACCTCTACTGGCTTCTGAACTTGTACCCCTAAATCCTTCAAAAGATAAGTGAGCCACTGAACCTCAAAAGTAACCAGTGCTATTCCCTTGTATTCCGCCTCTGCTGAGGATCTAGAGACTGTAGTCTGTTTCTTAGACTTCCGAGAGGACAAGGCTCTTCCTAGGAAAGCACAATAGCCTGTGATAAATCTCCTTGTCTCATGGCAATCTCCCTAATCTGCATCTACAAAAGTCTTTAACTCTAAGCCTCATGTCCTAGGAAATAACAACCCTTGTCCTATGGTTCCTTTATGTGTCTTAAGACCCTGTGTGTGGCCTTTAGATGGTTTTCAATAGGATAATCTAAAAACTGACTAAGCTGCTGCACAGGAAAGGATATGTCATGTTTACAAATGGTGAGATAAAGAAGTTTGCTTATCAACCTTCTACATTGTGAGACATTCTCTATCAGGGGTGAATCAATATGTGTCAACCTTAAATTACTTTGCATAGGACTTTTTGCTGGTTTAGGGTCCAAGAACCCAGCCTGCTCCAATAGCTCAAGAGTACACTTTCTTTGTTTGATATGAATTCCTCCTAGCCTTGGCTACTTCAATGCCAAGAAAGTATTTAAGATCTCCCAGATCTTTTATTTGGGACCTGTGATGAAGAGCCTGTTTGATCTGATGTATGGTTGCCTCAATGGAACAAGTAACGACTATATAATCAACTTATACTAGTAAAATGAGAAGTGAAGAGCCCACTGTCTTGGTAAAAAGAGTATAATCAGATTCGGTTTGTTGGAAGCCTTGAGAAATCAAGAACTGAGTCAAAGTGACATTTCATTCTCTACTGGCCTGTTTGAGGCCATATAAGGGTTTATCTATTTTGCACACCATGTTAGGATCTGGAAGAACTATACCAGGTGGTGGAGTCATATATATATCCTCATGTAAGTCTCCATGGAAGAATGCATTGTTGACATCCAGCTGTTGAATATGCCATTGATGTTGTGCTGTAAGAGCAAACACTACTCTTACTGTAGTCATCTTATCCACTGGAGAAAAGGTATCTTGATAATCAATGCCAAACTGCTGCTTATATCCCTTGGAAACCAGCCTAACCTTATACCTTTCCACTGTTCCATCAGACTTCAACTTAACTTTGTAAACCTATTTGCGGCCAATGGGTGTCTTTCCCCGAGGTAGAGGGACAATAGACCAAGTCTTATTAGCTTCTAAAGCAGCCACCTCATCTGCCTTTGCTTCCTGCCATACAGAAGAACTAGATGCTTCCAAATAAGAATGAGGTTCTATATGTGTACTTAAATTTAATGCATATGCTGTGTATTGTGGAGCTAAAGATGTAAATGCGAAGTACTTATGCAAAAGATGAGGTGAAGTACGAGTAGCTGGCATAGAAGAAATAGAGAGCTGGTTGCAGTAATTGTCTTGCAAGTAGCTAGGGACCTGTCTTATGCGCTGAGGTTTGTTGCTAGTGGGTACAAAATTGTTCTCAACACGAGGATCAAGAGGAGGCAGTTCAAACTAGCTTGCCTGGAGTAAGCAAAGAAGGATTTGGTGAGGAAGCTGTTGAAGTGGAAGGTGTAGCAGATAAATGAGGAGATGCTAAAGAAGAAATATCAGAATTAGGCATTGGTAACGCAGGAGAACTAGGCAGTGGCAATGTAGAAGAGGGAGGTAATGTAGAGTCAGGTACTGAGGGTTGGAGTACAGTGTGATCAGACACATGAATATATGGAGGTTTAAAGGCAGAACCTGACTGTGACATTAGAGACAAAGTCATATCTTTATGAGGAACTGACTCTGAAGCAAAAAAGAAAAACAGTCTTATGAAAATTAGCATCTCTGCATATATAGACATCTTTTGTAGCAAGATCATGTAAGACATACCCTTTTGTGGTATGTGAATATTTTGTGGTAATGTAGGACACCAATTCTTTTGTGGTATGGGACATACCTAGAAAAATGCTTTTTCTGGCTCTTAGGGCAAATTTATCCTTATGTGCCTGTGTGTCTGTCCCAAAGGCAAGACAACCAAAGGTTCTAAGGTGAGAGTAGGATGGAGGTTTTTGATACAAGAGCTGATAAGGAGTTTTGTTGTTTAGTAAAAGTGTAGGAGTAAGGTTTATAAAGTAGACAGAATGTTGGATGCAAAAGCCCCAGTAAGCTGAAGGCACATGAGATTTGAATCTAAGAGCCCTAGCTACTGAAAGCATATGCTGGTGCTTCCTTTCAACAATGCCATTTTGTTGTGGGTTGTAAACACAACGGTTTGATGGAGAATGCATTTAGAAGCATAGAAAGGATTCATATTAAATTCTTGCCCATTACCAGTTCTGATGATTTTAATATGACAATTGAATTGAAACAAGGCCTACTCATAAAAGCTTTGCATAATAGATCTTGCTTCAGATTTACATTTCATCAAGTACACCCAACAAAATCTATTGTAGTCATCAAAAATTGTAAAGAAGTAATGATGTCTATACATTGTGGGGTATTTATAAGATCCCCAAATATCAACTTGTACAAGGGAGAAAGGGGCTGAAGAAACAGAAGAAGAAATAGGGAATGGACTTCTTTTATGCTTAGCTAATGGACACATTGTACACTTATTCAAGCTATTAGACTCTACAATAATTGTTGGATCCAATTTCTGCACTTCTTTGAGTCTGGCAAAGGACATGTCCCCTAGCTTAGCATGCCACAACTAAGAAGTGAAAGAAGTGACAATAAAGGTCTCTGAGACTGGAACTGAATGAGAAATGACCTTAGGACTGCCATGAAAATGATAAAGGACATAGCTCTCCTCTATGATGGAATGAAACAACAATGTACTTGAATTTGGTCAGTTTGCTCAAGGACAGTAGGTTGGATGCAAATGATGGAACATAAAAGACATATGTAAGAATCAACTCTGGTTTGGGTTGAACTGTTCCAATATGTGACACTTTGACAAGAGATTTATCTAAAAGTTTTACAAATAGAGAAGTGACAGTTTGATAAGAATCAAAAAGCTTAAGTCACAACAAACATGAGCACTAGTCCAGAATCCAATATCCATATGTTTAAATTTTCATACAATACATTGCCTGCACTCTTACCAGAATTACTAGCCTGTTGTGCTGACATGACTGCATAGTGAGCAGTTGCACTACCAGTAGGTTCAACAGCACCCTTGCTTCCTTTGTCCTGGTGCTCATACAACATGAGAATGAGTTGTGTGTACTGTTCTGCTGTCAGGGCTGGTGACACTGTAGATGCTTCACCATTGTCTTCACATCCCTCAAATGTCTCATATTCCCTTTGGTTCATCAGGTCACCTCCTGACTGTTAAGATATAAATTGTTTTGATGATGAAAAGATGTTTTAAATAAGTCAAATTTATACTTGAGACTTGATGCAAAATGAGAAAATTACACTATGTCAAAAATGGTTGAGATTGGAACTCACTGTCCAACATCCATCTCTCAGACTGAGGACATCGATCGATCGATGTCACTTCAGTCTCTAACTTCAATCGATCGATGTCAGGCAAAAAACTTTCTGTCCAACATCGATCGATCGATGTCATTTTAGTCTCTCCTCAGAGAGACTTCGATCGATCGATGTGAGGCAGAAAACTTTCTGTCCAACATCGATCTCTCAGTCCAGGGGACATCGATCGATCAAAGTGATATCAGTCTCTCCAAAGGGGACTTCGATCGATCGATGTCCAGTAGTTTCAAAACTGCAAAGTTTCTGGAGGACATCGATCTCTCACCCCAGGCACTTCAATCGATCGATGTCCCCCAGAATTCAAATTTTTGTGAACGTTGGAACAAAATCCAAGAGAAATTCATGGTATTTTCTCTATTCAATTTCGCTTAAATTTCTTGTAGACTTTACTCCAAAATACTACATGCTTCCTTGGCTATTATATCCATGTCTAAGCAATCCTAGGTTGGCTATTGATGATCAAATCACTCCATAGGGTGGCTAAAGACTATTTGGACATTATCTTGACATTTGTTGTAGTTGAAGACATGGTGGAGGCTTCAAAAACGTGGTGAACCTCATATATAAATGGAAGAAGCTTGGATGAGGCAAATACACTTTCACCATCATCTAGCTTCATTATCATTGTTGTATAGTTCTCTCATATTTGTAAAAGTACTTAAAGCTTGTTAAGCCTTACTTTGTTCTTCATTATTGTATATTGAGAGATAGAGAGTCTAACACAAGAGGAAGCATAAATATTTGATCTCTTGTTTGTGTTTAGACTAGTGAGAAAGTGTGAACCCCACTATTTCCTTCAACCCACTGTGAGAAAGTTCTTGAGAGAACTTTGTTGAAGTTGTGAGGTAGCAAGAAGTTATTCTTGCTAGAGCTGTAGTTGTTGTAGTTGCACAAGTGTATTTTGTGCAAGAAGTTATTGTTGTTGTTGCTTACACTAAGGTGTTAGTGTAAGTGTTTCTGTGGTTGTTCTTATTATCTTTAATAAGAAGAAAAGTTATTGAAAATCCACTTTAGCAACAAAGTGGTAGTGGAGTAGAATCATTTACGATTCGAACCACTCTATATCCGGTGTACTCATTCATTGTTTCTCACCTCCCATTCTTGTTTTGATTTTGAATTCCATTTGAGTTGAACCAAATAAGAAAATTCCGCAAAATTGCCAAACACTCTATTCACCCCCCTCTAGAGTGTGTTTAAGACCTAACAATTGGTATTAGAGCCTAACCTTGATTGCTTGGCCTATCTTTGCAAGTAATAAGATTAAAGATCATGGCAATTACAACCTCTTCATCTCACACCTCAACTTCCAGGCCTACTGCACTATTTTCAGGATCAAACACTAAAGCACTTTTGTTTGATGCCTAAAACTATTCTTTGTGGAAATTTCGAATGATCAATCATTTGAAAGGCTGTGGATTTGATATATGGAGAGCCGTTGTCACAGAAATCGAAGTTCCTATGATTACCAACTTAAATGGAGAATCAATGTTCAAAGATGAGGATGACTACACCGACAAAGAGAAGATAAACTTCGCTATTAATGGCAAAGCATGTGATATTATTTCAAGTGCTCTTACCACCACTGAGCTTATAAGACTTCAAGGTCTTGAAACAGCTCATGAAGCATGGAAAAGGCTTGAAATGATACACGAAGGGACAGATCAAGTAAGAATAGCCAAAAGACTAATGCTCATGAAGGAATATGACATGTTCGGGATGAAGAGTGGTGAAAAGATTGATGAGACAATCAACCGATTTACTCGAATAGTGAATCGACTTTCTATGGTGGACAAGAAAATCTCAAATGAAGATCTTGTCTCAAAACTCCTCAACTCTTTCCCAAGAGAATGGACACCTAAAGTCACCGCCATCACCGAATCCAAGAACCTCAAGAATCTTACCCTTGATGAGCTATCCTGTAATCTTCTTACTCATGAAATTCTTATTGATAAACAAAATAGGAGGAACCCTATCAAGCCCACACAAACATCACACAAAGGATTGGTGGTAGAGTCCACTGAATCGGATAAGGAAGTTGCTCTTCTAGTAAGAAATTTAGAAGAATGGCAACAAGAAATAAGGCTCAAGCTAGAAAGTTTTTCAAGAGACCACACAAGGAAAAAGAAGCAAGTGAAAATTGCTATAGGTGTTGTCACCCGGATACTTCATTGCCGATTGCCACATCAAGGAGCCACAAAAAAGAAAAGAAGGTCTTTCCTCAAACGAAGAAAGCTCTTAATGCGGAGGTAACCACATGGAATGATCTCCTTTCCGAATCGGAAGGAGAAGAAAGTGAAGATCAAGATGTTGGACTTGTTGCAATAGTTAAAAATCCAAAAGCTCAACCAACATACTTGTCTCATAGCAATTGAAGATGACCTTGAGGTAAATTCTAATCCTTCTAATTTAAAATATGAAATAGGAGATTTGCAAGATGATTTTGAAAAACTGAATTTAAAGTATAAACATTTGAAGAAAGAGTTCAAGAAGTGCATTTTAGAAAATAAGAGCTTGCATGATAAGAACATTTTGAAGTTTCAAGATCATGACATCATACTCACCATGCATAAAACCGTAGCTCTTGAAATGTGGAAATTAGGAAAGAATGTGATAAACCGAGGTTAGATTTACAAAGACTAACCAATGGTAAAAATAATCTAGACAAACTACTTGGAAACCAAAGAATTGGAAATGATAAATCCGATTTGGGATTTAATTTATTACATTCTTCAATTAAGCCTAAGTCATTAAAGAAAAAGGTGAACAAGAGAAAAACACAACATCACTCATCATCTTCCAAACCAAGGCATGTACCCACTTGTTTTCATTGTAACAAAGTAGGACATGTGAAGAATGAATGTAGAGCTAGATTTGGAAGCATGTATATTTGGAAGCCTAAGGGTCGACAAACTAACCCTAAAGGACCCAACCATCAAAAGGTATCAATGCATAAATCTCTTGGTTTTGTAGCCTCTCAAGATAAATGGAGTAGCCAAAGAAGAAGGAACCAAATGGCTTATGTAACGCGGATGTTCTACGCATATGACCGGAGACAAAACGTTGTTCACCAAGCTCAAGCTCCAAGATGGTGGAACAGTGCATTTTGGCAATGGGAGAGCCAAAATCCTTGGACATGGAGAAATTGGTAACTCTTCTTTCACTATTAATAATGTACTATATTTAGAATGGCTTAAATATAATTTGATAAGTGTTAGCCAACTATGTGATGCTAATTTTCAAGTTGAATTTGGGAAAAGAAAATGCATTGTGAAAAAGAACGATAAGATTGTTTTTGAGGCTATAAGAAAAAATGATGTTTACAAATTTAGAACACATGATTTGATATAACAAAATATTTCTTGCCTAGTTGCCAAAATGATTTGACTCAACTATGGTATAGACGAATTGGACATATTAGTTTTAAAATTTTCAAAGAGATTTGCAAAAATGAAAAGGTCCAAGGGTTTCCAAAATTGAATTTCGAAAATCATGGCTTATGTGACACTTGCCAAAAGGCAAAGCTTGTTAAAACAAGCTTCAAGCCCAAAAGTGAAATCTTCACCACCAAACCTCTATAATTACTTTATATAGATTTGTATGAGGATATTGGTATGGCAACTCAAGGTGGAAAACATTACACCTTTGTGGTGGTAGACGACTTCTCTAGGTACACTTGGGTAATGTTTTTAGCCAAAAAGAATGATGCATGCCAAGAGTTTATAAAACTATGTAGGAGATTAGAAAATCAAAAAGAAGACACAATTAAAGAAATTAGAAGCGATAAAGGTGGTGAGTTTGATGGTGAGTTTCAAGAGTTTTGTGTATCCAAAAGGTATAGACACAATTTCTCGGCTCCAAGAACTCCTCAACAAAATGGTGTTGCAGAAAGAAAAAATAGAACACTTCAAGAAATGAGTAGAATTGTTAAATGAATTTGAGCTACCTAAGTATTTTTGGGCCGAAGCGGTAAACACCGCTTGTCATGTGATCAGTAGAGTTTATTTGAGACCATCTCTCAAAAAGACTCCTTATGAGCTTTGGAAATGTAGAGTATCAAATATTGGTTATTTCAAGGTATTTGGCTGTAAGTGTTTTATACTTAACATCAAAGATAACTTGGATAAACTCGATTTCAAAGCGGATGAAGGAATCTTTATGGGATATGCTCAAAATAGCAAGGCATTAGGGTATATAATAAAAGGAGCATGAAAGTTGAAGAGTCGATTCACGTCAAGTTTAGTGAACTCATTGAGGATGAACCAAGCATTAATAATGATGATGAAATAATTGAAGTAAGTCATATAGAAAAATTTGAGAATCCAAAAGGTAATATTGTCATTGACCTTAGGATTGATCCTCTTGAACCTAAAGTTGAAGATGAAGAAGTAGGAGGAGATGCCTCAAATTTATCAGATTCATATAAGTATAGGAAAGATCATACTAAAGAATTAATATTAGGTGAAACTAGTCAAGGCATAATGACTATGAGGAAATTCAATGAAAATGCCTTCATCTCACAAGTTGAGCCTAAAAATATAAAAGAGGCAATAAATGATGAAGATTGGGTATTAGCCATGCAAGAAGAGCGAAATCCATTTGAAAAGAGTGGTGTTTGGGAATTAGTAGCTAAACCTAGTGATCGTCCTATAATTGGCACTAAATGGGTATTTAGAAACAAAATGGATGTTAAAAGAAACATCACTAGAAACAAAGCTAGGTTAGTAGCTCAAATATATAGACAAGAAGAAGGTATAGACTATGATGAAACATTTGCCCCCGTAGCTAGATTAGAATCTATTAGGATGCTATTAGCATATGCATGCTATAAGGATTTCAAACTATATCAAATGGATGTGAAATCCGTATTCTTGAATGAAATAATTCAAGAAGAATTGTATGTAGAATTGTATGGGTGAAAAACCATATTACATCAGTGTATAGTGTATGTAAAGAGAAAGTATAAAGCAGTGATGATTGTCAACCTCCAATCATATATGATATGCCGCATTAAAACCTTGTCAAGTAAAACCACCCTTGTGGATATAACCTTGGCGAAGGAAAAAGCGTACATATTTATATGATTGGAAAGGTGACACAATAAAAACATCAAGAAATTTAAATGCCAACGGTAATGTCGTTTCGCCTATGGCTGTATCTTGCAAGGAGCCTGAAACAAAGTCCCAATTATCTGTTGATCTCGAGATAGAAGTCTTTTACCGCGGAGAAGATTGTAGAGCAGCCTAACTGAATGATGAGTTGAAGGTAGCGCTGGCCAGTGCCATTCAAGCAATCCATGTTCCTCAGAAAACCAACAGAAATGCACCAGATGAGTAATATCATAAGCGCAGCAAAATAAGACAATTACTGAAGAAAAGAATTGCAGCAAATCATACCAACGTTGCCTATGTCCATAGACATAGGCAACCATTCTTGTCATTTGCCAACCCATTGGGAGACTTTGGTCAGAATCTCAAATGAGGAGTAGACACATCCAAAATGAAAGCACCACGGACCTCGCATGGCAAGGCATTAAACGTTGATAAATTGTAACTCCCACTGATCTCAATCCATGCGCCGCTAATGAATGTTCCACCGTATTTGCCTCACGAGGACAGTATTGAATTGTTGAAGCATTCAATCTTAAGAAACAAGCAAGTCGTTGCAACTCCAATGCATAAGAACCCGTGAAAGTGTCCGCTACTGATAGATTGTGCAGAATAACACTACAATCCGTTTCAACAACGAGCTGATCATACGTCCGAGAAAAATAGATAAGAGAGAATAGTAAGGACATGAGTTCCGCACGCAAAGGTATCACTGCAGGTAAACAAAAACATATGGCAGAAACAAAGTCCCCAGTGTGATCACACAAAATAGCTCCCGCTGCGGCTGAATTCCATTTGACTGTGGCATCTACATTCAATTTAAATTTTCCAGTTGGCGGGTTTATCCAGCGTATAACCTTTGGAGTACGTCCCCGTATACGTGGTGAGAAGGAGAGCGAAACCAAATTAGGTAAACTCTGTGAAAATTTTCGTCCTTGCTTTGCTGCATATTGGTGATAATTATCTTAAGTATATGATTAGGAATAGGAAATGTGGGATAGAGATTAAAGTTTAAGTAGTACACTTTAAATAAAATTCCTATTTATTTTAAGAAATTATCTATACATCTATATATATCTATCCATAACCAAAAATCAAACCCTGAATTTCATTTCCCAATTCTTTCTCCCAGCTTGACGTCTAAGAAAATTCAAGGAGGAGTGGCGGCAGCCACTCTTTTCTTTTATACTTATATATTTCTTTTGATTTTATATAGAAACATACACTCTACCCACATCTATATAAGTTTTGGCCAACCATCATCCCCATAAATCCATACATTCGGCTAGCACCTAGGAGAGGAAAGAAGAAAAAAATCGCGTGTACGAAATTATTCATCGAAAAAGGTAGGTCCTCTTCCCCCCTCAAACGGGTATAATCCATGCATGCTTTGATGGTATATTTATGTGATTCGTTGTTTTTATTTGTTTAAGATATTTATTTTGCATATGTTTTATATGACAAAGCATGAGATGATTTGTTTATGTCTGCTACATGCGTATATGTGTATGGATTTGGTGGTAAGATTGTGTTAGATTAAAAATACCCTCAAATTAATCCAAAAGATTAGAAATTTTCATAATTGGAGCTGTTTAAAATTGCGTTTTGGCCTTAGAATAGGTTCATCTAGCCCGGAATAGGTTGGGATTAGGTTAGAAGTCGAAAAACGGGTCTGACGGACGTGTTTCAGGGGGTGGCGCGTGGGGCCCACGCACGGCCCCTGACGGCGTCAGGACATGCGTTGATGTGTCCACTTCCAAAAGATGCGTCTTGCTATGACGAGTCCAACGCAACTTTTTTGAGGTCAATCGGATTTAAAACGAAGATTTTATTGAGGTTAGAAGAAAATAGAAAAAAAAGAAAAAAAATAAATTCAGGTCACCGGGCCGGTTGACCCGGCTGACCCGGTTCTTAGGCGGGCTGGATCAGAAATTGTAAAACAAAAAAAAGAGAAAATGTGATGGACCGGACCTGACTGCCAGACCGGGCTGAATGGCCAGCGGACTGGACCAGGACAGCAGGCCGGCCCAAAATCAAAATTAATAATAAAAAAGAAATTCTGAAAATTAATTTCTAAAATGAATAAATAATAAATAATTAATTAAAATTAGTTTAAAATTCCAAAAAAATATATTTAATTATAAGAAAATTCTAAATAAATTCCAGAAAATATAAAATGTTAAAATTCTGAGTGGGCTGGTTGATAGCTGCAGCTAGGATACGAGGGGGACTCTACAGCTGATTTTTCGTAGTTATCTTTTGGGGACTTTTACAGACTTCTTTATTACTTTTATTATCAGAATTTTTATTCAGTAATGTAATAACGATTATTGGAGTTAATTTAAGTTATGATTTACGTTTTCGCGAAAAAAATTTCTCTATCATTTCTGGCGTGTAAGAGATTGATTTGACGCCTTGTATTCTCCTTAGCGAGATACGGCGGGTGCACTGTTCCCGATGCTAGGACTCGGGAACGGTGTGCTACATGTGGTATCAGAGCCGAGGCTTCAGATGCGCCTCGGAGACGTAGGATTAATTAGAGCACTTAGACATAAGTTACGATTTTTACCACTAATAAACAAAGTAAAGTTAAGCGATGATCTTAGACCTAAGTTATGATCGGGTTATGAGAGGTGTGTACCGTTTATGAGCATTCTCTACTTAATTACCGTCATACCCCCAAACCTTCGCATGAGCCACATAAATGCTCAAATCCCTCGATTACTCCTGTTCAATCCGAATTCTAGTCAAGGTTTGCGTGAAATCCAATAAAATACCGCCAGGTAGTGAACACACTGGAAAAGGAGGCAACAGTGGATGGGGTAATGACCACCCAGATCAGGGGGCCATCCTCCAGGCATTGGCCAACACCATGGGCCCCCTGGCCACCATTTTGGCACAACAGCAGCAGTAGAATGCTCAGATGCAGCAGCTGTTGAACCAGCGGCTTCCACCATCGTGGCCACCAGATATGAGGTTCTACTACGGGGAAATGCAGGATGTTCTTAATTCGATGTTCAGAAGGACCCTTCACCGCATGAGTCGGATATATGCGACATGGCCGCTAATAATCATAGGACCACCTGTGACGAAAGTATAGCCACGGATGAGAGCACGGCCACCGCCACCGCCATGTGCTCATTGTGGATGTCATACTCGGGTTAGTGCAGGGGGATTATGCAAGTATGAGTGCAACAACCTGGATATTTTACGAGAGGGAGCACTGAGCAGAAACCGGTGCCACCATCACAATAGAATCAGGAGCAACATAAAGGGAAGCAAGGATCGGTGCTCAGATCCACGTGATGACTGATGGAGACGTTGGGAAGGTTAACGACGTCATAACAGAGTTCAACCGCCGGCGACCAGGTATCAATGACTCATCATCAGCACAGGGGATGTCAGTCAGAGATAAATGATCAGAGTTGCACAGTGGAATCATGACTTTCTTAAGTCACGTAAGTTCAAAAGAGGGGACCTCAGCGGATCCGAATAAGATTAAGACTATCGCTGAATAGCCCTGACCGACCAAGGTGTCTGAAAGAAGGAGTTTTCTTGGTTTGGCCAGCTGCTATGGGAAATTTGTTGAAGGATTCTCGTCGATACTGGTGCCCTGAGCAGATGGAAGCAGATGAAGGCGAAGTTCGAGTGGACCGTTGATCTCAGCAAAGTTTCGCTGAGCCAAAAAAACACTTAAACACAAGACCATAATACACAATTTTGATAATTAACTATATATACACACACTGATCAATACAACATACCTTAACGACATATTTCCACATATCAAACACGTACTAGAACATCAACCATACAAAATCCAACATAACTACACAAAGAAATATAACACAATACCAAAAAATGAGATATCACATAACATAAACTATGAATATACAGCAACATAATTCAAAAAATTATATATATATACCACATAAAAATCAGGTGCACAAACACAACATAATGCACACCATACTCATGCCGACACAAACAAATGCATACCCTACCATAATATATAAACAAAATGACTTGCATCGTTAGTAGTAAAATCGCAGTCACATCTGTAAAACCAATACCTTGACCCACCATCACATACCACCACTCCATGCCTAATAAAATTTACTAATTCAAGTACAACATGAAAAATAAACACAACAAAAGTGCAAAAAAAAGAGCTGAAAAAAATTAAATTAAATTATTTAAATTAACCACCATATATATATCTATATATAAGGAAAATTTACCAGCTTGTTGTAACATACTAACATAAAAATAACATGCACAAGACATACTAACTACTAAAATATGTGCACCCTTACTGTCGTATGACTCTGTGAGCTGTAATGAACCAATCAACTTATTAAACCGTATAATGTTATCAACACACAAAACACAAATAGTATAAGTGCGAAAGACAAATAATAAATGTTTATATACACATATACCTATACATACAAGCAACAACATGAAAATACGAAGTAATAGATAAAAGCTCACAATATATATAAAATACGATAACAACGTAGGAGTAGCGAATATACAAAGGATGTACGATAAGACAGAGGTATATGTGCTAAATGACCACTACACAAAAAAAACACTCAGTCTCTTACAACAATAAAGAGGCATATAGACAAACACAATTTGTTACAATATTAATAACGTAAATAAGTCGATTTAAGAAAACATACAAATAGATACACGAAACAAAAGTAACGAAACGACATTAAGTAAATATACACAAGCATACATACAAGTATTTCAATGACACCGCAACATAACTAATACAACAAAACAATAATAAAGATCATAATATATAACGACAACAAACAGCACAATGCAATAACACAAATACTTTTCATACAAGTCATGGGTTACGAAATAGGCGTACATCTACCGGTTTTAAAATAAATCATTAACATACACAATTGAAGAGCATGTTAACTACGAGTTAGGAACGACATAGTATTGCATGATAGCATAGTAATAGATTAAAGTATAAATTAGTAACAAAAACAAAAATATTAAATTAATTCTCATACTTGAACACCCAAATAAATTATGTATCTACATTGCAGTAAAATCTATGCATTTATGCATTTTCTACGGAATTATATATATAACTATATTTATACAACAATAAGATAAGCTATACGGGAAAAAAGATAGAGTGCAGGTAACCAATATATATATATATATAATTATCGTTAACGACTAACAAAAGTACAAAAAGAGAGATCACGATAAACAAAGACTAAATTGAACACGCATAGCGTGTGTACCGCTTAAGACTCAACTAACAAACAATATAAACATGATACAAATGACAAACTGCAGATAACGATTATGAATTCATGAGCTACATATGACACGTAAGTCATACCTGCGTTTAACATAAGGATACACAACATATTATATGTCTATATCAAACATGTTTAACGACTTAACAATTAAAATGACAAAGCATATTAAACTTGTGTATGCTGATATATGTAAGGGACAGAACTATGTTTGAGCACTACAATTCATCCCCAACTCGATAGGCAGTAGGAGAGGACGATTCAGACTCTTGAGGACATGTTGAGAGCTTGCGAATTAGAGCTCATAGGGAACAAAGATGATATGATCAAGCTGATTGAGTTCTTCTACGACAATAGCTACTATAGTGGCATCAGCATAGCACCCTTTGAGGCACTCTATAGGCGTAAGTGCATGTCCCCCTGTTCATTGGGACGAGGTTGGCGAGCGTACTATTACCGGCCTTGAGTTGGTTGAACAGACTAGAGAAAAAGTAAAGTTGATACGTGATAGGCTCAAGGTTGTGCAAGACAGATGCAAAAGTTGGGCAGATTCAATGAGGCGTCCTTGAGAGTTCGCTGTGTGCGAGAAGGTTTAGTAGAGAGTGTCGCCTAAGAAGGGGGTTTCACGATTTGTTTTGAGGGTAATCTGAGGCCTCGCTAAATTGGTCCATATGAGATACTCGAGAGGGTCGGTACCTTGGCCTACCGATTAGCGTTACCCCTTGTCTTGGCTCAGGTTCACAGCATATTTCATACTTCTCAGTTGAGGAGATATGTTCCAGATCCGAGCCATGTTTTTAGATGCGCCACCGTTGAGAATTCGACCGGACACGACCTATGAGGAGACTCATATCAGGATCATGGATCGTAAAGACCAGGTATTAAGACACCGGGTCATCCCTTATGTTAAAGTCCAGTGGATAAATCACACCGAGCGCGAGGCGATCTGGGAGCTCGAAGAGCAGATGCAAGAGAGATATCCACATCTCTTCGAATAAGGTACGTCAAGTTTCGAGGATGAAACTTTTTGTCTGGTGGGTAGGATGTTACAGCCACGATTTGTTAAATAACAACAACAACAACAACAAGAATAATAATAATAATAATAATAATAATAATAATAATAATAATAATAATAATAATAATAATAATAATAATAATAAAGAAAGAGAGCCTATATAATTTAGGAAAAAGGAAAAGTTATAATAAATAAAATCATAGGTGATAATTATCTTAAGTATATGATTAGGAATAGGAAATGTGTGATAGAGATTAAAGTTTAAGTAGTACACTTTAAATAAAATTCCTATTTATTTTAGGAAATTATCTATACATCTATATATATCTATCCATAACCAAAAATCAAACCCTAAATTTCATTTTCCAATTCTTTCCCCCAGCTTGACGTCTAAGAAAATTCAAGGAGGAGTGGCGGCAGCCACTCTTTTCTTTTATACTTATATATTTCTTTTGATTTTATATATAAACGGACACTCTACCCACATCTATATAAGTTTTGGCCAACCATCATCCCCATAAATCCATACATTCAGCTAGCACCTAGGAGAGGAAAGGAGAAAAAAATCGCGGTTTGATGCCAAATGGTATTCGTCGAAAAAGGTAGGTGCCTCTTCTCCCCTCAAATGGGTATAATCCATGCATGCTTTGATGGTATATTTATGTGGTTCGTTGTTTTTATTTGTTTAAGATATTAATTTTGCATATGTTTTATATGAAAAAGCATGAGATGATTTGTTTATGCCTGCTACATGCGTGTATGTGTATGGATTTGGTGGTAGGATTGTGTTAGATTAAAAATGCCCTCAAATTAATCCAAAAGATTAGAAATTTTCATAATTGTAGTTGTTTAAAATTGCGTTTTGGCCTTAAAATAGGTTCATCTAGCCCGGAATAGGTTGGGATTGGGTTGGAAGTCGAAAAACGGGTCTGACGGACGCGTTTCAGGGGGTGGCGCATGGGGCCCACGCCCGGCCCCTGACGGCGCGTCCGGACACGTGCTGACATGTCCACTTTCAAGAGATTCGTCTCCTTATAACGAGTCCAACGCAACTGGTTTGAGGTCAATCGGAGTTAAAACGAAGATTTTATTGAGGTTAGAAGAAAATAAAAAAAAGAAAAAAAATAAAATCCAGGTCAGCGGGCCGGTTGACCCGGATGACCCAGTTCTCAGACGAGCTGGTCTGGCCAGGAGTGGGTTGGACCGGAAATTGTATAACGAAAAAAATAGTAAAATGTGATGGAACGGACCTGACTGTCGGACCGGGCCGGATGGCCAGCGGACCGGACCAGGACAGCAGGCTGGCCCAAAATCGAAATTAATAATAAAAAAGAAATTCTAGAAATTAATTTCTGAAATAAATAAATAATAAATAATTAATTAAAATTAGTTTAAAATTCCAGAAAATATATTTAATTATCAGAAAATTCTAAATAAATTCTAGAAAATATAAAATGTCAAAATTAAATTATTTCCACTTAATTTATGAATTTTGATAAATATAAGTAATTGAAAATAATTAGTAATAAGTAGAATTAATTAAGAGAAAATTAGTAGAAAATTCTAGAAAATTAATACGCGCTAAGAAAAAATAAAGATGATGCTAAATAACAACTTTTCAATATTCATAAAATTTACGAACCCAAATATTGAGTGCTATAGATGGTGAGGATGGGCGTACGGGCCCAGACGACTTTGTTGTTGCATTCATGGCAAGTGCATTTGCATTTGGAGTGGGTTGAGATGTACGGGTCTTAGACGCTCGAGTGGAGTGGATCATGGTGTACGGGCTATGGGTACTCGATTATGGTGGATCATGATGTACGAGCCATGGACATCGGTTATGGTGGATCGTGGTGTACGGGCCACGGGCATTGGTTGGGGTGGATCGTGGTGTACGGGCCACGGGCATCCGTAAGGGTGGATTGTAGTGTACGAGCTACACGCATCCAGTCAATCCCGGGATCATGCATTGCATATAGGTCTAGGGGCATATTGCATGACATGATTCTCGTTGCGTGTGACACGTTGATTGAGCATGCATCACGTACTTGTGCATTTTATGTGGAGTGCTTTACTTACCGCATTAATTTTATCTTATGCATGTTATAGCATGTTTATGTGTTATGTGGTTATATCATTTTGGTATGTACGTTTTGTATTTGTTTGAGGTGGGCATCTACTGGGTGATTTCTGTCACTCACCCCTACTTCCCAGGTGAGTCGGATGAGGACTACGAGCATATCTTTGTTGAGGACAGGACGGACATAGCTGAGTGGACTGGTTGATAGCTGCAGCTAGGATACGAGGGGGACTCTGCAGCTGATTTTTGTAGTTATCTTTTGTAGATTTTCACAGACTTCTTTATTACTTTTATTATCGGAATTTTTATTCAGTAATGTAATGACGATTATTGGAGTTAATTTAAGTTATGATTTACGTTTTCGCAAAAACATTTCTACGTCATTTCTGGCGTGTAAGAGATTGATTCGACGCCTTGTATTCTCCTTAGCGAGATACGGCGGGTGCACTGTTCCCGATGCTAGGGTTCGGGAGCGGTGTGCTACAGGTGGTATCAGAGCCGAGGCTTCAAATCCGCCTCGGAAACGTATGATTAATTAGAGCACTTAGACATAAGTTATGATTTTACCACTAATAAACAAAGTAGAGTTAAGCGATGATCTTAGACCTAAGTTATGATCGGGTTATGAGAGGTGTGTGCCATTGGTGAGCTTTCTCTACTTAATTACCGTCATACCCCCGAACCTTCGCACGAGCCCCACAAATGCTCAAATCCCTCGATTACTCCTGTTCAATCTGAATTCTAGTCAAGGTTTGCGTGAAATCCAAGAAAATGCCGCCAGGTAGTGAATACTCTGGAAAAGGAGGCAACAGTGGATGCGGTAATGACCACCCATATCAGGGGGCCATCCTCTAGTCATTGGCCAACACCATGGGCCCCCTGGCCACTATTTTGGCACAACACCAGCAGTAGAATGCTCAGATGCAGCAGCAGTTGAACCAGCAGCTTCCACCATCGCGGCCACCAGATATGAGGTTCTACTACGGGGAAATGCAGGATGTTCCTAATTCGATGTTCAGAAAGACCCTTCACCGCATGAGTCGGATATATGCGGCATGACCACATGGAGGAGAGCACGGCCACCGCCACCGCCATGTGCTCATTGTGGATGTCATACTCGGGTTAGTGCAGGGGGATTATGCAAGTATGAGTGCAACAACCTGGATATTTTATGAGAGGGAGCACTGAGCAGAGACCGGTGCCACCATCATAATAGAATCAGGAGCAATATAAAGGGAAGCAAGGATCGGTGCTCAGATCCACGTGATGACTGATGGAGACGTCGGGGAGGCTGACGACGTCATAACAGAGTTCAACCGTCCGCGACCAGGTATCAATGACTCATCATAAGCACAGGGGATGTCAGTCAGAGATAAATGATCAGAGTTGCACAGTGGAATCGTGACTTTCTTAAGTCGCGTAAGTTCAAAAGAGGGTACCTCAGTGGATCCGAATAAGATTAAGACTATGGCTGAATATGTAGCGCCCCAGCCCGATACCGTTATCGGAACCAGTGCACCCGCCGTAGCCTACTATGAGAACTACGAAGCGTCAAGCAGATCAAGCATACATTCTTCATAATGTAAGTTAAAACCAGCGGAAACGTCATAAAATCTAAACCTTCGTTGTCAATATTACAACCAGAAAACTGCAGCGGAAATAAAACTGTTTGTTCATCTAGCCGACATAAGTTTTAGAACAACATAATAACAATGAGTTCCAAACTCAAACAAAATAGTCCAGCATCTATCTATTCCCTTGTCCATCATCCCATTGAGCCCACTCGCCGTCGTCTTCGATAAATATCAACTCATAATCAGGCTCACCTGAAAAGGAGACAGAATGATTGTTCTTAGCGAAAACTTCGCCAGCAAGTAACCCGTCTATACACCCTACGGAATCACACACGTCGAGTCACCAGTGTATAAAACATTGCCCAAAAATAAGGTGCTCGGGTTAGCAAATAGTATCTTGATAAGGATTACTCAAAACAGATAAAGTCCATATAGGTACACAGTTACGAGAACCAACATGTATTAAAACAACGTACCACATAAGCAAGTCATAGACTAATCACGATTCTTGCATATCAAGTCTTATGCTTCGTGTATCATGATACATGTACTTCTTTAAAATCACACACAACACCCATGCATATGCCTTCTTTCATAAACATGTCATGCATGTCATTTCACAAACATTTCATCACTTTACATATCATATTCTTCGCGTAGCAGAACTTTATACCCTGTGGGTGATCAGTCCACAGCCATCATAACTTTATACCCCGTGCTGAAAGGTCCACGGCCCCATTACATATATCATATATCCGTGCTGAAAGGTCCACGGCCCCATTACATATATCATATATCCGTGCTGATAGGTCCACGGCCCCATAAAATACTTCATTTTCCGTGCGGATAGGTCCACGGCCCCATAACATACTTTATACCCTGCTGTTGATTCACAGATCACGCTCTTTATACCCTGCTTTCGCAGACGTGACTTTTATACCCTGTGATCAACCAGCAGCCATTTTGTCTTTCGCAAACTTTACCTTTCTTGTTCTTTTGCAAAACATATCTCAAATCAAATGCAAGTGCCCATGTCATGATGCAGGATGCACAGATAGCTTCATATCAACATGTAACACACACACACATACATCTTGTCTATCAAGGATATGGTCTTGCACCTCAAACACTCCTTAAACGTGTTTTACCAAGTCCATTTGTCTCACTTATTCACTAAAATTCAATCTTATGCTTACTTAATCAAACTTACCATCTCCACCTCAAATATACCTCAAATACCCTTGCATTTTATGTTCAAAAGAAGTGTATAAAGTTACTACACTTACATAGGGCGCTTAAAGGGTCAAAAATACTTCCAGGATACTTGGAACGCCACTTGGAGCACCTAATGTGGACATGAAGCGCCTCTACTAGGCGTTCGAAGTGTTCGGGGATGATTCAGGACACATTGAACACCACATGAAGCGCCTAATGTGACTTGAAGCGCCTCATGTAGGCGTTCGAAGTGTTCTGACGGTTCTAAATTGCAGTTTTTCTGTACGGGAAAGCTCCAGGACACATGGAACGCTACATGAAGCGCCTATAGTGACATGAAGCGCCTCATGTAGGCGTTCGAAGTGTTCTGACGATGCCAAACTGCAGTTTTTCTGCAGTAACTTCCACCCAACTCCTTTCTTCTTCAACCCTTCCAGAGTCAACACTTAAAGATCCATCTTAACAACTAGATTCATCATACTTAACATACATCTAATCATGAATTGATGCTTAGTGAATGTCTAACAAGATCCACTCTAAATCTTCAATCATTCACCACCTTCAAGAGTTATCATCAACAATACCCAACCAACAAGACTACAACAATGTCATCACTCATCCCTCAATTTCCTGTACTTACTCTCAACATCTAAGTGTATACAATCAACACAAGAGTAGAGCAAGACAAGAAACACATCAACATATATACTCTCATGGGCATGGTTGACTAACAACAAATACTGCACAACTATTTCAGAAATATGGCCCAAAGAACAAAACTTACACAATTAGCAACAAGACTTACACATAACAAAGCATGTATGATAGACAAGACAAGAATACTAATGTGTGATTCATATTTTCTCTTTGTAAGAACATAGGGCCTAAAGTATCAAAATTACATAAAGCGTATAGAAAGATTACTTGCCTTGGTTTCTAGTTAATCTTACGGATTTACTGCAGAATTTCAATGGAGATTGCACCTAGGTTGGCCTTCTTCCTTCCTTTTTCCTTCCTCTCTTCTTCTTCTTCCTCTCCTTTCTCCTTCTCTTTGCTCCTGCGGTTTTCCCCTCTTCTTTTGATGGTATAACCGTCCCATAAGGCTGAGATGGGGAGTTATACTAACTTCCTATAACTCCCCTTAACTCCTAGTAAGGACCTCTTAAGTAATTTCCCATACTTTCTTTTAATTCTACTTCTAACCCCTTTCTTTTGTTCTTCTATGTTTTATGTACTAAGTCACATACCCTATATAATTAATTAAGTTGCATTCAAAGTTGACCTAAGTATCGAAAGTTGCGCTTAAAAATCACGGGGTGTAACATTCCACCCCCCTTACAAAAAGTTTCGTCCTCGAAACTTACGTACCTTAGTCAAAGAGCTGAGGATACTTCTCCCGCATTTGTTCTTCGAGCTCCCAAGTGGCTTCCCGTTCCGTGTGATTGCTCCATTGAACCTTTACATAAGGGATCACTCGCTTCCTCAACACTTGATCCTTTCGGTCCACAATTTTCACGGGTACTTCCTCATATGTAACATCGTCCTTGAGTTCCAAAGGTTGAGCTTCAGGTACATGACTTGGATCCGCCACGTACTTTCTTAATTGTGACACGTGGAATACATTGTGAACTTGCGCCAACACCGGAGGTAATGCCAACTTATATGCCAAGGCTCCTACCTTCTCAAGTATTTCATAAGGACCAATGAATCGAGGGCTTAGCTTGCCTTTTACTCCAAACCTCATGACGCCCTTCGTAGGTGATACCTTCAAATAAACCTTTTCTCCCACACCAAAATCCAATGGTCGTCGTTTGGAATCTGCCCAACTCTTGCTACGGTCCTGAGCCGTCTTGAGTCTTTCCCGGATGACTTTCACCTTCTCTAACGTTTTCTCCAATAGTTCCGGTCCTGTAATAGTTCTCACGCCCACTTCGTCCCAATAAACCGGTGACCTACATTTCCTTCCATACAAAGCCTCAAAAGGAGCCATATCAATTGCGCTGTGGTAACTATTGTTATAAGAAAATTCCATCAGCTTTACCATTCCGTCCCAACTCCCTTTGAAATCCAGCACGCAAGCTCTTAGCATATCTTCCAAGGTTTGAATTGTCCGCTCGGACTGTCCATCAGTTTGGGGATGATACGCCGTACTCAACCTTAATTCCGTACCCATGGCTTCTTGGAATGCTGTCCAAAACTTAGATGTGAACCGTGAATCTCGGTCGGACACTATACTTACCGGGACTCCATGCAAACTAACAATACTGTCCATATATAAACTCACTAACTTGTCAAGAGGTGCTTCACTTGAAACGGGTAAGAAATGGGCAGACTTTGTTAACGATCCACGATAACCCAAATCATGTCACATCCACTTCTTGTCTTTGGTAAACCAGCTACAAAATCCATTGTGACATGTTCCCATTTCCATTCCGGAATTTCCAACGGCATCAACAATCCACCGGGCCGTTGGTGTTCCGCCTTGACTTGTTGACACACCAAACACCTCTCTATGAATTCCGCAATATGTCTTTTCATCCCAGACCACCAATAGTATCGCTTGAGATCTCTATACATCTTGGTGCTACCGGGGTGTATTGATAACCTCGAATTATGAGCTTCTTGCAAAACTTCTTTCCTAAGTTCGTCAACATCCGGGACGCATAACCTTTCCCTAAACCATAAGCTCCCATCCTCTTGGTCCGAAATCCTTCAACTTGACTGTGTTTCACCCTTTCCATTATCTCACTTAAAGCTTTATCTTTCTTCTGTGCCTCCTTTATCCTATCAATCAAACTCGGTGTGATAGTCAATGCTGTCAGGACATTCACCGTGGATTCCACCAAATCCAAACCAAATTCCTCAATCTCTCTCTCTAGTGGTGACTGCCTCGCATGGCTGGATTTCCTGCTTAAGGCGTCGGCTACCTTGTTAGCCTTTCCCGGGTGATAATGAATAGTTAGGTCATAGTCTTTTAGCAATTCCAACCATCTCCGCTGCCTCATATTCAATTCCTTCTGTGAGAACAAATACTTTAGACTCTTATGGTCCGTGAATACCGGGCACTTCTCCCCATACAAATAATGCCGCCAGATCTTCAAGGCGAACACAACCGCGGCAAGTTCAAGATCATGTGTGGGATAGTTTTGTTCATAAGGCTTTAGCTGTCTTGAGGCATACGCGATGACTCGTCCGTTTTGCATTAAAACACAACCTACAAACAAGGCGTTAGTCTAAACTTAATGGGTATACAAGATCATAATCTTATACTATAATTCACGTACCTAACCCATTCTTTGACGCATCACTATAAATCACAAATCCATCCGTTCCAGAGGGTTGAGCCAATACTGGAGCTGTCGTTAATCTCTTCTTAAGCTCCATGAAACTTTGCTCGCATTCAGCCGTCCACTCAAACTTGGACTTCTTTTGAGTAAGGCGACTGAGAGGTACGGCAATCTTCGAGAATCCCTCAACAAATTTTCTGTAATAACCCGCTAGACCCAAGAAACTTCGCACTTCGGTGACATTGGTAGGTCTAGGCCATTCAGTTATAGCTTCCACCTTCTTCGGGTCCACCGCAATTTCCTCTTCTGATATCACGTGGCCTAGGAAAGCCACACTTCTTAACCAAAACTCACACTTGCTAAACTTTGCATATAGTTGTTTCTGCCTCAGAATACCTAGAACGGTTCTCAAATGCTCATCGTGGGTTTGTTCGTCGGGGGAATACACCAGAATATCATCTATGAATACCACAACAAACTTGTCCAACTGTTCTCGAAAGACGGTATTCATAAGATCCATAAAAGCCGCAGGGGCATTTGTCAATCCAAATGGCATCACCAAAAATTCATAGTGGCCATACCTTGTGCGGAAAGCTGTCTTTGCGATGTCCTCGGCCTTCACTCGCAGCTGATGATACCCTGATCGAAGATCAATTTTCGAAAAGATCTTAGCACCTTTGAGCTGGTCAAATAAATCCTCGATTCGTGGAAGGGGATACTTATTCTTGATAGTAACTTTATTCAACTCCCTATAATCAATACAAAGCCTCATGCTACCATCTTTCTTCTTTACAAACAAAACAGGTGCTCCCCAGGGCGATACACTAGGGCGGATAAACTTCTTGTCCAATAACTCCTGCAGTTGTTCCTTCAACTCTCTCAATTCTGCCGGAGCCATTCTATAAGGAGCTTTAGAAATAGGTTCTGTCCCTGGAGTCAAGTTGATCTCAAATTCGACTTCTCTCGGGGGTGGTACTCCTGGTAAATCTTCTGGAAACACATCAGGAAATTCGTTGACTACTGGAATTTGCTCAATAGGCGATACCTCCTTGGTAACATCCATGGCATACACTAGAAATCCCTCTGCACCTTTCCTTAATGCCTTGTGCGCTTGTGCAACCGACACGTACACCTTTTTGGGTACCTTCTTTCGTTCCGCATCTCCTTGAAATATTACCTCCTCCATCTTAGCATTCTTGATTGTCACTTGCTTCAACCGACAATCAATATTAGCATGATTCTTGGCTAGCCAGTCCATTCCTAATATGACGTCAAAGTCATACATCTGAATAGGGATCAGTGTGGCGGGGAATGTTTGTCCTTCAAACTCCAATTCACAATCCCGGTACCGATGATACGAAACCATAATTTGATCTCCGGCCGCTTGAACACGATACGGGGTTTCTAACCACTCAGGCAGACTACTCAGGTGTTTAGTGAATCTCTTTGCTACGAAGGAGTGGCTTGCGCCGCTATCAAAGAGCACGTTGGCAGGTACCTTATTTACTAAAATCGCACCTAAAGCCATATCAAGTTATACACGGAAAATTAAGCACATAATACTTAATTCATTAAAGATTTAAACTTAGTTTAAATGGTACCTGCTACTACGTCGGTAGCCTCCTGCACATCCGTATCCGTCATGAGATGTACAAGGGCATTTGCTCTAGGCTTCGCTCTCGGCTGCTGAGCCGCCTCTTCAGGATTATTTTTCTTCATCTCCGGGCAATCCCTAATCATGTGACCCACTTGACCGCATCGGAAACATGCTCCAGCCACTTTCCTACACTCTCCAACGTGATTCCTATTGCAATGTGGACAAACTCCTACCGCCTGCTGAGCTACTTGATTCTGGAGTGGCAGTCTCTGAAAATTCCCAACTGGGCCTCTCTTCGGAATCTTGACCCAACGTCCGGGTCTTCCACCAACTCTCACATCCTCCCTTGGTCTCTTGCCTCTATCAGACCCTCCTGCGCCCGCTGCTCTTGCCGCTACTCGGCGGAAATCACTCTCAACACGAAAACACGCATCTAACATATCCTCATAAGTTTTCATCCCCGCATTCACTATCGCTGATTGTATCCGCGAGTCCAAACCCCTCTCAAACTTTGTCATCTTAAGACGATTATCAGACATGATCGCAGGGGCAAACTTACCCAAAGCATGGAAACGATCCGCATACTCTGACACCGTCATCCTTCCTTGCTCCAATCGGTCAAATGCTCTTATCTTGTCCAATATTGCAGTCTCCGGTACATAGTACTTAAGGAACATATCACAAAACTGAGTCCACGAGATCGGTGGGGTCATTCTTAACACCATTCCTTCCCACCATTCGCCGGCCTTGCCACTTAGAAGGGGTGTGGCCACCTCAACTTTTATCTCATTCGGAACTTGCACCAGCCGGAAACATTTCTCAACCTCAGCCAACCAATGCTGAGCCTCTTCAGGATCCGTACATCCACCGAACTCCGGCACCCTTATCTTCCTCATCTCTCCATAAAAGAACCTGATGTTATGCTGTGGCGGTGGTGGAGGCGGAGGCTGATGCTGCTGCACATACCCTTGTGCAATGACCGTCAGCGCATCAGTGAGTACTTGGGGTAAAACCACTTGTGGTGGCTGGTTCTCCTGTCCATTGCCAGAGTTGCCTGTGTTATCTCTTCTTGGAGGCATATTTCGCTGAAAGGTTAACATTTCATTAGCATTCAGTAAATACAAAAAGGTTACTGAAGGCTCGAATGCGTACTAATAGGTGAGGTGTGTAGCATAACTATTAATACAAAATTAGATGATAAACGCGCTCGCACACACCCAACCCGTATCATACTTAACCACTAAAGAGATCAGTACTTATAACTAAGGATCAACCTTAAGGGAGAATTATAGCTTAAGAGTCTAAAAGATCATGAACTTAAGTTTCCGAAATAGATCTGAAGCCTAGGCTCTGATACCACCTGTAGCGCCCCAGCCCGATACCGTTATCGGAACCAGTGCACCCGCCGTAGCCTACTATGAGAACTACGAAGCGTCAAGCAGATCAAGCATACATTCTTCATAATGTAAGTTAAAACCAGCGGAAACGTCATAAAATCTAAACCTTCGTTGTCAATATTACAACCAGAAAACTGCAGCGGAAATAAAACTGTTTGTTCATCTAGCCGACATAAGTTTTAGAACAACATAATAACAATGAGTTCCAAACTCAAACAAAATAGTCCAGCATCTATCTATTCCCTTGTCCATCATCCCATTGAGCCCACTCGCCGTCGTCTTCGATAAATATCAACTCATAATCAGGCTCACCTGAAAAGGAGACAGAATGATTGTTCTTAGCGAAAACTTCGCCAGCAAGTAACCCGTCTATACACCCTACGGAATCACACACGTCGAGTCACCAGTGTATAAAACATTGCCCAAAAATAAGGTGCTCGGGTTAGCAAATAGTATCTTGATAAGGATTACTCAAAACAGATAAAGTCCATATAGGTACACAGTTACGAGAACCAACATGTATTAAAACAACGTACCACATAAGCAAGTCATAGACTAATCACGATTCTTGCATATCAAGTCTTATGCTTCGTGTATCATGATGCATGTACTTCTTTAAAATCACACACAACACCCATGCATATGCCTTCTTTCATAAACATGTCATGCATGTCATTTCACAAACATTTCATCACTTTACATATCATATTCTTCGCGTAGCAGAACTTTATACCCTGTGGGTGATCAGTCCACAGCCATCATAACTTTATACCCCGTGCTGAAAGGTCCACGGCCCCATTACATATATCATATATCCGTGCTGAAAGGTCCACGGCCCCATTACATATATCATATATCCGTGCTGATAGGTCCACGGCCCCATAAAATACTTCATTTTCCGTGCGGATAGGTCCACGGCCCCATAACATACTTTATACCCTGCTGTTGATTCACAGATCACGCTCTTTATACCCTGCTTTCGCAGACGTGACTTTTATACCCTGTGATCAACCAGCAGCCATTTTGTCTTTCGCAAACTTTACCTTTCTTGTTCTTTTGCAAAACATATCTCAAATCAAATGCAAGTGCCCATGTCATGATGCAGGATGCACAGATAGCTTCATATCAACATGTAACACACACACACATACATCTTGTCTATCAAGGATATGGTCTTGCACCTCAAACACTCCTTAAACGTGTTTTACCAAGTCCATTTGTCTCACTTATTCACTAAAATTCAATCTTATGCTTACTTAATCAAACTTACCATCTCCACCTCAAATATACCTCAAATACCCTTGCATTTTATGTTCAAAAGAAGTGTATAAAGTTACTACACTTACATAGGGCGCTTAAAGGGTCAAAAATACTTCCAGGATACTTGGAACGCCACTTGGAGCGCCTAATGTGGACATGAAGCGCCTCTACTAGGCGTTCGAAGTGTTCGGGGATGATTCAGGACACATTGAACACCACATGAAGCGCCTAATGTGACTTGAAGCGCCTCATGTAGGCGTTCGAAGTGTTCTGACGGTTCTAAATTGCAGTTTTTCTGTACGGGAAAGCTCCAGGACACATGGAACGCTACATGAAGCGCCTATAGTGACATGAAGCGCCTCATGTAGGCGTTCGAAGTGTTCTGACGATGCCAAACTGCAGTTTTTCTGCAGTAACTTCCACCCAACTCCTTTCTTCTTCAACCCTTCCAGATTCAACACTTAAAGATCCATCTTAACAACTAGATTCATCATACTTAACATACATCTAATCATGAATTGATGCTTAGTGAATGTCTAACAAGATCCACTCTAAATCTTCAATCATTCACCACCTTCAAGAGTTATCATCAACAATACCCAACCAACAAGACTACAACAATGTCATCACTCATCCCTCAATTTCCTGTACTTACTCTCAACATCTAAGTGTATACAATCAACACAAGAGTAGAGCAAGACAAGAAACACATCAACATATATACTCTCATGGGCATGGTTGACTAACAACAAATACTGCACAACTATTTCAGAAATATGGCCCAAAGAACAAAACTTACACAATTAGCAACAAGACTTACACATAACAAAGCATGTATGATAGACAAGACAAGAATACTAATGTGTGATTCATATTTTCTCTTTGTAAGAACATAGGGCCTAAAGTATCAAAATTACATAAAGCGTATAGAAAGATTACTTGCCTTGGTTTCTAGTTAATCTTACGGATTTACTGCAGAATTTCAATGGAGATTGCACCTAGGTTGGCCTTCTTCCTTCCTTTTTCCTTCCTCTCTTCTTCTTCTTCCTCTCCTTTCTCCTTCTCTTTGCTCCTGCGGTTTTCCCCTCTTCTTTTGATGGTATAACCGTCCCATAAGGCTGAGATGGGGAGTTATACTAACTTCCTATAACTCCCCTTAACTCCTAGTAGGGACCTCTTAAGTAATTTCCCATACTTTCTTTTAATTCTACTTCTAACCCCTTTCTTTTGTTCTTCTATGTTTTATGTACTAAGTCACATACCCTATATAATTAATTAAGTTGCATTCAAAGTTGACCTAAGTATCGAAAGTTGCGCTTAAAAATCACGGGGTGTAACATTCCACCCCCCTTACAAAAAGTTTCGTCCTCGAAACTTACGTACCTTAGTCAAAGAGCTGAGGATACTTCTCCCGCATTTGTTCTTCGAGCTCCCAAGTGGCTTCCCGTTCCGTGTGATTGCTCCATTGAACCTTTACATAAGGGATCACTCGCTTTCTCAACACTTGATCCTTTCGGTCCACAATTTTCACGGGTACTTCCTCATATGTAACATCGTCCTTGAGTTCCAAAGGTTGAGCTTCAAGTACATGACTTGGATCCGCCACGTACTTTCTTAATTGTGACACGTGGAATACATTGTGAACTTGCGCCAACACCGGAGGTAATGCCAACTTATATGCCAAGGCTCCTACCTTCTCAAGTATTTCATAAGGACCAATGAATCGAGGGCTTAGCTTGCCTTTTACTCCAAACCTCATGACGCCCTTCGTAGGTGATACCTTCAAATAAACCTTTTCTCCCACACCAAAATCCAATGGTCGTCGTTTGGAATCTGCCCAACTCTTGCTACGGTCCTGAGCCGTCTTGAGTCTTTCCCGGATGACTTTCACCTTCTCTAACGTTTTCTCCAATAGTTCCGGTCCCGTGATAGTTCTCACGCCCACTTCGTCCCAATAAACCGGTGACCTACATTTCCTTCCATACAAAGCCTCAAAAGGAGCCATATCAATTGCGCTGTGGTAACTATTGTTATAAGAAAATTCCATCAGCTTTACCATTCCGTCCCAACTCCCTTTGAAATCCAGCACGCAAGCTCTTAGCATATCTTCCAAGGTTTGAATTGTCCGCTCGGACTGTCCATCAGTTTGGGGATGATACGCCGTACTCAACCTTAATTCCGTACCCATGGCTTCTTGGAATGCTGTCCAAAACTTAGATGTGAACCGTGAATCTCGGTCGGACACTATACTTACCGGGACTCCATGCAAACTAACAATACTGTCCATATATAAACTCACTAACTTGTCAAGAGGTGCTTCACTTGAAACGGGTAAGAAATGGGCAGACTTTGTTAACGATCCACGATAACCCAAATCATGTCACATCCACTTCTTGTCTTTGGTAAACCAGCTACAAAATCCATTGTGACATGTTCCCATTTCCATTCCGGAATTTCCAACGGCATCAACAATCCACCGGGCCGTTGGTGTTCCGCCTTGACTTGTTGACACACCAAACACCTCTCTATGAATTCCGCAATATGTCTTTTCATCCCAGACCACCAATAGTATCGCTTGAGATCTCTATACATCTTGGTGCTACCGGGGTGTATTGATAACCTCGAATTATGAGCTTCTTGCAAAACTTCTTTCCTAAGTTCGTCAACATCCGGGACGCATAACCTTTCCCTAAACCATAAGCTCCCATCCTCTTTGGTCCGAAATCCTTCAACTTGACTGTGTTTCACCCTTTCCATTATCTCACTTAAAGCTTTATCTTTCTTCTGTGCCTCCTTTATCCTATCAATCAAACTCGGTGTGATAGTCAATGCTGTCAGGACATTCACCGTGGATTCCACCAAATCCAAACCAAATTCCTCAATCTCTCTCTCTAGTGGTGACTGCCTCGCATGGCTGGATTTCCTGCTTAAGGCGTCGGCTACCTTGTTAGCCTTTCCCGGGTGATAATGAATAGTTAGGTCATAGTCTTTTAGCAATTCCAACCATCTCCGCTGCCTCATATTCAATTCCTTCTGTGAGAACAAATACTTTAGACTCTTATGGTCCGTGAATACCGAGCACTTCTCCCCATACAAATAATGCCGCCAGATCTTCAAGGCGAACACAACCGCGGCAAGTTCAAGATCATGTGTGGGATAGTTTTGTTCATAAGGCTTTAGCTGTCTTGAGGCATACGCGATGACTCGTCCGTTTTGCATTAAAACACAACCTACAAACAAGGCGTTAGTCTAAACTTAATGGGTATACAAGATCATAATCTTATACTATAATTCACGTACCTAACCCATTCTTTGACGCATCACTATAAATCACAAATCCATCCGTTCCAGAGGGTTGAGCCAATACTGGAGCTGTCGTTAATCTCTTCTTAAGCTCCATGAAACTTTGCTCGCATTCAGCCGTCCACTCAAACTTGGACTTCTTTTGAGTAAGGCGACTGAGAGGTACGGCAATCTTCGAGAATCCCTCAACAAATTTTCTGTAATAACCCGCTAGACCCAAGAAACTTCGCACTTCGGTGACATTGGTAGGTCTAGGCCATTCAGTTATAGCTTCCACCTTCTTCGGGTCCACCGCAATTTCCTCTTCTGATATCACGTGGCCTAGGAAAGCCACACTTCTTAACCAAAACTCACACTTGCTAAACTTTGCATATAGTTGTTTCTGCCTCAGAATACCTAGAACGGTTCTCAAATGCTCATCGTGGGTTTGTTCGTCGGGGGAATACACCAGAATATCATCTATGAATACCACAACAAACTTGTCCAACTGTTCTCGAAAGACGGTATTCATAAGATCCATAAAAGCCGCAGGGGCATTTGTCAATCCAAATGGCATCACCAAAAATTCATAGTGGCCATACCTTGTGCGGAAAGCTGTCTTTGCGATGTCCTCGGCCTTCACTCGCAGCTGATGATACCCTGATCGAAGATCAATTTTCGAAAAGATCTTAGCACCTTTGAGCTGGTCAAATAAATCCTCGATTCGTGGAAGGGGATACTTATTCTTGATAGTAACTTTATTCAACTCCCTATAATCAATACAAAGCCTCATGCTACCATCTTTCTTCTTTACAAACAAAACAGGTGCTCCCCAGGGCGATACACTAGGGCGGATAAACTTCTTGTCCAATAACTCCTGCAGTTGTTCCTTCAACTCTCTCAATTCTGCCGGAGCCATTCTATAAGGAGCTTTAGAAATAGGTTCTGTCCCTGGAGTCAAGTTGATCTCAAATTCGACTTCTCTCGGGGGTGGTACTCCTGGTAAATCTTCTGGAAACACATCAGGAAATTCGTTGACTACTGGAATTTGTTCAATAGGCGATACCTCCTTGGTAACATCCATGGCATACACTAGAAATCCCTCTGCACCTTTCCTTAATGCCTTGTGCGCTTGTGCAACCGACACGTACACCTTTTTGGGTACCTTCTTTCGTTCCGCATCTCCTTGAAATATTACCTCCTCCATCTTAGCATTCTTGATTGTCACTTGCTTCAACCGACAATCAATATTAGCATGATTCTTGGCTAGCCAGTCCATTCCTAATATGACGTCAAAGTCATACATCTGAATAGGGATCAGTGTGGCGGGGAATGTTTGTCCTTCAAACTCCAATTCACAATCCCGGTACCGATGATACGAAACCATAATTTGATCTCCGGCCGCTTGAACACGATACGGGGTTTCTAACCACTCAGGCAGACTACTCAGGTGTTTAGTGAATCTCTTTGCTACGAAGGAGTGGCTTGCGCCGCTATCAAAGAGCACGTTGGCAGGTACCTTATTTACTAAAATCGCACCTAAAGCCATATCAAGTTATACACGGAAAATTAAGCACATAATACTTAATTCATTAAAGATTTAAACTTAGTTTAAATGGTACCTGCTACTACGTCGGTAGCCTCCTGCACATCCGTATCCGTCATGAGATGTACACGGGCATTTGCTCTAGGCTTCGCTCTCGGCTGCTGAGCCGCCTCTTCAGGATTATTTTTCTTCATCTCCGGGCAATCCCTAATAGTGTGCCACTTTCAACGGCAGAATCCGAATATGTATCTGCCGCTTCGTGTTGTGCACAACTACTTTGGATGATCAACACCTTAAATGATTACAATGCTAAGTTTGATAAAGTCCCTATCTTATGTGACAACACTTCAGCCATAAGTATAGCACAAAATCCGTTTCACCAAAGTAGGAGAAAACATATAGAAGTGAGGCATCACTTCATAAGGAATTGCATTCAAAAAGGATTAGTATGCGTCGAATTTGTTCTAACCAGTGACCAACCAGCGGATATTTTTACCAAATACCTCCCTACTGAGACATTCGAATATATTAGAACAAGATTAGCGATGATAAACAATGGTTAGAGGGTCAAAACTATCAAAAAGGCAGATTCCAGCACACATCGATTGATCTATGTGGCAGTCTAAGAGGCTGATGTCAAATAAGACATCGATCGATCGAAGTATATGACATCGATCGATCGAAGTCCCAGACATCGATCGATCGATGTCAGTTGGCAGAAACTTAAAAGCTACGAAAACCTTATTTTTCATCACTTTCCCCTTCCATCAAAAACGAATCGTAATCTCCTTCTCTGAAAACTTCAAAATCCAGCAATCTCGAATCCAAATCCGTGCCACAAATTCTTATTTCTGCTTCAAATCAAGCACTCTATTCACAAATCTCATCATTTTCATCAATTTCATCCTAAAATTTCGAGACTTTTCGTACCCTAATCCTCCATGGCTCCTAAAACGAAAACCCAACCAAAAGGCAAAGAACATCTCAGGAGGATGCAAATGTGTCTCCACAATCACATCCTCAAGTACCAACGGGGTCTAAGACGCAAGGGTTGATGAAGAGAGCAACCTCCTCTCATGAAGCTATGTTGAATGAGACAAGGGGAAGGCTAACCCTCAACAATTTTTTATGGCTCAAGTCTGGGGAACACAAGGATGCCTTGAAAGAGCCTACGAGCATAAGTAAATTTGCCTACATTTCCGTTAGAGCTCAATTGCTTTTTAGTGAATGGAAAAACAAGAAAAGGTCTACCATTCCCTTAAAATTGCTCAAAATTGAAGACATTTTGAGCAATGAGGAATTGAAACCGATCATTGAATGGTTTGATGATAAAAAATGGAGACCTGTTTAGGAAGTTTCTCAAATGGGGAACATGTCCACCCGTTATACTAGAATGTTTTATGTTAATCTATGGTAGACTACTGTAATGGAGTGCCTTATTCTTTAAACTCAATGATAGATGGTCAGCTGTTGGAGTTTAGTTCCAAGACCATAAATGAGTTGCTTGAGCTTCCTGATGAGGGTTGGGAGGATTTTGATCCATGGAGTTGGGATACGTATAAGTATCAAATTTCCAAGGATGAGTTTAAAACATTCCTTGGATTTCACCCCACCTAAAACACAAATGACATGCCTTTGATGTACCAAGTCTTGCTAGCCATTGTCACTTTTTGTGTCAATGGTAAGTCGGCTAAACTCCCAAGCAACTTGGATTTTTACATTGCTTACCGTATTGATATGAGGAAAAGTGTGAATTTTGGGGAGATTGTATTCGTGAATATGATGGAAGCCGTCACAAGGAAACCAAAAGCGCTTCCATATAGCAATCTAATTTATAGATTGCTCAAAAAGGCTAATGTGGAGTTGAATGAGGAATTTACCAAACAAATATCCAATAAGGATTATTACACCAAGGCCAATATCCAACAGATACATAAGTCGAGAAAAGAGGAGCAGAGTCGGGGTGGACAACATGATTAAGAAGAGGAAGAACCCATTCCACCCGAAGATCTCATTCATCCACAATCACCCACTGAACCCTCATCTCACCCCCATACACAACCGCCCTCACAACCCAGTTCTACCTCCCGAGCAGACAAAGGAAAAACTCCAATGGAAGAAGCTAGTGATTCAGAGGAGCAATTTGATGCGGAGGCTGAAATTGGGGAAATAAGCCGAACACTTGGTCAATGGGGAGAGGAATTAACTAAAGAAGCCGTCCGAATTGATGACTTGGAGAAGCAAAATTCAAGTCTCGCGAACAGGGTTAAGACGTTAGAGACGGAGCTGAATGCACAAAAGTCCAAGTATCAAAAATTGAAGATGAAGCTTAAGGCAGCCCTATCAGGATTATGTTTCTCTTTCAATGAAGAGTAGTTATCGTATGCTTACCCATTTTCCTTGTAGCTATAGGATTAGCTTAGAAGTTGAGATTACTCATGTATCTCATAAACTTCGTATTTGCTTAATGATCTTTCAATTCTTCATTTTCGTGTCTCTTATCATTATTTTTTTGATCTTTCAAAAAGGGGGAGAAGTTGGAAATGTTGATAGTTGATAAGATGGCATGGTGTTGATGGGCATGGTTTAAATTGGCTTAAGTCTTGGTCTTGATGTTTTGCATAACAAGGCTTGGTTTGAGAAGATGGATTTGGCATGGCATGACATGAAGTTTCTTGATCTTGACATTGTTTGCTTGGTAATATAAGTTGCATCATGAATTACATGATGTGAATACAAAATGCATGCTTGATATGCTTGGTAACATCTAAAATGATTGGCATTGTCATGAGTATTATGGTATGCTTGTTTGATAGCATACATGTTGAAAATATGAAATTAGGTGCATGGGTTGAGGGGGAGCATTTTGGTATTGACATCATATTTATTGATTTTGTGTAGATTACATGTTGAGGGGGAGTTTTTGATGTGTTCATGTGATGAGGAAGCATGAACTAAGGGGGAGTTGTAGAATATCAAGTTTAGATGTAAATTTATCAAGTAAAAACATCTTTTGAATCATGGTTTTGAAATCATCAAAAAGAGAGAGTTTGTTAAGATATAAATTGTTTTGATGATGAAAATATTTTTTAAATAAGTCAAATTTATACTTGAGACTTGATGCAAAATAAGAAAATTACACTATGTCAAAAATGATTGAGATTGCAACTCATTGTCCAACATCGATCTCTCAGACTGAGGACATCGATTGACCGATATCACTTCAGGCTTTGACTTCGATCGATTGATGTCAGGCAGAAAACTTTCTGTCCAGCATCGATCTCTCAACATGGGGACATCGATTGATCGATGTCACTTCAGTCACTCCTCAGAGATACTTCGATCGATCAATGTCAGGCATAAAACTTTCTATCCAATATCGATCTCTCAGTCTAGGGGACATCGATCGATCGACGTGACATCAGTCTCTCCAAGGGGGACTTCGATCGATCGATGTCCAGCAGTTTCAAAACTGCAAAGTTTCTGGAGGACATCGATCTCTCACCTCACGCACTTCAATCGATCGATGTCCCCTAGAATTCAAGTTTTTATGAACGTTGGAACAAAATCCAAGGGAGATTCATGGTATTTTCTCTATTCAATTTTGCTTAAATTTCTTGTAGACTTTACTCCAACATACTACATGCTTCCTTTACTATTATATCCATGTCTAAGCAATCCTAGGTTCGCTATTGAGGATCAAATCACTCCATAGGGTGGCTAAAGACTATTTGAACATTATCTTGACATTTGGTATAGTTGAAGACATGGTGGAGGCTTCAAAAACGTGGTGAACTTCATCTATAAATGGAAGAAGCTTGGATGAGGCAAATACACTTTCACCATCATTAGCTTCAATATTCATTGCTGTATAGTTCTCTCATATTTGTAAAAGTGCTTAAAGCTTGTTAAGCCTTTCTTTGTTCTTCATTGTTGTATATGGAGAGATAGAGAGTCTAACACAAGAGGAACCATAAATATTTGATCTCTTGCTTGTGTTTAGGCTAGTGAGAAAGTGTGAACCCCACTATTTCCTTCAACCCACTGTGAGAAAGTTCTTGAGAGAATTTTGTTAAAGTTGTGAGGTAGCAAGAAGTTGTTCTTGCTAGAGTTGTAGTTGTTGTAGTTGCACAAGTGTATTTTGTGCAAGAAGTTGTTGTTGTTTCTTACACTAAGGTGTTAGTGCAAGTGTTGCTGTGGTTGTTCTTATTATCTTTAATAAGAAGAGTAGTTGTTGAAAATCCACTTTGGCAACAAAGTGGTAGTGGAGTAGAATCATTTACGATTCGAACCACTCTATATCCGGTGTACTCATTCATTGTTTCTCACCTCCATTCCTGCTTTGATTTTGAATTCCATTTGAGTTGAGCCAAACAAGAAAATTTCGCAAAATTACCAAACACTCTATTCACCCTCCCGGCCTCTATAGTGTGTTTCGGACCTTACAATAACTGTGACCCTGTGTCACCATAGACAAGATTCACCTGACTTTTTGGTCTAAATCCTGGTGGATAACCGTGCTTTTTATAGCATCTGTCAACAGTATGTCCAACCACATTGCAATGATTGCAAAAAGGTACCCTAGAGGTATTCTGATTAAATCTTGAAGTACCTCTTCTAAAACCTCTTCCAGCTGGTCTTGGAAACAAACCACTTGAGCCAGACATATTGTTATAAAGTCTAGGATTATAAGTACCATATCTTGCTTGATCGTTGAAACTCACATTCATCACAGAAGATGAATTGTTCACAAGTTAATTCTGATTACGTGTATATTTCATCTTTCTCTCCAATTTAACTACCATTGTAAATGCAGTCTTAAGATCAGGCAATGATGTGGCTAACAGGATCTGTGACTTATCTGCCTCAAATTCCTCGCTAAGCCCCTTCAAAAACTTGATTACACAATTATCTTCAACAAATTTATTGATCTTTGCAGTTAAATTGCAAGTACATCTACCACACACAAATTTAGGTATTGATCTTAAGACAGATAACTCTTCCCAAATGCCCTTCAATTTTGTATAATACTCTGTCACATAACTATTTTCTTGCTTCACTGCATAAACTGTTTCTTGTAAATCAGAAAGTCTAAATGAATCAATATTGTCATACCTAAACAACAGATCATTCCAAATTTCCACCGCAGTGTCCAGCCACATAACACTTTGGGTAATGCTAGGATTCAAGGAGTTTACTAACCATGCTGCCACCATGTTATTAGCTTTAATCCAAGCATTGTATCTCCGTGCTGCTTCTGCTAGTCTTGGATACATTCCATTGACATAACCTAACTTGTTCTTGGACTCCAAAACCTGTCTCATTGATCTACTCCAACTATGATAATTGTTCCCATCCAGGAGTGGTTGCACCAATATTAGTGAAGGATTGTTGCTAGGATGTACATAGAAAGAATCTTCTGCAGGATCTGTAACTGTAGGAGGAGGAGGATTATTCGAAGTAGAAGGGGAATTATTAGAAGAAGGATTGTTAGAAGTCATGAATGTGCCAAAATTCATCTACCCTGGTTCTGATACCATGAAAAATTTCATAAACTAACCACAAAATCTATTCAACAATTAATCAAACAATGAAAACGCAGCAAAAACAAGGAAAAAATTAAGAGGAAGCAACATCACAATGGAAATTCGATTGATTAATTGTGCAGAGAATTCAGAATACAGTGCAGGCTTTCAAGTCCGTTATAAAGGCAAAAACCATGTGAAATTACAAGAAAGCCCTTCAATTAACTACCCCTAAGTCATAACAATCAGGGACATCTTTGACTTTTCACATGTTTAAACTACTTCGTGCCGCTCCTTTCTTCTTCTTCCTTTGGATTCCGGTTAACATCCTCTGGAAAGTGCGGGAACACCGTGCTATCTTGGTTGCCTTGTGTTTCTTCCACCTCACAACACCATCTGATCATCTTAATCATTGATTCCCTCCTTCATCCTGAGGTGTTAACTTCAAGTGACATGGATTGAGCAATAGATCATCAAGCTAACCAAGCTTTCTAGCCTTTGCCATCTTCTGCCATTCTTAGTTATATCTTTGACACATCTCGCCTACTTTCAAGAGACCAGCTATTCAACTCTTGAAATGGGGGTTTCCTTCAGCTGAAACACTTAAGCTCAGCACCGATGCTGCATTAGGAAGATCTACTGCCGCAGGAGGAGCTATTCTGCACGATTTGACTGGATTCTGCATGGGGCTATTTCCTTTCCCCTCCAAGAGACTGATCCACTAAGGGTGGAGCTGCAATCAGCACTCGTTGGACTTCTCTACTTCTGCATGCATCATACTCACTCTGTTAGAATCAATTATATTAATTATAATTCATTGCTATAATCTCGTGATTTATTTTAAATCACTAATGTGGATCACATGTATAATGTATCTGTACGTTATATTGGCTAGATACGTTGTAATTATTGACTGCATTAATTGTCAGATTTGATTCTGATTGATTGGCAATTATTTAAGTTTCCTTGATGGAAGGAATTAATTGTCAGTCAAATAAGGAAAGGGGTCCCTGGCCTAGCCTATAAATAGAGGGCCTGTGATATTCCATCAATCATAGCTATACAACATTCAGATAGGCATAGGCTAGAAGGCTCTCTTTCCCGTAAGGATTCTTCTCTGCGGCAGACTTCAGATTCGAAGGCGACGACTAAGCGATAGTGGCCGGAGGTAACTTTTATGCTTCTGCTATTTATTTAGGCCCTACATTTGGTATCAGAGACACCTCTGACCATATTGTTTGCATTGAGAAAACTTTGTTCCGTACCATTTAATGCAATTCAATCGTTCAAAGGTCACGGGATTATAGTTTTCGAGGCCTTCGGTATTCAATTGTGTTTACTGTTATTCTGTCAAAATTGCTGCATACAATTGCATTTCGTATCTATTGCCGGAAGAAATTTTATGTGCTATTCTTTTGAATATGGGGAATTGTTGTTATAGCTTTCAGGTTAGAAAGTGATGAAAACATGCAACTTCTTCCGCCTTATATAATGGAGATTGAGAAAAGATACGATATATGATCATCTTTCGTTCTAACCATTCATAACTCCTTAATATCTCAATTATGATGACATTCACGATATTATTGAGTTTCAGAGAAAAATTATTGAAGGAAGTCATCTGGCTAGTACCCACTAAGTTGCACCTCTTTAAGTATAAGAGATCAAAAAAAAGAAAAAAAAAAGGGTAAATAGTAATAAAAGGGTAACATAGGCCCAGGTTTAGTTGCTGTATGCATGAAGAGAGTGTTAGGCCAAAACAAATTGCGGAAGCATAAAAGTTACCTCTGGCCATTATCGCTTAGTCGTCGCCTTCGAATCGGAAGCCTGCTGCAGAGAGAATCCTTGCGGAAATGGAGCCTTCTTCGTGTTGATGTAGTCCTTAGGGTAGTCTTCTAGCCTTGTTCCTCTTGGCTTGAATGAGATGGTTTGATGGACAACCATAGGCTCTTATTTATAGGCTAGGCTAGGGACCCCCTAATCCTGTCTTGATTAGAGTCCGTACCATCACAAACTCTACTGTATGGTGATAATCCCTTACCACCAAGGAGTTGTAGTCAAATACAAGTCTAGGAGATAAGATGACATGGTGATCCACACTATATGTGATTTAAATTAATAAATCACGGGATAAATCTTAAAGATAAACATTACGTCTAATATTTATCCAACATTCTCCCACTTGGATCAAATGTCAACACTAGACAACGCTACACAAGTGACTAAGTAACTTGGCCAAAACAAAAATGTCACTCGAACAACTTGACTACCTCGATCGAAAATATAACACATACGAATCAAGGCGGTTGCGCTCTTAGATTAAACAACGAGCACTCCCTTCCAAGTATTACCATGCATTATACAAACAATCAAACAAAATGAACGACTTATTATAAATCATCTCAATGGGTCCTCGTGTATGGATCAAACAGATCCTAACTTAGATTGCGCAAATAAAATAAACAAATGTCAAACGAATGTCTAGACAATAAGATCAAAAATACAAAATCAAGGAGAACCACGTAGTCCCATATTGGCAACATGATCCCCAAATACTTGTATCGGTAAACCTTTCGTCATGGGATCAGCCAACATTGACTCCGTACTTATGTGTTCAATCTTTACATCTCCCTTGCTACTATGATCTCTGACCTTCAGATACTTTATGTCGATATGCTTGCTGCGACTCCCACTCTTATTGTTTTTTTCGCAAAGAACACTGCCGCTTTGTTATCGCAGAAAATCTTAATTGGTCTCTCAACACTATCGACAACTTTAAGACCACTGATGAAGTATTTCATCCAAAGAGCCTGTGAAGTAGCTTCATAGCATGCAATGAACTTAGCTTCCATCATGAATGAAGCAATAATGTTCAATCTTCTTTTCTCCCTTGACAATAGGTGACGCAATAGACGCATAATTCTGCATAGCAAATTTCTCAAGTACTTTGATGATGTAGGCCTCCTGATAAAGACCAAGTATTTTACTTGTTCTTTCTCTGTGAATCTCTATGCCAAATATATAAGAGGCTTCACCTATATCCTTCTTATCAAAGTTCAAAGCGAGAAATCGCTTAGTCTCATGCAATAACCCAAGATCACTGCTTGCTAGTAGAATATCATCCACATATAGGACTAAGAAAATGTATTTGCCCCCACTCGTCTTGAGGTATATACATTGATCAACAATGTTCTCTACGAAACCGAATGAAGAGATTACCTCATGAAACCTGATGTTCCATTGACGTGAAGCCTGTTTAAGCCCATATATGGATTTATTCAATTTGCAAACCAGTTGATCATTATCAGAATTGACAAAGCCTTCAGGTTGACGCATGTATACCTCTTCATCAAGAACACCACTTAAAAACGCAGTTTTCACATCCATTTGATGTAGCTCGAGATCAAAATGAGCTACTAATGCCATGATTATCCGAAATGAATCCTTCTTAGAGACTGGAGAGAAGGTTTCATGGTAATCAATGCCTTCTTTCTGAGTGAAACCTTTGGCTACAAGTCTGGCTTTATATCGTTCAATGTTACCAAACGAGTCTCTTTTGGTCTTAAAGACCAATTTGCATCCCACCATAGAGGCTCGGGTTGGTAATGGAACGAGTTCCCAGACCTTGTTTTTAGCCATTGATTCCATCTCTTCTTTCATGGCATCATACCATAGTGACGATTTGTCACAACTCATGGCTTATGAAAACGAGATAGGGTCATGATTTAGTCCAATGTCATAATCGGACTCTTGAAGATATACAACATAATCGCTAGAAATTGCTGGCCTTTTAGTTCTTGAGTATCTTCGTACTCCCACTGGTTCAGTAGATGTGGGATTAGTGGGTTCAGTTTGTTCTTGATGTGATTCTTCAATTTGAGGTTGTACAATTGGCGGCTCTTCATTTTGTTGAATAGCAACCGAATTCTCCACATATAAAGGTACAACATGTGTATCCCTTATTTCCTCAAAATTGAATTCTCGATTCGAATCACTCCCACTGACTTCATGATCCTCTAGAAACTTAGCATTTCTAGCTTCAACCACTTTAGGAGTATGTGAGGGACAATAAAATCTATATCCTTTGGAGTTGACTGCATATCCAATAAAATAACCGCTTTTCGTTCGTTCATCCAGTTTCTTTATGCTTGGGTTGTATACCCTAACTTCAACTGGACAACCCCATATGTGTAAATGTTTTAAACTTGGTTTCCAACCATTCCACAACTCGAAAGGTGTTTTAGGAACGGCCTTAGATGGAACCCTATTTAAAACACACACAGCGGTTTTTGGAGCTGCACTCCAAAAGGATATAGGTAAATTCGTTGTGCTAATCATGCTCCTGACCATGTCCATAAGAGTCTGATTCCTTCTTTCAGCAACACCATTTTGTTGTGGTGTGCCAGGCATGGTGTATTGAGCAACAATACCCTCCTTTTGAAGGAATTCGGCAAATGGACCAATCATTTGTCCCTTTTCTGTGTAACGTCCATAATATTCACCACCTCTATCGGATCGGACAATTTTAATTGTCTTCTCCTTTTGTTTCTCTACTTCCAATTTGAAGATTTTGAACGCATCAAGTGCTTTAGATTTTTCAAATAGAAGAGATACATGAACCTTGAATAGTCGTCGATAAATGAAATAAAGTATTTCTGACCATTCAAGCAAGGTGTATGAAAAGGTCCACAGATATCCGTGTGTATGATTTCAAGAGGTTGAGAACTTCTTTTGGCACCCTTAATGGTCTTGTTGGTTTGCTTGCCCTTTATGCATCCCACACAAGTAACTAAATCAGTGAAGTCTAGAGTTTGTAAAACTCCTTCATTCACTAATCTTTTCATTCTTTCAATTGAGATATGTCCCAATCTTTTATGCCAAAGACTTGATGAGTTCTCATTGATAATACAACGCTTTGTACCAGTTTCTGTTAAAAGAGTATGCTCGTAAATGGGATCTAGCTCAAGTTGAAACAAAAAAAACATTCAATTTCGCAGAACCAATAACTTTATTCTCTTTCAATACATTCATTACAAAAAGATGTGAATAAAAATCATATCCAATAATCGAAAGTCTTGAAAGAGAAACTAAATTTCTGGAAAAAGAAGGTACATAAAAGGTGTTTTCCAAATCAAGTTGAAAACCATTTTTCAAAATGAGCCTATAAGATCCCACTCCTTCAACAGTAGAGCGCATCCGGTTTCCAGAATAGATGATTGCTCACTTTCATTTGGCTTCCTCAGGTTTAGAAAGCCCTGCATGGTTTTCGCAATGTGAATTTGTAGAACCACAATCAATCCACCATGTATTATCAGAAACCTCAGTAAAATTAGATTCATGACACACAAAGGAAAAATTACCTTTCTTCTCCAGCCATCCCTTGTATTTCAGGCAATCTTTCTTCCAGTGTCCCCTTTTTTTTTTTTCTTACAAAACTGACATGTGTCTTTATTGCCGGTTTTCTTTATTGGAACACCTTTGCCCTTCTTTGCATTTCTCTTAAAATGAGTCGCAAGATGCACAGACTCAATGGACTCATTCTTCAACCTCTGCTCCTCTTAAACACACATGGTCAGAAGTTCATTAATTGACCAGTTTTCTTTATGTGTGTTGTATGAGATCTTAAATGGAGTAAACTCCGAAGGGAGAGAGTTGTGTATGAAATGCACCAGGAATGACTCCGAGATTTCAACCTTTAGGGAGCTTAATTTAGCAACAATGTCCCTCATCTCCATGATGTGCTCGCGCACACCACGGCTTCTGTGATGGGTCATGTTTGAAAGCCTCTTCATAAGGGTGCTGGCTACCGCCTTGTCAGAGCTTACAAATTGATCATCAATGGCTTTCATGTAAGCTTTGACATTATCAAGATTAAGGATAGAACCCCTAATGCTTGGACTTATACGAGACTTGATGAGCATCATGCAGAGGCGATTAGATCGCTCCCAACGCTCGTAACTAGACCTCTCAGATGGCGTACTTAATTCCGTGAGGTTTGGTGGTTTTTCCTCACGGATTGCCAGGTCTAAGTCCATACACCCTAGCGTCAAAAGGATATTATCCTTCCATTCAGTAAAATTATCACCATTCAGCATTGGAGTTTTAGCAGAATCAAATAAAGCAGTAGTGGGAATAACTGCATAACCAAAGAAACACATATCATGCTATGAACATATATAACCAGAATGAATTAATCAATTTAATTCAAATAGTATATTATAAACCTTCCTGTGGGTAGAGGTCGCACTCATGCATAGAATATACTCAAAACGGTATGAAAATTAAACAACCAAAAATATTTCCGTACCTGTGGGCATAGGAAATGTTTATGTTTAATTTTCTTGATCAATAAAATAACCACTTCCCTGTGGGGCAGAGTGACTACCTTATTAATCAAAACCATATGTTTGATTACATTTTATTTTCTTTATACCTTATAATTTTAAGATGCTGTGACTAATCTTAAAATTAAGAAAATAATTCTTTATATGCCATCAACATATTTATATAGTTATTCTTTAAAAACGATATGAAAATTAAACAACCAAAATATTTCCGTACCTGTGGGCATAGGAAATTTATATGTTTAATTTTCTTGATCAATAAAGCAACCACTTCCCTGTGGGGTAGAGTGATTACCTTATTAATCAAAACAATAATTATGATGATATTTTATTTTCTTCACACCGTATAATTTTAAGATGTTGTGGATAATCTTAAAATTAAGAAAATAATTCTTTATATGTCATCAACTTCAAAACTATTGATATGACATCAACAAAAAATGAAATCATAATGAAAATGTGAAGTGAACCGATTCAGCAATACCCCAGGAAAGATCATGAATCAATTTCCTAAACAGGTATTGCCATTCCACGTAAAGTCCCAGGCCGTGCGGTGGGGTCACAGACGGTCCCGCTTAAGTACCGACTTTCTAGACAGAAATTACGTGTACGGTGTATTTATCACACTTTCAATAGTTCACCTTTGTATTTGCCACAAATTTTCTCAATATATAAACACCGAAGGTTCCAGCATATGCAAATTATGCTATAATTCATCTTCGTCTCCATTACTCCGGCAACTCAGATCATTATAAACCAAGTAAAAAAATTTAAAACACCAAATATCTCAACCAAAAACATCAGCAGGACGAAACAATATTCCTAATAATGATGATGATTTAACCATAAGCAATCAGTTTAAACCAACGTTTCATATTTGAGCCTTCGTAACGGCGGCGGACTCCGGAGAACCGAACGCCATCAACCCCATAATAGTACCACTCTAAATAACAGCAAGTCCAAAACAATATAGAGAATGAATTTCAAAGAATTGAATTCAGGATCCTATATGCCTGAAAACTGATACCAATTGTTTTATAAATTCTTTATGACAACGGCCATATAGAATCAGTAACCAACTTAAATCAAAGCGATTTTCAAGGTTTGGAAAGATAGGAAAAAAATATCTCCGTTTTCCAAATCAATGAATTGGACAATGGAAAGGACAATTAATGTAATGCTAGCCTAGGTAATAATTTGGGTTGATCGTTAAGTAATTTCTATCCCTGCATTTGTTTGCTGCCGTGTTGGTTTTATAATTTCACCATTGATATGCTGTTTGTTTATGCACTGACATATGAGTAAATGCGCATGCCTGCATACGTTCCTTTATTCATGCACATAAACATATCAACAGGTAATCACAAAAATAGGTCACCTAAATCAACGTGTTTCATACATATTGGCATCGAACGGATAACTGAATATTGAAGGCCTCTAAAACTATAATTCCGTAACCTTTAAACGATTGAATTACATTAAAGAGTACGGAAAGAAGTTTTCTCAATACAAACGATATGGTCAGAGGTGACTCTGATACCAAATGTTAGGCCAAAACAAATTGCGGAAGCATAAAAGTTACCTCTGGCCATTATCGCTTAGTCGTCGCCTTCGAATCGGAAGCCTGCTGCAGAGAGAATCCTTGCGGAAATGGAGCCTTCTTCGTGTTGATGTAGTCCTTAGGGTAGTCTTCTAGCCTTGTTCCTCTTGGCTTGAATGAGATGGTTTGATGGACAACCATAGGCTCTTATTTATAGGCTAGGCTAGGGACCCCCTAATCCTGTCTTGATTAGAGTCCATACCATCACAAACTCTACTGTATGGTGATAATCCCTTACCACCAAGGAGTTGTAGTCAAATACAAGTCTAGGAGATAAGATGACATGGTGATCCACACTATATGTGATTTAAATTAATAAATCACGGGATAAATCTTAAAGATAAACATTACGTCTAATATTTATCCAACAGAGAGTGGTACTACCTTGCTTTTGTCTATTTTATGTATACATGTGGGATATACCAAATGTGTAAATATGTACATATTATGGATTTGCAACTTTTGCATTGTATGAAATTGCAATTTCGAATTCACTGATGCATGGTTCATGGCCGAAGTGGAATTTTTTTTTTTTTTGGTAAATTCGGCCAGTGGGAGGAAAGTTACCTAAATGCTTATAGTATGTGTAGTTATGCTTGTGGTTACGGAATTATTACCTAAATGCTTATAGTATGTGTAGTTATGCTTGTGTACGAATTTCTTTTGGGATTATTGCTGGCATAAGGAATTAAAAAAAAAAAGAAATTTCCTTTTTTTTCTATATATGGTCATTATGATTTTGCTTGTTTAAATTTTTTATATATGACCATATTTATTGTCAATTGTATCTTTATCAATTGACTTTGTTTATTACAAATATGATTATGTATCCATTTGAGAAAATTTGTGGCAAATACAAAAGGTGAACTATTGAAAGTGTGATAAATACACCGTACACGTAATTTCTGTCTAGAAAGTCAGTACTTAAGCGGGACCGTCTGTGACCCCACCGCACGGCCTGGGATTTTACGTGGAATGGTAATACCTGTCTAGGAAATTGATTCATGATCTTTCCTGGGGTATTGCTGAATCGGTTCACTTCACATTTTCATTATGATTTCATCTTTTGTTGATGTCATATAAAGTGTTTTAAAGTTGATGAGATATAAAGAATTATTTTCTTAATTTTAAGATTAGCCACAGCATATTAAAATTGTACGGTATAAAGAAAATAAAATGTCATCATACCTATGGTTTTGATTAATAAAGTAGTCACTCTGCCCACAGGAAAGTGGTTATTTTATTGATCAAGAAAATTAAACATAAACATTTCCTATGCCCATAGGTACGGAAATATTTTGGTTGTTTAATTTTCATACCATTTTAAGTATATTCTATGCATGAGTGCAACCTCTATCCACAGGAAGGTTTAGATTATACTATTTAAATTAACTTGATTAATTCATTCTGGTTATATATGTTCATAGCATGATATGTGTTTCTTTGGTTATGCAGTTATTTCCACTACTGCTTTATTTGATTCTGCTAAAACTCCAATGCTGACTAGCGACAATTTTATTGAATGGAAGGATAATATCCTTTTGACATTGGGGTGTATGGACTTAGACCTGGCAATCCGTGAGGAAAAACCACCAAATCCTACGGAATCAAGTACGCCATCTGAGAGGTCTAGTTACGAACGATGGGAGCGATCTAATCGCCTTAGCATGATGCTCATCAAGTCTCGTATAAGTCCAAGCATTAGGGGTTCTATCCCTAATATTAATAATGTCAAAGCTTACATGAAAGTCATTGATGAACAATTAGTAAGCTCTGACAAGGCGGTTGTCAGCATCCTTATGAAGAGGCTTTCGAACATGACCAATGGCAGAAGCCGTGATGTGCGCAGACACATCATGGAGATGAGGGACATTGTTGCTAAATTAAGCTCCCTAAAGGTTGAAATCTCGGAGCCATTCCTGATGCATTTTATACTCAACTCTCTCCCTTCGGAATATACTCCATTCAAGATCTCATACAATACACATAAAGAGAACTGGTCAATTAATGAACTTCTGACCATGTGTGTTCAAGAGGAGCAGAGGTTGAAGAATGAGTCCATTGAGTCTGTACATCTTGCGACTCATTTTAAGAGAAATGCAAAGAAGGGCAAAGGTGTTCCAATGAAGAAAACCAGCGATAAAGACAAATGTCGGTTTTGCAAGAAAAATGGACACTGGAAGAAAGATTGCCTGAAGTATAAAGGATGGCTAAAGAAGAAAGGTAATTTGTCCTTTGTGTGTCATGAATCTAATTTTAATGAGGTTTCTGATAATACATGGTGGATTGATTGTGGTTCTACAATTCACATTGCGAAAACCATGCAGGGCTTTCTAAACCTGACGAAGCCAAATGAAAATGAGCAATGCATCTATTCTGGAAACCAGATGCACTCTACTGCTGAAGGAGTGGGATCTCATAGGCTCATTTTGAAAACTGGTTTTCAACTTGATTTGGAAAACACCTTTTATGTACCTTCTTTTTCCAGAAATTTAGTTTCTCTTTCAAGACTTTCGATTATTGGATATGATTTCGATTCACATCTTTTTGTAATGAATGTTTTGAAAGAGAATAAAGTTATTGGTTAATTGAATGGTTTTCTGTTTCAACTTGAGTTGGATCCCATTTATGAGCATACTCTTTTAACAGAAACTGGTACAAAGCGTTGTATTATCAATGAGAACTCATCAAGTCTTTGGCACAAAAGATTGGGACATGTCTCAATCGAAAGAATGAAAAGATTGGTGAATGAAGGAGTTTTGCAAACTCTAGACTTCACTGATTTAGGTACTTGTGTGGGATGCATAAAGGGTAAGCAAACCAACAAGACCATTAAGGGTGCCAAAAGAAGTTCTCAACCTCTTGAAATCATACACACGGATATCTGTGTACCTTTTCATACACCTTGCTTGAATGGTTAGAAATACTTTATTTCATTTATTGACGACAATTCAAGGTTCATGTATCTCTATCTTCTATTTGAAAAATCTAAAGCAATTGATGCATTCAAAATCTTCAAATTAGAAGTAGAGAAACAAAAGGAGAAGACAATTAAAATTGTCCGATCTGATAGAGTTGGTGAATATTATGGACGTTACACAGAAAAATGGCAAATGATTGGTCCATTTGCCGAATTCCTTCAAAAGGAGGGTATTGCTGCTCAATACACCATGTCTGGCACACCACAACAAAATTGTGTTGCTGAAAAAATGAATCGGACTCTTATGGACATGGTCAGAAGCATGATTAGAACAACGAATTCGCCTATATCCTTTTGGAGTGAAGCTCTAAAAACTACCGTGCATGTTTTAAATAGGGTTCCATCTAAGGTTGTTCCTAAAACATCTTTCGAGTTATGGAATGGTTGGAAACCAAGTTTAAAACATTTACACATATGGGGTTGTCCAGTTGAAGTTAGGGTATACAACCCAAGCATAAAGAAACTGGATGAACGAACGAAAAGCGGTTATTTTATTTAATATGCAGTTAACTCCAAAGGGTATAGATTTTACTGTCCATCACATACTCCTAAAGTGGTTGAAGCTAGAAATGCTAAGTTTCTAGAGGATCATGAAGTCAGTGGGAGTGATTCAAATCAAGAATCCAATTTTGAGGAAGTAAGAGATACACACGTTGTACCTTTATATGTAGACAATTCGGTTGCTATTCATCCTAATGAATAGCCACCAATTGTGCAACTTCAAATTGAAGAATCACATCAAGAACAAGCTGAACCCACTAATCCCACATCTACTGAACCAGTGGGAGTACGAAGATCCTCAAGAACTAAAAGGCCAGTAATTTCTAGCGATTATGTTGTATATCTTCAAGAGTCCGATTATGACGTTGGGCTAAATCATGACCCTATTTCGTTTTCACAAGCCATGAGTTGTGATAAATCGTCACTATGATACGATGCCATGAAAGAGGAGATGGAATCAATGGCTAAAAACAATATCTGGGAACTTGTTCCGTTACCAAACAGAGCCTCTGTGGTGGGATGCAAATGGGTCTTTAAGACCAAAAGAGACTCGTTTGGTAACATTGAACGATATAAAGCCAGACTTGTAGCCAAAGGTTTCACTCAAAAAGAAGGCTTTGATTACCATGAAACCTTCTCTCTAGTCACAAAGAAGGATTCATTTCGGATAATCATGGCATTAGTAGCTCATTTGATCTCGAGCTACATCAAATGGATGTGAAAACTGCATTTTTGAATGGGGTTCTTGATGAAGAGGTGTACATGCTTCAACTTGAAGGCTTTGTCAATTCTGATAATGATCAACTATGTTGCAAATTGAATAAATCCATATATGGGCTTAAAGAGGCTTCACGTCAATGGAACATCAGGTTTCATGAGGTAATCTCTTCATTCGGTTTTGTAGAGAATATTGTTGATCAATGTATATACCTCAAGATGAGTGGGAGCAATTTTCTAGTCCTATATGTGGATGATATTCTACCGGCAAGCAGTGATCTTGGGTTATTGCATGTGACTAAGCGATTTCTCGCTTTGAACTTTGATATGAAGGATATAGGTGAAGCCTCTTATGTCCTTGGCATAGAGATTCACAGAGATAGAACAAGTAAAATACTTGGTCTTTCTCAGAAGGCCTACATCATCAAAGTACTTGAGAAATTTGCTATGCTGAATTGTGCGTCTATTGCGTCACCTATCATCATTGGAGACTGAGTTTATTGCATGCTATGAAGCTACGTCACAGGCCTTATGGATGAGAAATTTCATCAGTGGTCTTAAGGTTGTCGATATCGTTGATAGACCCATAAAGATTTTCTGCGACAATTCAGCTGCTGTGTTCTTTGCGAAAAATAATAAAAGTGAGAGTCGCAGTAAACATATCGACATAAAGTATTTGAAGGTCAGAGATCATGTTAAACAAGGAGAAATAAAGATTGAACACATTAGTACGGAGTCAATGGTTGCTGATCCTATGACTAAAGAATTACCGGTTAAAGTTTTCAGGGATCATGCTACTGATATGGGACTTCTTAGTTCTCCTTGATTTGTTGGACTTTGATCTTATTCTGTCTAGACATTTGTTGACTTTGAATATGCTGCATTTAAAGTTGTAGGATCTATTTGATCCATGGACGTGGACCCATTTTGAGATGATTTATAGTAAATCATTCATTTTGTTCGATTGAGTGTATGATGCATTGTAATTCTTGAAAGGAAGTGATTGACATCAAAGCATGACTGCCTTGATTCGTGTGTTGTATTTTCAATCTAAGTTTGGTAGTCAATAGATCCAAGTGACAATAAATTATGACCATATTGTTTTGTCACTTATGCTGTGTTATCTAGCATTCGACATGTGATCCAAGTGGGAGAATGTTAGAATCAATTATATTAATTATAATTGATTGCTATAATCTCGTGATTTATTTATAAATCACTAATGTGCATCACATTTATAATGTATCTGTACGTTATATTGGCTAGATACGTTGCAATTATTGACTGCATTAATTGTCAGATTTGATTCTGATTGATTGACAATTATTAAGTTTCCTTGATGGAAGGAATTAGTTGTCAGTCAAATAAGGAAAGGGGTCCCTGGCCTAGCCTATAAATAGAGGGCCTGTGATATTCCATCAATCATAGCTATACAGCATTCAGATAGGCATAGGCTGGAAGGCTCTCTTTCCCGTAAGGATTCAGACGACTAAGCGATAATGGCCGGATGTAACTTTTATGCTTCCGCTATTTATTTAGGCCTTACACACTCGTGATAGCGATGGGCTGTCTTTGGCTAGCAAGTTTCTTCCGAAAAGGAGGGGAAGAAATTGGTACAAACACTGGGATGAGAGTGGAATTGAAGAGAATGAAATTGGTACTTCAAGCCAATGGAGCATCCATCATTTATACCTCCGATATACCAATTTAACAGCTCATTATCTAGCACAAAATGGAATGTTAGTTAATAAGTTTATCTTTCTTTAATTTACTTACTGGCCTCTCCCCTCGTGTTCAGGGTTGTGTCATTACGGATGTAACTATTCCATTTATTCGACATCCATAAAACAAAAACATATTGATTTAAATGTGTGTGTATATATAATAAGAAATCATATCCAATATATTCTAACGACAGCAAAATCTATCGCTAGAGTTTTGGGAGGGTGAGATACAGACAAACAATATATCCATTCCAAATGATAAAGAGTTTGTTTTTAGTGAGACTCACGACTCTATATGTATACCTGTATAAATGACACAATAGTAGAGATATGGTGTTATAATGCATTAGAGTGTGTATATATATATATATATATATATATATATATATATATATATATATATATATTATTTTCTATTTTATTCTTTTGATGAGGTTGGGTGGAAGAGGCTGCATCATTAAAAATAGAAGTTCCTTCCTTGGGACAAAGTTTCTAAAGGGAGTGTGGTCCACAATCTATGAAGATGTGAATAATTCTAAATTGTTGCAAGAGTACTACCAAAATCCAGTGAAGCAAAGTCATCCATTCAAAATTTTATCCAGCCCCCATTGCAGACGACCCCTTGTGTTTCATGGCAATAATTCGGTTAACACGGGGCCTCATATTGCTGGAACTGGTCTTCTAATTATCATCCCGATTGACCCCAGAATTTTTATTGTTTTCTTCTCTTTATATGATGGCTTTTTTTATTTATTTTTTTTAATAGACGTACTGAACCATGCATATTTAGCATCAACTGTTAAGGATTTTCTTATGGAATCCATAATGTTGAAATGACACTGCCCCCTCTATTCTGATATAATACTGGTCTAGTTCTTTTTTAAATGTTTCAAAACATTGTCTACCCTTTTTTTTTTGTTTTTAATAAATCTACTAAATTGTGTTTTATTTTAAAACTTTCTTTTGAACAAACACAAGAAAATGCAATGCAATTAGCGGTGCAGCGAACCGAATCTTAGCGAATAATTTAAAAATCAGATTCGATTCAAACATGTTTAATGAGTTTCGAATTCGAGTTCGAATTCGTGACGGACCTAAAATTAAGCTTGTGTTCGAATTCGATAAGTTTTAGAAAAAGTTCATTTCGGCTCAAAAGCTTGATTACGATTCGTGAGCATTATTAATTTCCAAACTCAGATTGGCTCGTGAACTTGAGTTTGATTCATCGACTCAGAATCGATTTTTCATGTAAATTATGGTCATAGGAATCGAGCCTTTGAGATGTTTATTTTTTCGAGGCTTCATCGAGCGTTCGAGGCGAATAGCATTATGTTTGAATTTGATTCGTAAAATATTTCGAACTAAAATTAAGATTCAATTTTGTATTTGAATTTGCTAAAATCGAATTCGAACCAAGTCATTAAAAATTTAAACTCGATAGCTCGTGAAAAGCTCGATTCGCCTGCAATCCTAAATGCAAGCATTGTAAGCTAATAATAGAGGAAATGATAAGACGGAGGCTTTGTGATAGTCTGAACTGTATTTACTTTAGATAATTTCTAAGTTAAATGAACATAGAGTGATGGATGGAGTATAGACTTTTTTTTTTTTTTTCAACAGATAGAAAAGAGCTATGTAGTGGCTTAATTTAGATAACTTTGATGTGTGGGGAGGCAAGAATTTTCCATGAACCATCGCTTTCTGTTTTCTTTTATTCTTTTTATTCTTTTTTTATTTGTAAGTTGAAGCTGATGATTCAGTGGCTAATAATCTCATTAAACGTGCATGCAATTGTTTTATCTGAGGAACCCTACCTTAATTTTGCCACATTTGATTGAAAATAATATGGATAAAAAGCAGTTTCCTTTTAGCCTGTAATCCAATGGCTAAAATAAAACGGTTGCCACATGAATTGGATAAGAAAAGACAAAAGGACAATACGTGGGCAAAACAGTCAAATTACTCAAAATCCACCTAAATAATACCTTCCATAAAGTTTTCATTGATCAGTTGTCTTTGGCTAATGCTAGCCAAGTACTTCAATCCACAAAGATAGATAGATATCTAATAAGTTCAAGACTTCCCTTTTCCTTGTAAACCTCTGCTATCCTTTCTTCATTCCCTGGCTTTTGATGGGTCAGAAAGAGTACTTCTAATTTCTGGAAGAAAAAAAATATAAGTTTTATTACGAAAATCATAAAATTATGTACGACGGTTTAGTCAAAACCACCATATGAAATATAGGACGGTTTTGACAAAACTGTCGTGTTCCAATTTAATTTTTGACACACCACGGTTCTGTCAAATACACTATAGACATCATGCCCTTTTCGCCAAAAAATCTCAACATTGATAGTTAATGTTTATCAAAAAGGTTTAGTGAATATTACTGAAATAGTATTATGTCACTAAAGTATAGGATTCACATTAATATTAAATGAAAGAAAGTCATCACAGTTATTGATAATTGTGTCCACCCTTTACAAAAAATCAAGAATGTACTATTGATAGATAATAGGGTCATTCACTAATTGTTAATTTAATAAAAAGATGATTTTCTATCCACCAATAATATATTATTGAGATTTTTTTGAAAAAAAGTGTACACAATTTGTGATGACTTTCTTTCATTAATATTGATGTGAATCCCCATAATTTAAGAAAATAATACTATTTTAATAATACTCTTTTAATATTGATGATTTTCTTTGATGTTGTTAAAACTCTTTAAAGAAAAATAGTATGCCCACCATAGTTTTGACAGACACGTCGTGTAACAAAAAATCAAATGGTATACGATGGTTCTGTCAAAACCGTCGTCCATCTCACAGACAGTTTTGACAAAACCGTCGTGTATAGTTTTGTATTTACTTTCAGACCTGTGATAAGATTGGGTTTTCCTCATGAAACTAATACATTTTTCCTTTCCCCCTTCAAGTTCTAATTTCTTTGGTGAGCCCATGAAGTGGGACCATTCTTTTGCATCTTGCTTTTTTTTTTTTCCATATCACATAAATGATTCATCACATGTTTTAAACTAAATTCATGTTTTACCTTTTTGATTCAGTTTAAGAAAGATTTTACGATATTACAGTTTTATATCGACTTTTAAATGTTGTGAACTCAAATGGCTAATATTAAGGCCTTGATAATCACTGTCAAGCTAAACCTTCCCCAGTCACAAACGGTTTTGTAGTTCAATTTGGTACTGTGTGATCTCTTAAGTTACTTGACTTGATAATGTAGGGAAAAATATGATCTATTAGTGGGTACACACAATTAAGTTGTTTCGAGTGATATTTTTATTTTTGAAAAAAAAAATTAAAGGGCACCTGTGACATCAATTGGTTAACTTATTAACTTCGTAACAGATATCATGTTTACTCACTCATTAAATAAAAAACTGCAGCTTTTCCAATGTCTTGCTTTCCTAGATGAAGAGTGAACAAGATAGACTAGTGCAACCTTAATCTTGTCAAGAAGTACAACTGCTGAAGTCTTTGTCAGTCTGTAGATAGAGAGTTTTTACTGTTGTAACCAAGATGGCACATTTATTGTAAGTATATTCATGGAGAAAGTATAGCCACTAAAAATACTAGTGGTGCTTGTAAAGCTGTCATGGTGTTCTATTTAATAAGAGGCCAAATTATACAAGCAAGTTTCTTGCTGGGACTTGTCCATTTTTCTACCTACAAGTCCTGATAAGATGATAATGCTGCCTCTGTAGCAGAATCCCAAAAATCCCATAAAAAACATTTCTTGCTGCAACATTTGAAAGTTTTACTTTCTCTTGCTTTTTTCCCCAAAGATATTTTGTGGGTAGTTTGGCATTGCTGATTGCTTCTACCATAGAATTGGAAAGGCTAGTCTAATGTTAGCATGGCTGGTGGAAAGAATGTCCAGAGAGTCGCAACAGAAGTGGGATTTCTTTGTAGATGAGTGGAAAGTTCAGTATTTCTTCTCCAAGAATTCATAGATGATACCAAGGTTAGGCTTGGTTGTTGCTGCTTCTATTGCAGCCTATGCAATCAGGCAGCTTAATATCAAAGACTCTACTAAACAAGTAAAACCTTCAGGTTAGCTATTTCTTCAATGAAAGCAACACTGATCATTGTAAAGTGCATTTCTTGATGTCAGATTTCATTTTACTACGACTTTCAGTACCTTACACGCCCTTCTAATCTCACCCCACCTGGATTTATATGCTGAAACTGTTGAATCAGAAAATGGTGAAGCACCCCCTGAACATGATAGTAATGAAGAGTATGATGCAGAAGAGATGCTCAAATATGCCGATGATTGCCTCGAAGAGATGGTTGTAAGTATTCTTATGCAGAGCAAGAATTCTTTGGTCTCATTTATAACTGATACCCTTTTTTCATAAGCACCTTATCATCTTGATGTTTAATTGTGTGCCTAATGGAAGTATTATGTTGCTAATTGTGTGTGTGTGCCTCGGATGTTTACAGGGTGAGGAGGATGAGGAAGAAGAAGTTAAGTTGATTAGTGGGATATTTAATGCAGCTCCAAGTAATGCATCAGATTTTGAAGATGATATTTTGCCCGAGTTTGAAAGTCTTTTATCTGGGGAAATAGATTTTCCATCACCAAGTGACAAGTATGACTCAATAACCAGCTCCAAGGCAGAAAGGGATCGTCAATATGAGAGCGAGATCGCGAATAATGCAAGCGAATTGGAAAGATTACGCAATCTAGTAAAGGAGCTAGAGGAAAGGGAGGTGAAGCTTGAAGGCGAATTGCTAGAATATTACGGTTTAAAGGAACAGGAATCAGATGTTACTGAGTTGCAAAAACTGCTTAAGATCAAAGCAGTTGAGATTGACATGCTCAACATTACAATAACCACATTACAGGCTGAAAGAAAAAAGCTTCAAGAAGAGGTTTCTCAAGGAGCTGTTGCTAAAAAGGAGCTAGAGATAGCTAGAAATAAGATAAAAGAGATGCAAAGGCAAGTTCAACTCGAGGCGAACCAGACAAAAGGTCAGCTGTTATTGCTCAAGCAACATGTTAGTGGATTACAAGAAAAGGAACAGGAAGCGGCGCGAAGAGATGCTGAAATTGAGAGGAAGCTTAAAGCTCTAAAGGAGTTGGAAGTTGAGGTTGTGGAACTAAGGAGAAAAAATAGAGAGCTTCAGCATGAAAAGAGAGAGCTGGTTGTAAAACTAGATGCTGCTGAAGGCAAAATAACATCCCTTGCTAATATGACAGAGGTATAATTTCACCAAATTTATTTTACTTTGCTCACAATGTTTTGGACAAGTGCCATCATTCTAGGACAATGGGACAGAGGATGTGACAGATATTGGTAAGAAGATCTTTTCTCCTCAAAATGTGAAACTTTGTCTTGCCATATACAAAAACTTTCCTGTTCAACCCAAAGTTATTCAAGCATATAGTAAAACCAATAGTTGGTTCTCTGTCACGTTATTGACAGCTATAGAATACAGTAAATGTGTAGGAAAATAATGATTGTCTGCCATCTGGCTTGGGGCCTTTTCATGTTTGAATTCTACATTTAGTTTAGGCCATGACATCCTGGTGGAATGTTTTGACTTGTAGAAAAGGAATGCATCTTGTTAGGAGTCATTATCTGGTGGTAAATGATATATATTGCACCTCATGTTCGTTATGCAGAATGAGATGGTTGCACAAGCAAGAGAGGACATCAACAAGCTAAGGCATGCAAATGAGGATCTCTTAAAGCAAGTGGAAGGGCTTCAGATGAATAGATTTAGTGAAGTAGAAGAGTTAGTATATCTTCGTTGGGTAAATGCATGTTTAAGGTTTGAGCTCCGAAACTACCAAACACCTCAAGGGAAGACATCAGCACGCGACCTCAGCAAGAATGTGAGCCCAAGGTCCCGCGAGAGGGCCAAACAATTGATGTTGGAATACGCAGGATCAGAGCGTGGACAAGGGGACACGGATCTTGAAAGCAATTTCTCTCACCCTTCATCTCCTGGAAGTGACGACTTCGATAATACTTCAATCGATAGTTCAATGAGTAGATACAGTAGCATCAGCAAGAAGCCTAGCTTGATCCAGAAGCTTAAAAAATGGGGCAGAAGTAAAGATGATTCAAGTGCTCTAACATCACCAGCTAGATCCTTCGGGCCTGGATCTCCAGCTCGTGCCAGCACGAGTTTTAAAGCAAGAGGGCCCCTAGAAGCTCTGATGCTTAGAAATGCTGGTGATGGTGTAGCCATTACTAGCTTTGGTACAGCTGAGCAGGATGCTCTTGATTCCCCTGATGCTTCAAGATATCGAGCCCCGGATGAGTCACTCAACTCTGTTGCTGATTCATTTCAGCTAATGTCTAAATCAGTTGAAGGTGTTATGGATGAAAAATATCCAGCATACAAGGACAGACATAAGCTTGCACTAGAAAGAGAGAAACAAATCAAGGAGAAAGCTGATCAAGCAAGAGCAGTAAGATTTAGTGATTCATCATCCAGTTTCAAGAAGGAAAGGCCTAAGCCAGTGACTTTGCCCCCTAAACTTTCTTTGATAAAAGAAAAACCAATACCTTCTGCGGATTCAGGTGATCAGTTGAATGATACCAAAGTTGATACCGCATCAATAACTAAAATGAAGCTAGCTGATATCGAGAAGCGCCCTCCAAGAGTCCCAAGGCCTCCTCCAAAGCTGTCAGAAGCCTCTAATGGTTCAACTACAAATGCTTCAACTGGAACCCCAGGAGGTCCACCACCGCCTCCGCCACCACCAGGTGCTAAGCCGCCACCCCCTCCACCTGGTGGACCTCCTCTTCCACCGCCTCCACCAGGAGCCCTACTCAGGACAGCAGGAAGTGGTGATAAAGTTCATCGTGCTCCTGAAGTAGTAGAATTTTATCAATCATTAATGAAACGGGAGGCGAAGAAAGAACCATCTACTCTAATCCCCTCTTCATCAAGTACATCAGATGCAAGAAGCAACATGATCGGCGAGATAGCAAACAAATCGTCATTCCTGTTAGCTGTATGTATACATTTTTCTCATTTATAGGATGTTTTCTATGCTGCTACAGATGCTGACTTGAGGTAACCATTGAAACTCAGGTTAAAGCTGATGTTGAAACTCAAGGCGAGTTTGTCCAATCACTGGCAGCAGAAGTCAGAGCAGCCTCATTTACCAAGATAGATGATTTGCTGGCATTCGTGAACTGGCTTGACGAGGAATTATCATTCCTGGTAAACCCTTTTACTATGAATTCTCGTCTCCGTATTTTTGGTTTGGATGAAGGATGTTACAGTGTTGGAAACATAAAAAGATAGAACACAACCTGGCATTTAAACTTCTGCAGTCCTTGACTTCTTGTTACTCGTCTATATGAACTATAAACGAAAAGCATGTGTCTGGTGAAAACTAGGATCCGTTCATAATCCCTTGCAACTAGTCCGAGGCTTAAATAACCGAGATTTCTTTGGCAGGTTGATGAGCGAGCGGTCCTCAAGCACTTCGACTGGCCAGAAGGAAAAGCTGATGCATTGAGAGAGGCAGCATTTGAATATCAGGATCTACTGAAGCTAGAGAAGCAAGTGACAACTTTTGTTGATGATCCTACACTTTCTTGTGAACCTGCTTTAAAGAAGATGTACAAGTTGCTCGAGAAGTAAGTCCTTTCTATATGTTTCACATTTTTTTGTAAAACAACAACAACAAAAACATTACTCCTTTTGCCTTAGAAGCTCTCGCCTATAGCGGGGTATGGGGAGTCGGATGTACGCAACCATACCCATGTGTTAGAAACACACAGTGAGTCATAGTGATGCGTCAAGCTGTGCCGATCAATTGCTACTTCACAATACAAGAAGCGCAACCAATTTAGTGAGTCATTTTGCTTTATTCCATCATATTCCAAAGTCAAGAAAGAATGTGTCATTGACTCTATTAGAAATGGAAACAAACATCGAGGATAAGTAACGATACTCAAATTGCACCAGTCAGCAGCTAAAGGATTTGAAATCGTATGAATGACATGAAGTTTCATCCTGCTAATAATAAGTTTTTGATCTCATATTTGTCAAACAGAGTGGAAGAAAGTGTTTATGCTTTACTGCGTACAAGGGATATGGCTGTTTCGCGGTACAAGGAGTTTGGCATTCCAATTGATTGGTTACAGGATTCTGGATTAGTTGGAAGGGTATGTCTTGCATTTACCATTTAATTCTTGTTGGAGTTTTATAGGAAGATCATTACAATTCATTAAGCTTTTCCAAATCACCAAGGAGTAATAAGCACATCACATAACTCCTGCCTGCTGCATTTAGCATGATGATGTACATGAACTTTTGACTGTGCAGATCAAACTATCATCTGTACAATTAGCACGGAAATACATGAAACGTGTTGCCACGGAACTTGATTCAATGAGTGGACCTGAGAAAGAACCAAACAGAGAATTTTTAACCTTACAAGGTGTCCGTTTTGCTTTTCGTGTTCATCAGGTAGACTCCTACTCTATCATCTATTTAGTTCTGAATGTTCTTAGGTCCTTTAATGCTAGTCCAGATTGTTGTATCTAATGATAACATGCAAAAACTCTTACAGTTTGCTGGAGGTTTTGACTCAGAGAGCATGAAAGCTTTTGAGGAACTGAGAAGCCGCGTTCAAGCCCAAACAGGAGACAATAAAGAACCAGACGCGTAGTATCAAAATTTCCACTTGAATTCAAATGTGTAACTGTATATTTCACAATATTCTCGTGAGAGATACACAGAAAAAATCCCCATGGCGATTTTGTACATTCAGAAGAGCATTATAGCACCATACAAACATATACAACACATTGTTGGCGCAAGTAGTAACTTTAGACACTTCTAAATCACAAGTCAACCATGGAAAGAGCACAATGGCGGGTTCTCATGAAAATTCCAACTTGCTGCATCTCACAAGCCTCGAAAGGTTTTAACATTTTATTTAGTAATCCACGATTAGAGCATTGTAATCACTATTAACGGATAGATAAATATGTATTTATTTGATTGAACATCTTCCTTATATTGTAAATAGAATATAGCATAGATGCTTGGCATATACCATAGATGCGTCCGGTTACTGTGTTGTTTTGGGCGATAATCTTATATCATGGTCTTCGAAGAGCCAAAACACTATATCTCATTCCAGTTCAGAGGCAGAGTACTGGGCCCTTGCTAATGCTGTCGCGGAGACAAGTTGGTCGTGTAATCTTTTACTTGAGATACATGTTCCACTTCGCCGTGCCACTGTGGTTTATTGTGATAATGTTTCTGTTGTCTATCTTTCGGAAAACCCCGTACAACACCAACGGACCAAACATGTCGAGATTGATATTCATTTCGTTCGCGGGAAGGTGCCCCTCGGTCACGTCCGTGTTCTACACGTCCCTTCCGCCTATCAGCATGCCGACATCTTCACCAAGGGTCTCTCTCGTCAGCTTTTTGAAAGTTTTCGCTCCAGTTTGACCGTGAGTCCTCACCGCCGCTCACACTGCGGGGGAGTATTAACGGATAAATAAATGTGTATTTATTTGATTGAGCATCTTCCTTATATTGTAAATAGAATACCATAGATGTGTGGCATATACCATAGGTACTTCGAATATCCCATAGATGCTTCGAATATACCGTAGATGCTTAGAATATATCTTAGAGATGCTAACTAGACTCACTATATATAGTCTTGTATTGTTGAAGTCATCAAATTATCAATTCTACGCCATAAACACTTTTAATCACCAGGCTTCTATCTGTAAGCTTGGCGCCTGCAACCTTTCCTTGTTGAGGAGGCAGTCGAATGACTCATCTTTGATCACCAGCTTCAACCAACAACTCTGATCCTCCCCTGAACTGCATTCATCAGAAATTTTTGCAACTGTATCATTAGTCACACTCGAGTCGTTGGAATACGTTTGACAGAATCAATGGAGGCTATTGAAAAGGGTTGTCAACTGTATTAAATGAAAAAGATAGACCTCTGCGAATAGGAGAAGAAAATGTCAGGATACCAACTTACTTGGTATGTCTTGAATTCAGATTTCTGAAAACCTGGCATGAGAAGTGTGATTGGTTTAGCTACTGTGTCAAACTTTACTTTCCGAGGGATACATATTTCGTCCTTGGTTGAGGAAAGAAAATTGCGCATATCTTGAGTGGGATGGTTCAGTAAGATCTCATTCCAGTCTGGCTATATGTTCAATGAGACGTTAGGCATGTTGGCAGATGGTAATGGTGAAAAGGCCCTTTCCATCGACTCAACTAACTCAATAGTCACATTTGGTGTTGTAAAAGAAAACGCACCCGAATCCAGTGCACCAGCTTGGATCGCACAACCCCAGCAGTGTTCTGCAGACTTCAGCGACAGGCGGTTGTTTGAATCCACAATGAGATAGCATTCAAATTTTGACAAATCTTCTTATGCAAAAGGATCCTTTGTGCAGCAAGTTTCAAATGACAATTTTCAGTTAGTCGTGGTAAATGGTAATGCAGGTAAGGGATTGAATAGGTACCAATATACCTCTAATGTCTGTTCTAGATGGCCCCATACTTCTGAACTCAGTTTGCCATTCAGATTAAAACTTCTATTGCTCATAACCAAGGTTTCATCTTGTATAAATATAAGCTCAGCCTGTGTTAAGCTGAACATAATAGCAGCCATGTTAGTAAAGTAAGAAATATAAGCTGCCAAGGTGAAGCTGTACTGAGCAGATGAAGAAATACTGTTAAACTGAAGTGATCAAGGTAAAGAAGTAAAGAGCTAAGGTAAAGAGCAACACAGAGCTATAAATGATCGAGGTGAAGGAGAGTCGAAAAAAACAGGATACGGTATGCAGAACCGAGGTGACGAGGTGAAGGCACAAACAGTTAGACAGCAAAGCTGAAGCCAAACTACGCCACTTAGTCTTAGTCTTTTACCGCTTCCGGCACCACCTATGGGATTTCTAAGTGAGAACGGGGGAGAGTTGGAGGTAAGGAGAATACGGAGGTCTGGAGAAGGTTTGGGGAGTTAGGGTTGTTGGATGAGGCTGAAATGGAGAGAAGGGATAAAGAAGTCCTGGTTGAGAAAGCCTTGCACCTTGAACACGAGGTTTGTTTAAGGGTATGTGTAAAAACCAGTGTTGAACTGACTGGCCGAGCTGAGTCGTGTAACCGAGCAGAGCATGAGGGAGAAGTCCAGGAAAGCACGAGAATTAAAGGTGTGCAAGTCCCAGTTGGTCGAACTGAGATTGGAGATCAAGTCAACTCTGCTGTAGAGCACAACAAGAGTAGATGTAAGGAAGTATTGCAGGATAACAGTACCGAGCTTGGGAGAGAAGCTCAGTTCGGCAGAGCAGAGGAAGGTCAGGTCGGCATGGCAGCCAACGAAGAAAGAGGAAAATTGTGGACGCTAAGAAAAGGAGAAGAGCTGCTTAACAATACAATGTCGTTTTAGCACTTAACAGTATTTATTTATTCTTTGTAAATACTCGGATAAACGCTATCACTTCATTGATAGCTTGAAGGATACGACAGCCAATTAGTATAAAAGATAAATTGCGTAAGAGAACAATTGTAACTTTTCTCAGAATTGATATGAAGGAGAAAAGTAATTCTCTCTCTCCTATCAGTTATCCTTTCCTGCACTCTTTTCTCTCCTTTCTCTTTCTTCCTCTCCCTCTTCCTCGTAGCTACCTTTCTGCAAATCTGCAAATTTACAGATAACGATTTTCTTTACATGGTATCAGAGCTATAGGTTCATCTATATTTTGTGGATTATTGATCTTCCTGTTCCTAGTTTGGTTTAATTTCATCTGATTTCAATGGCATCCAGTTCTTCCTTTTCAAACGAAATTACTCCTTCTAGTTCCTTCTATCTTCATTCTAATGAAAATTCTTCTCTTGTTCTAGTTCAACCTGTCTTCAATGGGAGAAACTATCATTCGTGGTCAAGAGCCATGCGAATGACTCTCTTGTCTAAAAATAAGCTGGGATTTGTCACTAGAAGTGTTAAGGTTCCTGTTTCGACAGACAGTAAGTTTGATGCGTGAACTCAGTGCAACAACATGGTCCTTTCTGGACTCCTAAACTCTGTCAGTCCATCAATATCTCAGAGTGTACTATGGATGGACACAGCAGTAGAAGTGTGGCAAGATCTCAATGAAAGGTTTTCTGATGCTGATCTCTTTAGGTTGTCAGATCTGATCAAAGATATTTATTCAACCAAATAAGGTAGTTCTTCAGTAACTGAGTATTTTACTAGGCTGAAAATATGCTGGCATGAGTTACATATATTAAGGGCCCCTCCTGTATGTGAGTCTGACCTTAAATGTCACTGTGGCATGCTAGACAAAATAAAGATGTATGTTGAGGAGGATTATTTGAAACGGTTCCTAAAAGAACTGAATGAAGAATACATGCATGTTAAGTCACAGATATTGATGACCACACTGCCTTCGGTTAAGAAAGCGTTTGGTATGGTTCTGAAGAATGAAAGGCAAATAAACCATACCAGTCAACCGGCCAGTGCTGAGCAACAAGTCAAGGGAGTGAGCTTTAACCCCTCTTCTGGATCTAAGAATTTTGTGGAACAGAAGAAAGGTCTTCTGGGTACTTACGACAAGCCACAGGGATCACAATCAGGCTGGTAGAACAGAACACAATGCAATTTTTGCGGAATGAAGGGACATATAGAAGCAAAATGCTTTAGGAAGCATGGTTTCCTATCAAAGGAGAGAGGCAGAGGTGGACCTGCTGCAAATAGTGTTGGTATGATCTCGGATAACACTGTACAGGATTCAAGGAACCAAGATAGGGAGGCATTAGTTGTAATAACAAAGGAGTAGTACGGAAAGCTTATGAAGTTGTTGCAGGGTGTCCAAGTCGGAGATCAACAGACTTCGGCTAGTCAACCTTAGGCGAATCAGGTGAAGGTCCTTAGAGCAAATTTTACTGATCAGGCACATGTATTAGATCAAGGTAAGCATCTAATTCATATTAAATGGATTTTAAACTCAGGAGCGACACACCATATTTCTTTTTCACTTATTCCTTTCCTATCTTACAAACCAGTATCCAACATGAACGTCAAAATGCCAAATGGATCCTTAGCCCCAGTATGTCAGATGGGCACTGTTGCCTTCGTCCTTGTCTGAAACTCTACAATGTCCTCAATGTCTCTTCCTTCACCTTCAACTTGCTGTCCTTAGGAAAAACTCATGAAAGACACTAACAGTTCTGCTTTCTTCTTTGACAATTCTAGCCTAATTCATGACAGAGCTTCTCAGATAAAGATTGGTTTAGTTGAGTTGTAGGGAGGGTTGTATCACCTGGAGATGACCTCACAGATAGAACCATTCAGTCCATCGAGTTCAGCCACATGTTTTGTTGAAATCGGACCACAAGCCATCAAGACTACAGCCCCATTGTGGCACGATAGGCTTGGTCATCCATCGTTTAAAGTCTTGCAAAACTTAGACAACAAATTTCACTCTTCTGAATGTACTTTTGTTTGCTCCATTTGTCCTCTAGCTAAGAAAAAAAGAAAGTCATTCCTATTATCAATATCCAAAACCATGTCTTGTTTTGACTTAATACATGTTGATATTTGGGGACCCTACAAGCATGCGACTGTTCATAATCAACAATATTTTCTGACTATTATTGATGATTATTCTCGTTTTACATGGCTATTCCTTATGAAACAAAAGGGGGAAGCCACTAATCTAGTTAAATCGTTCGTAGAAATGGTTCTCACTCAATTTGAGAAAAAAAATTAAGTGTGTGAGGTCTGATAATGGCGTTGAGTTTCACATCCCATTGTTCTATGAGTCAAAAGGAATAACACATCAAACTTCATGTGTCAACACTCCCGAGCAAAATGGATTGGTAGGACACAAACATCAACACATTCTAAGTCTTGTCCAAGCTCTCAGGTTACAGTCCGGAATGCACATTAAGTACTGGGGGTACTGAATTTTACATGTTGTGTATCTCATGAAGTGACTTCCAACTCTCATTCTACAAAATAAAACCCCCTATAGAGTATTACATGGAAAGGAACCAGAGTACAATCAATTAAAAGTATTTGGAAGCCAAGTTTTTGCCTGCACCCCAGCTCATAGCAGAGCAAAGTTTGACGATAGAAGCTCTAAAGGTGCTTTTCTGGGGTTTTTCGTGTCAACGAAAGGTTACATACTCCTTGAGCACACCTCAGGGAAAATTTTTGTTTCACGAGATGTTGTCTTTCATGAATATCTCTTTCCCTTCAAACAATCTCTTGATCACGATCATGTCCCATATCACCTTCATGTTCCTTTAGCACAGCTGAATGAATCGTTGGCCGAGCTGCCTAGCACCATTCCTCCTGGGTCAACTGAGACCTTGACTGATCGCGTTCCAACACCCGACACTTTCAGAAGATCTGCCAGAACAAGAAGACCTCATGCTCATCTCCAATATTATCAATATAATCAAACCCTTTATCCTCTAGATCACTACACAAATTACAATGGGTGCTTTTCTAAGTTTAAAGCATTTAATATAAGTTTAGATAATTATGTTGAACCTAATAGATTTGCTGAGGCAGTAAAACATAAGGAGTGGCAGCAAGCAATGAAGAAAGAGGTCAAGGCCCATGAGGCAAATGGAACCTGGAGCATTGTGAAATTACATCCGAACAAACAAGCAGTGGGATGCAAAAGGGTGTACAAGCTGAAGTTTCAGCCCAATGGAGATCTTCAATAGTACAAGGCACGCTTAGTGGCTAAGAGGTTCACTCAGCAAGAAGGAATAGATTAGCATGAGACGTTTTCTCCTGTTGCTAAGTTGACTACAGTACGGACATTACTAGCACTGGCTGCTGCTCAGGGTTAATACTTGGATCAATTGGATATTAACAATGCATTTCTACATGGGGATTTGAAGGAAGAAATATACATGAAGTTACCTCCGGGATTTGAGGTAACGGAGCAGGGGGTGGCCTCTAAGCTACATAAGTCGTTGTATGGGCTTAAACAAGCTATCTAAGAATTGAATGAAAAATTGACACAAGCCTTGTTGAAACAAGGATTCAAGCAACCTTATCATGTTTACAGTTTTTTTACGTATCACAAGGGAAATGATGTATTGCACTTGTTAGTATATGTTGACGATGTGATTTTTGCAGGCAACAATCTTGAGATTATTGACAAGGTTAAAGGGCATTTGGATGATGAGGTCAGTATCAAGAATATTGAAACACTCAGATATTTCCTTGGAATTGAGGTAGAAAGATCGAAGAATGGACTAGCATTGTCACAAAGGAAGTATGCAGTAGATTTACTCTCTGCTTATGGAATGACGGCCGGCAGACCTGCTAATTCACCGATGGAATCAATTGTAAAGTTGTCGAATGGGATTCACCTATGCTGCGAGACAACACCTTTTATAGACGGTTAGTTGGGAAACTTATATATCTCATCATCACCTGACCTGACATTAGTTATGCGACACAACAGCTGAGTCAATTTCTTGATGCACCAACCACTCAGCATTTGAAAGCAGCATATATAGTTATGAGGCATTTAAAACTTAATCCCGGACAAGGGCTGTTTTATGTAGGATCTGCAAGGCACCACTAGAAAGGGGGGGTTGAATAGTGGGTGTGGAAAATGTGGTTTTTAAAATTGTTTTAAACCAAAAACCCAACTTCTGAAAACAGTTTCTGTTTTCAGGACCTGTTTTGAAACGTTTTGAAAACTAGGTTAAAGGTCTTCAAAAATTTGGAAATTTGGAGGGATCTTAGTCTCAGATGTTATGAGTATCTCCTAAAAATTTCAGATTAAAATTCAACTTTCAACGCCATTAAAAGTCGTTGATGGTCAGATTGTGCAAATCTGCCAGAAACGGTAGTCTGATTTGAAAAATTAATTCTGATTAAAACGTAACTCCAAATGCTCTGAAAATTCAAAGAATAACCCCTTATTATGTGTATTTAATTGGGTTGAAACAGTTTTGAAAAATTCCTTTGGGAAGTTAGTCAAATACATTCAAAGTCTCAACCTTTGCAAGCCTGAAAATCAGACTGCACTAGTCTCAGAACATTTGATATTTGAATGACTTGTACTTGTCCAAAAGGGTTGAAACTTGCGCCAAAAGAACCTTAAGACGTGTGGCTATGTTTCCTGAAAGTTATGTGATTTTTGAAATTCGTTTACTATTTTTAAAAACGTGATAAATATGATGCACTGTGCTGGAAACTGAAAGTAAGTGCTGAAAAGTAAAGAACACAAGAATTTTATACTGGTTCGGTTAAATCAACCTACTCCAGTCTTCAAGGACACCTTCCTCGGTTAGAACTAATCAAAAAACACAAATAACACCTTACTACACAGGGTTGATGGAGTTACACATCAACTCCAACCCTTTACAAACCTTGTAAGTGATTACAACGATCACGAACACCACCACCTAGCGAATGCAAGATTGATCACACCTTGATCAATCTTTTACAACAATATAGAGAGTATGTGGTGGTATATATGAATCCTGTTCAAATGTATAAAATTGAATACAATAGGCTTTTAGACAGAAGAAAGAAAGAAGTGTAGAAAGAAGGAGATGAAAACGTTTTTTATCTTTGAAATTGTAAGCCTTGTCTTGTGTTTTTGTTTGCTCTCTTCTTTCCTTTTTATCCACAATGGCTGCCCCCTATTGCCTCTTTCTTCTCTTGAAAATTATCTTCTAAGTCCTTGGAAGAGTATATTGCATCATTGTGACATTTCCTTGCTTACTTGGCAACTCCTCATTGGATGATCATTAAGCCCTTGCTTACTTGGCACTCATTGATTGGATGGAAGTTGTCATCATTTGATGACTAGATAAATCTGAAAATAACCTTTAAGAACATATGCAAATTAGTCATAAACATTTTGCCATAAGTCACATATCAATTCCACATAATTAGCAAGACAATTCATTACCAATTTCTACCTAAAAATCGGACATCACCTTTTTCTACATGCTGAAATTTTCATCATGTGCTTTATCAAGACTTATTCAAATTGTTGCCATGTTTGCATTAGATTGATTCCTTGAAAAAAAAATCAACTATCATTTAGTACACAACATTTCTACTAATTTTGGAATAAAATTAGTAAGCTTCATGGCCATAAAATTGGCCATATGCATTACACACATGCTGAAATTTTCAGCATGTGTGATATTTAAAAATATCACTTCATTATTTCCATAACATCTTTAGAACATTGCCATTTTATCTTTCATTTAATCCATTTGATTTAAGAAAGTAAATATGGCACAATTAATAGCAAAAATTCGGCCACTCTAATGCACACATGCTGAAATTTTTAGCATGTGTAACAAATGTGACATAGTTTGAAATGTTACCTTGTGTAGCTCCTTTCTTTATGTCACCAACATTGTATGCTTCATTCTTGGCCAATCAAAATGCCAACAAAGCTCCATATATGCTCCAATATGCTAAAGTAGGCGTGTGATATAGGTTGTGCATGTGCTGAATTTTATTTTTGCCAACTTTGTAAAATAGTGCACAATAATTATACACATATGTATATTCCAATCAGCCCTTAATTGATTTTTCTAGAACACTTTAGAATGTATAGAGTATGTAAAAAGTGTCTATATACATGTTATATGTCATGCCAAAAATGTTCCATGTGTCGTGTTCGTAGAAAACCAAATTTTCGACGTTTGTCGATTACCCGATTTTTCTCCAATTAAATTCTAACTTTTTGCACATGTTATATATAAATATTATGTTACACATAATATACATAAATTAAACTTTAATATTCAGCACTTATGGCTGATTTAAAGTTGTGCCTAATCATGTGACAAAAATTGAATTTGGAATCTCCACAATTTGGCCTTTATTTGGGGTGATTTGTGTGTGCCAACATGGAATTATTTTATGGCTGTATATACCATGTAATCCACAGATTTGTGGCCATTTTTGAAGTGTATGGACTGATCATCTGTATATGGCAAGTACGTGACACGTTGGCGAAGTTCGGTATTCAACCGATACGACAATTTTTGGTTTAGAACCTTTTAACGTGTCGTAATCATTTTGTCATCACCATGACTTATATCATATGGTATAAGACCTGAATATACTCATACATACAAGGTAAATATAGTGGTGTGACGTTAACGTACGTTCGTAAAATATATAATGTGTCGGTAGTACTTTGAAATATATATGTAAGTGCCTTTTTTTAAAAAAATCTGAATATATATATATATATATATATATATATATATATATATATATGTTAAAAACGTGTGATATGAGGAAGAAGAAGGCTTTCCATTCTTCAATTTGTTGCCTTTGTGTCTTTTCTAAATATAACTTCCTTTAATGAACTACTTGTTCATTTAACTAAGTACTTCACTTAATGAACTAGTTTAGTTCATTAATGGTGGCACCTGAAAATAGTTCAAACACAACAAATGCTCACCATTTGATGTAAGCTTTAAAGCTTCATAGCTCGTTAGTACGACAACATTATATATGAACTATATAAGGCAAGTTTCATACAAAAACGTGTCATGTCATAAAACATGTCATGCATTTTTTAATACACATTATTTAAATCATGCATTTTGTAATCACTCAAACCCCTTTATCTCTACAATCTCCCCCTTTTGATGATTTACAAAATAACCTACGTTCATGATTTAAATTTTGTTGCTCCCCTCCAATCGTGCACAAATTTAAAATTTGAATTTCAAATTTCAAATTCCCTCCCCCTTGATTTGTGCAATCACTCTTAATCAAATCTCTTGTTCCCCCTTAAATCATGCATTCTCTCCCCCTTTATTTTTGAAATACAATCAAAAATGCATGTAAATATGGAAACAGATATCAAATCAAATCAGCAGAGATCATGCCTAATTTAAGACGAAGATTTTCATACGTGGCCTGATTTAGTGCCTTAGTGAAAATATCTGCTACTTGTGCCTTTGTGCGTACGTGATCTATGATAATATCACCATTATTGACGTGATCACGAAGGAAGTGATAGCATACTTCTATATGCTTGGCCTGAGAGTGTAGCACGGGGTTCTTAGATAAGTTGATGGCGCTCATACTATCACAATATATAGGGATCCGATTTATTGTAATTCCAAAGTCCAAAAGTTGTTGTTTTAGCCATAGTAATTGTGTACAACAAAGACTAAGTGCCATGTATTCAGCTTCAGTAGTGGATAAAGCTACGCTTGCTTGCTTTTTAGAAAACCATAAAATTAGTGAATTTTCTATAAATTGACAAGTGCCACTTGTGCGTTTCCTATCTATTTTACATCCACCATAATCTGCATCAGTATAGGCATGCAAGTTAAATTCACAATCTTTATCATACCAAATGCCTAAGGTGGGTGTGTGCTTAATATATCGAAATATTCTTTTCACGGCATTATAGTGAGACACTTTTGGTTGACTTTGAAAACGTGCACATATGCATACACTGAACATGATATCAAGTCTACTAGCAGTAAGATATAGCAAAGAGACAATCATAGACCTATATAAAGCATTATCAAAGTCTTTTCCATGTTCATCTTTGTCTAGTTTAGTGGTGACACTCATAGGGGTGGGGGACGGTTTTAAAGTCTCAAAGTTGAACTTTTTAATCATATCATTTTTACATTTAACTTGTCTTACGTGTATACCTTTACCCGTTTGTTTAATTTGCAAACCAAGAAAGTAGTTCAATTCGCCAACTATAGACATTTCAAATTCGGATTTCATACAAGTTTCAAAATCTTCAACAAGTTTATGAGAAGTGGAGCCGAAAATGATGTCATCAACATAAATTTGAATAATGAGTAAATCCGGTTTATCTTGTTTTAAAAATAAAGTACTATCTATAATGCCTCTTTTAAAACCATTTTCTAAGAGAAAAGTAACAAAACGATCATACCATGCTCTAGGTGCTTGCTTTAGACCGTATAGTGCCTTCTTTAGTTTGTACACGTGATCGAGATGTTTCAAATCTTCAAAACTGGGGTGGTTGTTTCACGTATACCTCTTCTTGTATGAAGCCATTTAAGAATGCACTTTTCACGTCCATTTGATAGAGTTTATAATCTTTCATGCAAGCAATAGCAAGTAAAAGTCGTATGGCTTCTAAACGGGCCACGAGTGCGAATGTTTCATCATAATCAATTCCTTCTTCTTGATTATATCCTTGTGCTAGAAGTCTAGCTTTGTTTCTAACAACTTTTCCTTCTTCATTCATTTTATTTCTAAACACTCACTTTGTTCCTATTATAGTCTTATCTTGTGGTCATGGCACTAAATCCCATACGTCATTTCTAACAAATTGATTAAGTTCATCATGCATAGCATCGATCTAAGAAGAATCACTCAAAGCATCATGAACATTTTTAGGTTCAATTTCGGATATCATGGCATGAAATTGATTTATTCATCCGAATTTATTCTTCTACGTGGTCGCACACCGTGAGTTATCTCGCCTATAATGAGATCGTGTGGGTGATCTCTATGTCATCTTGGTTGATTATTTTCTACGTTCTCATGCATTTCTAAGTGATCATGCATTTTTAGTGTATCATGCATATCATGCGTGCCATCATCATCATTCAACACGGGTTTTAATTCAAAATCATCGTCATATTCTTTATCTTTATCAATCTCACCAAATTCATTAAACTTCACATGAATGAATTCTAGAATTTTCCTAGTGATGGGATCATAACATCTATATGCTTTTGAATTCACAAAATACCCAACAAAGATGCATTCAATTGATTTAGATTCAAACTTATCTAAATTATCTTTCGTATTTAAAATAAAACATTTGCAACCAAACACACGAAAGTAATCAATTTTAGGCATTCGATCATTTAATATCTCATAAGGTGTCTTATTTATTTTCTTTCTAATAGACAAACGATTAACTATGTAGCATGCACAATTTACGGCTTCCGCCCACAAAAATCTAGGCAATTTATTCTCACACAACATGGTTCTAGCAATTTCTTGTAATGTCTTATTCTTTCTTTCTACCACTCTATTTAGTTGAGGAGTTCTAGGTGGCGAAAACTTGTGTTTAATTCCTTTTTCTTCGCAAAATGCAATCATGTCCTTGTTTTTAAATTCACTGCCTCTATCTCTTCTTATCCTTTTCACATTAAAACCATATTGATTTTCAAGTTGTTTTATTAGTTTCGCAATCTCAATGGCACTATCATCTTTATGTGCAAGAAACAAAGTTCAAGTATAGCGAGAAAAATCATCAACAATCACACAAGCATAATGACATCCACCGAGACTCGTAGTGGGACTAGGACCAAACAAATCAATGTGTAATAGTTCTAAAACTCTAGTCCTGCTTATTTCATTTTTAGGTTTAAGTGACTCGCGTGTTTGTTTGCCTTTAATACAAGATTCACACAACTGAAAGTTGTCTAAATCAAGTTTAGGCAATCCTCGTATTAGGTTCTTTCATTGGAGTTTTTCAAGTGTAGAAATGCCGATGTGTCCTAAACGTCTATGCCACAAGTTAACTTTAGGTTCATTTGACATAAAACACTTAACCTTAGCGTCTAACATGTCATCCATAGAAAGCGTAAAAATGTTTCCTTCCCTTTTTTCCTTTTAGCACTACTTCTCCATTTTTATTTATGATATTGCAATAGGGATGAGTAAAACACACATCAAAGCCATTATCAATAAATTGTGACTAAGAAGATTATAGGATAAGTTGCTTACCAAAAAGACGTTGGAGATTCGAAGGGTGCTTGGGCTTCCAATTGTACCTTTTCCGATGATCTTGCCTTCATTGTTGTCTCCAAAGGTCACGGATCTGCCTTTTGTGACCTTTTTCAACTTTGCGAATAAGCTCGGGTCACCCGTCATGTGCCTCGAGCAACCACTGTCAAGGAACCATTTGATACATGTATCTTTTGATGTGTGGGTTCCCTGCAATGTACGAGAATAATTTAGGTACCCTTTTAATTTTGGGTCCTTGCGAGTTAGTTATTCACCTCTTAGTAAAAGTACCTTTCGGTACCCATATTTGGGTGATCCTTTTCGGTCTAGCAAATGGTAAGAATGTAGATGAAGGAGCAATGTAGTAGGCATGTGGTGAGTGGACTTTGGGCCTTTGGCCGAGAACTCCTTTATATGCGTCATATTGAGTGCGTTTTTGATATGTCCTCGTGTTGGTGTGCATAGTGCATGATCTAGATGGATGAAATGAATGTCGTGTATGCATCCCTTGTTTCTTCTGATATCTATATGGCACATAATTATATTTTGCATGATATGAAGAAGAAGTATGACGAGATGAGGGAAGAGGGGGTCTTTGAGTCATCTTAGATGCCACGTTTGCTTTAGGTGTGTTTACTTTCTTATACAGGACGCATTTGGTTGGTTTAAAAAAATACATCATTTGTCTCAATGTATCCTAATCCGGTTTTATCACTATCATGTTTTTGTGATAAAATAATGCGATCTAGCATGTTAGATCCCGTATCAAACTGTTTCATCATTTTCTCTAAGTCCGTATTCCTTGATTTCATTTCATTATTATGAGTGGTCAATGATGAGATCTCTGTCTTTAATGCATGAATGATGCATGAAGACTCTTCTTTTGAATCGTTTAATTGAGCAACAAGATTTGTGTTAGAAGATTCTAACAACTTCTTGTCTTCAATTAATCGCTTCTCTTCTTTTGCGAGAGTCTTAGTAAATTTATGAAATTCTAAATACTGACTGAAAAGATCATCATAAGAAGGCTCAGAGTCAGAATCAGAGTCAGAAGATACCTCGTATGATGCTTTGGATACAAAGCATACTTGTGCAGTCTCTTATGTATCAGTCTCGGAATCAGATGTATCACTCCAAGTGGAGGTCTTGAGAGCTCTTTTCCTTTGCTTAGGTTCTGAGACGAGTCTATTTTTGGTCCGATCCTTGTCAGGGCGTTTTTTTTGTTTGCTTGTCCTTATTAGGACAGTCATATGATAGATGTCCAAGTTTACTGCATTCGTAACATTAACATCCTTGTCATTTGTCTTATTCTTATTTCATTTAGTGGAAGTACTCTTAGGTTTATTTTTAAATGACTTTCTCATGAATTTTCTCAAGCCTTTAGCCAATAAAATTAAGTCATCATTTTCTGATTCAGAATCACTATCATCTACATGATCGAAGAAGTAAAGATGTATTCATTTGATTTAATGCAATAGTCTTACCTTGTTTGATGATGATTCCGATTTCCTTATAGTGAGTTTTGTTCTCATATACCTTAAGTGATCCAATTAGTTCCTCCATTTTAATTGATTTAGTTTCTTTGCTCTCCTCTATGGCCGTCACTTTAGGGTCCCACTCGGATGGAAGGCTTCGTAAGACCTTTTGGACCTTTTCCTGCATAGAGAAGGCTTTGCCAAGATACTCAAGAGAATTGACAATGTTAGTCAAGCGTAGATCCATATCAACGATAGATTCATTTGGCAATAATTTAAATGACTCGAGTGTGGACATAAGCAGGTTGATTTTGGACTCTTTTACTTGACTAGTGCCTTCGTGTTTCAATTCAAGAATTCTCCACATTTCTTGAGCACTAGAACAATTTGAAACATAGCTAGATTCACTTTTACTTAGTCCATTTAGAAGCAATTGCATGCCTCCAGCGTTCATGCTCAGTCTCTTTTATCATCACTAGTATACTCTTGTTTAGGCTAACAACCTCTAGTGTAACTCCATCTACAGTGGATAATTTTGACGGAACAAATGGACCATCTTCTATAATGGACCAAAGATCAATATCTATAGCCATAAGGAAAAGTTTCATTCTTAACTTCCATTGAATAAAAGATTCACCGTCAAAGAGAGGAGGCCTTTGACTGGCCATACCTTCTTGCTCGGTTTTAAAGTTTGTGGTTGCCATCTCACTTAGATCATTGGATCCTTTTGTTGTGAGTGTTCCTGCACTCTAATACCACTTGTAGGATTCCACTAGAAGGGGGATTGAATAGTGGGTGCGGAAAATGTGGTTTATAAAATTGTTTTAAACCAAAAACCCAACTTCTGAAAACAATTTATGTTTTCAGGACCTGTTTCTGAAACGTTTTGAAAATTATGTTACAGGTCTTTCAAAAATTCCTAAATTTGGAGGGATCTTAGTCTCAGATGTTCTGAGTATCTCCTAAAAATTTCAGATTAAAATTCAACCTTTAATCCCTTTAAAGTCGTTGATGGTCAGATTGCGCAAATCTGCCAGAAACGGTAGTCTGATTTAAAAAAATTAATTTTGATTAAACCGTAACTCCAAATGCTCTGAAACTTTAATGAATAACCCCTTATTATGTTTATTTTATTGGGTTGAAACATTTTCGAAAAATTATTTTGGGAGTTTGGTCAAATACGTTCAAAGTCTCAACCTTTGCAAACCTAAAAATCAGACTACACTAGTCTCAGAATTTTTGGACGTTTGAAATGACTTTGTACTTGTCCAAACAGGGTTGAAACTTGTGCCAAAAGAAACCTTAAGACATGTGGCTATGTTTCCTGAAAGTTTTGTGATTTTTGAAATTCGTTTACTATTTTTAAGAACGTGATAAAAATGATGCACTGTGTTGGGAATTGAAAGTAAGTGTTGAAAAGTAAAAACACAAGGAAATTTTATACTGGTTCGGTTAAATCAACCTACTCCAGTCTTCGAGGACACCTTCCTCGGTTAGCAGTAATCACAAAACACAAATAACACCTTACCACACAGGGTTGATGGAGTTACACACCAACTCTAACCCTTTACAAAACTTGTAAGTGATTACAACGATCACGAACACCACCACCTAGCGAATGCAAGATTGATCACACCTTGATCAATCTTTTACAGAAATATAGAGAGTATGTGGTGGTATATATGAAGCCTATTCAAATGTATGAATATGAATACAATAGGCTTTTAGAGAGAAGAAAGAAAGAAGTGTAGAAAGAAGGATGAAAATGTTTTTGATCTTTGAAATTGTAAGCCTTGTCTTGTGTTTTTGTTTGCTCTCTTCTTTCCTTTTTATCCACAATGACCGCCCCCTATTGCCTCTTTCGTCTCTTGAAAATTATCTTCTAACTCCTTGGAAGAGTATATTGCATCATTGTGACATTTCCTTGCTTACTTGGCAACTCCTTATTGGATGATCATTAAGTCCTTGCTTACTTGGCACTCATTGATTGGATGAAAGTTGTCATCATTTGATGACTAGATAAATCTGAAAATAACCTTTAAGAACATGTGCCAATTAGTCATAAATATGTTGCCATAAGTCACATATCAATTCTACATAATTAGCAAGACAATTCATTACCAATTTCTACCTAAAAATCGGCCATCACCTTTTTCCACATGCTGAAATTTTCAGCATGTGCTTTATCAAGACTTATTCAAATTGTTGCCATTTTTGCATTAGATTAATTCCTTGAAAATAAAGAAAAATCAATCATCATTTAGTACATAACATTTCTACTATTTTTGGAATAAAATTAGTAAGCTTCATGGCCATAAAATCGGCCATATGCATTACACACATGCTGAAATTTTCAGCATGTGTGATATTTAAAAATATCACTTCCTTATTTCCATAACATCTTTAGAACATTGCCATTTTATCTTTCATTTAATCAATTTGATTCAAAGAAGTAAATATGTCACAATTAATAGCAAAAATTCGGCCACTCTAATGCACACATGCTAAAATTTTCAGCATGTGTAACAAATGTGACATAGTTTGAAATGTTACCTTGTGCAGCTCCTTTCTTTATGTCACCAACATTGTATGCTTCATTCATAGCCAATCAAGATGCCAAGAAATCTCCACATATGCTCCAACAAGCTGTAGTAGGTGTGTGATATAGGTTGTGCATGTGCTGAATTTTATTTTTGCCAACTTTGTAAAATCGTGCACAATAATTATACACATATGGTATATTCCAATCAACCCTTAATTAATTTTTCTAGAACACTTTAGAATGTATATAGTATGTAAAAAGTGTCTAGATACATATTATATGTCATGCCAAAAATGTTCCATGTGTCGTGTTCGTAGAAAACCGAATTTTCGACGTTTGTCGATTACCCGATTTTTTCCGATTAAGTTCCACCAATTTTTGCACATGTTATATATTATGTGTAACATAATATACATAAATTAAACTTTAATATTCAGAACTTATGGCTGATTTAAAGTGGCGCCTAATCATGTGACAAAAATTGAATTTGGAATCTCTACAATTTGACCTTAATTTGGGGTGATTTTTGTGTGCCAACATGGAATGATTTTATGGCTGTATATACCATGTAAGCCACAAAATTTGTGGCCTTTTTTAAAGTGTAGGGGCTGGCCATCTATATATGGCAAGTACGTGACACGTTGGCGAAGTTTCAATATTCACCCGATACGACAATTTTTGGTTTAGAACCTTTTAACGTGTCGTAATCATTTTGTCATCACCATGACTTATATCATATGGTATAAGACCTGAATATACTCATACATACAAGGTAAATATAGTGGTGTGACGTTAACGTACGTTCGTAAAATATATAACGTGTCGGTAGTACTTTGGAATAAATGTGTATGTGCCTTTTTTAAAAAAATCTGAATATATATATATATATATATATATATATATGTTAAAAACGTGTGATATGAGGGAGAAGAAGACTTTCCATTCTTCAATTTGTTGTCTTTGTGCCTTTTCCAAATATAGCTTCCTTTAATGAACTACTTAGTTCATTTAACTAAGTACTTCACTTAATGAACTAGTTTAGTTCATTAATGGTGGCACCAGAAAATAGTTCAAACACAACAAATGCTCGCCATTTGATGTAAGCTTTAAAGCTTCATGGCTCGTTAGTACGACAACATTATATATGAACTATATAAGGCAAGTTTCATGCAAAAACGTGTCATGTCATAAAACATGTCATGCATTTCTTTAATACACGTTATTTAAATCATGCATTTTGTAATCACTCAAACCCCTTTATCTCTACATTTTATTCATCTAACATCTATTTGAAGCTCAATATTTATACGAATTTTGATTGGGCGAGGTGCCATGATACTCGAAGATCTATATCTGGTTTTAGTGTATTTCTTGGACCATCATTAATCTCATGGAAGTCAAAGAAGCAACAAACGGTATCTCGTAGTTTGGCTGAGGCTGAGTACAAAGCAATGACATTGGAAGCATGTAAAATTCAATGGTTAACCTATATGTTGAGTGACCTAAAGGTTGAGGTACGAATGCCTATTCCATGTTTTGTGACAATAAGTGTGTAGTACATATATCTGAGAACCCCGTGTTTCACGAGAGAACCAAGCATATCGAAATTGATTGTCACTTTGTTCGAGAGAAAGTTCAATCTGGCTTGTTGCAGCCTATGGCAGCACATACTTCTCTGCAACTTGCAGATATATTTACAAAGGCTTTGGATGTACGAAAATTTTATCAAATGTTGGGGGCTTTGAATGTGTCAAGTCTTTTTCAATTGGCCAGATTGCTGGGGGTGTTAAAACCAATGGTGAAATGGTTGGCCAAGATGAGCTTGAGGATGCCGGACTGACTGGCCGAGCTGAGTCGTGTAACCGAGCAGAGAATGAGGGAAATCCAAGAAAGCACGAGAATTAAAGGTGTAGAAGTCTCAGTTGGCCGGGCTGAGATTGGAGATCAAGTCAGCTATGTTGCAGAGCACAACAAGAGTAGAGGTAAGGAAGTATTGCAGGATAACATTACCGATCTTGAGAGAGAAGCTCAGGTCGGCAGAGCAGAGGAAGGTCAGGTCGGCATGGCAGCCAAATAAAGAAAGAGGAAAATTGTGGATGCTAAGAAAAGGAGAAGAGCTGCTTAACAATACTATGTCGTTTTAGCACTTAACAGTATTTATTTATTTTTGTAAATACTCGGATAAACGCTATCACTTCACTGATAGCTTGAAGGATATGACATCCAATTATTATAAAAGGTAGATTGCGTAGGAGAACAATTATAACTTTTCTCAGAATTGATGTGAATCAAAAGAATGATTCTCTCTCCTGTCAGTTATCCTTCCCTGCAAATATGCAAATCTGCAAATTTGCAGATAACAATTTTCTTTACAGTATGGTTCTTTGATAGCTTGTGGAATGCTAATTGTTTCTGTTTTCCTTTTCAATTTTTTTATGGTGAACAATGTTTATCTCTTTGTTGATTTTATTAATTCTAGCAAATTGACTTAACTTGTGAAATTTGGACGCAACGATGTAGAGATGTATGTTGGACCGTACACCTGAAGTAAATACCACTATAGGGGTGAATAGTGGTTAGGAAATTACACTACTACCCTTTAATAAAATCCCCTTTGAAAACAGAATCTGAGACCTCCTCAGATTCATTACCTATTTTTGAAAAATTAAAAACTCAGTGTACACAACTACAAAAAAGTATGAAACTTTTTAGAAATTACTTCAATTTCTTGACTATCTGTCCAAAAATGAGACAAAAAAAGATTATTTGACTCTTCAACAAAATAAAAATATTCTGACGGTCAATCTAGACAGAATGGACAGAATAGTGTTGAACTTTGGAAACGTCTTTCTCTTTAATTACTCAACCAAAAAGGTTGATATTTATGTCAAAAAACTTCTTAGGATGTCTAGTTTAAGTTTCCAAAAGTCCCTGACCTGAAACTATATTTGATAAATTCAGAATGCAAGTTTCCTTGAAACTGGTCAGATTACAGCCAGAATGGAGCAGTTATTTTGCAATGACTGAAAGACTAACTTTTCTTTTCATAAATCAAGTGATGCTTATTGCAAATGAAAGCTTACAGTCTGAAGTATAACTCTACCAAAAATCATGAATTTTAAAAGTGTTTTGTTGTTTTTTAAGACTTGTGAAGTTGTGCGAAATCTGTAGTGAAAAAGGACAGAAAAATAGAAAAGTAGAAAGAAGACATGAAGACCGAAGATTTCCTAGTTCAGTCAATGTGACCTACTCCAGTCGCAAGGAACATCTTTCCTTAGATTTCACTATGGTATGAACACAAATACAATAAGAACTAAGCTTGATCCTTGGGTTAAACACCAATTCTATTAAAGACTTGGATGAACACCTCTATGCAACACCTTTATCACCTATTTGTGTAGCCTTATAAACTTGGCTAATCAATCTTACAAAATCAACCCAAGAAGGTGTGTACAATGTAGCTCAACAAAAATAAGAAATGAAACACCTTAGCTACAAAGAATGAATCTAGAACAAGAAGAGAATATCAAGAATGATCTTCAAGTTTTTCTTTCAAGTGTGTGTTCTTTTCTTCACCTTTGCCTCCTATTTATAGTATGAAATTGACCTTGAAGATAAGACCTCCAATGTGTCACTATCTTCATCATCAAGTCTTAGTTGTCTTCACATCATTGCTAGGCCACACAATCACCTTGTACAATTGGTAACATCAAAGCAAAATAATTGGTCCACCTTGGAATCATAATGTTGGCCGATTTTTGCTTTAAAAAATGATGTGGAAATGATGAAGATACCCAAAGATAAGATGTCATATTCCGTCAACTGCTTACCATGAGAACAGGTCAAATGAGGGCTCTAATTTTTTGGATAAAAACAGCTCCAAAACATCCTAAAGCATCCGTTGGCTACCATTCAAATTTTCCAAGTTGGCAACTTTGCCAACTAGCTTGTTTTTTATTTGTCCACTTGTACACATTCCATAAAATGAATAACACACCATCTTCAACAATAAATGCACGTTTTTGAGGCTGTGTATATGTATACCAACTTAGATTTTGAAGGAAAAAATGATACATAATAGTTGACTAGATTATGTAAACTTATAACATCAAAATTCTCACTTTTTCTCCTTTATATATTGTGAGGAATTTGGCACCAAGAACACCTTTATTATCTCTGTAAAATGATGATTAAGGACCCCTCCATAATATATATCAATAAGAATCTTCAAGAAGAAAATAAATTGTGACCGAAAACTGTCACATATACTGCCGATGTCGATAATATCACCAAATAGAGAAATAAATTAGCAAACCACCAAAATAATTCAAGAGAACCATAAATAAACTCTAGAATGAAGATTATAAGGTAATAAAGAGATTCCTTGAGTAAAATACCAAAACTGGCCCTGGGGGTAAAATGACCAAAATACCCCTGGTGAGAGAAAACTCCAGAAATGACCCTGATGGTTAGAAATAGATATAATAACATACTTGTGATGATAAATAAGACGAGAATAAGTTCTGAATCATATCCACCATGTCAAGTAGAGAAAAAGGGGTTTGAGTGATTACAAAATAAATGATTTAAATAACGTGTACTAAAGAAATGCATAACACGTTTTATGACTTGACACGTTTTGCATGAAACCTTCTTATATAGTTCATATATAATGTTGTTGTAGTAACAAGCCATGAAGCTTTAAAGCTTACATCACATGGTGAATATTTTTTGTGTTTGAACTATTTTCAGGTGCCACCATTAATGAACTAAACTAGTTCATTAAGTGAAATACTTAGTCAAATGAACTAAGTAGTTCATTAAATGGTGATATTTGGATAAGGCACAAAAGCAACAAATCGAAGAATGGAAAATCTTCTTCTTCCCTCTCATATCACACGCCTTATACATATATATATTTATATATATTCAGATTTTGTTTAAAATACACTATACACATATTCTAACGTACTACCGAGACGTTACATATTTTACGAACGTACGTTAACGTCACACCACTATATTACCTCATATTTATGAGTCCATTCAGGTCTTATATCATATGATATAAGTTATGGTGATGACAAAATTATTACGACACGTTAAAAGGTTCTAAAACAAAAATTGTCGTATCGGGTGAATATCAAAACTTCGCCAACGTATCACGTACTTGCCATATATAGATGGCCAGCCCCTACACTTCAAAAATAGCCACAAATTTCGTGGCTTACATGGTATATACAGCCTAAAATCATTCCATGTTGGCACACACAAACCACCCCCAATTAAGGCCAAATTGTGGAGATTTAAAAGTCAACATTTTTAGCACATGTTAGGCGCCACTTTACTCAGCCATGAGAGCTGAATATTAAAGTTTAATTTATGTATATTATGTGTAACATAATATATATAACATGTGCAAAAAGTTTGAATTCAATCGGAGAAAAATCGCGTAATCGACAAAAGTCAAAAATTCGGTTTTCTATGAACATGACACATGGAACATTTTTGGCATGACATATAACATGTATCTAGACACTTTTTACATACTCTATATATTTTAAAGTGTTTTAGAAAAATCAATTAAGGGCTGATTGGAATATATCGTGTGTATAATTATTTTGCACTATCTTACAAAGTTGGCAAAAATAAAATTCAACATATATACAGGCTACATCACACGCCACTTCAGCCTTTTCAGAGCATATGTGGAGCTTTGTTGGCATCTTGATTGGCTAAGAATGAAGTATACAAGGTTGATGACATAAAGGAAGGAGCTACACAAGGTAACATTTCAAACTATGTCACATTTGTAACACATGCTGAAAATTTCAGCATGTGTGCATTGAGTTGGCCGAAATTTACATCTTGATTGTGCCATATTTACTTCTTTGAATTAAATGGCTTAAATGGAAGATAAAATAAGAATGTTCTAAAGATGTTATGGAAATAATGTGGTGATATTTTAAATATCACACATGCTGAAAATTTCAGCATGTGTGGAATGTATGTGGCCGAAAGTTTTGAATTCAACATATTTGATTCTTTATTTTCAAGGGACAAATCTACTACATACATGGCAGTAATTTGAACTTGTCTTGGATATTGCACATGCTGAAAATTTCAGCATGTGGAGAATCAAGGTGGCCGATTTTTTGGGTAGGAAATGGAGATGAATTATCTTGCAAAATTTATGGAATTTAACATGAGACTTATGGCAACATTTTTATGACTAATTGACACATTTTTAAGTGTTATTTTCAGATTTATCTAGTCATCAAATGATGACAACTTTCATCCGATCAATGAGTGCCAAGTAAGCAAGGCTATAATGATCATCCAATGAGGAGTTGCCAAGTAAACAAGGAAATGTCACAATGATGCAAGATATTCTTCCAAGGAATTAAAAGATAATTTTCAGGGAAGAAAAGGAAGGAGGGGGCGGCCACATGTCGATAAAAAGAGAAGAAGGAGAGCAAACAAAACATAAGACAAGTCTTGCATATCCAAGAGCTCAAAAACGTTGCATACTTCATCTCCTTCTACACTTCTTTCTTTCTTCTCTCTTAAAGCCTATTGTATTCATATTCATACATCTTGAATAGGCTTCATATATACCACCATATACTCTATATTGTTGTAAAAGATTGATCAAGGTGTGATCAATCTTGCATCTGCTAGGTGGTGGTGTTCGTGATCGTTATAATCACTTACAAGGTTTATAAAGGATTGGAGTTGGTGTGTAACTCCATCAACCTTTTGTGGTAAGGCGTTGTTGTTGTTTTGTTATTAGTGATAACCGAGGAAGGTGTCCTCGAAGACTGGAGTAGGTTGATTTAACCGAACTAGTATAAAATTCCTTGTGTTCTTTACTTTTCGGCACTTACTTTCAGTTTTCAGCACAGTGCATCGATTTCATCACGTTCTTAAAAATATTAAACGTACTTTAAAAATTACCAAACTTTTCGAAAACATAGCCACACATTTTAAGGTTCATTTGGGGCAATTTTCAACCCTTTTGTACAAGCATAAGTCATCCAAACATCAAAAGTTCTGAGACTAGTGCAGTCTGATTTTCAGGCTTGCAAAGGTTGAGACTTTGAACGTATTTGACTAACTTCCCAAAGGAATTTTTAAAAATTGTTTCAACCCAATTAAATACACCTAATAAGGGGTTAGTCATTAAATTTTCAAAGCATTTGGAGTCACGGTTTAATAGGAAATAAATTTTCAAGTCAGACTACCGTTTCTGGCAGATTTGCGCAATCTGACCACCAACGATTTTTAAAAGGGTTAAAGGTTGAATTCTAATCTGAAATTTTTAGGAGATACTCAGAACATCAGAGACTAAAATGTATCCAAATTTCAGAATTTTTGAAGACCTGTAACCTAGTTTTCAAAACGTTTCAAAACAGGTTCTGAAAACAGAAACTGTTTTTAGAAGTTGGGTTTTTGGTTTAAAACAATTTTAAAAACCAAATTTTCCGCACCCACTATTCAACTCCTCCTTCTAGTGGTTCCTTGTAGATTCTACAAGTGGTATCAGAGCGCAAGAACACTCACAACAAAAGGATCCAACGATCTAAGTGAGATGGCAACCACAAACTTCAAAACCGAGCAAGAAGTTATGTCCAGTCAAAGGCCTCCTCTCTTTGATGGTGAGTCTTTTATTCAATGGAAGTTAAGAATGAAACTTTTCCTTATGGCTATAGATATTGATCTTTGGTCCATTATAGAAGATGGTCCATTTGTTCCGTCAAAATTATCCACTGTAGATGGAGTTACACTAGAGGTTGTTAAGCCTAAATAAGAGTATACTAGTGATGATAAAAAGAGACTGAGCATGAACGCTGGAGGCATGCAATTGCTTCTAAATGGACTAAGTAAAAGTGAATCTAGCTATGTTTCAAATTGTTCTAGTGCTCAAGAAATGTGGAGAATTCTTGAATTGAAACACGAAGGCACTAGTCAAGTAAAAGAGTCCAAAATCAACCTGCTTATGTCCACACTCGAGTCATTTAAATTATTGCCAAATGAATCTATCGTTGATATGGATCTACGCTTGACTAACATTTTCAATTCTCTTGAGTATCTTGGCAAAGCCTTCTCTATGCAGGAAAAGGTCCAAAAGGTCTTACGAAGCCTTCCATCCGAGTGGGACCCTAAAGTGACGGCCATAGAGGAGAGCAAAGAAACAATCAATTAAAATGGAGGAACTAATTGGATTACTTAAGGTATATGAGAACAAACTCACTATAAGGAAATCGGAATCATCATCAAAACAAGGTAAGACTATTGCATTTAAATCAAATGAATACGTCTCTACTTCTTCTGATCACGTAGATGAATCTAGCTATGTGTTCGATATTCAAAAACGTAAATGGGCTAAGTAAAAGTGAATCTAGCTATGTGTTCGATATTCAAAACAAGGTAAGACTATTGCATTTTTCAATTCTCACGTAAATGGGCTAAGTAAAAGTGAATCTAGCTATGTGTCAAATTGCTCTAGTGCTCAAGAAATGTGGAGAATTCTTGAGATGAAACACGAAGGGACTAGTCAAGTAAAAGAGTCCAAAATTAACATGCTTATGTCCACACTTGAGTCATTTAAATTATTGCCAAATGAGTCTATTGTTGATATGGATCTATGCTTGACTAACATTTACAATTCTTTGAGTCTCTTGGCAAAGCCTTCTCTATGCAGGAAAAGGTCCAAAAGGTATTACGAAGCCTACCATCCGAATGGGACCCTAAAGTGACGGCTATAGAGGAGAGCAAAGAAACCAAATCAATTAAAATGGAAGAACTAATTGGATCACTTAAGGTATATGAGAACAAACTCACTATAAGGAAATCGGAATCATCATCAAAACAAGGTAAGACTATTGCCTTTAAATCAAATGAATACGTCTCTACTTCTTCCGATCACGTAGATGATAGTGATTCTGAATCAGACAATGATGACTTAATTCTATTGGCTAAAGGCTTGAGAAAATTCATGAGAAAGTCATTTAAGAACAAACCTAAGGCTACTTCCACTAAAAGAAATAAGAAAAAACAAATGACAAGGACGTTAAATGCTACGAATGCGGTAAACTTGGACATTATCATATGACTGTCCTAACAAGGACAAGCAAACAAACAAACCCTTGACAAGGATCGGACCAAAAATAGACTCGTCTCAGAACCTAAGCAAAGGAGAAAGAGCTCTCAAGGCCTCCACTTGGAGTGACACATCTGATTCTGAGACTGATACAGAAGAGGAGACTGCACAAGTATGCTTTGTATCCAAAGCATCAAAGGTATCTGACTCGATTCTGATGAGCTTCATATGATGATCTTTTTAGTCAGTATTTAGAATTGCATAAATTTACTAAGACTCTCGCAAAAAAAAGAAGCGATTAATTGAAGACAAGAAGTTAGAATCTTCTAACACGAATCTTGTTGCTCAATTAAACGATTCAAAAGAAGAGTCGTCATGCATCATAAATGCATTAAAATCAGAGATCACATCATTGACAACACATAACAATGAAATGAAATCCGAGATTTCAAATTTGAAATCAAGGAATACGGACTTAGAGAAAATGATGAAACAGTTTGATACGGGATCTAACATGCTAGATCGCATTATTTTATCACAAAAACATGATAGTGATAAAACCGGATTAGGATACATTGAGACAAATGAGTATCCATTAAACCAACCAAATTTGTCTTGTCTAAGAAAGTAGACACACCGAAAGCAAACACGGCGTCTAAGATGACGCAAAGACCCCCTCTCCCCTCATCTCGTCATACTCCTTCTTCATATCATGCAAAATATAATTATGTGCCATATAGATATGAGAAGAAACAAGTGATGCATACACGACATTCATTCCATCCATCTAGATCACGCACTATGCACACCAACACGAGGACATATCAAAAACGAACACCATATGATGCGCATAGAGGAGTTCTCGGCCAAAGGCCTAAAGTCCACTCACCACATGTCTACTACATCGCTCCTTCATCTACATTCTTACCATTTGCTAGACCGAGAAGGATCACCCAAGTATGGGTAGCGAAAGGTACTTTTACTAAGAGGTGAATAACTAACTCGCAAGGACCCAAAATTAAAAGGGTACCTAAATCATTCTCGTACATTGCAGGGAACCCATACATTAAAAGACACATCAATCAAGTGGTTCCTTGATAGTGGTTGCTCGAGGCACATAACGGGTGACCCGAGCTTGTTCACAAAGTTGAAAAGGTCACAAAAGGCGGATCCGTGACCTTTGGAGACAACAATGAAGGAAGAATCATCGGAAAAGGTACAATGGAAGCCCAAGCACCCTTCAAATCTCCAACGTCTTTTTGGTAAGCAACTTATCCTATAATCTTCTTAGCATCTCACAATTTATTGACAACGGTTTTGATGTGTGTTTTACTCATCCATATTGCAATATAAAAATAAAAATAGAGAAGTGTTAAAAGGAAAAAGGAAGGAAACATTTTTACGCTTTCTATGGATGACATGTTAGACGCTAAGGTTAAGTGTTTTATGTCAAATGAACCTAATTAATTGTGGCATAGACGTTTAGGACACATGGCATTTCTACACTTGAAAAACTCCAAAAAGAACCTAATACGAGGATTGCCTAAACTTGATTTAGACAACTTTCAGTTGTGTGAATCTTGCATTAAAGGCAAACAAACACGCGAGTCACTTAAACCTAAAAATGAAATAAGCACGACTAGAGTTTTAGAATTATTACACATTGATTTGTTTGGTCCTAGTCGCACTACGAGTCTCGGTGGACGTCATTATGCATGTGTGATTGTTGATGATTTTTCTCGTTATACTTGGACTTTGTTTCTTGCACATAAAGATGATAGTGCCATTGAGATTGGGAAACTAATAAAAACAACTTGAAAATCAATATGGTTTCAATGTGAAAAGGATTAGAAGCGATAGAGGCGGTGAATTTAAAAACAAGGACATGATTGCATTTTGCGAAGAAAAAGGAATCAAACACGAGTTTTCGCCACCTAGAACTCCTCAACTAAATGAGAGTAGTAGAAAGAAAGAATAGGACATTACAAGAAATCTAGCTAGAACCATGTTGTGTGAAAATAAATTGCCTATTTTTGTGTGCGGAAGACGTAAATTGTGTATGCTATATAATTCGTTTGTCTATTAGAAAGAAAATAAACAAAACGCCTTATGAGATATTAAATGATCGCATGCCTAAAATTGATTACTTTTGTGTGTTTGGTTGCAAATGTTTTGTTTTAAATACAAAAGATGGTTTAGATAAATTTGAATCTAAATCAATTGAATGCATCTTTGTTGGATATTCTGTGAATTCAAAAGCATATAGACGTTATGATCCCATCACTAGACAAATCTTAGAATCCATTCATGTGAAGTTCAATGAATTTGGTGAGGTTGAAAAAGATAAAGAATAT